>OY751432.1:3661540-4351540 GCA_963565745.1 Phengaris arion
AGGCGCCTTAACACTACGTTTGGTTCATCCCACAGCGCCAGTTCTGCTTACCAAAATTGGCCCACTTGGCACCGTCATCAGATCTCCGGCTTCATAGTTCGAGTAAGCCGGAGTTCTCACCCATTTAAAGTATTATAATTATTGCATTCTACATTATACGATTCTGCGCTAGTAGGTTGATTCAAAAAAAATATTATATCATTTGGGCTATCATTAAATACTTCTATATATCCTCTATTATTTTTAACACTAGTTATACAATCTCCTATTTTGCAATGACACACAATTTGTTCGTTAACCATAGCATCTCCATCATGAACATTTATAGGTACTCGAATTATTCTAGAACTTTGAGCGGGAATTATATCTTCATACAAATTACAACTTTTAGAGTCATACATTAAAATTGAATTAGTAGCAAGGGTGGTAATTAAATTTCTATTTTTTAAATCAATTTTAGCTTCCCATTTATCTAATAAATCAAGTCCGATTAATCCATCAAAATAATCATGGAATTTATAAATGAATAAAGTTATGTCGTTACTATCATTAAATTCTGAAAAGCATGGTATGGTAATAGAATAATCGTTACGGGTTGTAGCATGTACATTGGTTACTTCAAATGGCTCATAATTACAGGGAAAATTAGGGAAATATCTACTAACTGCGTAAGGACTTATAAACGATTGATTGGCTCCAGTATCTATTAAAAGTTTAATTGGAGGATTTTTAATTTGAATGTACGGTAGCTGTCTTTGAGTCTGTAGTTAATTTCTATCGTGGTTTGTTTGATTTCGGAGTTTTTCGAAAATTTTGATTGCTTTCAGTGTCTTGATTGTCAGAATTTTCATAAGCATTGTCATCAGTCATTGGTAACGCGGGTTGGTCATAGTAATATTCATAGGGATAATCAACGGGTTCCAGTAATTTTATTCAATATTCCATTTATTAAAGCTAAATTAATTAAATTATTATCCGGCGTTACAAAATTTTGAACGAGCTGATCACACAATTTAATAAATCTTGTAAGAACATTAGAATTTCCGTCAAAATCGGGCACTAATCTTAATGCTTTAAAAATATCGTCCATTGTAGCCATATTTAAATCTAAACTTTCGTCACTAATTTCTCTAACCGTATCTAACAATTTAAATTTACTACTAATTCTAGAAGTCCTCGATTGTCGCGGATGGAAAATCTTGGATATAAAATTATTATTATAATTAAATTATATAGGATAGGATAAAAGAAAGGAGCAAATTCAGAGTGATTCTAAAAGTACTCACATATGCATTTCGGCTCTTCTCTGGGGTATCGATGGCTAGATACAGTCTGCTGCTGCACGAAGGTTCCTCAGAATTCGGTGAAGACTTTTGGAAGTCAAGTAGCGATCGCACGCGCACGATTGCGATTTCCTATACGAGGGCTACTCCGAATTATCCGTACGACTGCGCCAAAAATGTTGTGCAACAATCGGACTTCCAAAAAAAAGTCGAAATTTTATTATAAATTTATTATTTAATTATTACAATATAAAAAAGTACTAATTCTAATAACGACTATTACATTCAACGATTGAACATAAAGTACATTTCTAACACAATGCAAAATAAATGAAAACTGAGGAACTGCCGACGCTGCGCCTCGTGCCGCTGCCGCGTGACGTGGTTGAAGTGCTGCATCGGCGATCTCCTTAGGGTACCGTAGCATAACACGGTTAAAAAACGGCGCAAAAACTCCTCTATATTGTGATTAAACAACGCCAAACCTTCCTGTGAAGTTGTTACACGATTGCGTTTGTGGTCGACTGTGAGCAAACGCGGCACCCATCTTGCGGAAAGCTTTCTCATGCCCAAGTGATCATTCAAAATTGAAACCACTGAGCCATGCGAGATGCCTATGGCTTCCACAATCTCTTGCACTTTCAATCTTCGGTCGGCCAACACCATATCGTGAATTTTTTCGATTGTTTCGGGTGTAGAGACCTCAACTGGGCGTCCAGGACGTTCGGCATTTTCAGTGCTTGTACGGCCACAACGAAATTCAGTAAACCACTTTTTTACCATTGAAATCGATGGTTCAGAGTCCCCATAGTATTTATCAAGCTTAGCCTTGGTCTTGGTAATGGTTTTTTTTCGCAAAAAATAATGCTTAATAAGCACACGAAATTCACTTTTTTTCATTGTTTCCTTAAGTTACTGGATAGTCTGATAAATATAGCTGTAAAACACAAACTAACTGACGCAGCAAGTTCAAATTTTGATAGGAGTCAACTGACAGATGCCTGTTGACAGGAGTAGTGTTGCTTTTTCAGTCAGGAGGTTAGAAATTCAAAAAGTCACGGACTTATTGACCTGCACTCGTATCATTACACTTCTATCTAGAAAAAATATTATTGACAAATTCAACGAAATGAAAAAATCGAATTAAATGTCTCATTTTTAAATTCAAATTTTGAATACTGTCAACATGTTAGCTGCCAGCTACATTAATCGTAATTAAGCTATATTAAATCGTTTGCAATCGATGTGATAGAAATTTTATTTTGTATTTTAATTTACACATTCATTCATATTTTGAAAATAATAATATAATTCTAATAATTAATATATTATAATATTACCTAGTCACTAAAAATCGTCTATAGTCTATAGTTTATGCTTTGCTATGGGCGAAAACGAGATAGCAACTTTTTTTCATACGCTTTGTCCTTCTCGCACGAATATTACGAAAATTGCGTTTCGTATTACGGATTTGATATAAACAAATATAGAAATTTCTCAATAGAGAATAAATCAAATTTAAATTGTTGTGTCTGAAACTAAATAATTTTTTTTAAATAAACATAAATTAGCACGAGAATGTTTACAAAATTGAGTGATTATTGATTATACTGTGTGCGATAACTGTGTTATAGACTCTTTATGCTAAATGTGTTCTCCATTATCGTGTCGAATCGAGATTTTGTTCTTCTTCCGTAGTGTCGAGATACCTAATTAGATTCCGAAACAGGGACTCTTTGTGCTATATGTGTTCACCATTATCGTGTCGAATCGAGCTTTTGTTCTTTTTCCGTAGTGTCGAGATACCTAATTAGACTCCGAGACAGTGACTCTTTGTGCTATATGTGTTCTCCATTATCGTGTCGAATCGAGCTTTTGTTCTTCTTCCGTAGTGTCGAGATACCTAATTAGATTCCGAGACAGTGACTCTTTGTGCTATATGTGTTCTCCATTATCGTGTCGAATCGAGCTTTTGTTCTTCTTCCGTAGTGTGGAGATACCTAATTAGACTCCGAGACAGTGACTCTTTGTGCTTTATGTGTTCACCATTATCGTGTCGAATCGAGCTTTTGTTCTTCTTCCGTAGTGTCGAGATGTAACATACTTAGACTCCGAGACAGTGACTCTTTGTGCTTTATGTGTTCACCATTATCGTGTCGAATCGAGCTTTTGTTCTTCTTCCGTAGTGTCGAGATACATACTTAGACTCCGAGACAGTGAGTCTTTGTGCTTTATGTGTTCACCATTATCGTGTCGAATCGAGCTTTTGTTCTTCTTCCGTAGTGTCGAGATACCTAATTAGACTCCAAGACAGTGACTCTTTGTGCTATATGTGTTCACCATTATCGTGTCGAATCGAGCTTTTGTTCTTCTTCCGTAGTGTCGAGATACATACTTAGACTCCGAGACAGTGACTCTTTGTGTCTTATGTGTTCACCATTATCGTGTCGAATCGAGCTTTTGTTCTTCCTCCGTAGTGTCGAGATACCTAATTAGATTCCGAGACAGTGACTCTTTGTGCTATATGTGTTCACCATTATCGTGTCGAATCGAGCTTTTGATCTTCTTCCGTAGTGTCGAGAAACATACTTAGACTCCGAGACAGTGACTCTTTGTGCTTTATGTGTTCACCATTATCGTGTCGAATCGAGCTTTTGTTCTTCTTCCGTAGTGTCGAGATACCTAATTAGATTCCGAGACAGTGACTCTTTGTTCTATATGTGTTCACCATTATCGTGTCGAATCGAGCTTTTGTTCTTCTTCCGTAGTGTCGAGATACCTAATTAGACTCCGAGACAGTGACTCTTTGTGCTATATGTGTTCACTACAAATGGTTCAATTCTGAAAAAATTAAGATGCGCGCCTTTTCAAATTCCCGCCAAGCCACAGATTGCATTCTTGCAAATGCAAAAAGAAGATTGCAAAAAAATTACTCTGTCATTACACTTCTATCTAGAAAAAATATTATTGACAAATTCAACGAAATGAAAAAATCGAATTAAATGTCTCATTTTTAAATTCAAATTTTGAATACTGTCAACATGTTAGCTGCCAGCTACATTAATCGTAATTAAGCTATGTTAAATCGTTTGCAATCGATGTGATAGAAATTTTATTTTGTATTTTAATTTACTCATTCATTCATATTTTGAAAATAATAATATAATTCTAATAATTAATATATTATAATATTACCTAGTCACTAAACATCGTCTATAGTCTATAGTCTATGCTTTGCTATGGGCGAAAACGAGATAGCAACTTTTTTTCATACGCTTTGTCCTTCTCGCACGAATATTACGAAAATTGCGTTTCGTATTACGTATTTGATATAAACAAATATAGAAATTTCTCAATAGAGAATAAGGCAAATTTAAATTGTTGGGTCTGAAACTAAATATTTATTTAAATAAACATAAATTAGCACGAGAATGTTTACAAAATTGAGTGATTAATGATTATACAGTGTGCGATAACTGTGTTATAGACTCTTTATGCTATATGTGTTCTCCATTATCGTGTCGAATCGAGCTTTTGTTCTTCTTCCGTAGTGTCGAGATACCTAATTAGATTCCGAGACAGTGACTCTTTGTGCTATATGTGTTCACCATTATCGTGTCGAATCGAGCTTTTGTTCTTCTTCCGTAGTGTCGAGATACCTAATTAGATTCCGAGACAGTGACTCTTTGTGCTATATGTGTTCTCCATTATCGTGTCGAATCGAGCTTTTGCTCTTCTTCCGTAGTGTCGAGATACCAAATTAGACTCCGAGACAGTGACTCTTTGTGCTTTATGTGTTCACCATTATCGTGTCGAATCGAGCTTTTGTTCTTCTTCCGTAGTGTCGAGATACCTAATTAGATTTCGTGACAGTGACTCTTTGTGCTATATGTGTTCTCCATTATCGTGTCGAATCGAGCTTTTGTTCTTCTTCCGTAGTGTCGAGATACCTAATTAGATTTCGTGACAGTGACTCTTCGTGCTATATGTGTTCTCCATTATCGTGTCGAATCGAGCTTTTGTTCTTCTTCCGTAGTGTCGAGATACATAATTAGACTCCAAGACAGTGACTCTTTGTGCTATATGTTTTCACCATTATCGTGTCGAATCGAGCTTTTGTTTTTCTTCCGTAGTGTCGAGATACATACTTAGACTCCGAGACAGTGACTCTTTGTGCTTTATGTGTTCACTATTATCGTGTCGAATCGAGCTTTTGTTCTTCCTCCGTGGTGTCGAGATACCTAATTAGATTCCGAGACAGTGACTCTTTGTGCTATATGTGTTCACCATTATCGTGTCGAATCGAGCTTTTGTTCTTCTTCCGTATTGTCGAGATACATACTTAGACTCCGAGACAGTGACTCTTTGTGCTTTATGTGTTCACCATTATCGTGTCGAATCGAGCTTTTGTTCTTCTTCCGTAGTGTCGAGATACCTAATTAGATTCCGAGACAGTGACTCTTTGTGCTATATGTGTTCACCATTATCGTGTCGAATCGAGCTTTTGTTCTTCTTCCGTAGTGTCGAGATACCTAATTAGACTCCGAGACAGTGACTCTTTGTGCTATATGTGTTCACTACAAATGGTTCAATTCTGAACAAATTAAGATGCGCGCCTTTTCAAATTCCCGCCAAGCCACAGATTGCATTCTTGCAAATGCAAAAAGAAGATTGCAAAAAAATTACTCTGTCATTACACTTCTATCTAGAAAAAATATTATTGACAAATTCAACGAAATGAAAAAATCGAATTAAATGTCTCATTTTTAAATTCAAATTTTGAATACTGTCAACATGTTAGCTGCCAGCTACATTAATCGTAATTAAGCTATGTTAAATCGTTTGCAATCGATGTGATAGAAATTATATTTTGTATTTTAATTTACTCATTCATTCATATTTTGAAAATAATAATATTATTCTAATAATTAATATATTATAATATTACCTAGTCACTAAACTTCGTCTATGCTTTGCTATGGGCGAAAACGAGATAGCAACTTTTTTTCATACACTTTGTCCTTCTCGCACGAATATTACGAAAATTGCGTTTCGTATTACGGATTTGATATAAACAAATATAGAAATTTCTCAATAGAGAATAAGGCAAATTTAAATCGTTGTGTCTGAAACTAAATATTTATTTAAATAAACATAAATTAGCACGAGAATGTTTACAAAATTGAGTGATTAATGATTATACAGTGTGCGATAACTGTGTTATAGACTCTTTATGCTATATGTGTTCTCCATTATCGTGTCGAATCGAGCTTTTGTTCTTCTTCCGTAGTGTCGAGATACCTAATTAGATTCCGAGACAGTGACTCTTTGTGCTATATGTGTTCACCATTATCGTGTCGAATCGAGCTTTTGTTCTTCTTCCGTAGTGTCGAGATACCTAATTAGATTTCGAGACAGTGACTCTTTGTGCTATATGTGTTCTCCAATATCGTGTCGAATCGAGCTTTTGTTCTTCTTCTGTAGTGTCGAGATACCAAATTAGACTCCGAGACAGTGACTCTTTGTGCTTTATGTGTTCACCATTATCGTGTCGAATCGAGCTTTTGTTCTTCTTCCGTAGTGTCGAGATGTAACATACTTAGACTCCGAGATAGTGACTCTTTGTGCTTTATGTGTTCACCATTATCGTGTCTAATCGAGCTTTTGTTCTTCTTCCGTAGTGTCGAAATGTAACATACTTAGACTCCGAGACAGTGACTCTTTGTGCTTTATGTGTTTACCATTATCGTGTCGAATCGAGCTTTTGTTCTTCTTCCGTAGTGTCGAGATACCAAATTAGACTCCGAGACAGTGACTCTTTGTGCTTTATGTGTTCACCATTATCGTGTCGAATCGAGCTTTTGTTCTTCTTCCGTAGTGTCGAGATGTAACATACTTAGACTCCGAGATAGTGACTCTTTGTGCTTTATGTGTTCACCATTATCGTGTCTAATCGAGCTTTTGTTCTTCTTCCGTAGTGTCGAGATGTAACATACTTAGACTCCGAGACAGTGACTCTTTGTGCTTTATGTGTTCACCATTATCGTGTCGAATCGAGCTTTTGTTCTTCTTCCGTAGTGTCGAGATACTTTTCTGTCTCACTCGCACGCGCCGGCAAAAAATAGCTAGTTTTGTTTTTGTTTCACTCGCTGCCACGCGCCGCCCGGCACTTGTCGGTGCCGTGCGGTAACTATTAGGCATTGGATTTAACGATTAACGGACCTCTGCATATTAACGGAAGTTAACGTGTCCGTTAACATTTTTAATAGTTAACTTAATAGTTAATCAAAATGTTAAGTTCGTTAATTAACGATTAACGGGTTAAAGAGTTAATGCCCAGCTATGATATTATGTAACATTTTTGCTTTGTTTGAAAATTCGGAATGTAATGGGTTCGAATCCCGGTCAAGTAAATATTTTAATAATTATAATAATAAAACATTTCTTCGACAAAGTAAAATTAAAATAATCACAAAAATCTGATTATTTTTATTTATTTGAATTTATCAGAACTCCGAGCGAAGCTCGGTTACCCAGGTACTATTCATTTATCTTCTAAGTATTACTTATCACCATATATTGTCTATATTGTATTATAAATACCTACACTTTTTTTAAGGTATACATATCATCAAAAGGAATAAAAATTGTTGCACCCACATTAATATATGAATCGAGGCAAGTGGCCCTTAAGATATTATTGAAAGAAATTGGAAAAGTATTAGTACTGCTTTTTCAGAAGAGTTTACCTGTGATTTTCCTATATACGAGTACATCGAGTGAATGTGGAGTCTATATTAGGAAGGCTTTAGAAATGTATGATAAAACAGGTCTTCTATTTGATATACCTTTACTGTTAGTCAGATATGTAATTGTTGTAGTCTGGTACAGGAGTAAATGACAACTCAACTGTTAGATCAGAACTGTGTTTTTTTTCAGATTTTTCTTTTCTTTTTTTTCGAAAGGGTTTACTCCAAGGGTCAGGTTAAGACCGCTGTATCTACGCCTCCCCCCGAGCAGGAGGCCCCACCTCCTCCGCCAACTTCAACTTCACTGATGGCGGATAGAAAGACTACTCTCCCAAGCAAGTCGCCCCCTCGGCTCCCGACTTCCCCGCGCGTAGGATAAAGAAACCCGCATAAAGAATGCCGCATCTCCTGTGGCCACCCCCCATCCAACTAGAGCTGGAGCCGCTCACGCTCGCTCCACTGCAGCCTGACCACACGCGGGACTCCCGGCGCTCACAGCGCCCCCCGCGCTCCCCGCGCACCTCGCGCACACCCAGTGCCACCTCCTCGGCCATCACAGCCGTGGAAAAAACCACAGCCCCGGAGCTCGCAAATCCTGCGGCTGCCCCGCACCCACAGTCCCCGCTACCTACTCCGCTATCACAAGAGTTGGTACAAGACGAGGCTCCCACATCCACTGCAGAGCTGCTGCAGACCCTCTTCTCCCTAGTCATGGACCTTGTTCGGAAGGTTCAGGCCGGGGAGGAAATTCTCCCGAATATGATCCAGGCCCTCCTAAAAGGCGCCCCCACCATCGCAGTCCTAATTAAAATTTGGTTCCCCAGACCCTAGCTCGGACCCGCGCCTAGATATGTCCGGCATCCAGAAGCTCCTATCAGAGGAGCCGACTGTGACTGCCGGAGATCTACGACGCGCGTCCCGGACTTGGGACTTTCGCGTGCTATGCACAGCCCCCCCGCATTGAATGTGAATTTTTTTTTTTTCTTTAAGTTTTAGATTGCCTGTCTCTCCGAGCGAGCGGAAGCAATGTGCCCGATCCAAATGCCGACCCGCTGCCGTGGCATGCCCGCCCGCCAAACGGCACCCGCCCAGCTGACACCAGACGCTGGGAGCATCCCGGAGCCACGCTACCGAGACGCCCCCAAGCGCGGTGCGCCCCCAGACTAGCACCGTTAGATCGTTGCCCCCCTCGCCTACCCCGCGTCGGTTATAAAAACCAGCGCAACTACTTTTAGTGCGCCCGGAGTATGACGTGGGGCAGCCCTATTGCCGAACACGTCAGCCCCGTGGTAGCTTCATTCCCCCCGACATCAAAAGTCTGGGGCCCGGGAACACCCTTCCCCCCTTCCTATCCCAGGTCGCTTGCTTCCACGGTAAACGCGGCGCGTGAGTGAGTGGAGCCGACCGCCGGTCTTGGTCGTGCCTGGTTTGGCAATCGTCACTCCCATCGTGTACATTTGCTCCCCCACGGGTTTCCCCCGCGTTCTGCCGCGGGGGGTCTTCCCTAAAACCGACTCTATGTGCCCAGTACTCGTACTGGGCGCGTCATCCCGCCCCAATTAGAGGGGCTTAGCCCCTGGTATTGGTTCCCCGCCCAAGGCCCTTTTCAGGGGCCCGGCGTGCGAGAAGAGTCTCCTTCTCCTGCGTACACTTAAAAACTTGTCAATGTAATATGTATTAAAATATTATAATTAAAATGTGTTATTATTGTTAATTTTAATTTATATTGTTAAGTAGGATAATAATAATCTTTAATTGCATAAATAATTTCCTTTTAGGTCCATATTATTATCCAATGTCTGAGGATGATTATATTAAAAGGATAACTTTATTACCTGAACAAGATATATCTGATGAAGTTTTAGCTACCCTAAAAGCATTGTTTGGAAATAAAGTAGATGAACTAAATGAAAGAGAAGCAAATGAATTCCTTGATAGGTCATGTCCAAAGGATAATAATGTTGCAAGACTTACAACAATACCTATGAGTGCTTCTTCCGTTTCTGGTGCTAAATGGTATGATTTATTATCAATTTATTCTTCTTTTCTTATCTTTTAAAAAATCCATTCATGGTTTAGTAAGATATAATCCTATTATATTAAACCTGGTCATCATTAACGAAGTTCATAACTTTTATTTTTATTTATCTTTTCAGTTCCAATCCTGCAGAAACTAGAAAAATTTTAATATATCCACCTGGTAAATGGGGTACTGCAATAAATACAGAAGACTACATGTGCCTAGCTCAAGATCAATATTTAAATGATATTATAATAGATTTTTATTTAAAATACTTAGTTCATGATATATTAACTCATACTCAGAGAGAAAAGACTTATATATTTAGTAGGTACCTTCTTTTATAAAATGTTAACAACAAAACCTAGCAAAGTTAACAAGAGCTCCAATCCCCATGAATGGGACAAAAGTTTGACAATAGCACAAAAAAGACACGCCAGAGTTATCAGAGTAGCATTTGGCCTTCTTCGTAATATAAAGTTGTCCCTGGACCTGAAAAAACAATGTTTGTTTATTCAATAGGTACACCTCACATCTTTTCTTAGTGTATTATATGCAAAGAATATGGCATGTAGTGTAAAAAGAAAAATCTTAATTATAAAACCTACCTGATAATAGGAAATACAGTTTGGTGACAGACATACGGGCAGACAGACAGCGAAGTTTCAGTAATTATAGGGACCCGCTTTTACCTTTTGGGTACGGAACCCTAAAAATCATGGTACTGTACCTAGGTTTTATATAAAAGCCACCCGCTTTTATATAAAACATAGGTACAGTCCGTTCAGAGTTCCTCTTCAGACTTCCTCTGACAGAACCTTTATGCCGACGACAAAAGAATTTTAAACTTTCATAGAATCTTCCTCCAAGGTAAAGTAACTCGGAACTGACTGTACATACATTCTTTTTAAATACTACATAATATTGTACAAAAGTATCATTATAGTCTGTTCCAATAAAAACAAAAATAATATAAATGAATAAGTTTAAAGAAAGAATGTGCGCAGATTTGTTAACAGATTTAATTGAAATGACAATTAAGAAAAATGGAAAACATGTCTATTATATCTATATTATAATATTTTTTTTGGTTTCTGTCGAAACAGACTACAAATTTTGATGTATGATGTTTATACAATTAATAAAAAAATACGTTTTTGATTATTAAAGTGTTTTTATTCTCCTGGTTAAGGTGGAACGATTCCCATACTAATATTCCGGCCCATTTTCTGAGGCAAATGGTACTAATAATGCATGAAGTTGTGCGCAGCTATGTCTTTTCTATTAATTGCGCTCGCAGATTGAATAAAATAAAGAATTTTCATACAAAAATCTAATAAAAATCGATTGAAAAAAATCCATAATTATACGCATGAGCGTGTGACAGAATTTGCGTAAATACACAAGTTTTTGCGACGTTGTCATTCGAAATAATGTGTGACGAAGATAGCCTATGCCATAGATAATAGTAGTACTACTGAAGTAGATAAGCCACTTCCCCTGTTTGACGGTTCAAAAATGAAGGTTTGATGTTGCTCCTGGCGCCACCTGGTTAAGATGCAGTTGCACTACAGAGCTATATATATATATATATATATATATATATATATATATATATATATAGATATAGATATAGATTTCAATACGAAATCTACGGGATTTGTACGTCAGAATTTTATATTTCAAAGACCTTGATTTTCATAAGAACAGTGTTTATTTGTTAAGTTTCCTTAGTAAATACACAATTCTCATAAAAATAAAACCTTTGAAACATAAAAATCCGACAATAAAACAAAACGAAACAAAATTTAACCAAAAAGGTAAAATATTTTATTTTCACATATGGTAATTGAAAATTACTATTGTATATTATATTACACGTTATACTACATATACTCTGTTTAGATCCAATTTAATTTAAACGTAAGCGAATACTTATAAAGCTACTTATTCAAATGTCACTTGTTTTCCGTGCAATAAAGAAATACACACAATGATTTGGTGGAATTTAAACATTTTGCTTACGTTTAGATTAAATGGGGTCTGAACTGAGTTTACAACTTTACATTCTTAACACTATTGAAAAAATTATATAAAATAAATTAATCCGTAAATCTTTTTGTTTTATCAGTAAATAAAAATGGCATTTTACTGCTGAGAATAAAAAAAACCATAAGTTAAACATGAGAACATCATTACGATCAATAAAGATTTAAGTTTTGTAGTAAATATTTAAATTTTATATAATTTTTGAATACACTCCAAGTTTTAAACTATCTTTTTCATTCATAAACACACTAAAACTCGTACTAAAACCATGCGACCAATGTCAAATTCCTGTAACATGTGACTAGGAATTTACATAAAGAGTTGATAATATTGAATAAATCTTGCCAGATACAATTTCATACAAAATTATCACCAATAATTAATATATACAACGTGTTCCTTTTGATTTCCCATATTTAACTTAAGATAAATATTAGGACTATATTATGAAAACATTCAATGTTTACCATTAAATCTAAATCGAATTATGTATCAATATTTGGAGCACTACATAATATCATTACCATTATACTTAATAAAACTGCTTTTTAGAGCCCCATGGGAAATGAAAAATCATGTATTTATAAAGAACATGAGTTTGGCAAAAGGAGGAGGATCTCCGTCTTGATTATCTATCTAAAATATAAATCAATAAAATAAATTAGGGCCTAACCAGGAATATAAAAAAAACCTGACCGTGTTTAATTTTTTATTGCAGGAACACTACGAAAAGTTGACATGTGTTCGGCTTAATCTCGAAGATCTGATATTAATTATTATATTTTTAATTTAATTTAGTGCATATGGCCAAGTTTTGTATATTCCCGCTTAAGCTACAAAAACAATACTTTATAGTTTATACATAACATTAATTAATTGTAAATATCACTAAGTAGTAGCAGTAGGCTAAGCTGGTGCTGATGATCAGCGAAACTCTCAAACCAGATTAAGATATTTCTTTAAGTTTTTTTAAGGGGTATCATAGATGGCATAGATAATTTGATATTTTATGTTTAGATACAATATCGCTTGCTGTACAGTTTGTATGAATTATCACAGATGGCGAAGATAGTATATATTTTCAACTTGGCGATAGCGCGCCCGCGCTATCAGATATTACAGTACACTTCATATAAATCTTAAGACATCTTATATCACATATCTTCGTCATCTGAGACGCCTTTAATGCACTTAAAAATAGAATACATATCAATATTGGTCTAAGATCAGATATATAGAATATTATTATTAATAATATTCTATATTAATTCATAAATTCATATTTCATTCATTAATTCATATGAGTTATTCATTTGCGATAAGTTTTATATTAAAGATAATAATCAAATTAATACATTGAAAATAGGCTGCGTATTTTAATTACGTGCGGATAATATTAATATACATATGCAATGCTAATTGGATTTTTATCTATCATATAAAACTTATCGTAAATAAATAACAAATGAAGATACAACATATTCCTTATAACGTAGCTCGTACCATACAGGGATATAGGTTAAGTCAAAATTGATCCTTTAAAGGGATAAAGTTCCCCTTTTTTTGTATTTTCTACAAAAAACTAAATATATTTTTACAATAATAGCGGCATTACTAGCATTAATAGGTTTCATTGTAGACAATATTGGAAATTATGGTAAAAACAACCTTTTAAAGGATCAAGATCGACTTAACTAGTAACTCTTTATATTATGCTTTCTATTATTGGACCAAGGCCTCCCCCCAAAAACCTCGTTCCCGCACCATCCCAAGCCTGATTGCAGTGCATCTTGCACAACGGAACATCTCTTTCTAAGGGCGGCCACGGCGTCTTCGTCCATTCTCCCAACCAATGCTTATTTTTCACCCATATTCGGGATTCAATTCTTGCTTTGGCTTTGTTAATGCTTGTTTTAGTGCCCAGAATTTCATAGATTGATTGACATGTTGAATTCATAATACTGAAAAATAAAAAGCAGTGGTTTAGTGTACGAACTATTAAGTAACTTTCTGGTTTTATCAAATGATACCTAATCTTGAAGTTCAGGGATTCACAAAATAATTTGAACTGTTTAAACCCAGCCTAAACTAATATAAGTATTACCTATTAAGTAGTTGTAGTTTTAGTAGCCTTATACAAAGTGTATGCACAGCAGCCCTGATAACTTCGTCGGTAAAATAGGGAATAAGATATATCCATTGGTAAAAGTTATTTGCTTTTTATATATTTTGATAAAATTTAATTATCCTGCTTACCTTTTTATTTTATTTTCAATATTATGATGACTGTTCAGTCACAACTCACAAGTAATAAGGGATATTTCTTCTTTGACACTAAAAAATAAGAAATTAAACGTTAGAAATGATTATGTATTTAAAAGGTTATTATTTATTTTGAGAATAATGTAAAAAATTCGGGCTCCGTTTGTTTTACCCAAACGAATTGCAGGCAACAGCTAATTTTTACTAGGTATATTACCTATATGTTTGCATGTTTGCATATGCAAATGCATATAATTCTACTTTTATAGCGTTATTGCATATTTTGGTACTTTTTCATTGATAGTGCTTATTTCAATAGTTAGGTACAAATTTCAACTTCTAATTCGGATAAGTAGTTCAAACAAAATAGAATTCAATAAATATTTATGTGAGTTATTTGTTGCTTGCAATATTCCTTTTCACCAATTAAATAACGAAGTATGCCGAAAATTCCTTAAGAAATATTGCACTAATCAGATAATTCCTGAAGTCTACAATTCGAAAAAACTACCTGTCAACTATCTGCGATGAGGTACTTAGTGAAATACGCGCCGATCTCTCGAACAATCTACTATGGATATCAGCTGATGAAACGACAGATTCATGTGGACGATATATAGCGAATCTAATTGTTGGAAAATTATCTAAAGAGCCATCCACTCCCCATTTGGTTACTTGCAAGGTCCTGGAAAAAACAAACCATTCAACTATCGCCCGGTTCATAAATGATTCCATCAGATCACTATTTCCTGATTCTTCTATTGACGAGAAAATATGTGTTTTTTATTTCTGACGCTGCGTCTTATATGGTGAAAACTGCTCAAGCTCTGAAAGTATTCTACCCGAAATTGCTTCACATCACCTGTCTAGCTCACGGATTCCATCGAGTTGCGGAAGAGATTAGAAACGAGTTCGGGATATTCAATAAATTGATTTCTTCTACAAAAAAAGTGTTTTTAAATGCACCATCGCGAGTACTAGCGTATACAAAGCAACTACCAAACGTAGCACTACCCCCAGAACCAATATTAACACGGTGGGGAACTTGGTTGAAAGCCGTATTGTTTTATGCTGAAAATTTCGAAGCTATAAAAGATGTTGTTAGAAAACTTGACAGATCAGACGCCATTGCAATCAATTCAAGCCAGCTGGCATTTGAGGATCCTTTAATAAAAAAAATATTGCTATTATTGCAACATATTTCAGCAATATACCCGATGCAATTGAGAAACTAAAAACTTTCCCCTGTGCCAGTCCTTGGAAATAATTGAAAAAATGATTGAACAGAGTAACGCCCTTCCGAGTTCACTATCGCAAAAGGTTCGTGGCATATTAAATGCAGTTTTGTATAAAAACCCCGGTTTTGAAGGCATAAAGAAAATTGACGCGTTTATCAACGGCACCGGGCAAAATATTATATAATAATAATAATAACTAATAAATATAAATAATTTTTAATTATAATGTGATAATAATAAACGTAAATTCTAATTGCAAATGTTTTTTGATTGTGCATATTTTATGCATATTTCACCCTTTTTTAGTGCATATTTGCATGCATATTTTGACATTTTGATAGTGCATATAATCCGATGTCTATATATTACCTAGTACAACTAATAAGTACTAATATTAAATTCCACTAATATAAATTACTGCAATAGTAATAAAATACCGTTAGGATCAGTCGAGCCGTTATGGAGAACTTTTATTGACAGATTAAAGATTTAAAATAAAACAGTTTGCTCACCTTCAACCGTTGTTCTTGTTTATTTAAATGATGATTGATGACCAGCCCAGCAGGTGTTGACTTTCGATTCCACGAAGAATGGTTCGTTCGTTCGTTTAACCTATATGAAGCGCCCACAATTATCCGCTCGATGCTGAAAATAATTAATAATCAGAGAGTTAAATGAAAATTTTACACAACGTAAAAAATATACATTTAGAAAAAGTAACACTTCCCTCGGCATGCAAGCTTTAGCACTTCAGACAATGGTCTGAAGTGGTTTAGTGTACGAACTATTAAGTAACTTTATGGTTTTATGATGATATGATTTAAAAAATTGCATGGTGTACTAAAAAGAAAAATGATACCTAATCTTGAAGTTCAGAGATTCACAAAATAATTTTAACTGTTTAAACCCAGCTTAAACTAATATAAGTATTACCTATTAAGTAGTTGTAGTTTTAGTAGCCTTATACAGAGTGTATGCAGAGCAAGCACCTGATAACTTCGTCGGCTTATAATAGGGCATGAGATATATCCATTGGTAAAAGTTATTTGCTTTTTATATTTGATAAAACTTAAATATCCTGCTTACCTTTTTATTTTATTTTCAATATTATGATGACTATTCAGTCACAACTCACAAGTAATAAGGGATATTTCTTCTTTGACACTGAAAAATGAGAAATTAAATGTTAGAAATGATTATGTATTTAAAAGATTATTATTTATTTTGAGAATAATGTAAAAAAATCGGGCTCCGTTTGTTTTACCCAAACGAATTGCAGGCAATAGCTAATTTTTACTAGGTATATTACCTATTACAACTAATAAGTACTAATATTAAATTCCACTAATATATATTACAATAGTAATAAAATACCGTTAGAATCAGTCGAGCCGTTCAATTTGGTTGTTCAATGGTTTCCCATTTTGGCCTTGATATGAACTTACATTTAAAGAATCAAATAAACTATCAATTGCAATACAAAAGTTTTTATGCCTATGCTTCTATCGCATATGCGCGACGTTGTCTGGTCTACTCTGTCATATTCGCGCCGCACCAATATACATAATTTCTAATTTCTTCAAATCTTTTGAATCATCGTTGACAATGTTGCCAATATAAACAATTTTCCCTAAATTAGTGTGATTGTTAGACCAATGTTGCAACAATTTGCAAATAATTTTCTTTACTCTTTTTTTATTTTTTGAAATAAAGATAGTCGTATAGTGCCTCGCATTTTCTCGATTGATCTAGATCATTTAGGGAATTGACGTTGCAATAAAAATACGATAACTTTAGTCTATATAAGGTAATTCTAACACACGGATATAGCAACACTGCCGTTCCGCGTTCGTGTGTGCGTTCGTGTGGCAATGATTGCTGCTGTAACAAGATGTTTTTTATCGTTTATGTTTGGGTTGTTTGTGCCTTGTGAATTGTGAAATGAAAAACTAAATCTGGAAAAATGGGTCCGTGTCGGACATCTAGTGCGCGTTTAAAAAAGCACACATATTCAGGGCCGAAAAAGTCTCTAAAGCAAGTTCGAGCTCAATTAAAACGACATCATGGCAGTGATCTAATGTCGTAAGTATAAACTATAATTACAGTCCGCGTGCCATCGATTTTTGTGTAACAATAAATTGTTTATTCAATATGCACATCTTTATCACTTACACTCGTTTTATTTCAGTCGTGACAAGGTGTGGCGCGAAAAAACACAACTCCACTCCACTCTAGGTTAGTTTGTGCAGCATGTATACTCATATTATTGTTACTGGGACCTAGTACTTTTTCTGAAATACAGGTCTTTCACAACTCACAGGACAGTCTTGCTAAGACTGTCAGTCAGTGGTTCTGCTTGGCGCAGTTGTACTCAAAGTTCACCTGGGAAAACTTTTAAAAAGTACATAGCCCGTTGTGAAAAAGCCAAACGAAGGATAAAAGCTGACCCACGCAGGCGAATATTCCTGAAGAAAGTTGTTAAACCTCTGCCAGACAAAAGTTATGGCCTTGAAGCTCAGGATACAAGCGATTCGGTGAACATGGCCGACTTGAAAATAATGTGTGATGCTAAGTTTCAAGAGCTCCAAAAAACACCAGCAGAAATTCAAGCCATTGAAGAAAGCACAGTAGGGCAACATGACAATGACCAATACAACATCTACAGTGTAGTAAGTGATAGATTGACTGCAAGTGTATTCGGATTGGTTAGTTACCTGAGTTTATTGATCAAAAATAATTAAAATCAATATATGGACATCGTAGATTATAGACTGTCTCTTTTATTTATAGATATGTAAACACAGAAAGACGACGAAATCCCATAACAAAGTTAAAACTGTCCTCTATAAGAGTAATGCTACAACTAAAGACATGCTGTAGGGGCAACAAAACGAATCAGTGGCCAGAATGTTCTTTACGGAGAGTTATAAAAAGGAAGTCCGACCAGCTGGCCTCTTTATTGACGAACAGTTTGGGTTTTTGGGTGCCAGTCCGGATGGTAAGAAACATTTTCTTATTTTTAGAAACTTTTGTTTCCATTAATAGATTGTAACTAACAAATTATGGTGCATAATATGTAAAGTGACTTTATTTATTTTGTTTCAGGAGTTGTGCAGGATGAGGATGATAATAGAAGTAGGTAATTTGTTTTCCATCTCTGCACCTCAAAAATCAAGACATCAGTAATGCTACCAAGAATAACAACAACTTTCCCATTATTGAAAAAAATGGAATCTTGAGTTTAAAACCAACTCACAATTATTATTATCAGGTAGGTTTTATAATTAAGATTTTTCTTTTTACACTACATGCCATATTCTTTGCATATAATACACTAAGAAAAGATGTGAGGTATACCTATTGAATAAACAAACATTGTGTTTTCAGGTCCAGGGACAACTTTATATTACGAAGAAGGCCAAATGCTACTTCATATGCTTTATAGACGTGTCATCACCTATAACAGTAATAGAAGTAGCAAAGAATGAAAATTTCATTAATAGTATGATTCCACAACTGGTGAAATTTTATAAAACCTCAATAGTACCAGAAATCATACTTAGGCGAATTCCTAAAGGTTAAAAATGCATTGATCTTCAGTAATGTGTAAAAATACACTTCACGTGTTTTATTAAGTTTTTATCATAAAAATAATATATGGTTACACATTTACATGTATTTCTTTAATATAAATTGTTTACACAGAACAATGATTAATAAAATTAATGATAACAATGAAATAAAATAGATTAAAAAACCCTGTGGCCGCGATACGAACCCTGAACTTTAGGAACTACATTACAAGTGTGTATATCGTTATGCTATTGTCACTTAATGGCAAATTGCAAAATTATGTATTACTAGATAAGTAACAGAGAATGGTTAGCAAAGTCATGCATGTGTGAGTTATAAGTCAAAATACGATAAATACCCATTTTTTGCAAATTATTGTTTAATAAATTAATTTATTTACATTTCTATTGCTTCATAACATTAGCTCGCGGAATCGTATTCCAAGTTAAAAATATGTAAAGCGAATTCGAAAAGTAAAAAAAACTACAAAAGTGCAGAAGTGGTGCCATCTAGTTTTTATTTGGCGTCCCTAGGACCCTGTCGTTCAACCTTAATGTGGGCGTACAACATACTCTGGGGTTTTATTCCGCTTCTTAAATGTCAGAATTAATTAAATGCCGTAGCTAATCTGTAAAAACAATTTATTCTTCGACTGTTTAAATATGAATATATTACGTTACCAAGTTTTTACAATGCTTCCCGCTCCAAATATTTCTCCCAGTCAAAAAAAAAACAATTGAATTAAACGAATGAACATCTTACTTTAAAAAAAAACTTGAGAGGTGTCAAGGGACACCCGGATGGAACGAAGTTCCTTTCGATTAATTAGTAAAGTAATTGTAATAAAACAAATATAATGTAATATAAACTTAATCAGTAGGCTCAATTTTAGTAATAATTGACAGAGAGAGAGAGAGAGAAAGACAGACAGAGTAATACGCGCACGCCGCACGGCTTACAACTATAGCAAAAAGTGTCGTTACAACTTTTAGTCTTAATTTTATCCGTCTAGCCCCCTTTCGCAACGCGCGATAAGGAACTTCGTTCTAAAAATACGTGTGGCACTCAGGGACTGCCGCGGTAAAGCTATTGCGTAATAGGTCACACGCATACGTCTAGTCGCACGCACACAAACACCGTGCCGAAGTCTGCCGAACTGAAACGACGTTAGACGATGCACGGCTTTCATCGCCGCACCGCTGTGCCGGTCGGAGTGGGGGGTGTTAGGTTTATTTTCGTTACGGAATTTCTTGATTCGGTCGCCGCGCTCAAAGCCCGCGATAAAAGCTATGCAATAGATTAAAACCATCTAACCGGTCGGTACAATCGGTTTATAAAAAGTTTATATATAAAATTACACAAAATATGAAGTAAAAGTAGCCGATTATTATAATCAGTAATAAAAGGATTTATTGATTATAATAATAAGTTGTTAATAACTTTTATTTAATTAAAAAAAAAAAAAACTAACAATTTTAAAAATCATGACACGATAAGAAGGGATTTTCCGAAATTCGACACCTAAGGAGGTGAAAAGGGGGGAATTTTTTTCCAATCTACTTCATATTTTGCACAATATTTTTCTTCTTTCTTTCTGTAATAGTTTTGATGAAATATATGTGTCATAGTTTATTGAAATTCGTCCGCGACGGATTAAAAAAGGGAAAGAAAGTTGTTTGGGAGCGATTTGCATTAAATTTGATATCAATACTCCTTAGCTTTTGATTTAAAGCTCCCACTCACAAGCGATCGATCGATTTAAATTTAAATATTTACTGGATTCGTAGTTGCAAGTAAATCGGTTCAGATGAATGATGATGATGAATATAGCCTGAGATCCGAGGCCCGCCTAACTACACTTTGCATATACAAGTAACATTTTTTCGTACTTTTGGCCGTAATAACGTACGTAATTTCCAATTTGATCGTAACACGCCTGTGAGTGGGACCCATTATTTTTATTTTGTTTTGACACGTCATATTATTTACTGTTATTTATATTTTGTTCTTTGTCATTTGATAAAAAACTCACCTTATACCTTGATTTTCCTTGGAAAACGTATAAATTACCTACCTACCAGCGATTGGACCCTTTGGAGATAAATAACAAAACAATGTATGGTGGGATTGTTTCTCTTTTATATAGGTCTACAAAAACTCCGCGATGGCATATATTATGTCTGTGGGAATAGTGGAAGCCCCAAAGGAGATCTCCGACCGGGGTAAGGTGGTATGCCTGGTCAGGCCGAAGCCCACTTGTATGCAATTCAGATGTCGTATAAATAATTATGGTGTCGATCTTAGAAACTTCGATAGCGTAATTCAGGATCGTTGCGCTAATTGGTCCGCCACATGTCTTTATTTTAAGTATAGGTTACTTTACCCATTCTAAGTTTTAAAAAAAATATCAGAAATAATATGGTATTTTCCGAAGCGATTTAGACGGATACAATATTACTTAATTCTTATCTAGGAGATATCCTAAAATTAAAAAGTACGTGTGAAAATTTGTTATAAAGTATATAGTTACATATTTTTACTCTGTGCTATTACTATATTGCAGGTATATTTCCTGTAGAAGTTTTTTGCCTCGAACACTCCCACGCGGGCGAAGCTGCGGGTAAAAGCTAGTCTATATATATAAAATAAAGTCGTGTTAGTTACACTATTTATGGCTCAAGAACGGCTGAACCGATTTGGCTGAAAATTGGTGGGAGGTAGCTTAAAACCAGGAGACGGACATAGGATACTTAAGTGCCCTGCCGAGTCTGTCTGTCTGTCTGTATGTTCGCGATAATCTCAAAAAGTACTCAAAGGATTTTCGTGCCGTTCACATTTACCGACAGAGTGGTTCCTTAGGTCGATAATAATTTGTTAAGGTTTTTGTGGACATTGTTTGATTTATGACGATAAGGCGCTTTGCACACGACGGGGCGGGGCGGGCTTTTTGTCCGCGGAGCAATAAAGACCGCGTCTGCCCGTCGATGTCTGCGGCTGCCCCTCGCCGCGTACACAAAGCACACGACAGGCGGAGGCAGTCAGTTCAGGGCGTTCGTTCTAGTGAATAGCACGTCAGTGAAAATTTACGTCGTGATATTCTTTTAACGACGTATCATATATGGGCGATCTTTTCTGCACTTCAGCAATTAAATCATCTAAATCGATGACGTCCATCACTAAAAAGCGCGTGGCGCGGTCGTGTGCAAAGCGCCTTAGGCGCTTTACACTGAAGTGCAGAAAAGATCGCCCATATATGATACGTCGTTAAAAGAATATCACGACGTAAATTTTCACTGACGTGCTATTCACTAGAACGAACGCCCTGAACTGACTGCCTCCGCCCGTCGTGTGCTTTGTGTACGCGGCGAGGGCAGCCGCAGACATCGACGGGCAGACGCGGTCTTTATTGCTCCGTGGACAAAAAGCCCGCCCGCCCCGTCGTCTGCAAAACGCCTAATTATTCAAGTTGCCGGAAAAAATCAAGCCGTCTGGGAACTTTTATCGAAACCGCTGTCTAACCTAACCCTTCGGAGATAAATAACAAAACAATGTATAGTGGGATTGTTTCTCTTTTATAGGTCTACAAAAAAGTCCGCGGTGAGATATATCTATCTTTTAAGGATAGGTTACTCTAGATTAGGTATTATTCTAAGGCCCGATTCGACCAAACTTGAAGTTACACGAGTGTAGGTAACTATAATGAGAATAATTTTACTCCTTCATTTTACTCTAGGATATCTTCGTTTGCGTTTTACCAAGTTACTCGAAGATTACCTATACAATGCTCGGTATTATTATTCAATGAATAATGAACGAATGTATAAACCGATAAAAAATCGTGTAGGTACTATTGTTTGTATTAGAATGACTTGTACGCCATAACAATTTAATTTCGTAGAGTAAAATTTCAATGTCAAATTATAACAGTTCACAATGACATTGATCGTGACAATTGACAGCCAGCTGTGCGACTATTCACTATTCTCAGTTTAATACTTTACTCCGTCAAAATCGCCCGTTTAAATATGTACTCCCGTGTAATTACCTTATTCTTGGATTAGAAGTTGGAAAAACGTAAAACCAGCTTACTCTTAGATTAGGAAACATTTATACTCGAGTAAAATTTTACTCCAGTTTGGTCGAATCCGCCCTAAGTTTAAAAAATGATCAGAAATAATGTCGTATTTTCAGAAGCTTATATTAAGACGGATACAATTGAATTATCCTTATCTAGGATATATCTTAAAATTAAAAAGTACGTGTGAAAATTTATTATAAAGTACCTATTAGGTATATATTTTTACTCGGTGCTACTACTATATTGCAGGTATATTTTCTACAGAAGTTTTTTGCCACGAACACTCCCACGCGGGCGATGCTAGTTACAGATAAATCGGTAGCTGCTACAAAGAGTTATATTTAGGTATTTTGTTTTGCGTTCAGTTTATTACCTTGTGTCACAGCAAACTATTATGGTACTGTCAATGTAAGCCAGTGTCCGACGTCCAATTTGTAATTTCGCAAAATTATGACGAGCTTTGAAAAAACCACAAGCCACCTTACTAAGGTTCTGTCAAAGCTCTTTCATCTACACACACCGGCATATTTAGCGGAACATAAAATAAAGGTTTGATATCAGTATCATATAAGGTTGCTGGCTGGTTTATACGTCATTTAATTTAAAAAGAAATATTTTCAAATTAAGAAAACAACTGAACATCACATTTTATGCAATTGTTTTAATTTTATTCAAATACACCTTATCTGGAGCGAACTTCGAGTATTTCTTCCTTCTGAGTTTGATTTAAAATTTCATTGAAATACTGTTTTTTGATAGTTTTTTTTTAATCGCGTATCTTTTTGGAGTTGAGGACTGAATTATGCCAGACTTAGCCCCAACGGAGATTGCCAGGGCACTCGAAATGCGAAGAAATGGTCAAACCTACAGAGTGATATCCAGAGATCTTCGTCGACCAGTTTCAACGATCCATCGCAGTATCCAACGGTTCAGGGAGACCGGTACTTATGTGAGAAGAGCAGGACAAGGCAGAAAAAGACCCACTTCGAGTAGGGATGATCGTTTCATTCGGCTTCGTGTACGTAGGAACCCCCGTTTGACGGCCGTCCAAGCCCCACATGAGTTAGAAGCAGTGCGGGGTGTAACCGTAAGTGAGCGTACGGTACGAAGAAGGTTCGAAGAAGCTGGTTTAGGTTCATTTGTGCCCGCCAAGTATCCAAGGCTCGAGGTAAATCATCGTAGAAACAGGTTAACTTTTGCTCAGGAACATCTACTTTGGAACGCGGACCAATGGAGTAAGGTATTGTTTAGTGAGTGCAGAATTCTCTTAAATCAAATTGACGGCAGGCAAAGAATATACAGACGCAAAGGAGAACGATACATTCAGAAAAATTTTGAAACTACAGTTGCATACGGTGGTGGATCAATAATGGTTTGGGCAGGCATTTGTTTGGAAGCTCGCACAGACTTGGTAGTGATTGACAGAGGGAGTCTGACTGCAGACCGCTATATCAGAGAAGTTTTAGAAGAAAATGTTGTACCGCTTGCCCCATATATCGGTGACGATTTTGTTTTTATGCAGGATAATGCTCGGCCGCATACCGCTCGGGTAACTCAAGCTTATCTTAATGATATGAATATCACTGTTATGGAGTGGCCGGCGAGATCACCGAATATGAACCCAATAGAGCACGTTTGGGACTCGCTAAAAAGAAAAGTTAAGTCCAGAATGCCAGCTCCTGCCGACGTGGGTGAACTGCGAATCGCCGTAGTTGAGGAATGGCGGAGACTATCCCAGGAGACCATCGATAACATCATTCTCAGTATGCCTAGACGGGTAGAAACTTAAATAAGAGCACGTGGAGGAAATACGCGATATTAATCACCATTTTTATAATTTTATTAATTGTCATTTTAATATTAATTTTCACTTTTCCCGGTTACATGAAATGTTCAAAAATGTACCATTTCTCACAAATAGCCTTTACTCGCAAAATCTGTTCTTGATGTGATCTTATTTTAAGTAACACAAATGAAACTTTAAATAACAAAAGTGTAGTAAGTAGATTTTAAAATAAAACTATATTTTTTAAATTATGGACCTTTTTTTGTGTTCCGCCAAATATGCCGGTGTGTTTAGTTTGAGAGGTAAATTGAAAGAGTTGAAAGGGTTTTAATTACAATCTCAGCGACGGCCCTGTGGACAGCAGCTGTCAGTGCCGGCAGCTTGTTCTGCAGAACTTGCGTCATAGCATCCGGGGTGGTCGCCATTTTGAGGGAATCTGCAAAGCCGCCATTTTGTTTATAGATAGAGATTTATTGATATTTGAAGATGCCGTCATTATAAACTAATGTCGGGTTCGAATTTTTATCTAAGTTATTAAAATAAAACTATAAAATTAAAAACAGTTTATAATATTATTTGAAAAATGCTGTTACGTCTATAAAATAAAAATATATAAACTATGACTTATGCTGCTCCTATTTGGTATAGCGGGCTTCCAAGCAGATAATTGTAAGCGATTACCGCTTCTCATGTACATTATCTAAAAGTTAGGACGCCTCAAAATATTTAAACATAAAGAAAGTGACCGCAACGATTGCGAGCGTGGTTGAACTACGTATTTACACGTAGGTACGTATGCGTGCGCACGATTCACCGGATTTTCATCTTATGCCTGGTCGAGCGGCAACTTGTTTGATAGTACCTATGGTCGACGTCAAACTAGTTGTTCTACTTTTGAACCTTATTGCCGTACTAATTAGATCGAAAACTGGTACACCGAATATGTCGGCGACAAACATGCAAAAGAACTGTTTGATGTTTCTCGCCAGTTTTCTATGAGGCCGTGATTTTACTCCGGTCAAGCAGACCAATTAATAGCAAAACTTGGCGTGGCGCGATCGAAGTAGGTACATATTATGAATAACTTTTCAGCTTTCAGGCCTTTAATTGACGGATTGACTAATTACTGCGAACGGGATATAAGATTTCTGTTTGTATGTAACTTTTTAATTGATGGAAATGATTGGCTTCGCATTTTTAATTTATTCCATATTTCAGAATTGAGAGTGCCCTATTGAATTCGTGTTTATTATTTTATTTCCGCAGAATTTACATCAACATACACACCACCACAAACACTGGTACACACTCATGCACCCTGTACTATACTCTGAACCCAAGACTTGTCGTAGTGCTAGGGCACAGATTAATAAATAGTTACTACGTAACAGATACATCATTCCAATACAAAAGCGAAGATACCTACGCTAAAATAGCCTCCAAAATCTTAATAATAATATCTGCTTTTAGCAGCGAGATAAAATGGACAATTATAAGTACGCGCACAACCTATCCTTAAAGGATAGACATATCTATGCCATCGCGAACTTTTTTGTAGACACAATGGTACCGACTTCAAAAATATGAAGAATGAGTAGAGAAATAGTTAAAATTTTAGCCGAATTTAAAATGGCAAAAATTCGGAAAATAAATTTTATTTGATACTTTTTTTGTGCATTTTTACTTTAGAAGTTTTTAGGATGAAGGTGTTTAAAAATAAGAATTTTTCCCTTTTTAGTTATATTTATTATTACTAACACATTATATGGAAGTTATTAATACAAAAAAGGGTCCGGTACCCTCACTCTCTCGGAAAAACAAACTCAAGCGGTTTTATGCTGGTTTTCTGAGCAGCCGTGGGTATTTCTCCAAATAAGCATTACCGATCTGTGGACCAAATAAACAATCACCAGTGATGATAATGATTACACACTATATTATTAAATAATTATTATTATCTATTGTAACAGTCAGCATTAGATATAATTAAGTATCTAGATATAATATAATTTTGGCTATACCAAAATTTCAAATACATTGACATCGGTGTCTATGTAAACTATGAGGAGTACCTATGTCACCATAATAATATGTTGGTGTATCGTAAGAAGATGGTGGTGATGATGATTACTGTGAGTGGCATATGCTTGCAGTTCCTTAAAAATGCCGAAATTTCTAAACGTGTATCTGTGCTTTTGGATCTAATTAAATTACTATAAATGTCCTTATAGTTTTGTGGTCAAATCAAGAAATCGAGTTATCTCGATTTCTCATGGATGCCATGATCATCAGGCCTCAGCTCCGCCTTGGTGAATAAGGGACCAATTTGAATTATATTCTTATTAAATTTTTCCGCAATAAAAGTTGCCTATGTGTTAATCCAGAGTCTAAAACTACTACCATATCAAATTTCATCAAAATCCGTTCAGTACATTCTGAGATGCTCGTACAAACGTACAGACAAACAGACTTACAAAAATTCTAAAAATCATTGTTTTGGGTTCTACGTCGTTCATTGAGTCCCCCTGTAATAGTTTTTCTTTTATATCTTCCATGTACAGACAGCGACCAGAAACTGCGCATTTTTGCTAGCCAGATCAATTTTTCTCCCCCAAAACTCCCGGCATACTAAATTTCAAATAACACTTGAAGCCATTTTCGAGATACCGATTTTTATATACAAGATTGTCTCTTAGGTAGGTATAAAATACATAAATAAGTAACCTTTAATTTTAAGATTTATTGTGATACTGTTTGTTGTCCTTTTAATTGAAGCAAAAAAAATGGTTACTAATAAAAATCACCGACAAAGACTCAACGAAATTCAATGCAATATTTTCATGATATCTTTGTTACAAATGTTTTTCTTTCGCTATAATATATCTGCAATGAACTGGGTAAATGTACGTAATGTGATAAAAAGTGATAAATAATAATTATTGAAAATGATGTACCGGAGATCCGGTCCAACCTTATTGCCAAGTGATAAGGTTAGAAGTGGCCGCATCTGTTAGCGACCGTACACTTCTGTATATTATTATAAATACAGTTTTTCATGTACAAAACTCCGTAAACGTTATGATTATTCTCAATTCTTATTCTTGATATGGTTTTTAATGTTGCTTCACAGAACTCCTGAAAATAACTGACTTTTAGTACAGTTTGGTTTGGGTGAAAGTGTTACTGTAAAACAAGGCTAATATATCGTAGAATCTACCTTAGGAACAGCTTTCTTGTCAAATTTCTTTTTATAATGCATAATATTAATACAAAAATAAATAATATTCAAAACATAAGCAATAATAACAAAATATGTTTATCAAAAACTAAAAGGCTGCTAAAAGATAACTGACGTAACTAATATAATCTCATGCACTGGTTTTGTCCCTTAAATAAATAAAAAATATATCATCTTCATCCGGAACCCACGGAAAATTGTTTTGCTTTGTTCACTGTGCGTCAGCGACTCTACATACTAGCAAGGGTTATAACAACTTGGTTTTTGGTTGCTTAGGTCTGACATGTTATTATTAATTTTACAACAGGATACATTGACTAAACTAAAACTTAATCTAGGGGATCTTACATTTATATTTCGAATGTTTTGTGTAGGCACTATTAATTTTGTTTTTCCTGTATACACAACGCACTTTTCCGATGTGTTCAGTACACAAGCACCCGACACTATTATTTCGCGCACTTCTGCGTTATCGCAGTCCACATACACTTTAGTTGGCCGGGGTTGTATATACAACCATCGATTGTTTGTGATTAATTGCCAAATATTCAATTCTCAAACAATTGTTTTTACGGAACACTGGTTCGGAAGATTGTTTGAGGCTTTAGTTAAAAGTTCACTCTCACACGTTGGATTTTCATTCACGATTATAATCAGGGACTCTTGCCATATTAACTCAGAATCCGTTTCTTTACACATCTCTAAATTGTCTAAACTTATATAATTAATCTTATCATAGGAAATAGCAACATATGGACTAGTTGGTTGTATCATTTTGTATACATTTGGATCGTCCAATCCATTAGGAGTTGGTAAAGGAAAACTATGATATAAATTGAATTCGTCATTAGTAATTAATGGAATTTGTATTCTAAATACTAAATTTCTCTTAAAATAATAACATGCAACATTAGAAATACTTATAATTAGATGAATGTTATCTAGATTTACGAGTAAAGGAACTCTAGTGCCTCTTGAAAGATGTTGAATATTTTTAGACAACTCTTGATATAGTTGGTTAGGTGTCAGAATACTTGGATAATACTAGCAGTGTGAACCAGGCTGAGCGCCTACTGCGCTTAGAAAGTAAGTGAGATATAGATTCATAGTCTCGAGATAGGTCGTCAAATCTCGTAATTAAAGGAGATAGAGCATTTAAGTATTGTTGGAGAAATGATTGTCTACAAATGAGTTTAATTGCGTTAATAATATTTCTTAGGTTATCGAGCTGAGGATTTACATAGGATATGTCTATGTAGCTAATTACGTTGAATTGTCCATTTATTACTTTAAGCTTTCCCAGGCCATCAAAGTGGATCTCTGTGCTGGTATTTAATGGCTGCACAATATTCGCCTGTGCACCGGTCGAGACGCTGAAATAAGGTGAGTAATTGGTAGATATTACGGGATTAAATAAGTAAGTAGATTATGGAATTTATTCAGAAATTAGAATAGATAGATTTTTATTATTTATAGGATTATGTATGAGTATTTTGTTAAGTATATGTATTTTAAGCTATTGCATAGCTTCTATCGCGGGCCTTGAGCGCGGGGACCGAATCCAGAAATTCCGTAACGAAAACACCTCACGCTCCCCGCATCGTCTAACGTCGTTTCAGTTCGGCAGTCTTCGACACGGCGTTTTATTTTTAAGATTTAAGACGGAAGTAAAATCTATCTCTGAACCAAATATTAAAGCAAGGCTAACGCCGTTTTAGTAAGGACGTGCGCCGATAGATGGCGCTTTAGCGCCATCTATCGGTGTATACAATGCAATATTATTTAATTTTTAATTTTTTTAAATTTTATTTCCTGAGCAAATCTCATACAGTAATGTTTTTGAAAATAAGTTTAATAAACTGCTGCCCTGTCAGACTCGAACTCACGTCTTCTTGTACCAAAGTGAGTGGCCGTACCGCAGGACCAACAGAGCTAATGAGCAGCAAGTCGAAATTTTTGTACTAGTTCGATGTAGATTTTATACGTTACAACGTTATTTGAAAAAAATAATATCGAAGTACCGCCACAGTTTGAATTATTAAAAAATTGTACTCGTATAAGTAATTAGATAAAAACAAAGTTTTTGTTGCACTTTTTGCACAATAACGCTAATAACACACTTAAACTCACAACCCGCAAGGTTGTGAGTTTAAGTGAAAGTATTTATTATTTTATCGTGCGTAGCTTCTGTAGAATAATTCCTAGCGCTTGGCTCACACTGCACTGAGTCACTTAGAATTATCTTCGTTAATATTCCGTTTTGCACTGAGATAACACTTCCACTTGTATGTTGTGCTACTCCAAGCGTTATTGTTCACTTTTTAGAATAAAACTACTAGAAATAATAATTTTAAGAAATTAAAAACACGGAGCTTATGTGTAATTTTGCTAGTGTTGCCACATGTGTTGTATACCAACTCTACTAAAATTGAAACTTTTTTGAAGTGGCAATATCAATATTTTAAAAGGAACAGAGTTTTTTATTAATAGTAGCCCCACCGTATCAGTCACATTTGTCATCTCGTACTGTAACATAAGCTGCAATTCGAAATGCAAAACTTGGATTAAACCAAGTCTCTGATAGAGCAATAATTAGTGGATTATATTTATTTATAATATAAATTAAGTCAGTCTTTTTAGGAATAATACTTCAATAATTGCACTGTATTATGTTGGAATCCATAATTAAGAACATCACTTGTATTAATCATTTTATCTAGAAGCAACGTTGGACGGTTTTAATATATTATCTCCCCACTCCGACGGGCACGGAGGTGTGGCTTGAAGGCCGTGCATCGTCTAACGTCATTTCAGTTCGGCAGTCTTCGACACGGCGTTGTGTGCGTGCGATTAGACGTAATGTACGACTCTACGAAACTCGCACGAATCGAGACGATATTAATATTAATTATTAATAATATAATTTGTAATATTATATTAGTATTATATATTATATATAAGTATATATATTGTCATATATATATATTTATATATTTCTATGCAATAGCTTTACCGCGGCAGTCCCCGAGTGCCACACGTATTTTTATTTTTATTTAATTGAGATAGCAATGCTGTGTTGTTTCAGCTGGTTTCATTTGGTCAAAGTGATGGGTAATATGACGTCTATTTATAAGAAGGCTGTGTGATTATTATTAACTCTTATGATTTTGTATGGTCCTTTCCATACCGGTGATAGGGCTTTCCTAAGTCTTAAATGACTTTTGATATAAACAAAGTCTCCTGCTTTGTATCGGGGCGGTGTTTTAGCGCTATTATCGTAATATAATTTAGAATTTTCCTTTGATTTTATTATGTTTTCCAGCGCTTTTTCTTGGCTATATTTGAGTTTATGTTGCAATTTTCTAATGTAATCTGAGTATGTTGTGCCTGTTGCGGTTTCGTAGAGAGAGTTTGGGAGGTGAGGTTTGTGTCCAAATACTAATTCATATGGAGAAACTCATAAACTCATTGAGGCCACCCGAGACCCCAGAGCCGGCACCTACCTGGCCCAGAGAATAAGTATCGCAATCCAGCGAGGAAACTCTTTGAGCCTTCTAGGTACTCTGCCTGGTGGGGACGACCTGGGAGATTTCTTTGTTTTGTAGCATTTTAAGTTTTGGAGTAGTTATTATTGTTTTTTAGTACTTACCTACTTGTATAATTTGTAAATATTTTATTTCCTGTAGGTATGTATTAATATTGCCCTGTATATATTTTTGTGTGTCTGAATAAACAATATTCATATGGAGTGAATTTCGCGGTTGTATGGGTAGCAGTGTTGTATGTTAACATAGAGGTATATACATAAGTTGGCCAGTTGTCTTGGTTTTCGTTTACAAAGGATTTAAGGTATTCTTTTAGTGTGGAATGGCTACGTTCTAAAGCTCCTTGTGTTTGAGGGTGGTATGGTGATGACCAGAGTTGTTTAATTTTAAAGAATTGACAAGTGGTTTTGAAAAGATCGGAAGTGAAATCAGTGCCTTGATCACTTAATATGGATTTGGGAATACCGAACAGAGATATGAAACGCATGAGACAATCGCTAGTTTCTTCTGCTGTGGTGCTACGTATAGGATAGGCTACGGAATATTTGGTGAGATCGTCTTGTAGGGTTAGTATATATTTAAGTTTTGCTGGACCTGATTCTGGAAGGGGACCTACATTATCTAAAATTACGCGTCGAAAAGGGGAAGTTGCAGTAGTCGTTATTTCCATTGGAGCTTTGTTTATTTTACGCAGTGCTTTATTCTCTTGGCAGAGTTTGCAATTTTTTACGTAAGTCTCTATGTCGCTTCTCATTCCCTTCCAGTAATATTATTCGTGTATACGATTATACATGCGTGTAGATCCTAAATGCCCTGCAATTGGGATATTATGATTTTCACGAAGTATTTTACTTCTCTCACTTAAGCTAGGGTAAATTATTTTATTAAGGTAGACATGTATATTAATTTTTGTGTTGTGGAATAGATGTGTAATTATATTATAAATTTTGGTTTATGAATGGTTATCAAAAGGGTTTTTAAAGTCGGATATGGCAATATCTTGGCAATTTTCTGCCACTAGGATTTCATTTCTTATACGTTTTAATGTTGTGTATAAATTTGGGTAAGACGATTCAATAAAGTGATGTACTTTGGTATATAGTAAATATATAATTTTATCTTCTTTGTATATAATTTTAGTAGATGAATATAACTCTTTTTCTGAATTAATGATTTCTTTGTTGTTTATATTTGACAGTATTTCTGTTATGTAGGGATTTGATTCGTCCAAGTCTATTGACGTTGGAATTAGCAGGACCTTAAACGGTGATTTTAACAGATTTTCGTTATGTTCTTTTAATATAGTGTTATATACAATATTCTTGTTAGAGTTTTCTTTCAGGAATTTATAATAATCGCTGTTATTCGTTTCTAGTTGGTTGTTTTCAGGAGAAGGGGTTTGTAATAATGGTTCGAAATCGGTATTGAAATCAGTGCTTTTTGGACTTCCCTCGAAAATTCCAAGATCTTGTAAGTTAATAAGGTCAGGAGAAGAAGGTTGAGGTTCCTTGTCTGGTATAGGGTTTGTTTTATAAGGGTTAGTAGGAATTATATTGGGATTTAGGAAATCTTCTGCGTCGAAGAAGAACGGGAAGTGAGTGGGCAGGTCCATTAAAGGATCTTCTAGAGGATTGAAGGATTCATTGTCTGAGCTTTGAGTTTCTGGGTCCAGAGGATTAGGTGCATTGTTTTCTATTGGGTTGACAGGAAATGGAGATAGTGCGTCAGCGTTTGTGTTTGTTTTTCCCTTTTTATAAACAATATTATATTCAAATTCTTCTAGTTTTAGGTGCCACCGGACTAACCTAGAGCTAGGATCTTTGCAATTAAATAGCCATTGAAGAGGTTTGTGATCAGTAACAATTGTAAATTGGTGTCCATAGAGATAAGGGCGGAAAGCTTTCGTCCCGAAGACAATAGCGAGGCATTCTTTTTCTGTTACGCTATAATTAATTTCGGCTTTATTTAATGTGCGAGAGGAAAAGGCTATCGGGCGGTCCTTACCGATAGGTCCTTGAGATAGGATAGCAGATACGGCGAAATTTGAAGCGTCACAGGTGAGTATTAATGGTTTAGAAAAGTATGCTAAAACCGGGGCTGTTGTGAGTCTGTTTTGTAGTGTCTCAAACGCGAGTTGTTGTTGATTATTCCAAACGAAAGGGATGTCTTTTTTGGGACGTGTCGTTAAAGGTTGGCTAGTTTTGAGAATTCGGGAATGAAACGCCTATAGTATGACGAGACCTAGAAAGCTTTTGATATCTTTAGGAGATTTTGGGATTGGAAAATGTGAAACAGCTTTTATTTTTTCAGGATTGGGTTTCACTCCTTCACTATTTTTTAAGTGTCCTAAGTATGCTACCTCTTTGCACATAAATTCGCACTTGTCGGGTTGTAGTTTTAGATTAAAGGTTCTGAGTCTGTCGAAAATAGAAATAAAAATTTTCACATGGGTAGGTAGGTCTGCGGAATATGAAACTATATCGTCTAAGTAAACAAAACATCGAGATCCTGGAAGACCGGATAAGCACGTATTCATTAATTTATGGAAAGTGGCTGGAGCGTTTTTGAGGCCAAAAGGCATTCTAGCGAACTGAAAATGACCTTGTGGTACTGAAAATGCAATTTAGCTGCGTTTTCGGGGGAAACTAGAATTTGATGAAAACCTAATGCTAGATCTAGTGTAGTGAAATATTGGCTCTTACCTAATTGGTCGAATATCTCCGTTATTTGAGGAATAGGGTATGTCTCGCCTATAGTGATGTCGTTAAGTTTTCGGTAATCGATTACGTATACTGTAATTGTTAGTGCTGTACCTATGTACAAGTTGAAAAGCGTTGGCGATGTCAGCCCGCCCTGCCTCACACCACACTTCAAACCGTAAGCATGTGACAGGGAGCCAGACCACCTGAGGAAGTTAGCCTGATACTGATACCAATATTTAAATGTATTGATAACAGCATCAGGCACACCCGTAGCTTTCAACTTGACCCACAACTTGTTATAGTCTACGAGGTCGAAGGCTCTAGAGAGATCTAGAAAGGCAGCGTAAACCGGGGTTTTACGATCAGTGTAGTATTTGACTGTGTGCTTGAGCACCAAAATAGCACTTTCAGTGGAAAGATTCTGCCTAAAACCAAACTGTGCATCGTCAAAAGCAATATATTTGGCAAGATATCCGTCAAGGACACCGTCAAACACTTTCGCAGCTATGGTAGCTAATGTGATGGGTCTATTTCTTCTGGCCTTATTTTTATCTGTGACATCACCTGTTTTATTCTTTACAATAGGTACCACTACTGCCTTCATAAGATCCTCAGGCAGGTATGTATGTCTAAGACACAGCGTGAATAACATACTCAGTACTCTACATATATGGGGACCGGCATGCCTCAGATGCTCCACACTCAAACCGTCGTGACCTGGGGATTTTCCTTTTTTCATATTCCGTATTATTTTGGAGATGTCATTCGAGGATATTCTAGCTGGTGGGCCACCGCTCGGGTCGAAAGTTTGGAGCGTCTGTGGCTGCACAGGCATTATGAATCAGGGGGTTGATCTTAAAAGTATGTAATTTGGCCATGGGGGTCTGACATAACAGTTCATTTTGGAAAAGTGGTCACTTGTCCAAAATAGTCAGTGGATCCCTGATATAGAGTATAGACATTAAAATTAAAATTGACATCACATTCCTTGACATTTAGTCTGAGTATTTTTTTAGCAACTGCAGGTGAAGAATTTAATTTTTTGACGTGATAACGTCTTATATTTCAATGGAGCCGGCTGCAACATGACTCATGCGATACCTGTTACTGTTACCAAGTACCAGCGTTACCTCGCATTGCCGTTACCTCAGCTAGCCGCGCCTTAGGTATGTGAGCGGTGGGACGGAGAGGCGTTATTATGGATGTATTATTATTATTAGTCATGTTTTGAATCTGCGAGAAAAGTTTAAAGAAATAGGTATTTGGACAATGTATGTCAGAAAGAATCTAAATAATTTCATAAAAAAAAGCGACAACCATTGTGGAAATACTAGAAATAAGAACAAGTTAGAAATACCGGTGATCTAACTTATCAAATCAAATCAAATCAAATCAAATATTTTTTATTCAAAATTGGTATTTTTAAATACTCTTTTTGAACGTCGTTACTACGTGATGCCTACCAGCTTAGCAAAGCTAGCTACTTAGCAAAGTAAGTAAATCTTTTGAAGGTCAATGTATTCGCCTTTACAATAGAATCCCAGAAAACGTTCAAAATCTTACCATTAATAAATAATTTAAAAAAAAATTGGTTGTCTGTAAAGTCGGTTTTCTGACGATAGTTGAACGTGACAACGTCATAAGAAATGGAACGCCTCACAGCGAGGTAACGCCGCATGAGTCATGTTAAGCGAGGTAACACCGGTAACGCCGCATGAGTCATGTTTTTTCGTGCGTGCAGCCGGCTCCATCGAATTATAAGACTTGTCACGTCAAAAAATATATTTTTACAAATTTTTAAAATTTATATATTTCTATGCAATAGCTTTACCGCGGCAGTCCCCGAGTGCCACACGTATTTTTATTTTTATTTAATTGAGATAGCAATGCTGTGTTGTTTCAGCTGGTTTCATTTGGTCAAAGTGATGGGTAATATGACGTCTATTTATAAGAAGGCTGTGTGATTATTATTAACTCTTATGATTTTGTATGGTCCTTTCCATACCGGTGATAGGGCTTTCCTAAGTCTTAAATGACTTTTGATATAAACAAAGTCTCCTGCTTTGTATCGGGGCGGTGTTTTAGCGCTATTATCGTAATATAATTTAGAATTTTCCTTTGATTTTATTATGTTTTCCAGCGCTTTTTCTTGGCTATATTTGAGTTTATGTTGCAATTTTCTAATGTAATCTGAGTATGTTGTGCCTGTTGCGGTTTCGTAGAGAGAGTTTGGGAGGTGAGGTTTGTGTCCAAATACTAATTCATATGGAGAAACTCATAAACTCATTGAGGCCACCCGAGACCCCAGAGCCGGCACCTACCTGGCCCAGAGAATAAGTATCGCAATCCAGCGAGGAAACTCTTTGAGCCTTCTAGGTACTCTGCCTGGTGGGGACGACCTGGGAGATTTCTTTGTTTTGTAGCATTTTAAGTTTTGGAGTAGTTATTATTGTTTTTTAGTACTTACCTACTTGTATAATTTGTAAATATTTTATTTCCTGTAGGTATGTATTAATATTGCCCTGTATATATTTTTGTGTGTCTGAATAAACAATATTCATATGGAGTGAATTTCGCGGTTGTATGGGTAGCAGTGTTGTATGTTAACATAGAGGTATATACATAAGTTGGCCAGTTGTCTTGGTTTTCGTTTACAAAGGATTTAAGGTATTCTTTTAGTGTGGAATGGCTACGTTCTAAAGCTCCTTGTGTTTGAGGGTGGTATGGTGATGACCAGAGTTGTTTAATTTTAAAGAATTGACAAGTGGTTTTGAAAAGATCGGAAGTGAAATCAGTGCCTTGATCACTTAATATGGATTTGGGAATACCGAACAGAGATATGAAACGCATGAGACAATCGCTAGTTTCTTCTGCTGTGGTGCTACGTATAGGATAGGCTACGGAATATTTGGTGAGATCGTCTTGTAGGGTTAGTATATATTTAAGTTTTGCTGGACCTGATTCTGGAAGGGGACCTACATTATCTAAAATTACGCGTCGAAAAGGGGAAGTTGCAGTAGTCGTTATTTCCATTGGAGCTTTGTTTATTTTACGCAGTGCTTTATTCTCTTGGCAGAGTTTGCAATTTTTTACGTAAGTCTCTATGTCGCTTCTCATTCCCTTCCAGTAATATTATTCGTGTATACGATTATACATGCGTGTAGATCCTAAATGCCCTGCAATTGGGATATTATGATTTTCACGAAGTATTTTACTTCTCTCACTTAAGCTAGGGTAAATTATTTTATTAAGGTAGACATGTATATTAATTTTTGTGTTGTGGAATAGATGTGTAATTATATTATAAATTTTGGTTTATGAATGGTTATCAAAAGGGTTTTTAAAGTCGGATATGGCAATATCTTGGCAATTTTCTGCCACTAGGATTTCGTTTCTTATACGTTTTAATGTTGTGTATAAATTTGGGTAAGACGATTCAATAAAGTGATGTACTTTGGTATATAGTAAATATATAATTTTATCTTCTTTGTATATAATTTTAGTAGATGAATATAACTCTTTTTCTGAATTAATGATTTCTTTGTTGTTTATATTTGACAGTATTTCTGTTATGTAGGGATTTGATTCGTCCAAGTCTATTGACGTTGGAATTAGCAGGACCTTAAACGGTGATTTTAACAGATTTTCGTTATGTTCTTTTAATATAGTGTTATATACAATATTCTTGTTAGAGTTTTCTTTCAGGAATTTATAATAATCGCTGTTATTCGTTTCTAGTTGGTTGTTTTCAGGAGAAGGGGTTTGTAATAATGGTTCGAAATCGGTATTGAAATCAGTGCTTTTTGGACTTCCCTCGAAAATTCCAAGATCTTGTAAGTTAATAAGGTCAGGAGAAGAAGGTTGAGGTTCCTTGTCTGGTATAGGGTTTGTTTTATAAGGGTTAGTAGGAATTATATTGGGATTTAGGAAATCTTCTGCGTCGAAGAAGAACGGGAAGTGAGTGGGCAGGTCCATTAAAGGATCTTCTAGAGGATTGAAGGATTCATTGTCTGAGCTTTGAGTTTCTGGGTCCAGAGGATTAGGTGCATTGTTTTCTATTGGGTTGACAGGAAATGGAGATAGTGCGTCAGCGTTTGTGTTTGTTTTTCCCTTTTTATAAACAATATTATATTCAAATTCTTCTAGTTTTAGGTGCCACCGGACTAACCTAGAGCTAGGATCTTTGCAATTAAATAGCCATTGAAGAGGTTTGTGATCAGTAACAATTGTAAATTGGTGTCCATAGAGATAAGGGCGGAAAGCTTTCGTCCCGAAGACAATAGCGAGGCATTCTTTTTCTGTTACGCTATAATTAATTTCGGCTTTATTTAATGTGCGAGAGGAAAAGGCTATCGGGCGGTCCTTACCGATAGGTCCTTGAGATAGGATAGCAGATACGGCGAAATTTGAAGCGTCACAGGTGAGTATTAATGGTTTAGAAAAGTATGCTAAAACCGGGGCTGTTGTGAGTCTGTTTTGTAGTGTCTCAAACGCGAGTTGTTGTTGATTATTCCAAACGAAAGGGATGTCTTTTTTGAGACGTGTCGTTAAAGGTTGGCTAGTTTTGAGAATTCGGGAATGAAACGCCTATAGTATGACGAGACCTAGAAAGCTTTTGATATCTTTAGGAGATTTTGGGATTGGAAAATGTGAAACAGCTTTTATTTTTTCAGGATTGGGTTTCACTCCTTCACTATTTTTTAAGTGTCCTAAGTATGCTACCTCTTTGCACATAAATTCGCACTTGTTGGGTTGTAGTTTTAGATTAAAGGTTCTGAGTCTGTCGAAAATAGAAATAAAAATTTTCACATGGGTAGGTAGGTCTGCGGAATATGAAACTATATCGTCTAAGTAAACAAAACATCGAGATCCTTGAAGACCGGATAAGCACGTATTCATTAATTTATGGAAAGTGGCTGGAGCGTTTTTGAGGCCAAAAGGCATTCTAGCGAACTGAAAATGACCTTGTGGTACTGAAAATGCAATTTAGCTGCGTCTTCGGGGGAAACTAGAATTTGATGAAAACCTAATGCTAGATCTAGTGTAGTGAAATATTGGCTCTTACCTAATTGGTCGAATATCTCCGTTATTTGAGGAATAGGGTACGTCTCGCCTATAGTGACGTCGTTAAGTTTTCGGTAATCGATAACGTATACTATAATTGTTAGTGCTGTACCTATGTACAAGTTGAAAAGCGTTGGCGATGTCAGCCCGCCCTGCCTCACACCACACTTCAAACCGTAAGCATGTGACAGGGACCCAGACCACCTGACGAAGTTAGCCTGATACTGATACCAATATTTAAATGTATTGATAACAGCATCAGGCACACCCGTAGCTTTCAACTTGACCCACAACTTGTTATAGTCTACGAGGTCGAAGGCTCTAGAGAGATCTAGAAAGGCAGCGTAAACCGGGGTTTTACGATCAGTGTAGTATTTGACTGTGTGCTTGAGCACCAAAATAGCACTTTCAGTGGAAAGATTCTGCCTAAAACCAAACTGTGCATCGTCAAAAGCAACATATTTGGCAAGATATCCGTCAAGGACACCGTCAAACACTTTCGCAGCTATGGTAGCTAATGTGATGGGTCTATTTCTTCTGGTCTTATTTTTATCTGTGACATCACCTGTTTTATTCTTTACAATAGGTACCACTACTGCCTTCATAAGATCCTCAGGCAGGTATGTATGTCTAAGACACAGCGTGAATAACATACTCAGTACTCTACATATATGGGGACCGGCATGCCTCAGATGCTCCACACTCAAACCGTCGTGACCTGGGGATTTTCCTTTTTTCATATTCCGTATTATTTTGGAGATGTCATTCGAGGATATTCTAGCTGGTGGGCCACCGCTCGGGTCGAAAGTTTGGAGCGTCTGTGGCTGCACAGGTATTATGAATCAGGGGGTTGATCTTAAAAGTATGTAATTTGGCCATGGGGGTCTGACATAACAGTTCATTTTGGAAAAGTGGTCACTTGTCCAAAATAGTCAGTGGATCCCTGATATAGAGTATAGACATTAAAATTAAAATTAACATCACATTCCTTGACATTTAGTCTGAGTATTTTTTTAGCAACTGCAGGTGAAGAATTTAATTTTTTGACGTGATAGCGTCTTATATTTCAATGGAGCCGGCTGCACGCACGAAAAATCATGACTCATGCGTTACCTGTTACTGTTACCAAGTACCAGCGTTACCTCGCATTGCCGTTACCTCAGCTAGCCGCGCCTTAGGTATGTGAGCGGTGGGACGGAGAGGCGTTATTATGGATGTATTATTATTATTAGTCATGTTTTGAATCTGCGAGAAAAGTTTAAAGAAATAGGTATTTGGACAATGTATGTCAGAAAGAATCTAAATAATTTCATAAAAAAAAGCGACAACCATTGTGGAAATACTAGAAATAAGAACAAGTTAGAAATACCGGTGATCTAACTTAGCAAAGTAAGTAAATCTTTTGAAGGTCAATGTATTCGCCTTTACAATAGAATCCCAGAAAACGTTCAAAATCTTACCATTAATAAATAATTAAAAAAAAAATTGGTTGTCTGTAAAGTCGGTTTTCTGACGATAGTTGAACGTGACAACGTCATAAGAAATGGAACGCTTCACAGCGAGGTAACGCCGCATGAGTCATGTTAAGCGAGGTAACGCCGTAACGCCGCATGAGTCATGTTTTTTCGTGCGTGCAGCCGGCTCCATCGAATTATAAGAAGTCAAAGTTGCTATATAACGTTTGTGTGCTATTATAAGGTCAGTGATTTCATTAACGATTGCACACCTTGGGAATAAGATGGCCCCCTGCAAGGCTGCTTCTATGTACTTAAGTATGTTCTATGTACTTATGAATTCTGTTATATAGATTAAGTTACTACATTGTAAAAATATATTTTTTGACGTGACAACGTCTTATAATTCGATGGAGCCGGCTGCACGCACGAAAAAACATGACTCATGCGGCGTTACCGGCGTTACCTCGCTAAACATGACTCATGCGGCGTTACCTCGCTCTGAGGCGTTCCATTTCTTATGACGTTGTCACGTTCAACTATCGTCAGTAAACCGACTTTACAGATAACCGATTTTTTTAGAACAATTTTCCCATCTTTTGCTAAAAGGCCCCGTTGACCCCGGTGCGAGATTCTTACGCCGCGCCGGTTCTTCTCGGGCTAATTTCCGGACCGGTAGTAGAAATCATGTAGACCGACGTTCAGAAATCGTATAACAATACCAATTTTGAATAATTTTTTTTTGACTTTGACTTGACTTTGATTTCGGGCGTTAGTGGGGCATCTTGGTTTTATAGTTGGGTTTAAAGCACGTTTTCGAAATAAAATTTGGTTTGATTTAACTGTATCCGAGGTTCGATGAGTGTTTGGTGTGTTGAGCGAGCTAGTGAACGGCCGTGCTCCGCTTTACGACACATGTAGCAAATATTAAATAATATTTCGCAAGACGCACGGCTCACAGTCGTTGCACGACATCATGGCGCTCGTAGCCAACGAACTGCTGGCATTCATACAACACGTCATTAACGCCATGGACGAGGACATCATCGTGTAGCTCTGCAAGCCTACCTACTTACCTTCGTACCTACACCAGCGATCAGATCTGCAAGGGCAAGCTGATGCTGTACGAAGCGCTCGGTAAGACCGCGCAGATGACGACTCGTAGAAGAGATGGGAGCGACGGAAGCTTGCAGGACATCATCACCCTGGTCAAGCGGACGAATCCAGCGGAGGTGCCGGTATTTATGGCTAAGGAGCTACACCGGCTGCCGGCGGTATCTGCGGACAACGTCGACGTCTCCAGTCTGCTGAACAAGATCAACATCATGAAGGCAGAGCTGGACGATATGCGTGGTCGATTGCGTGGTTCGTGGTAGATCGGAGTCCACGATCTGTGATTTGCATAATGAGTTATGGCTAACAAAAAAAAACAACATTATGTAGGTCACCCGATCATTCGATTGACTTCGTAAAGACGACGCGGCGCGCAAGCTGACACGTTTTATATAAATATATATATCCGTTGTCCGATACCCGTAACACAAGCTCAACTTACCACGGGATCAGATTAACGTGATCAGATTACTACATAATTATGTATTAATATTGTTCTGTATATATTTTTATGTCTGTCTGAATAAATTGAATTTAATTGAAAATGATACAACTTTTTAAATTGTTAGTACGATATATTATTTAAATTACAATAAACTGGAATTGTAATTATTAATATATAAACATCATTGTATGATGTCGTAGATAACAAATATAAAATAAGCTACGCGTAAACAAACCACTAAGTACAATAAATACACAACAACAAATATAGAACTCTTCAGAGCACTGAAAATAGAACTCTTCGGTAATACAATAGAGTCGAGCTGCCATATCATAATATTGACATTTGACTTGACACTCGTGTGTTCGATTTTCAGCTCTATTGTATTAGAAGAGTTTTATTTTCATTGCTCTGGCCCTTCGGATTCGGGGTCATACCGTCCCAGCCTTAGGATTGCGCGAACTGACACTTCCGCATGCGGTAAACGCATGTTCAAAACATTGTCTGACAGAGAATTACAGATGCAGATAATGTTTAAAAAAGAAATTGTCAGTAGCTCACAAATGAGATATTACACAATTTTACGAATAAATTTATTTTATGAATGCTAAATAAATAGTTACAAACATTGTCTTTTTATAACATTTCACATGATGTGTCTTATTAGAATAAATATGATTTCTGCAAACATACATTTAAACTTAAATTAAACCCTTACCAAAGTGCAATTAAAATCTAAATTATCACAATGTTTGAAAATATTCGTCTAATAAAATTACAATCACATTTCTGAATAGAAAAAAATTCGCAGGCATAGTGATTAATTAAAAAAATCCGGTTTATAAAAACTCTCATCATTTCTATTTAATATTCATTATTAAATTTTCCCTAAATAAATTTGACCAATCCTCTCAAGCAGTGTATTGTGTAGGTCATTTGCAGACAAGTTTTGTGCAGTTTCTCTGTACAACTGTATTAACATTTACATCGAGAGCTGATGAGTTGCGGCACTTGTGGCTTATATATGTTGTCAATTATTGTTAAATCAAAATCGAATTATGTATCATCAAACTCGCAAAACCTAATAAGCACAATGTTTTAGCAAATCACACGAAACTCAAGCCACAAAACGATAAAAAACGACAAGTTCAGATTTTGTCAATATTCTTTCTTAGTCTTTCCGTCTTTGTTAATAGCAATTGAAATTGTCAACATTTTGTGTCAACAACTATGTTAATAGCAATTGAAATTGTCAACATTTTGTGTCAACAACTATGTTAATAGCAATTGAAATTGTCAACATTTTGTGTCAACAACTATGTTAATAGCAATTGAAATTGTCAACATTTTGTGTCAACAACTACGTTAATAGCAATTGAAATTGATGATATATTTTCTACAAAACTTTGCTTCAGGGAGGCGGTTTTTTACTTAATGGATACTTGGAATGTGAACGTACACGCTACAGTAACGCGCCAGTGCGTACATTCTTACATGTTGCCTGCATATACTTTATTGATAATATATATATTATCAATAAACAATATACCTACCGACGTTTTCCAATCAAATCATTTAACCGAAAACATGTTATTAGTGGCATTAATAATTGTAACGTTATTTAATTACAAGAAATGATGAACTGTTTTAATTCATCTAATTTTCAATTCGGTTACATATAAGTATATTATTTTTTTATTAGTCAACTTCGTGATTAAATATTTTTTTTAATTTCTAAACCTATTACTTAGTAATAATTACGAGCTGTAATTCTGAACATCTGGCTCATTATGGCATACTGTATAACATTTATCCCATTTTTTCTAATCTAATTTCACTAGCCGCAATTTCACATTGAAAAACATTATAAAATTATTCACTTAAAAATAATCTAGCCCGTAATTTATATTGATGAAACCTATCACTAAAATTTGCATTTCATCAAACACGAAAGCCATCAACGGAATGGTAACAACTCATTTATTGTACTCGATAAAATGAAAAATTATCCACACAGTAAACTTGAATCATATAAAAGTGATTAAATTGTAGACATGAAGATTAAGTTATAGGCCTAACAGCATGGAACGCGCAACAAGAAATATTAGTGTTAAATCCAGGGAAAAATTCGTATTATAAATACATTTTAAACAGTAAAAATATGGTTGGAATCATTTATATTATTAGTGGCAACATCTATTCGTATGTGGACTTTTTACTTCAATACGGAGTTACCTATTACATAAATTTTACCCTGGATATTATAATAAAGTCCTAATTCGTTTATTTCGCTCAACAAACATCTGTAACAATTACATACACGACTACCTTATTGTCAAATTTATAACAGTAACCGATTCAAAACTTCAGGCTTACATAATTAAAAGTTTCGGAATCTAACCCATAGGCAGGTTGACGATTCTCCTCATTTGTTCGTTTTATAATTTTATAATGATTGTGACGATAGGACGTCATTATAATACGAGAAAATTATAATAGCTACCTGCTTATGAATTAGACTCCCTGATTGTACATATTGCAGCGTACATATATTTGGAGCCAATGTTGTTCAAATATAACATGACTAAGATCTGATAAAAACTAAGTGCATGAGATGACTTTTGTAATACCTACCCTTTAAGATTGTACAAAATGTAATTAGAACTGGAAAATACAATATTTATAATTTACAAAAAAAACTTTCACCAAAAGTCTGTATTACTAACAAAGGCATCTGTATTCGGCCTAAATAAGCTTTATGTGTTGGCGCATTTAACGAATAACTACGTAAAGAACTGTCATCACGGTAAACTTGCCGCAATTTTAGGTAACTATTATTCTCACACTCAGTGTAATGAAAAATTAAAACCACGAATTCTTGATTTAAATTGACTCACTACAAACGCCCTCGACATAAGCGCTCATTTGCAAACACGTTTTGACTAAACACCAAACGACGTTCTAAAATTGAAATCTAAGGGCCTGTTCCACAATCAACTGATAAGTATCAGATACTCGGATAGCTTACTTGCATGTTTTGTCTCTGTTACTGTACATTCTGTAGTTGTGTTAACTATTTGGATGGACTTGCGTGAAAAATTGGCAATAAATAAAGTTTGTTGTTGTATGCCTCTCTTAAATATTGAAATTTTTAAGTTGTAAATTCACTTTAAGTTTTTATATAACATTTGAGAAAAAGAACATACAAACAACAGTAAGAATAGAAAAACTGACAAACTGTAGGGACAAAATGACAGATTCCTTTGTCAATCTGTCACTTTGTCTATTCTTCCGTAGAAAGAAACCATTTCTATCGTGGTTATAGTACGCTTGCAGTGGCCCTAGCAGGAACATGTGACAGAGGCGTAAACGTGACGTTATCGAATGAGGGTTGTATGAAAATCTGTCAAAATCATGACAGGACCCATACGTTACGTTTACGTCACCGTCAAATGTTCCCGCTAGGCCACCCGGAGGAAGAAATCCTTAAAAGTACGGGCAGGTATTTCGGAAGCATATTAAGTCGTATCAAGTACATTTTTTAATTATCTTAGTGAATACTTTGCTTTAGTTGCAATTTTCCTTTCAAAAATTCGCCATAAGTTTTTAAGGAAGCATTAAAAATGTAATACAAAAAAAGGTATTTATTTACATATTCCTGTAGCAAAAAAAATTGTCTAAAAGCGACATCTGTAGATATTGTGTAGGCATTAAACATCTATTTAAAATAAATTTGCTATTACTATAGATGAAGCATTATTTAAGGAAATTGACTTTTTATTATCATATACCTATTACTTTAACATCTTACAATATAATATATCGTCTTTCATTTAATTTGCCTATATTGTTGTCTTTATATACTCTATCAGGAGATCCTTAATGACTTTCTAAGGTACCAAAAGCCTATTATTTACGATACAGACGGAGACAAAAAACTGAAATCATGGCCCTAGAGAGAGACAAAAGACAGATCTTTCATGTGTCTAAAATCCAATAATCTCTATGAAATGTATATATCGAGATAGCTCTTTCGTGGTTGCTGGCGAAATTAAAATTACATTATGAATCATGGCCGTGGCCACATTTTTTAAAATTTAACGCCTTAAAGTTTTTGCCAGTTTCGGTATCGAACTCAGAGTAATAACTATAGCAATTAGCACAGAGACGCGGCTATTAGTAAGAGAAAAAACATATATCGTTCCTCATCCCACGTGCTAACACTTATTATGGGTGCCATAAAGTCGTAACGTTCCAACGTCGAAAAATGGACTGCAAAGTATTTCCAAAGCCGAGACGAGAAGACATGGATTTGATTTCTCTTTCAGTCTTATGGGGTTTTGCCATTTTGTGAGACAGATAGCTGCTTTCGGATTATATTTTCCATGTTTTATTCTTCTTCCTAGGTATCGAATACCAATATCTTTTTTTGATATAAATCAAAAATACACTTGACACATTGTTTTTTTTTCTATATTCAATAACATACAGATCAGTACTCCCGTCACTTAAAAAAATTAAACTGGGTTATAATATATTTTATGTTCTATAATTGTTTGATTTTATTAAATTACTTTAATGTTATTAAACAAAACCTATACTTGGTTAATGTCGAATTTTAAAAGAGTTGCTGTGTATCACACTCATAATCTTTTATAGATAATTCTATTTGACATTGCCTCCATCCGTATCATCAGTATAATATTATTTCATAACATAACAAATTATTTTTATTTAGGTATCATGATTGCGCATACGCATTCAAAAATTCAAAACAATAACAAACTTGTATGGTTGACAGTCTAGTGATTCGTTTTTGACAGTTGAATGATTAGCTAAATCTCTGGATTTAGGGGGAAAATATCGTATAGATAACCCATCAGTCTTCCATCTGACATTAAATAATTTTCAGATTGGACTACAGTTTTTGTTAACAAATACTTAATAAGTTCTTCAATCGGTGGTACTTGCCCTAAGAGCTCGCACCCACGAGTCTTTTTGTGGTCGCGACAGAAAAAAAAACTGCACTGTAAATAGTACTCTGCGCTAATACAATAGAGCTGAAAATCGAAGTGTCAAATGTCAGATTTGACAGCTGTACACGATTGATTTTTTTTATTAGTTTTTTTTTTAAACATGCCTACCTCGATAATATTTCATCTAACCATTATCGAATCTTATATCTGTCATTATACTAGTTTTTGACTGTCAACATACAAAAAAATAGCTACACAAATCCACATACTCATCTATATACATGGGCAAAACAATAATTTGTACTCGCGTATACAACACACACCTCATAACTAACGTTATCATATCACATATACGTTTTGTTAAATTAAAAACTAGTTTAACCAATTCCTAACATGGCCGCAACATTTTATATCTCAACACTGGACTTACTTTTAGAAAGAGACAAAACTACAGTGCGGGCAAATTGTAATTTTCCGTAAATATTCGTGAAAGCGCGATGCAGGCGTGTAACTAAGACCAATTAGATTTGAATATAATATATTAAGCCACACAATCGTTTTGTATCTTTCCCGCTGCTTAGATTCTCAAAAAAAAACATCTTAGTAAAAAATCTTCTATGTTTTAAATGGTAACGTTAAACATAATATTTTATGTTATTTAGGACATATTTCACAATCTTCTAATAAGTGTCGGATAGCTCACTTGGAAGTTTTGTCGTTGCTTACTCTATATCGAGCGACAGAGACAAAACATGCAAATAAGCTATCTGACATATATCAGTAGCTTGTGAAACAGGCCCTTAACGTCATTGCCATAGTCTATCGATTATGGTAAATAATAATACTCGTTACTGAATATTATAATGTATAAATAATACCATGACTTAAAATTGGTACCTATATTGTATTTCAACTTTTACTCTATGTGTACGACCATGTTACATGTAGCTACAAGTAGTAGCTACAATCTACAGAACCATTACCCGGCGCGGGCGTACGCGCATATTTCGCCGTCAACTAGTAACAAATACTCTAACCAGGCCGAAGTCGAAACGAAGCACTCCGGAGCGAGCCCCGACCGTAGCCGGAGTGAATAACCGCGACCGAAGCCGGAGCGAAACACTCCGGAGCGAAGCACCCCGACTGTAGCCGGAGCGAAGCACCACGACCGAATCCGGAGCGAAGCACTCCGGAGCGAAGCACCCCGACCGTAGCCGGAGCGAAGCACTCCGGGCGGAGCGAGAGCGAAGCAAGCGAACACAACCACTAGCAGAGCACCTCACGCTGAACAATCTGCAGAAAATTCTGGCATTAACGGAACATGATGAATGCAGACATTTTTATACACAGTATTTAAATATATTTTATCTGTTACAAAATAGAAAATCAACATCGTATTTTGTTTAAAGTCTTGACTAGAAAAATAAACAATTTGTACTAAGAGCGCTTTATTTTTCACCGCAGCATCACTACGAAAGCCTGGGTGTTTATAAAATCTCAGATTCATGACTGGTAAAATTTCAGATTAATAGCTATAAATAGCGTAGATATCCGGCTATTAGCAGGAATGAAAAGAAAGACAATTAAATCTGCCTTATCAGGCCTTATGCTAATGCGATAGACAAGTTTCTATATTACTAACTAGATGTTGCACGCGACATCGTGCACGCTAAGGGAAGTATTACGGGAACCGTTCATTTTGCCGCAATAAAAAGTAGCCTATGCCCTTCCCCATAGTCGATTCTATATCTGTGCCAAATTACATAAAAATCGGTCCAGTAGCTTCGGAGCCTATTCAATGCTAACAAACAAACAAATCTTAGCTCTTTATAATATTAGTATAGATTAACTTTACGCCCCTTAAAACATAATAACATGTAATAAATAACCTTTCTTACGTAGTCTATTCCACAAATCTAGACACTAGTTGCACATGTCAGTCACGTGACAGATCCATAAATCAGGCTGCCAGACACTCACCGTGTCGGGGCGCGGTCACCAGAGGCGCGGCGCGCGCAGGTCGGGGAAGCCCCGCTCGCGCGCGCGCCAGTACTCGCCCCCGAACACCCACGTCTCCTCCTCGCCGCCCTCGCCTTCGCACGACCGCCTGCGGGAGACGAGACTTTAAAGGTTAAGGTAGCCTTCCGATCTATGCGACGTTCTCTGGCTACGCTCACCGGTTGGGCGTCGCGGTTCGCGGGGATTGTTTAGTGCTCCATATAAATTCATACTAAGCAGTGGCTCCCTATTCTGCTCTCGGGTCGCGGTCTCGCGTAGCGCGTCTCGTGCATCGGAAGGCTACCTTAAGACCGCAATAGGCGGCGGCGGAGCGACGCCACACGTCCCTACTAGTAATACCACAAAGGAGTGCCGCGTCGCGTAGTTCTGCTGCCCCGTAGTGCGTTATATCTCATACAATTTCATGCAAAGAATATTTGGGCGTGTCGCGTCGCGTAGCTCCGATATCGCCTTGTACGGTCTCACCTTAATAGAGAGAAGGGGATGGACAATATACTATTGACAACAAGAGAGAAAATACAAAAACTATATTTCTTTAAAATTAAGCTTAATGTGACTAATTCCGATGTAAATACGCCATTAAAATTGCATTTGTCAAAGTTTGTGACAATCTTAAGAAGCGAATGATAACAATATCATTATCTGGTGGCACGGTAGTGCCCTCGCCAAGACGAGCCACGCGACACGCAAGGGCGCTACCAGACCACCTTATATATATATATATCACTAACCGGAACCACTGTTTTTTGTCACCGACATCGTTAGAGTAGAGACCACACTTTGGCAAACTTAGTGGAGGACATCCTGCGGCATGATGGACCAACGATTTGAAGAAGGTGGCTGGCATCGGATTTAATGAGGGCTGCCCAAGATCGGGACAGTTGGCGCTAAATGGGGAAGGCCTACACGTTCAGCAGTGGATGACGATAAACTACTGACCGGAACCACTGTGGCCAGTGGTCGGGGCGGTCGTGGCGGCGGTCGCGCTGCGTCTGCTCCAGCTGCAGCTTGAGGGCTTCAGCACTCTCTACGTCGCCCTCCTCAAGCGCGCGCTGATCCGGCCTGGCAATGTTAATATAAACTTTATTAGCTATTTCATTGAAAGTCGATAGCGTTGCAATACGGATGTTGCCCAGTGTCGAATATCACATTTTTACAAATAAATTTAAAAATTGTTGAATAGAGATACATAAACAAATCTAAAAGAATGAATGAATTGACGTGATTAAAAATGAGAAGCAAATAAAAAATGTTGCCCGTCTCTTTCTCGCAGAACGATTTGTGACGTCACAATTTGCTACCGCTATATATTTTTATTTATTATTACAAAAAAAAGGTTTTAGATTGCTTATAATTATCATGTTGTCTAACATTAAATAGACGTAAAATATTTTTTTAGTCAACATGCCTATTAAGAGGGATTCTGTATCGAGGCTTTGTTTCAGGTTTCATGTAATATGTCGGCTAGTGAGACGAGTGGCTGGTGATGTAGATATCTATCCTGGATTATACCTGAGGCGCGTGTCGGTGTGCGGCAGGCGGTCGCGCATGCCGGGCTCCAGCTCGTTCAGCTCCATCGCGAACCTCGTGAACCCGTAGTACTGCTCGTGCTCCGCCGGCATCGCACCTGCAACGAGCAGGATATAAACAGACGGCTTGTCTATAAAATCATCAGCGACCACTAACGTCTAAGGGCAAAGGCTCCCACACACGAGAGGCCGATCGATTTAGACATAGCTGACTCAGTTCGGCCTGAACGGATTCGAGCACATACACGGAAATATCGCTTCAGTTCGTTCTGGTTTGCCGCGAGCTACGGAGTACGGTCGTGTTTATTAATTGTATTTTTCAATTTATATTATGCGTAACTATTATTAGGACAAATTAAATAGGCTATTCTACATTTTTTTCAAATATATTTTAAAATGTTCGTATCGATTCGATAGTCAACTAGTATTTTTATTTCCTGGAAATAATATCTCTTTATGCAAAGAAAAAAATATTAAAATTTAAACGTTCGTGCACCAAAACAGCCACCATTATCGTGACGTCATAAGATCAGAAACAAACAAATGTCATATGTGGGTGTGTAGTGCATGAACTTTAGATTTACCTTTCGCTGTTGTTTATTCGATTTTTAAGTTCTTATGACGTCACTTACAAGAAAATTATGGCGGCTGGCGATTTAGGCCACGTGACATACAGATAATAAAACTACAGTTTTATTTTCGAAATTATAAATAAATCGCATATTTATATAACAAAATAGTATTGTATTCGTATTTATTATGATATAAACTATATAAATAACAAGTTTATATCATTTGATTTTGATAGATGAAACTAGCCAATTACTTATGCCAAATTAAATTATGACATCATTTTATGCGAAAAAATAGGGAACCCTCACAAACATGTAGTTCAGGACAGGGTAACAGGACAGCGCTACTTGCCATACAGCACGTAAAATACCAAGTTATGACGTCACAACTATGTGCCGCCAAAATAACTTGTACCAGACAGAGATGGATAGTATTTTTGTTCCACTCACCAGGTCGCCAGAGACACTTGGCGGCGGGCGGCTCGCCGGCGTGTAGGGCTTCGGTCCACCGTCCCAGCAGCCGCAGCCGCGCGCCGCCGCCGGAAACTGCGCCGCGCACCTCGTGCCGGCTATTCGACCACGAACTCGCCTGTACGTTGTAAACAAGTACGCTGCAGGCGTGTAAACTGACGGCCATACAAAATGTGGCACAGAAAACTTGGAGTGTAAATTACTACTAACGTCGACTCCCTACCCTCCAACCCGAACCCTCCTGGGGTTCGGGTCAATTCACACAAACGAAACGATACGTGACATGGCGCTGCAATTTTGAGATAGCTATTCAAAATTGTGTTTTATTCATTACACAAGAAGATACACGTTTCATTGTAAGAGTTGGAATGTCATGTGGTGTCATATGTAACGTGTTACTTTATGTGAAGTGAATAAAGTTCAATTTTAAATTGCTATCTTAAAAATGCAACACCGCGTAGCGTCGCATATCGTCATGGTGTGATGTGACCCCTTAAATTGGGTTACGTTTGAAATCCACCACACCTAGCCTTTGCTATGTTGCTAACGTTAAACGTTAAATCAGTTCTGAGTTTAGGTATGTGTCAATGTCAGGCTGCAGGTGCTCAACAGAAGTTACATTACACGTATTTTAGGTATAGTATACCTTGATGAAGTTGAGCTTGCACGTGATGTCGGTGCCGTGGCACGTGACCGTCATCTCGCCGTACTGGTCCACCCAGCGCTGCCCGCCGAACAGGTTGTGCACGCACGTCGTCACCTGCGTACAGACATTTTATATTCATGTACATGTATAAAGATGTAAAGTAAAAAATATAAAGTTGAAAAACATCGAATCGATATTACACGCATTACATGCACGCACGCTCCAACGCACACGCAGGCACGCACCTTGTTCCAGCTGTAGTGGTCGCCGGTGGTGAGCAGACGCACGTGCACCTTGCCCGCCGGCTGGAACTCCATGGACTTGCCCCAGAACTTGGTTTTGATGCGCGCCTCCTGCCAGAACACCCAGCGCGGGGACTCCGCGTGGCACGCCGACACAGGCGGGTGGTGCGACACCTGGAAAATTGATAATTGAGTTACAAAAAACCTTGTCGGGATATGAATGCGTATTATTTAAATATACAAGTCTCTGTAATATGTTGTTTCATTTATTTCTACCGAAGGAATCCTTCAAAAGGTGATAGGCAAATATAGAATACAGACTATAAAAATATAGCAATTAGTGAAGGTTTCAGAGCTACGTATACGTCAGTGACCATTTAAAACTGGCCCGAGTGGCTTCCATTGAGACGAAAACGTTGCAAAGTATCATCGACAAGTTGTACACTTACAAAAGGCAAACAAAGTCGTCTATCAACGAAAGGTCATGTCGTTGACGAGCCAATGGAATATTGGCGCGCATTTATTCTACCTCTCAGATTTACAGTCAAGGACATTCGTGGTGTAGCAATTGTGAAGCTTATTACAAGAGTTGTAGTACCTGTTCGGCCAGGAAGCTGAAGCCGCGGTCGGCGCGCACGCACTCGTACGTCTCGCCCAGCAGCGGGTTGAACGGCTTGCTGGCGGCGCGGTGTGCGGTCGCGGCGTACGCGCTGACCGCGAACGCGCCGATCAACGCACACCGTTCCGCCGCGCCTGAGCATACGGCGGCCGCGTCGAGTAGCTCGGAGTATTCTAGTTCTTCGCACAGCCTCTGTAAAGCAGGAAGTTTAGTGGTGAAGAGGAACCAGTATACGAAATTCCTATGTAAACGTACTTGTTGGTGGTCTATACTGTATACAAATACAAACCGAATCAAGTGCAAGTGTCGAAAAGGGTTCCGTAACGTGTCATAAAAAATATACTAGGATTCGTTGCAAAGGTACGCGCACACTTCGTCGGCCCGCAGCGGGGCGGGCCGGGCCTTATCGCAGTAACTAAAATTCGCGGCGGAGTGATCCGCCCCCTAACGCACTCACTGTCGAACCGCAGTGGGCAGCTTCAGTCGGGCCGCAGTGGGTAGCATCATCAGTATTGTATACAATTACACGGACTTGTGGCTCAAAATCCGTCAATGCGATATGACATAATGTACGCGTGCTACACGGAAGCGAAATCAACTAAAATGGGCAGCACTTACATTTGTGGCGACACTATGCTTGATTAATAAGCTCTGTAGATTTAATTGGTAGCATCGCTACGAGGAACTTCATATCCCTCACAATATAATTTTAAAGTGCGGACGCACAGTAGTGTGCTGTACGCACTTCAGCGTACACAACTTACATTTTATCTCGTTGATGAAATTCTCTCACCTGTAGCATATTAAGCGGTTCATTAATCGTCACCGGCATGGAGATCTGCGACAGGTCCTTGCCGATGTTCTTGTACAGCAGGTTCCACAGGCTTGGCGGCGCGGGGGAGGGGCGCGGGTGCGGCAGGCGCGTGCGCCGCGTCCACTCTGCCCCCTCCTCTCCCGCACTGATTACGCGCTCCTCCGCCCGCCCGTTCACCGTTGTGGACGTTTCGCGACGCACTGACGTCATAAAATCATCATTATTAGCACACTGCAGATCTAGAAAATCTTTGTGCAACTCGTTGATATAGGTAAGTAAATAGAAGGAGAACATCTTGCTAACTCGCACTTAAATGTAAGTTAGCAAGTAAAGTGTATTTTGACTGAGATAAGTTCGTTATAACAAAATCGAATCTAAAAATCATCTACTCTTATCTACAAGTGAATGCAAAGCCAAACGAAAAAAAGATAACACATTGACTAAACTATTAAAACGCAAAACCTAGGCTAACCTAACAAGAGTAATATTACAAAATAAGCCAAACGTAACAAAATAAGCAAATACATGGAGTTTATTAGCAATGTCGAAAGGAACAATACTGAACAACATCAAATAATTATTAATTAGTTACAAGTGTATAAAGTTTCAACATATTTTTAGGCTTCAATCATTTACAAATCATTACTAGTAGAAGTTTGTAGAAATGCTTAATAAGTATAATATGTACTTGACAATGTTTTCACATGTATTAAACAATTTACAATCATACGAAACAATTATAAAAATGTGTATGTGTAATTATGAATACGAATACACAATATTACACTGGAACACACAAACACTGAAATAATGTATAGCTTAAAATCTCAAACATAAAACTTGCAATACAAAAAATATTGCGTGAGCGTACGCAATTAGCGTACAAAAATGCGTACGCGTATGCATTGATTCGGATTTATGATGTGAAGATAATAACAAGAATCAAATGCACACAATGTCTTACAGAAAGGGATAGCTGTCTTAAAAGGAGTGGGATAGCTGAATGCAGGCAACTCACGTTTCTGCTTGGAATGCTTGCGTTTAGATCTATTAGACTCGTTACCAGATGTACTTAGCCTGCGGCGCGTTGACCTTTTTTTTGGGGCCCCAAGCCTAGCTACGTATTCGCCACAGTGTCAATAACACAATCAAATAAACAATGTAAAATTACGAACGAAATGTGAAAGCGAAATTGCACTTAAACAATATGGCTATAATATAAAATTGACGTCAGAAATATTCTCAGTCTCTCAATATTCTCAGTGTCTCAGTATCTCAGTCCTTGTCTATATATAAACGAGATATATTATACAGACGATACATAATGCGTCTACTCACCCACGGCGTCTGAGTTGTCGGTGCTGGCGGAGCCGTCGTCGCTGCTCAGCGAGCCCGCCTCCGACGACGAGTCGCCGTCAAGCTCGATCACGCCCGCCTGCGAGCAGGAAGAACTTACAGTTTATAATCTCAGTATATAGAGTTGGTATTGGATATCGTTTACTGAGATTTAAAATCAAAGTTTATTAAGTATAATATAAGGCGAGAGGGTTGTCTGATCGTTAGCGATTGTTACCGACGCCTATGGACAATTGCAAGCGCAGAAAAATTACAATTGTATAAGTGCGTAGTCAGCCTATTGCTCCAAACTGGGCCTCCGGTATTCACGCGGCGAACAAACAACACGTTATTTCACGTCAGTTTACTCTTAGGCCGTGTATGTACGCACCTCGTCTGCGTCCAACATCTCGTCGGCCTTGTTGTCGTCGTGCTCCTCGGCGTCGAAGAACTCGGACGCGGACACGCACGACGAGCTGTAGCTGAGCGAGTGCGCGAACCGACGGTTCTGGAACCATGTGCTTTTGTTTACAACCCAATACAAGTGTATCTCGTTTAAATAAAGAGAGGGACTGACGCAAATGATTACACATTATCAGTTGACGTATCGTAGTGTTATTCTTGTCATTAAACACGCTTAACGCTAAACCCCGATTAGATCTATCTCTCTCTCTCTCTCTCTCTCTCTCATTAAATGTAAGAACGGGACAAACAGATCTTAAACTCTAGCTCAGCGTTAAACGTCTTTCTAATATATTGGGAAAATTGGGGCTTATTTAAACTTATTCTTTATTTAAACGAGCTATAAGGTAACGTTTACATGGAAGTCCATTGGCATGTAATTTCCTGACCACTGAACATCATACATCAATTATTATCATTCCCTACTAAAGTTTCATTACGATGGACTGTGTTTTATGAAATAAGCCGTGTCGTTCAACATATAAACATGTTCTTACGGTATGTGGCATATAGCGTTCTTACTCGATCGGTATGTGGCGTATAGCGTACTCACTTGATTGTTATGTGTCATATTCATAGGCATATCAGTCGTTCGTCTGTCATATGTGTTACACAACACTCACAGTGTCGGCGTTGTGCGGCGGTGCGGTGACGTCGGCGAGGTCGGACGCGTCGTGTATGCGCGTGAGGCGCGCTCGCAGCTCTGCGGGGTACACTTCACGATTCATTAAGGCTGCCCAAGTACATAGGGTACTAACTAGTATTAGGCTAGTTTCATCTATCAAAATTAAATGATATACATTTGTTATTTATATGCGATTTATTTATGATTTCGAAAATAAAACTGTAGTTTTATTATCTGTATGTCACGTGACCAAAAACACCAGCCGCCATATTTTTCTTGTAAGTGACGTCATAAGAACAAACATTTTAGAATGTATTTGAAAAAAATGTAGAATAGTCAATTATAGTATAATAAATAAAATACTTATTTTCACTCTATACTGTAAATTCTTTACATATTATATACCTACTTATAAATAAACTTACTCATTGAAATTTTTGAAGCATTACTTTTTGAGACTGGAAGGTCTGTTAAGGTTGACTTATAAAACTTCAATCGAATGCCTATAGTACTCAAATGCACCCTCTTCTGGCTCGAAGGACCATATTTCGCACATTACGGATACCCCATTCCTTACCTTCGTTCTGGTGTAGCGCAGTTGACAGGTTGTTACGGAGCGCGGTGAGCACGCCGCCTGTGGGACCATCACCCGCCTCCACCGCAGCGCAAAAGCGCCCGCGCTCCATTACCTGTACGAAATAGGGTATGATTAAAAATTTTATAATTAAAAAAAATTCTTATGTCTTTATGAAGTCTGGGAAATTGATATATGTATGAGAAGCGACCGCTTTCGCGTTGAAGTCCCTCCGGTACTCTCGCCCATTTAACGGATTACGGATCAACGGTTTTATTACTCCGGTTTTTTGTTCGTCGTAGTACCTGTCGAGTCGAGCCGGTCTATCGACATGGCATGGCTTTCCCCAAGTAAATTTTATAATCTCACTAGGCTCTATTCAATGATATTGACTCTGATTATCTTAATATAATGTTTTAATGGTCAGGTAATATTTACCAGCGTAGCCACAACATCCTTGAGCGTGGTCACCAGATCCCTGGCCAGCACGTTAAAGTCCTCGCGCAGCTGGTGCTCGTGGTTGAGGCTGGTGAGGCTCGTAGGTGCATTGAGCGCCTCCGCGCCCGGCAGCGACTGCGGGCGGGCGGCCGCGCACGCTGGAACGTATACGCACACGTAACAATGAGTATAACGTACAGTGCATGAACGTAACGTGTACGTTAGTGCGTGCACGTTTAAAGAGGCATACTACGTTTATGTAACCGTAGAGTAAGATAGGTGAGCGGTCGCGTCCGCTCATGCGTGTAGTAAACGTAGGTCACGCAATCTTCGTGGGTAGCTATAAAACGTATCTGCATATACGTTTTATAGCTACCCACAAAACCAGAGGCAGCTTTTTAGCAGATGATGAGGTGCCCCATGTCTTGTCGGAGAGAAGTAGGGTACAGGCATGGAGACTAGAGGATATGAGCGCCATATCTCGAAGAAAGAAAATTGAAAAAGTGCCCGACAAAAGAAATTGAATAATATAATAGTTCCAAAACAGACCACAATGGCGCTAGAGTCAGAAGTGTGTATAAAATTAAGTTAGCAATAGCAGCTGGGGTGAAGTGAGTTGGGTTTAGTTATATAATTTTTTTGTCGAATTTAGTAGATATTAGTAGTTAATTCAGAACATCATGTTAATTCTAATTACACTCGTAGTTATTAAAATATATTTTTTAAATATAACCTAAGATGCTAAGATTTAACTGTCCGTTTCAATGTTTCCACTTCCTTTGTTTACACACTTGCTACAGTAGCGCCACATTTAACGCTATTTAACGGACAGTTTTTCATGTATCGGGAGGGTGCTCCTTTCCTCAAGTCTCCCAAGGGAACAGCATCAATAAGTGTTCGTAACTGTACATTGCACGAGCACTATAACAAAAAATAATAATTTTCGCTGTAACACTTCTTAAAAAACAAAACCCAGTAGTAAACCCACGGATAAGATAAATGAGGTTGGATTGGCAACCGTGACACTTTTACTTGAAAACCAGCGTCGCCGCCTGTCTCCCACCAATGCACTCCACTACATGAGAAATAATAATACATACACGAATTACGCACACTAATTAACAAATCACACCTAGAACAGAGGGCTGCGATTTGGTACTCACACTACGTTAAGTCGGTAACGTTACGACACAACCACATGCTCAAAATTCACACGCACGCTAGAGCTTGCTATGGTCGATAGGAATTTTCGATAATGAAAATGGTCAAACTTGAATCTTGAAATCATCTTAGTTTCAGTTAGATTTACGATTTATGAGCCCTAACTTTTGAATGCGGCGGGGGGAGTAGCGGGGCAAGTATGGTTGCGCGTGCACAATATGTGCATCCCCACTATTTTTGCCGAGGGCTCATCGTAAATTGTAAACCGTCCTGTAGCTATTGGTAATTGAATGAAAAATTTTAATAACGGGAGCACTAGTAATTTTATACTAACTAAAACATTGTGTCAAAGGCGAATTTAATTGGTATTGGGATAGAAAATGAAAAAAATATCAACATGTATTACCTCTATTTGTAATCAAAAATAATTATAAAATCAAAGCAAAAAAAGAAGTCGATGGCAGTGTAGCACTGCCATTTGCACAGTCGTAGTCTTTGAATTTTTTTTTTATTGTAGACGAAATATTTATAATTTACATTTTAAGATACTCAAGCGTACATATTATTATGCAATACCAACAAGTAATAAACCAATACATTATCTTCTTTGCTTCAGCATCAAATATTACTTTCGTCAACAACCCCGCATCGCGGAAAGGTTTTAGGCATAGCCGGGCACAGTTAATCAAATAGTTAACTTCGTTAATCGTTAATCCGCTACAAAAAAAGTTAGCTTCGTTAAACGTTAAAGCGTTACATTTCGGAAGAATTAACGCAAGTTAACGTTAATCCGTTAATATGTGTAAAATTGCATATTTATATAGTTGCGTTAGTGAACTTATAAAACCTGTTGGTTTAGGTTCTAATTCATTCATCAATTATCAACACGCAAATGATCACTTTACACGTAATTTATAATAACAACAAACAAACAAACAAAACACTCGTCACTCGCGTGCAAGAATCGACGTCTTTATAAATATTATGTAGCAAAAAAAAGACTAGCAAAATTGTACTACCGAGAACAGTAGTAACTCATTCTGAAGAAAAATAATTTGTCGATAAATCATCGATCACTGACTGCACTATCAAGGCGACCGAAGCGGACGTGACGCGAAAGAGTCGAAAGGCGCGGTAATTTGGCTCGCTTCGCAACCCATTGCGCGTCAGACGTGTCTTCTCGCGAAATATTTGCGTACTTCACCAGCAATGTATATTTTCTGTGATTCTTGGCTTAATTGTCGTTTCTACTTAGAGTTTCATAATTCGAACTAGTTTTTTGGGAAAAATACTAAAAAACTAAGGTTTTTATGCTTACCGATGAAAAGAAATTCCTCCTTGTTTCATATTTGATGTCTGACTCTTTAATTTGCACATAACAATCGCACAACACGAGATTTTCAAAGGATTTTAGCGCTGCTCCGTACTGCGAGGCAATCAACAAGCGACTAAAAAGTATGAACGCGTGGTTCGGTTGAAGTATGATTGTCCAATCATACATGTGGCGCGTCTGCCACGCGCACATTGCCAATCCAACCTCATTTATCTTATCCGTGAGTAAACCACTATAATATGAAATTTTATTGTTTCGTACATTTTCCACATGGTAATAAACATAGGGCATGTCCATTTCACAATACTTACGAGGTGTTCTTTCGCAGGCCCGCAACATTTTAACAGTGAAGAGAATTAACCATTTGCCCAACGCGATTATATATCCCCCACTGTCGCTAGACATTGTTTATAAAATAAACAAAGTACAAATAGGCATAATTTTTTCATTTACACTATAAATATAGGATTCACTACTAGTAAAATGACACTTTAGATTCGGTAATATAATTTTTCATAAAAAAAATATTTGTAAAAACCGTATTTGTAGCTCTTCTACAATGAATAACGGTCGACTTTCGTTTGACATGCTCTCTGATGATTTTGAAAGGATTAGGTAATCTCAGATAAGCTATCTACATGATCAAGGTTGTTCGAGAGAGGATATTTGATAATGATAAGTGTAGTTTATTTATTTTTTTACATCAGACAAAAATATGTCTTAAAGAGCAATGGTCAAAAAGATAGAGTAAAATTCACATGCCTTTAAAAAAACACAAAAAAAAATATTCTTCAAAAATCACACGCGATTGACAGGAGTATAGCGGTTATTTGTACACAGGCCGCAGACGATGTGTGTGAGCGAGACGTAGATGTTTGTATGAAATATTTGTCGTACAGTCTATTTAGAGTCTAATGACGCACACAATAAAGCCTTGTTTCACATGCACATGAAATGCGCATGATATATGGGGGAGGGGGAATGAGAAATAATAACAAAAAACCTTACGAACTACAGTAGTGGAAGCCAGATAGGAGGAAAGAAACGCTGAAAGAAAATAGCTTCTATTACATGTGGTTAGGGATTAATATAGTTTGTTTAGAATGACACAATTTTACTTGAGGATATTATAGCAATTTGATTAATGGAATCATTTTTTTTTAATCAAGCAATCAGCTCTATTTAACGTCGTGCGAGGGAAATTGGGCGCCATTTTGTGATCACTACAAGATGGCCGACTTACCAATTTCGTAGAATCCTTGTGAAGACATATTATTAAAATTGTTTATAAATTAAAGCGAAAACCTATTGCCACCAGAATTAGAGATCTAAAATTAAACTATTAAACAGTCCCTTAGATTGATCCTAAAATGTGTTATTATAAACATTAAGTGCATCTATTTAGGTCAAACTAAGCTCCTATTTTCCTTTAAGTAATTTGCTAGTTAACCATTTAATTAGATTATAATATACACTATATGTCACCCTTTTGGCATGCCACATGTGTCTATGATATGGCGCCTATGTTACTCACCGATAGGCAGCGACGCAGCGGAGTTCGGCATCGACGACGCGCCTCCGCCGGGCGATGAAGGCGCGGTCAATGCGGACAGCGCCTACAAACAAAAGTTTGTGTACATCATAAGGCGGTGCCACAATATATTATGTGTGCGTTGTACGCGCCTTCGGGCGTGCGTACGTGTTACTGACCGTGTGCGAGCCGGACGGGTCGAGGTGCACGCTGGCAGCGTGCGCAGCGGCGTGCAGGTCCACGGACGAGCACTTCGCGGAGCTTTTCTTCTTGCGCAGGCCGAACTTGCGTCGCGTGGTTTTGACGCCGGGGGAGGCGCCGTCGAGGGACGCGTCGGTGTCGGGCGCGGCCGCCGCCTGCAACGCCACCGCGAGACGAGCTAACGCGGCTACGCCCTGCTGCGCCTCGCTGAGAGAACGTGTGGCGTTCTCTAGGCCGGAACCGGACTCTATGAATAAAGAACTAATAATTAATATGCGTATCTTACTTCTATTGTGTAAGGCTAAATAATACTATATGATACAATACTAATAAACTAAACGAAAAAAAGGTATATCGAATTCCATACCTATGATCCAACTGGCGAGTCTTCCCCCTGGCGTGCCGGACACGAAGCCCGCCTGTGGCCCGCGCAATGGCGGCGATGTAGGGCTGACCAGGCCTGAAACATGTGAGAAATATAACTAAGCTATAGGGCACAATTGATGTCACTATAAAGTAAGCTACGGTATATCTAAACTACAAATTACACGTCCATGGTATCTGTCTGCCCTTCTGTTAATACAATATTTTCTCTACTAAAACTCCAGTCAAAATATTCTAGGTCTTATAATAATTTTAGCAACCTTACCTTGGCATATTTAAATGATAATTCTCTTTCCATAAAAAACAAGCAAGACATTTCAGATTTTTTTATTTGTTAGGTTTGAATATCAGACTGGGTTAGTAAATAATAAGCAGATAAATTAAAAATCTAAAAAAGAAATGTTCTTAATTATTTGTTTCGACTAATTTAAATATAATATGTATTATTGTGTACTCTTGTCAGCATACTTCAGTTCTACCAAATTCTTGTTCCTTTCCTTCATCAAATCTGTATCTGTACTAGTCTGTTGGTCGATCGTAGAACTTCTTACATCAGCATAAATTTTACCCAATAAACTTAGTCCATGCTCCTCAGTATTCCTTCCAAACTTTTTCTTTAATTTCATACATAGACTGGTGATATCTTTATGTATGGCAGCACTTTTTGACAGTGGCAACAAATAATCAAGTAGTAACAGGATGATATTTTCGTCAACTGGTTTCATTGGATTTTTAAAGACGGTTTTCAAAAAGTTCGTGTATACTAAGATATTAATTCCAATATCATTGATCGGTGCCGTCTTTTTCGTATCTAGGACATTAAATGATTCAAATAAATTGTCTTTAGCAGTGTCATTTAAAAGAGTATCATGACTTATAAGAATATTGACTGGATCTTTTGAGGCTAACCCTATAAGGTTATTATTATTTTCGTATTCATTATTAAAAACTTTGGTCAAATTAATCATTTTTTGAGTATTTTCATTAGCAGAATAAATCTTGTCAACCGATTCTCTTCTGAATACATTATGATTTATAAGCTTGGATTCAATATTATTTTTCAAGGCGTGGTTTGTTTTAACTCTTTCATTATCATTTACTTCACTTTCATCATCTAGGATGTCTAAATATAATTGTAGTATTGTCAAAGCTGTTTCTGTCGATATGGGTATTTTACTCAGCAATTTGCTAAGGGTTTTCTTAAATTTGGATATGCTCATGGGCTCAAAAATTTTCTTGGTCTGTGCGAATTTTAGTTCTCTTCGAAAATTGTTACTATATAAATACTCTTCATCGAAAACTGTGTTCATTGATTCGCATTTATACACAATATTATTTAAGACTTCTTCATGATCCAAATCGTGCTTAACTTTTGTAAAAGTGTCACTTTCAACTACGTTTTTGCTATCATATACTTGTGTTGTAACAGAACAACTTGAAACATGTATATTCGAAGTACATTTATTTACCATTTTCTTTATAACTTTATGCATTCTTTTAACATCAGCATTATAAAACGCTGATGTATTTTTTAACCAATATTCAAGTAAATATTTAAATAGGTTCTTTGTTACATTTTTATTCTTTGAATGAAGTTTGGCAACATATAATTCTTCAAAAACTTTATTCAAATAAGCTCTTGTGCTAGATATTTCTTTTTCTTCGTTTACTTCATCAAAAAGTAGTTGTACTATTTTTTTAACCATCATATCATATTGTGAGACACCATGCAGTTTGTCGTTTTTTTGTTTTCGTAACTTGCGATTTTTATAACTTGAAGAATAAGAATTAGAACCAGATGTAAGTCTTTGAGAATTATTTAAGGCTACAAAATTGTAAGCGTTTTTCAGTATCGGTTCTTTAAATTTATTTTTATACTTTATAACATTAGTAGATTTTTGGATTCTTCTTATTTTCTCGTTGTCACATTTAATATTACCTACGTACTGTGATATAGCAAAATTTATTTGCGTCTTTTCAAAATCAGTTTCACCATGGTCATGGGATCTTTTCTTTGCCTTTTTGTCTTCTGTTTTTTCTTTGTATCTATTATTTATTTCTTTTTTATCCTTAGCGAGCGGGAAAATAAAGCTATGTTTGCGTATTGATGACTTGATACAAGCAAGTTGATTACTAAAATCTAATTTAGATTTTTCATTTCTCGTACTCCATGAGCATAGCGATACAAAATATGGTCTTCGTTTGAAAGAATGTTTAGAGCATGTATAGGGTTTTTTTCCGGATTTCGTCTTTATCTTTGCTGATGAAAATTTACGTTCAGGATACTTATAAATTGAAGAATGTATTGGAAGTTCGTTAAAGTGTTTTGAGCTTGTAATCATACCTGATTGGAAATAATAACGATTTATTCACAGTACTATTAATAGCGAATATTTATTCATTAATCAGGCCATAATTATTACTATTCCTCTTAAAACTTTCTATCTCAAATTGCCATAATCAACAACACTTGAGAAAAAAATTCTAAACAGATTTTGTTTGGAACATGCACACAAATGATGATTGAAAGTTGACTATAAGATTAGTAAAAACGTTGTGATAAAATACATACGGGAGGGGTTTGCATTAGGAGGTATGTCATCGAGTGGTGCATGTATCTTGGGGACGGACTCCCTGGCGCCAAACGTCAGCAGATGTTGACGATATAACCTGCATAATAATTCGAAAGATTATTTACTACAATCTGTCAAAAGGTAAGAAATTTTTTTTGTGTAATTATTATTTATATTCTATACGCTGTCTAAATCAGTAGGCTGGCGTGCGATATTTTTAAATATTAAGGACATTAATCTACGTATGAATAGATGTTTCTGTACGCGTATACACACAGGCATTGCTGAACTTATCTGTTCAGAGCCAGAGGCTTTAGCCAAGCTGCCATCACTAATTACGATGACGAATTTCGCAAACAGCAATGTATGGGATCTGACATAAGCAGCACCCATAAATTTTCGATCGAATCGATGTCGTAAAGGCTCTGTACGTATTATGTTGTGCGTAAGTATATAGGCGTGTGTGTCTGTCTAGCTATTGCACGTGCGTATACGTTTGCGTACATATCGTGAGGAATAAGCAGGTGTACGTACATATAATGAGTCTTCAGCATATGCAGCAAGTGCGAAACGCGTCGTGCGTCTTAGCGCGGAGGTGGTATTTGAACTCGTCGGCATCTATGTCGATGCGGCGCCGGCGCGGCTTGGGCGACGTCGATGGAGTTGGTACTAACGCACGTGCCTAAATATCTGCGTACCTGTGTGTCTTCAGCACGTGCAGCCAAGTGCGAAACGCGTCGTGCGTCTTAGCCCGGAGGTGGTATATGAACTCGTCGGCATCTATGTCGATGCGGCGCCGGCGCGGCTTGGCCGACAGCACGGATAGGCCGACGTCGACGGAGCCGTGCAGCCGGCCGCGCGCCACGTCGCCGGCAGAGCGAGCGTACACTAGTATACCGCCGTCCACAACAAAGAACCGCTGTTGAAGTTTGAATAGAGATTAACAATCATCATTTCCAACAACATAACAGATTATACATAAGTAGCTTTTACCCGCAGCAGAAAAAAAAAGCAGCAAGTTAACATCCTACTACTATTATATTTCACGCATTAACTACTGAACGTATTTTGATGAAATGTATGGTAGTAGTTTGAAGTATGGCTTAACACATATACTACTTTTTGACCCGAAAAATACAGTGCTCCTGTAGGAATGTATTTACGCGGACAGAGCCGCGGGAAAAAACTAGTATTTATATAAAACGGGCTTAAAACGCAGTTACTTCTCTTAAATTTCCGCAACATTCTGTCCTTAGCTGACGGTCAGCGCTTACTATCAGGCGATGTCTACTTATTTGCCAGTGTGAAGGGGGTCACAGACGACGATGATACTATAATAGTTTATCTTAAGATGCCTGGATATATTTCATATTACAGTATCTTAGCCGTCTGTAATAGTTCATAAAAACTGTATGGCAAGCGATATTTTATCTTAGCTTAAAATATTATAGTATATCTTGTATTTAGTATATCTTCGCCATCTGGAGAGCTCCGTGGCCTAGTGGGTACACCGTTTGATTCGCACTCGAGAGAGTGCAGGTTCGATTCCCAGGTGGATTGGTACACACCAATGAGACTTTTTCAGATATCAAGTACATTATACGGACGCTCTAACGGTGAAGGAAAACATCGTAAGGAAACCCGCCCCCTTATTCAATGAGAATAAGTAATGTCACCTTGTGCCAGCCCTTGAGTGGCCATTTCCTCTTCTTGTGCAGGTATCCGTTGAACACCTCCGGCCGCTTGTCGAACCGCTGCCCGTCCTTCAGCCCCTCCAGCACCTCCCACTCTGAGCCGCGGCGGCGACTGGAAAGTGACCGATTTATTAATTTACCGAAGGTTATTTTACAAAATATCATTAATATGGCTGTGGGAGTAGTGATTGCCCCAAAGGGAGATCTCCGACCGAGCGTGGTGCTATGCTCGGTCAGGCCGAAGCCCACTTGCATGAATTTCAGATGTTGTATATATACCGCCGATCTTAGATAACTTCCATAGCGCGATTCAGGATTGTGGCGCTAATTGGTCCGCCACATCCCTCCCCCCGAAGACCTGAGGTCGAATCTTGAGTCGTCTTGCGTGAGTCGCCAGTACCAGAGAGTCCCAGTGAGTCGGAACTGTGCTGCTGCTGCACGGGCTCCGGTGAGTCGGAGTGCTGCCGTGCGGGGCCGATGCTACGTGCTGACCAGGAGAGATGTGCTCTGCTTGCTGACCGGTCGTTGTAGTGAGAGGTGCCCGATGAGGGTTCGACTAGGCCACGGTGCGTTGAGGCTGGTGGTCGAGGTAACCGATGAGGCTGAAGCTGGCTGGCGGGGTGCGGGGAATTATGATGTCCAAAAGGAGGCGTGTTCTGTCGTGGGTCACCAATGTGTAAATATGGTGGTATAACGTCGGGGTCACCAATGTGGGAAGAGTGCTTGCCCCAAAGGGCGCCGACCGAGCGAGGTGCTATGCTCGGTCAGGCCAAACCTAAAGCCTAAAGGGAATAAAGGGAAAAATTTCATCGTGACGCATTTCTTAGAGCAAACAATGTATGGGGACTGGGCCAGTGATCTCCTATATGGGAAAAACTGGATCTCCTTTATATAATAAGTCATATTATTGGATGGTACAAATATTTTCTGTCACAATTACGAACCATTTATTTATTAAATAGTAGCTGTCGCCCGCGGCTCCGCCCGCGTAAATACAGTATCCCTCGGGAACACTGTACTTTTTCGGGATAAAAAGCCTATGTTTTAATCCAGAGCCTAAACTACTACTATACCAAATTTCATCGAAATCCGTTCAGCAGTTTTTGCGTGAAAGAGTAACAAACATCCATCCATTCCCACAAACTTTCACATTTATAATATTAGTAGGATGGTGGAATAATGTCAACCATAATCAGGCAATGCCACAAAGGCTGCATTGAGACAGCAAATAAAATGCGTTGTTTTGTTAAACATTTGGACTGATAGTACTAATGCTTAACCTTAACTATTATTGTGCGCAATGAGCCGTGGCGGAGATAATAACTGATGGTAATGCAAAACAGGATTACTAAACCTATTAAGACTATACTTGTTGACACAACTGTCTTTATTAATAGTTTTTGTTTCATAGAAAACAAGTGACACTATACGGGCGATATTGCTTTTAATTATGCCTATTTTACACAGAGAAATGATTCCCTAGCGGCTCTGGGGACAAGCTGCCTGGGTATGTATGCGGGTCTCCACTCTCCCCGGGTAAGGCTGGGACTGTACGATCCGGCATCCGGCGGGCCCGCGAAATTTCAGAGCACTGAAAATACAACTTTGCGCTAATACAAGAGAGCTATTTTCAGTGCTCTGAATTTTCCCGGGCCCATCGGATTCCAGATCCCATAGTTCAAGCCATGTCTTATAGATGAGAAATTCAGGAGTTACCCCACTAAAAAATTACGGTGCTTTCTCCGCTGGGGTGCTTAAATGCCGGACCTACGAGAGCGAATACCAGGGGCGTGCGCTCCATATAGGCAGAAATGCAGTGCTTTACTTGTCATTCACAGATATTTTAATAAAACGTTCGTACGTTTTAGATGACTTTAATTAATAGTAAATAAATTAATTTAAAAAATATAATAACTTAAAAACGCCTAATGTTTTATAAATAGCAACTACTGCCGGTGCGTGCTGCAGGACAAATGATCGCATGTGCGTATAATTTTCATACTTCGCAAACGCACACATCCAGGAATATCGACATGATAATATAGCGGTAATTCCCGCGGCAGGCTATTCGATCGCTTACGAAAACCGCCGAACTGGCTTGTCGGAAATTATTCGTTGCCTATAATCCGACTAAAAACAATATGACTAGAATCTAATGAATTATCTATACACAAAATGCATTTTTGTTTAATAAGGGTTTATTTGTTTAAATATAAGAAATGTTTTGTGTTTGCGGGGGCCATATTGCATATTTCATGTGATAAGCATTGTTTATAATTTAATCGCTCCTGTTTATTTAGTTTTCTTAAAAGATTTTTCATTTTAACATTTGAAAGTGTGTACATTTAACAGTTTCTTACTGAGTTTCTATAATAATTGTAGTGATATGCTTTTACAAGGCGCGTTTGTTGATTTCATAAAATGTTATTTGATTGTGAGGTTTGCGTTTATAATGTGTATTTACTAAAAATTAAAAATAACAAGTTCTCACAATTGTCATTCAGTGAAAAGATTCAAATTTTGTCTAAAGGTAGGTGTGTACCCGAGTTACAACAATTAAACCAGCAAAACAATAATGTATGTCGAAAATTTCATGTTAAATGTTATGAAACGTATAACTGGCTTTGTGGTTGTGTATACACGATTAAATTATATTGTTTTCCTTGCATATTATTTAGTAATTCTAGTACAGTGTGGACTGATTCGGGATCAGATTTAAATAATTTCTATTCCGCGGCCAAGAACTGATATAGTAATCTCAAGTAACCGGAACCTTGAATATGTGAAAATTGAAGCTGACTGACTGGTGAGTAGTTATAATATTTTAAAATATGCTTATTATTTTACTTATTAGAATTTCTTCCGCCGCGACGATCGATCGCTGTTTTGTCTGCGTTGCCGTAGAAGATGTACATGAATAGTAGTACATCAGACTTACTCTGTTGGCATGGTTTCGACTTAGAGATCCGTCGCTTGGCTGTAGCTATGTTAATAATCTATAAACGAAAAAGTTTTTGTGACCGAGTACTTCGCCGCATACCCAGTGCCATAATCCTGTGCACGCCACTGGCGAATACGCCAGTGACATCAAACACTCTTACTTTGATGGTTTTCATGAACTCTCCAACAGAAATTGGTCCTTCGAGACGGATACATATTACTATATATACATTACGCTACGCGAGCTGGTCGCGTAGCGTGACAACCGTGAAAATGGTTCCTTTCTACGGAAGAATAGACAAAATGAAAGCTTGATAAAAGAGTTCCGTCATTTTGTCTGCCACTATGTCTATTCTTGTGTAGACAAAACGCATTTCTACGGTGATCTTGCGCGCGTGCAGTTGACAGTTTCGCATTAGCTCACCTCCTGGACTTGGACGTTCTGATGGGCGGCGGCGGCGGGCGCACGGAGCGGTCCCCGCTGTCGGCCGACAGGCTGGCGGTCTCCACGGAGCAGTCCGAGTCGGAGGGCACGCGCCGCAGCGCCGCCGCCCGCCCAGCGGCGCGCGTCGAGTTGCCGCGGCGACGCTCGCCTGAAATAAGTGAAGATACAAATATCATTATAGTAATATAGGATCGAAGTTCTTTGAAAAAAAAGGGAATTTAATCTGCCCATCTTGCTGGAGCCGTAATTTTTAGTACGATAGGTCTCCCTGTGGTCGAAATTCGCCCACAGTAATTTACATACTTTTAAGTTTGAACTTTATAAAAGTTCTTTTGCCTCTACGATACAAAAAAAAAATGAAAATGTTGTGACAGATTGACAAACGTTAATGTTTATCAAAATTTTGTCTAATTTAAACGCACGGTTGTGTGTGTGAATAATCTGAGGTAGTTGTGTTGTTGTTTTTTAAATTTTATTGTATGTATTTCTAAGCATTATTTAGAATAAATATTAGCTTTCTGCATGCCTTCCTCTACATAAACTTTAACTGTGCTAAATATCTTATTTTGTAACGCTTTATGTTTGCGTTCGTGACGCTTTATGATATTGTTATAACTTATAATATAAACCTTCATGAAAGCTAAGAGAACAACAGTGGTCAAATTTTGGGTGGGCAAACGTGGGCGTGCCATGCTACGGTACGAATGGGCCGGCTCGACCGAATAGATACCACTGCCTCACAGAAAACCGGAGTAAAATGACACTTGCGTGGTGTTTCGCCTAGTGAGTGAGGTTACCGAAGGCCCAAGGGGGGTTGGGGATTTTAAAGACCAGTAATGCAACAATGCGCAACACCAGAGGCGTTACAAGTGTAACTCCTCTGGTGTTGCAAGTGACCATAGGCGGCGGTAATAGGGTACCATCCGTCACTTGGCATCCTGTTCGATTTCATAAAAAAAGAAAAAAAAGAAACCGGCCAAGTCGGACTCACGCACGAAGGGTCCAGACAAAACGACAAAAAAAAACGTTTCTTGTATTGGAGCCCGCTTAAATACTTATTTTATTCCATTTTTAGTATTTGTTGTTATAGTGGCAAACTGGCAACAGAAATACATCATCTTGAAAATTTCAACTGTCTAGCTATTACAGATAAGGAGATACAGACCCTAGAGGAGCCTAGCGACAGACGGACAGACAGCGAAGTCTCAGCTACAGGGCCGGTTTCACCCTTTGGGTATGGAACCCTAACAAGATCATATAAAAAGAAGACTATGCAAACGGTAGCAGACGGAATTCAAGAAGTTTGTTCCCTACGAGTAACCTGACTGGGTTTTTTATGCTGTGCAGTGTGCAGTATCATAGTACAAAAGTCACACAAATGAATAGACAATCCAATGCTTTATTTTGGTAACAAAATATAGACATGACCTTGGCGTACGATTAGATAATCTACAACTTGTAGGTACGCCGTACGGGCTACGGCATCGCTAATTCGACAATCGTCCACGATGTATCAAAACAAAATATCCATTGTATTGTACGTTTGAGTACGCACTTGGCGATTATTTATTTATTTATTTATTTACACTTAATCCACAAAAACAGGTACCTACATAGGCGGACTTAATGCCATATGGCATCCTCTACCAGTCAACCTTTAGGCGTACAAAAGCAAAATTGTTCAAGTGCTAATAGAGGAAAAAAATAAAAACAAGTCAATAATCAGCTCTAAATAAAATAATAAGATGTAGCTAAAACACATATATAAAGTAGTATCATATAAATTACTATGCGACGCGATACATTTGACCATTTATTATAATGTATTATTATAACGATTTATGTCGAACGTGTATTTTATCATTATCCATTTAGAAACATATCATCCGAACCCAGCTATTGATGCGATTGATGCCCAAGCGCGTTAGCATCATAAGGCTACGTTCCCACCAGGGGGCCTATCGGGACGTTACGTTTACGCCGCTGTCAAGTGTTCCAGCTAGGCACACAGCAGCTGTTTTCTCTGTAGGCGTTAAGAAAAATTGCACTATAAATAGAACTCTAATACAATAGAGCTGAAACTCGAACACACACACGAAGAGTCGTGTTGTCACATTAACACTGACAAAATAAAAACACTTGTTTCCACGAGAGCTTACCGACCATTTACATCCTAAGGGCCTATCCACATCACGACGTCATCAACGTACAACGGCGCGGTGCCGTGCTTGGCTCTCGATTCCGGTGGTCGTGGGTTAAATTCCCACGTTGAAACAAGAAAAAAAAAATTAACCGTTTAGTCTGGTTAAGTCAATGCAGGCTGACTGATTTTCTGACAAGAAAGATGATCCGTGCGTCGGAAGGGCATGTAAAAAGGTTGGTCTTGCGCCTGATGTCTCGCCAGTCGTGTCGACCATCCGTCCCACTGGGTAACGAGAGTAAGTGGTCCCATATACGGCCCGGTTTTCCTTCAGTTCGGCCAGAACGGATACAAAATCGTAGCGTCTGTGTGGAGTTTCGATATTGCTAGTTCCCGAACCGGTGGTAGGCATCATGTAGACCGATGTTAAGAAAGTGTATAAAAATACCAATTTTGAATAAAAAGTTTTGACTTGACATGGCATCAGTCGGCCGGATGGGCTGAAGCGATTCGTTCCAACTTCCAGTGTTGCCAGCTCTGTTTTTGCGAAACTACTAAACTTGCGTCGATTTCCACTAAAACTACTAAAAGAATACTTTCAGTATTCTTTTAGTAGTTTTAGTGGAAATCGCTATCAAAAAATCTACTCAACTTAGGAGTCCCTAAAGCCCCCAAAAAACCACTGCATTTTATGTTTTGTTATATTAAAATTTTATTATTTAGCGAATTATAATATAAACGTTATCGTTAAATTAAAATATACTAGGAAATATTACGTATATAGGAATTAAACATGTAGTTTTAAGCAAATTACAGACGAATGCTACGATGTATTATTATAAGGTTTAAAAAAAATTTTTTGTGCCTAACCTCGGCCATTCTGCATATGATAACTGTCTGGCTCTTTCCTATTAACAACTCAATTCCTACTAAGGAGGGAATAAAATACTTAATTTAGTAGTAAAACTTTGTAAAATAACTAAGTAAAAACAACATTAATTATGGACTGGACGGACCATGTGTGACAAATCGCTTCAGTTCTCGCCAGAGCCGCGGTCGTGCGGGCGTGTATCGTGTACAAACGCAGTAGTTTACAATTAATAAACACGACCGTAGCTCGCGGCAAACCAGAACGAACTGATGCTATTTTTCCGTGTGTGTGCACGAATCCGTTCAGGCCGAAATGACGTGAGTTGGGTGTCGGATGCAATTTTTTCGGTCGGTCGAAACGATCGGCCTCTCGTCTGTGGGAGCCTTAAAGGAAGAGACAGTGCCCAAACGTGTTGCGCACACACTGTGGCACTATAAATAACTCCTGCGTAGCTAGTCCTGGTTAAATTGAAACTAACCACCGTCACCGAAATCGGTGTGGCCATCAATCACTGAACGTATTTTAATCGCGTAGTTTTCTTGTTATCTCTCCAGACGCTTAATGTGTACGTTTAATACATAACATATTCCCAAATGAATAACGTAGACACGTCCGACCTTGACTCCCGAGGTGGGCGGTATTCGCGACCGCGACATTATACGCGTCCGTAACATGATAAGCCGAATTATTGCCTCAATAAAGTGGGCGCTTCACCACTCACGCAATTTGATAGTTTCGAGTATTCGCGCCGCGGGGAAAGGGATCGTCCATTAATAGAACTGTGGTCTTCTCATAATATATCTAATCTTCTACTTGTTCTTATATACAGAAAATGGATTGCAGTTCCTTTGTCTCGCTAAAACTCAAGAACGGCTCGACCGATTTGGCAAATTTTAATCTTGAAATAACTGTGGAAGTTCAGTGAAGGTTTAAACGGTGAGAATATTGGGAAAAAATGCAAGGAAAATACTAGATACGACAATACAATTTTCCCATACTAACTGTTCAATAGCGCAAATTCGAGTCCCCAGTGTCACTTGACTGTCAAATATTTATACGCAAGATCTCAGAATGATATAATATAATCTTTATTGATAATGACTGGTTGGTACATAATATCTTAACTGTATACTAACATGTTGTTCCTGAAGCACCTACACTGGGTCACCGAAGCCTATAGTTCTGATATAGAACTAACGCTCTTTGTTTTAGGTAGATAAAATAGTATTTTGATTGTCAGTACGTCGTGTGTGTCTGTGTGTGTGTGTGTGTGTGTGTGTGTATGAGTTTGACCCTAGGGTCAAACTCATACACACACACACACACAGATGGTTGGTGCTTCTTGTGAAGAGCATTTCGTCTAGGGGGTGTGTGTATGAGTGACGCCCTAGCCTTCCGAGGTATCTTGGGATGGTTACTGCTTCTTGTGAAGAGCATCTCCTCTAGGGGTGTATGTGTATGAGTGAAGCCCTAGTCCTCCGAGGTATCTTGGAATGGTTGCTGCTTCTTGTGAAAAGCATCTCCTCTAGGGGGTGTGTGTATGAGTGAAGCCCTTATTATTTAGCCGCATTAGGTGCTTTAAGTTTATTTGTTTGGTTGAACTGCAATACAGTTCTATTTCAGAAACAATCGGCCCAGAAGGTTTTTTGTGTAGATAGTAGGTAGAATGTAGACATAGTTTGTAGGTGTGTATGGGTAGGTCGTTGTATGTGTGTAGGTGGCAGGTGTAGGTGTAAATGTAGGTGTAGTTATTTATTTATTCCAGTTCATAGCTAAGACAAACCAGCGTGTGTCGGGACAGCTAGTGTTTGATATAATATACCAGATTTTTTTTAAGACATATATCTCTAGTAACCAATTTTGTATTTGCTAGTTTTAGTACTTCATAGTTCAAAATACTTTTGATGTCATCCAAAGAAACGGAAAATTAAATAGAAAGTGACTTCTCGACTTTCTTTTTCAACTTGAATCCAAAGCAAATTAAGTTCATCAAAACAGTATAAGTCTCGAAAGACTTAGATAAAATACCCTAAATAGTAAATATTCCTTATAAGTAGGTCCTTACATAAGAAATTGGCGTTTTGTCGTACTGGCCACTTTGATCTCAAATATCTTCTTTGGTTAGGAATTTCAAATTTAGCTATTTACTCATGCATTTGTGTGTCGAAAAGCGTAATTCATTTGTTTTTTCTTTGCGTCGCTCTGTTTAAAATATGGAAAACTTGAAATATCGTATTATTTTCAAGCACGAGTTCCACCGTGGCACCAGTGCTGCAGAAACGGCTCGAAGGATTAATGATGTGTATGGCGACGGTGTCGCAAAAGAAAACACAATGCGTTTTTGGTTCCAACGTTTTCGTTCTGGAAATTTCGACCTGCAGAACAAGCCCCGTGGAAGGCCGGAGACCAAAGTTGATAATGAATAATTGAAGGCTATCGTGGAAGCAAATTCATCGTAAACGTTCCACGTCCGAGTTAGCTGCAGGCTGCGGTGTTAGTGATAAAACTGTTTTAATCCACTTGAAACAAATAGGGAACGTGAAAAAGTGAAAGGTGGGTACCTCATGAATTGAGTGCAGCAAACGGACAAACGCGCGTCGACTGCTGCGTTGCATTACTCAACCGGCACAATAATGAAGGGATTTTAAATCGAATCATTACCCGTGATGAAAAGTAACCTGTACGATTATCGGAAATGCTCATCGCAATGGCTGAACCCTAGCGAACCAGCCAAAGCCTGCCCCAAGCAAAAATTGACTCAAAAAAATTACTTGTGAGCGTTTGGAGGACAGTGCAGCTGTCGTTCACTACAGCTTTCTTAAATCTGGCCAGACGATTACGGCAGATGTCTATTGCCAGCAACTGCAAATCATGATGGAAAAGCTAGCTGCTAAACATACGAGGATGGTCCATCGCTCTAGGCCACTGCTGCTTCAGGACAACGATAGATGTGGTCTGGTCTGGTCACTGCACAACAGACGGCTACCAAATTAGAGGAGCTTCAATTGGTATGTCGACATCCACCGTACTCTCCGGACCTTGCTCCAACAGATTACCATTTTTTTTCGAAATTTGGATAACTTCTTGCAAGGGAAAAAATTCAACTTCTATGTGGCAGTCCAAAGCGCCTTCAAAAAATTTATTGATTGCTGTCCGAGTGGTTTCTTTAGTTAAGGAATCAATTAACTACCTACGAGATGGCAAAAGTGCATAAATAGCAATGGTATATACTCGTACTTGGATTAAATAAATATATTATGTATAAAAAAATCGACTTTAGATATGTTTCTAACTACTATTCACCTATTACTATTCACTATTTTGATAGGTATTTAGTTTAGTATTTACTTAATACGTAACTAAATGCCGCTAACATTTAGGTCATGAACTGACCTAGCTCACATCTCGGCAGCGCCAATAGCTGGGACTGTCGTGCTTGAAACACTGAGATTGTATCAGAGAATATGTAGTGCATCCTCTGTAGCTAGTACAATACAATATAATACATATTAAAGATTTACTATTGGATATACCTATTGCTGAGTAACTAATTATCAGAAACATACGAATCGTCTTAGTTATGTTATATCAGCAATAAAACAAGGGCATTTATGTAAATTAGGAAAGGAAACTGACCTAGAATCGAGCCTTGTGGAACACTTTTTAATTTTCATGTTATCACCAGGCAATAAATTATTGTAAATTCTTAATTTCTAAATAAAGTGCTAATATCCTAATGCTTACTATTTCTGGACATGATATAAACATCTTCTGCTCCTTTCTATCATTAGTTTTTACGGTTGTGGCATTAACGCCGCGGGATTTCCTTTTACGCGCATATAGTCGCGGGCAACATCTAGTCGTAAGTATTTCTGTTCAATTCGCAGTATATTCACAATTCGTATTCTTCCAGTGTCAGCGCATGCTGTCTCACTCGCAAGTCACACACGCATTAAGTGTGCACGAGAGCTAAGCAGGCTCTGACACTGGAACTAAACTGCGAATCTAACATAATTACACCCGAGTGGAAACGGAGAGAAGGTAAGGACTTACGCTTGTTGTCCAGCTGCGCGGGCTCGGTGGCGACATGCTTCAGTCCGGACGCGGCAGACATCTCCCGTTTGCTACGACCGTGAGAGATCCACCATTTTAATTCACCTGTAAACAAAAATATGCTATGTGACCATCAATATTGCTTCTTTTGGGTTACTATTTTAATGTCCACTTTGCAAAATGTCGATGTTACTCCAACGTCTGCATATATGAACGCCATAGTTAACTTATAGACATAGACGCAAAATTTCCTCGAAGCAAAACGTCTGGATCGTAAAATGTCTTAATTCAAAATAGTATATTATCAAATAGACTAGATTTAAAAATGTCAAAATCGCCTGAATGTGAAAATGAAATAGTTACTTATTGACATGAACGCTGAATGCCTAAGACATATAGACTTGGGATGTTGCGGATGCATTTTTCTTTCACATCCGCGGATGCGGATTTTAAGAGGCTTACATGCGCGGATGCGGATCTGTACAAAAAACTTAAGTGTTGGTTTGGTAGGGTAAAAAACAAAGTAATATTGATCCTTTATTTATTTAATAATAAAGTAGTGGGTTATTTTAATAATTAAATTTGAATATTGGTGCATTATATTTAATGAAAAGTAGAATGGCCGCCGTTTCGGACTCCAGTCTGTTTCGCAAGGGTTCGTATATTAATCCTGCGCTACTAAAAAACTTGAGAGGTGTCAAGGGACACCCGGATGGAACGAAGTTATAATATACAATAATTTATATTTACAATACAATTTATATTTTATTGTAAGTACCGATCATACTTTTAAATGCATTAAGTGAAAATAAAAGCTGTTAATTTAAAATTACAAACAGACACTTCAATTTTGTTTATCTGTATAGATATAATATATTATATTATACAAAACAAATAGTCGAACTAAGTATATATAGTGCGCGCGGAACTAGTTGGCCGCGCCTTAGGTAGGGACAGGGGTGAGGTATTTGGTCGGGTTGCTTGCTGCTCGCAGTGTAGCGGCCGCGAAGTCCGGCTCCGTACTGAGTAATAACATCAAGCGCTCGGCTAGCTAGTCACAATATGTAACAGTCATAACAATCACAATGTGTAATTGCAAAATTCTACATTATTGTTAAGGTGATAAGGTCGTTTTTTGTATCATTCTTAATAGTCGTTATTACATTGTGATTTCGAGTGGCAAAAAGTGTCGTGCCTAATCAATCCGTCTAGCTTCCATACAATTCGCAACGCGCCATAAGGAACTACGTTCCAAAACTACGTTCCAATAACTGTTCACGTAATTTTTGTTACGTTCACGTAACAAAAATTTGCGTGCTATTTTAGATAACAGTTTGAACTCGCTTTGATTAACACTCCACCATTTCAGAGGACTCTCATTTAAATTTTTCAAACAAAGTAAACTCTTCAGAGTGCATTGATTTTAGATGATTTTTTAGCGACGATGTAGTTCGACCCATTCGAGAATATGTTTTACCATTTTCAACAGGTATAAAATAGGTACAAATATACTTTGCTTAGGTGGTGGCATAGTTCACTTGTCCAATAGGTTAACAAAAGTTCATTTGAATTAAAAAAGCAGCACTCGCTTTACTTATACGTATAAGTAGTACATTACATAGGTACTATTACGTACCTACGTAAACAATACAGTTACTTAGTATGCGATAGATATTTCTTAATAAAAAGCACAATACAAACAAACGTGCGCGTCAGATCTTGTCACGACAAAACAATAGCGAGGCGCGTCACCGTCACCGATTCACCGAAGTCCAAAACAAAATTATTGCTTTCCTATTGGTCAATCAGCACGTGCAGTCCTCGACACTCGACTCGCGCCACTCGCCTGGCCCGCCTCTTTTTTTCTCGTCGCGACCTGCTACACATCCGCATCCGCATCAGCTCCGCATCGATTTATACGGATGCAGATGCGGATGTCTAAATCGATGCGGATGCGGATGCGAATATTCGCAACATCCCTGATATACACCCCCCGCTGCTGTTTTATACAAAGTGGTCGAGTAGCTATGGCTATTTTGTATGAAACGGCTGATTTTTCGCGACATGGATCCCCATAGTATGTTGTTCGTATTTGGAAAACTATGAGCGCCAGTCTATCCACTACAAAAGAGTTACCTGCGTCAAGTAGGCGCGGGCTACTTTCGGAGTATGATGATAATGGACAAAATCAGAAAGGGGGCAAGAGCCCAATAGACCATTCAGACTATTTATTTTTCAGATGTTTGCGCTTCTATTTCATTCTGCATTTATGTCATTCGACTAATTTGGCTTCTAGCTATAAGGTTTTCTAATCATACAGACTATTTGCAATTTCAGACGTTTTGCTACTTGCTCATTCTGGGTGTAAGTATATCTTCCAGCAAAGGTGACTGTCTGCTGACTGGGCATTCTGTTTTTATGTCATTTCGCTGAATTGGCTTTCGGCTATCTAGGTAAAATGCTTTTATGTCAATCTAACTGAATAGTCATTACACGAAAAAAATATTATGCTAGTAACCACTACGTCTTTTAGGCCCGGTTTTTTGAGGCTTTCTGAGGTTTTTTGTCGGTAGTTTATCCATTCAATAGCACTTTTGGTTAACTCGTTTGCGTCATCCAATCAAAAGCGCTTTAGTACTAGAGTGATATTGATCTCACATTTATTGAGATGTTTTTTTGGCAATTAATTTTCATTTGAAACGCAAACGCCATTGATTAACGGGGTAACTGATGGTGATTAATGATGATTATCGATGCAGTTACCGTTTCGTATAGAAGTAAAACTACTAAGTCATGGTTACACCAATGTCCAAGAATATAAATCGCGTCCGTGTGGGCCCTACCATTGGATACTATAACGTCATAAATCCCTGTAGATGAATGAAAACCTAAGTGATAATTTTTATAAACACAAGTGTTGAAGGATTGTGCAGGGTGCTCTATTTAAATATCACAAGTTTATTCTAAAGCGCACATAAAAATAGTTCCGGGTAACGCCATCAGCAGCTGAAAGTATGAGGTCATTATTCGTAAGCTCACGTGGCCGCGACAGCTCGAACGAGGTCACACGGCCCATCCATATTACTCTAAAATACATCAAAGTGCACACACTTTATAGTCCATGCAAACTAAACAATTTTATTAAAAACTATTTTATTAGGCCGTGTGTTCATTGACGACTAGGCCCCTCGCGCATTAGACACCTGTCATGGATGGATTTGGATACTCGAAAATGGTTGACTTTGTAAAAAAAGTCATGTATGAAGAATCTTTACTTTAAAATACCTATTCAACGATACCCCACACGATGGGGTAGAGTGAAAAAATATTTTTCACCCCAACTTCACATGTATGGAGGGCCACCCCTAAAATATAAAATAATTATAATTTTATGATTCTTAAACCGAGATCTATACACAATCTATAACTATACCTATCAAATTTCATCCATTTATATTCATAATTACAGAAGCTAGAAGCGCGGACAGACAGACAGACGGACGGAAGGAGCGAAACTATAAGGGTTCCTTATATATTACGGGACCCTAAAAATCGTCGTTTCCTTGCCCTGTAATTTTTATATTTTGATAAAAAAAACTTGCTGATTTAAAACAAAATGCATACCTATTCCCTATTGGTTGGCTCTTTTAAATTTTGAATAGGGCTTATGGTAACAGACAGGACTATAACCTGGAGTAAGGAGCGAGCTCGTAATACTTGTGATGCAGTAGTTAACACGGCACACCACGGTCGCCGGTCGCAGTGGAATCCCAGGCACGTACTCTGTACGTCAGGGCCAAAGGGCAACATTACACGTTATACTTACTAAGGGACAACAGTGTCAGCGATTTCATGATTGTACACTTCTTTTGTATTAAAAATTATGCTTTGCTGTTTGCTTTTAACACTTTTCCCTACATTCTAGGCTACTGCCTAGAAGGACATTTTTACAGTCTAAGTACTGTTAGACTGTAAAAATTTACTTCAACCATTACATTAAGCAAGATGTCACAGAACTTAGGTTACTTCTGTATCACGTAAAAAATGACTAAATATTGTCTGTAATATCCAGATATATTTTTACGTCTTATTATTGCCATCCGTGAGAACGTACGAACCAGTTTTACCAGTTCGGCGCTAAAATCAACAACGTGAAGGTTATTTTTTAACAAATTTTTAAGAATGCATGTTGACGTCAAAGTACAAACAGGAAAGAAATTATTCTTCCAGTAAAGTTTAGGCTACGTCTGCATTACGTTAGTCAATCCATATTTTATTCCCTAGATTTTCTCTTTATAACGACGTAACTTAGGGCGAGCGAGGGTATAGAATCAAGGGTCTCCATTCTTGTAAGTCTCGATACGTCTGCTATGTTCCACTATCCTGCAGCTTCTTGTGTGTAAAAACTGGCGAGTATACAGAGGCTCTAAGACACGATTCATTTACAAACGCGTTACGATTCAGGGGCCGTATCACAAGCGCTTAATTCCAGCCAATTTACGCCATTAAACAAATTCGTATTATGACCACTAATTGTAAGCCAGTCAGTAGCCACGTGACACTCGACTTACTTCTGCATTGAAACTTGAGTGGTATTTTCGTATTATGACAAAACATTTGACATTAGCTGGTTTGTTTTTACGTCAACGCTGCCTTAACAAATCCATTCGGTTTACGCCACAATTCATTAGCTTTTACTGCCTAGTTTATATTAGGTATAGTGTTCTGTGTTAATATTTTTATATGTGTATTTTTGTAACGTAAAAATACAATGCTTAAAAAAATTACAACTTTTCTTTATTTTTTAAGACATAGGTAAGTATTATTTACTGACGACTGACGAGTTAGAAATATTTAAATTTCTAGAAAATTATGCTTCAAAAGAGGAAAAATGGGCACATTTTTTCATGAAATAGGTGTATGTATACAAAGGACGGCTATTTTATCAGCATGGTCTATGTTGCATTATTTTTTGAGTAGCTCTTAACAATTCCTTTTCGTAACTATTACTACAACTGTACATATTATTTTATACTCAGGTCAAAATATATTTTACCTCAAAAGTGCCGTTCCTCGAAATATAGCATTATTACAAATACAACCCCCCCCCCCCCCCCCCAAAACTTACAAGTTTTTTTGTACCTACTAAGGCCATGTCATTAAAAACAGCCTGTAATTATGTCGAATTTGACATTTCCGAAAGTCACCTTCGTGCTCCTTTAAACCAGTCATAGACGACCAAACCAGGATGAATCTAGTCAGAATTAAATGTCGTTGTAATACGAAAAACAACAAGACATTTGAAGGCCGTACCTATATTGTAAGTGTAAGAAAAAAATGTATTCGCTTGATAATTATTATTATGGTTGACAAAAACTCAAAGTTGAGACCACGATGCGCCACCGTGATTCACTCTGTCTGATCCGGTATTGTGTTCCAACTTCCACCAGCTTGGAGCACTTCCAAATACGTTATAAGTTATATTGTTACTAATGTAATTGTGACCTACATACCGTTACTAGCCAGGGACTGATGACGATTAACAAGGGCCCTTGTCTTCTTATTGGATCTCTCGTGTTTTGTGCCAACCTCTATTGCTTCAGGGTCTGGGTCCTGGCACAATTTGCCGTTGGATATTCAAGTACTGTAGTTATATGAAACTTTTTTTGACTCTCTCCCTAGCAGGGAATAAATAAGTACCATTTCTATATATAATCAGGCACAATAGCAGCTTGGTATTTTTATTCTTATTTTAAATAATCCTCTTCGATCCCGAAAACTATGTATCTATCTTATCTATTAAACGCCTAGTGTTTGTGATTTATTGCACATCGCCTGCATGTGTTGACTATTTGAATCAGTCTTTGTCACGGATTGCTTGTTTGCCATCAATAATATATTATATACTAGCTGTCTCGAGTCTCGACACACGTTGTTCTCAGTTCTGTATTAACTATGAACTGGAATAAATATCTTAATATATAAAAATAAATTAAAAATATAAAAATAACTTCACCTGCACCTATAACCTACACTTACATAGATTTATACCTTCCAACCTACTGGGGACCGCTGGTTTTTTTTTTAATGAAAGCGCTATACTCACCGTCCAGCTTACGAATTCAAGGCCGCGGACTTGTATGCAAAAATTATAAATGATTGACACCTATGGACACTAATGAGGGCAATTAGTACCGGTGCTGGATTTGCAGGCCGGACGGTGAGTAAGGCGCTAAACCAAACAGATAAACTAAACAAAAACTAAACGTAGCTATTATTAATTGAAGTCAAGAACAGTCAAGTGACAAATTTAACGGTTGGTATGTGAAAATTATATCTTTTTTAGTATTTTTCCCTCGATTTGAGCTTGACATGAAATTGATTTCGTCATGACTGGTGCGTGAGGCATCCTTCATTCAAACACGATACGTTTCGAAATGTTGTTATGCGTTATTGAACTAGTTCAGTACAATTTTACAGTGGTCAGGTGATTAATTAAAATATTTATACTCGTCTATCAAGCAGAAACTTGGACAAGCAAAACTTGACACTATCAGCTATAAACACTAGAATGTAATTGCGTGAACAAAATTTATGGTTTACAACAGAGTATCCCAAACTTTTTTTTGCGTACCTCGTGCGTCCAGCTTCTCGCGTATTTTTTACTTTAAAATAGAACGTAGGTAAAGTAGTAAAATACAGTAAAAAGTACTGTAGCGAGCGAGCGAGCGGGCACAAAATTCTGCCAATTTCGCTGATTTAAAATTATTACAAACCAATCTCTGAGAATGTGTACTTCAAAATAATTTATATAATAAAATTCAATTAACAGAACGTCGGTTCAAAAATTACAATATTATAATCTTCGTCGCAGAAGCGAGCGAGCGGAGCAAGTGAGCAAAATTTTTTTCGTCAAACGTCAGCCTGGACCACTTTTGAAATCAATGGTTTACAGATAAACATATTTAGGATTCAATATTTTTTGAGTTTAAAATTCAAATTATCTGTATTTTTTAGCTTTTTAGAATCAGCCAAAGCTGTAGGTACCTACATGATACGAGGGCTGCACTAAAAGTATCGGGAATGGAATATTTCCACTGTTCCTGTCATATTAAAATCTTTTTAATTTAAAACTCCTTGGTTTTAAAAATCGAATACCGTTTATTTATTTAAAAAAAGATTCTCGGTCTTGTCACAAGGTCTTGTCAAACTTGTTTAGTCGTTGAGAAAATGGAATTGACTCGAGAAAATTCTAGAGCGATGAATTATTATGACTTTCGAAGTGGTTTAACACAAAAACAGTGTGTTGACCGGATGATTTCTGCATTTGGTGATGAAGCCCCATCCAAATCCAAACCACAATTTATCGCTGGTTTGCTGAATTTCAACGTGGACGTTTGTCTCCAAAACCGGCCATGTTGCGACTATTCCTCTTGAGGGACAAAGAACGGTTAATGCAGAATGGTATGCTAACATTTGTTTGCCACAGGTCGTTTCTGAACTCCGTAAAGAGAACTGCAACCGCCGCATCATCCTCCATCACGACAATGCGAGTTCTCACACCGCGCACAGAACAAAAGAGTTTTTAGAGCAAGAAATCATAGAATTATTAGACCATACGCCGTACAGCCCCGACCTAAGCCCTAATAATTTCTATACTTTCCCTAAAATAAAGAATAAATTGCGTGGTCAGAGATTTTCATCAACTGAAGAAGCTGTGGACGCCTACAAAACGGCCATTTTGGAGACTCCAACTTCCGAATGGAATGGTTGCTTCAATGATTGGTTCCATCGTATGGAAAATACGATTTTCAGTGCCGCCCTCGTAGAGTAGAGGAAATTAATCACTAATCAACATTGGTAATTTTACTCGGTTGATAACAGGCATGTGTCTTAACACTTGCTCATTGATAACATTTGCCGGGGGCCAGAACGCATGATCATCACAATAACTCATAGATTTTTCAGTCTACGTGACCTGTTTATGGGGGGGCGGGGGGATTTTAGTGTCGTAGAAGTACTACGCTTGGTCACCGGATAGGGGAGGGGGTTTAGGTTTACAACGAATGGTCCACGAAGTCAAAGTAGAAGCCATAAGTATTACGTGAAATGGATGGAGGAGGGCCTCGGCATATCATCATGACCATTCGTGGGAACATACCCACGTTCCCTAATGACTTAACAGTGAATGCATTATATATCCTAGATATTAGCAAACACTTTTCAATAAATAGTTGATTTCGATTTGATTTCAAGGTAGGTATTATTAAAATTTTAGATGCAAGTAGCTAAAATAAACAACACTCCCTATTTTCTTATCAACAAACAAGAGTTACTATGTCAACTTGTACTTGTAACGCAGCCAAGCATAATTTTTAATTTCACCAACACTAAGAGCCAACTGTCCACTGCACTGGCACCACATTTGAAACCAAATCACAGACTAGATCAACAATATCCCGGTTGTAAATATAATTAGAGGATCCGCATTGTGTAAAATTGACACGATAAAACGAATATATATCTAATCCACATCATTTTATTGAAAGATAGCTAATGATATCACAATCAGTGACTAATGCACTTACCTAAATAAATATTTGTCGTGTTCATGTGCCTTGAATTTTTATATTTTTTCTCTACACTACATAATTATATTCTCGTACTTTTATATAATAAATAGGAAAGGTTTGTTTGTTTGGTTGCATTGAATATGCTCTGAAACTACTGGCCTGACTTTGATAAAATTTGGCACAGATAGAATAGACGCGGGGATGGACATAGGCTGCTTTTTATTGCGGCAAAATATACGGTTCCTTTGATATTTCCTTTTGCGCGCACGAAGTCGCGAGCATCATCTAGTGATATTATAATTATCTAGTTGACAGTTGCTAGTGTTTGACAATGACCTATAATGTTTAAAACGAAATTAATAAACGTAAGTAACCCACGAACTATCTAACAGTGAGCGAGCTGATGATGATGAATGATAACAAAGAACACTCTCTATCACGTTAGCTTTCAAACAAAAAAAAAAACTACATCAAAATCTGTTTGGGGTCTATGATGCCATGGACAGACATGGACAGACTCACAGACTGACAAGTCAAACTTATAACACCACTCTGTTTTTGTTCGGGATTAAAAAGCAACCTTCAAGTATTAATATATATATATAGCTAAAGTCCTGGGCTTCCCAAACTTAAGTTTTACTGAGACACCGACACCGGGAATGTGTCTGTTTTTGGCGACCCCCTCCACTCCTCCCTCAAAAAAAGTTCTAGTAGCCCAATTACAGATTAACTTGTTTCCCATATTGTGGAATGTGTACTGTTCGTGACCGCGCTATGATACAGTTGCAGCGAGAGAGAGAGGCACATGAGCTAATAATTTAGTGCTCAATTAGTGCTGCCTGTATAAGCAAACAGTTTTTTCGAAAAAGAATAATTCAGTCTTTAAGTATTTATTAAACTTATTTATAATGACAGTCAAATTAGACAGCTCACAATTTTTTTCTCAGTTTTTGAGATTCCTCCAAATCTATCGGCCCGAATCGGTTTAAATTTACAGGAAATCTAAGCTTGAGGGAACTCTCTAGAACGCTGTTTGGTAGGTTAGGCGCGGTCACTAACAGTACACCGCTAGCGTAATTAAAAGTTAGCAGTGTTCTCATTTTTGGACCACATATCACAGCACCAAATATCTGTTTTCAGCACTAAATGAGCACTAAATTTTGATCTATAAAACGTGTGATTCTGCCGTCTTGACCTTTCCAGCTTTACAGACTTTACATTTTTTTTATTGTGTGATATCGTGATGCCCCTGGACAGATGATGTATGAAAAACACCTTTTTAAAGAAGCAAATATAAGATGAATATTATTCATCTTATATTTGCTTCTTTAAAAGAAACTACTGAACTGATTTTGATGAAATTTGGCAAAGAGATAGAGTAGACCAGGCAAGAACATAGGCTACTTATTGTTGTGAGGAAACGTACCATTTCACGAGATTTCGTTTCGGAACCGCGATTGAACTCAAATAAATGTAAACACCTACTGTGCCATATTGTTAGCAAAAGCAAAACGCATTAACAGGCGTTAGGGAAATTGCCACTAAAAAGTGAGTGTTCAGCTTCAATTTTAATATTGTAGAGACCAAATTGTATGTTTCATCCATTCAAAGCTAATTACAATTTACAACATAAAATAGGTAATTATGGCCAAAGATAACAGTATACAAGTTGATGTGATAAGACATCATAATGACCTCATGATTATGTTTCATTTTAAAATTCTTCACTGCTTAGAAGTTTTTAAAAAAATTTGACATTACAACATTGCCGTTACAAAAATATGGTAAGTACCTGTATTTAAAAATAGTATATGTTTTTATCATTTGTTGGTATACTAAGGCAAAGAAAATAATTTAAAACCTAATGATGCAAAAAAGCTCAATATTATTAAAATGTAATACACAAAACAATAAACGTTTTAGCTTTACAACCTCAGGCCAAATAATGTTATCTTGATTGAATTGAATGTAAAATTAATGACTTAATTAATGAATTAATGAATGAGTTTTGTACATAAAATATTTTGTATATTATTATTTATATTTCATTCTAAAACCGATGAGTTGTATCTTTCCATGAAACAAGAACTTTTATTCTATTACCATGGATAAAATGTTTGAGTTATCTAATCAAAAGGGCTATTGAATAGATAAACTACCAAGTAATTAATAAACCTCGGAAATTTATGTACAGTTATGATATTTAAAAATTATCTTCAAGTTTGATTTTGAGACAGTAATCATGTATTTTAATATGCATGTTATTTTTACAACACTGTGCAATCGAAATAGCCTTCAAGAAAACGAGTTTCTAAGCTACCGTTCTGTAATGATGTCTAATTATAGGCAGTTAGCGAAGATGCAGATTTCAACGAAAACATAAAATGTATATAAAATAAAATAACACAAATGTTAAAGAATCGATAAATTAATAGCATAGTAATGCGACACAATCTTGGCAGCGAATCGCACGGATAATAATTAATGTGTTTAATAACAAAAATACTTACGTAAGACACTTTAAATAACATCACAGGCATTAAAACACGAACCACTATATTATAATTGATTTGCGGTAATCGCATATATTTTTTAAATCACAATAACATAACATCTAATATCTTTACAGTTGTTTAAAATGTTATACCATAATTTGACTACACTATAGTAGCATAAGATTTCATTCTTATTATTCGAATACTTGTTTTATTTTAGAAATAAACTCGCGACTAAAACACCATTTTGAACGAAAGGCCGTCAAGGTTTTTCATTTTCGCCATTGACGTGTGTTTGCATTTTCGCTGATGTCAGCTGTCAGCTGAGTGTCAATTGTCAAGTATATTATTTTTAAATTAAATGGCGTCTATGCTATGGCAAAGTACACAAATCCCACGTGTCAGTGTCAAGAAAAGAAAAAAAAACATGGCGTCTGCTTATAATCACTTGCCAGTGTCAAATTATAAAGGCGGGAAATAGAATTTTCATTTAAATTATCAACTTCGTATTTCTAAATCATCAAGTCCAAAGTCTAGTCAAAGTACAAATAAATTGTAAGTGCAGTTAATGAGTCCAGTCAGTCGATTCAGTAAAGTGGTAGAAGCTTTACTGAAAGTTCATAGGGAGTTATGGAGGACCGTAAAAAAGCATGCTTTTTGTAGTTGTACCACCTGTCCAAACTTGTGCACATCATCGAATAACTTATGGCTATTAACCTACTATTAATATTATAATTAATGTGAAAGTTTGTAAGAATGGATGGATGTTTGTTACTCTTACACGCAAAAACTACTGAACGGATTTCGATGAAATTTGGTATGATAGTAGCTTAGGCTCTGGATTAAAACATTGGCTACGTTTTATCCCGAAAAGTGTTCCCGAGGGATACTATATTTACGCGGGCGGAGTCGCGAGCAACAGCTAGTTCTAGCAATATTACAAATAATTTTGGAGGAATATAAAAACAACAACGTCGCACATTGACATTTTCGGTAAAATTCACAAGTATTTTTTTTTTCACAAAATTTTCCCATGTGACCACAGTTATATTGTATTTGAGTCAAAATAAAGTTTTTTTCCGAAAATATAGACCATAATTATTGTTTTATTTGCCTACTATAAATAATCCCCCTTACTAGTAAAAAGATTTACTAACACTGCATATTTTCAAAATTGCGCCGAGAATTTCTTAATTCCAAAATAATAATATTACTTATAACTTGTTCCAGGCATCATAAAAATATTGACTGGATTTAATTTTCTGAATAAACTTATACCCCCTTACTAATAAAAAGCTTTACACAATGGATAACTTAAACAATGCTGTCTGTGTCTAATGCATTGGAAAAGTCACTTGACAGATAAAAACAGCAACGTTGCTTAAGCTATCCATTGTGTAAAGCTTTTTATTAGTAAGGGGGTATAAGTTTATTCAGAAAATTAAATCCAGTCAATATTTTTATGACGCCTGGAACAAGTTATAAGCAATATTATTATTTTGGAATTAAAAAATTCTCGGCGAAATTTTGAAAATATGCAATGTATTGACAATGTTTAATCAATTATCTATCAAGTAGTAGGTATAATGGCCCGTGAATAATATAGAATAATGGCCCGTGATTTTTGCTATTGAGAGCGAGAATACTTAAATAAAATATTATTTTAATTTTTCTCGCTCGGTTTTAGTACACCTATCTATATCTTAAGGTGACCAACTATTTTTTGCTCAAAAAGAGTAAAAGAGTGAAATAAAAACTTTACTAAGGCGGGTCAATAAGTCCGTGACTTTTTGAATTTCTAACCTCCTTACTGAAAAAGCAACACTACTCCTGTCAACAGGCATCTGAGCGTTTTCAAAATAAAGTGTACCATGACTGAATTCATGGTTAAATTTTAAATGTTACATTTTTGATGAAATTTTGATTTGGATATTTTAAAGATACATTATAGTTTATGGAAATTATATATTTGATTGCTTGCAGATTAATTTATTTTACGAGAAATCATCAAATTAATTTGGCACTGTGAAAAAAGTGTCAGTTTTGCCACAGTCTTCAATGTTCATGTAACTATTAAATATGAAGAAAGACGCGAAATATTTTAATTGCGTTACGAAAACTATAAAATATATTATTTAAAAATATAACATTAAAGTCGACGAGCTTTAAGTTCTGTTTTGTCACAGCTGATGCCAAAGTAGCCGCTACTTTTACGATAGAATAATGAATGTCGTTTATAATCGGCAAAGTGATTGTTGTATTTCGGAACAGTAAAACCATTTTAAATATTTCATTCAAATTATTTTATCCCTTAATATTAAAAATAAGTAAAAATTAATATTTTTCCTGTCGCAAAACGGGGGACAATCGCAAAACCGATAGACCATATTTTATAAGGCTGGGTTTACATTGAATCCAAAAATTTATATGGTTAAAATAAAACTATAGAATTCGTTAAAATTTAATTGTTTATTACTCAACAACCCTTGAAAACAGTCTCATAAAAAAATTACATAAACGCTCCGTTTAACACAGTATCAGGTATAGGTACTAGAAACTAAGATTTATGGTGAATTCGCAAAATATAAGTAGGATATCTTTATCTTGTTAACCGGTTGTCCTTAGAAGTACTGAGTCTAAATAAATAATTAGTTTTTGAGTTATGGCCAGTTTAATTTTAATTTTTGTATGAGAAACGCTTTTGATTGCATTTGTCGTGCTTTTGTAAAATAAAAAAATCGGTAAGTGTACAACATACAGCAATAGTTATATACATACAAAAGTTCCCTAATTTAGCAAATATTCCATATTTCACAAATCACAAGTTTTTGAAAATAAATTGACTATAACTCAAAAACCATAGATTTCTGATCTATTATATATAACAAATATCCTATAAAACGTCTGCATTTATTATATAGGTATTTTTTTTTACTCAAGTTTCGAACCGTTTTTTCGTAATGAGTTTTAGATGTCAATGTCAATTCTATGTCTTTTATTTGTAAATTATTAGTATCATGGGTCAAAATATGATCATTCTGTAGAGTACCCTGACCACTTTTTCTTTGTTTCTGCCTGCTAGCTTGTTTTTCTTCGCGCCAAGCTTTTCTCCTTTTCTCTGCTTTTCTTCGTGCGTCATTTGTGAAATTTTTTTCTTCTTAGACTTTATCCTTTGCAAATTTTTTAGTCTCTGGGCCTCAAATTTTTCAGTATTCTCTCTTTTCAATTTTTCTCTATACCTCTAAGATCTTTGTGCGCTAGTAAGTGGCATTGTGAAACCTAAAAATGTAAAATCTTACAATGACATGTAGACTTAGCTTTATGCTGTCAGTTCTGCGACTTTTCTTGTCAGCCTATAGGTCACGAAGCAAAATGTCGCAAAACTGACGTGACGTTCTCTTCTCAGTTTGTAATCAAAATTATATTCTGACGAAAACATTTGCCTACACTGATGATCAAATATAAATAACGTTTTATTAATACATTGCTTATCTTCTGAAAACAGTTAAATGATGTAAACTAACCTGTATCAAGTAGACAATGTGTCTCAAACCAGACAGTAGAAATCTTGACGGCCGTTGCACTCACAAAACACGTCTGTTTTACTCGAAATCTATTGGAAAACTAGCTTTTTAAAAATGGCGGACGGTGAATGTAAAGGATGGTGTTGCCATTTCCAAAATTCAAATAGTCATCTAAAATTTTCAAATTGCATTATTTACCGTGACAAACCCGACATGTCCGGTCGGTACCACTATTTAAGATATTTTTGGAAATCAAATTGTATTTATATGAGCATAAGACTTAAATTATGAACTACATGCGACGATTTGCAAATAAATGTACTTTCAAACGATACTAAAACTTATGGTACCCTAGTATAAAACTTTTCAGAAAAGCTTCTCTAACATTGAGGAACTTGAGTGGGGACACGCCAAAAACTGACACCTTGGTTTTGAAAATGATCATTTTAAAAATATTACGCAAAGTATAGTGAATTTAATAGTTTGCATTTATCGAGTTTCGATGTGTTTAATACTTGTCAAGCATTACAATAATTAGCCATATATAAATTTTACTTGTTATTCGACTTCAAACACGGGGGACAGGCCAAAAGTGAGGGGTACACTTTTTTTTGAAAACGCTCATCTGTCAGTTGACTCCTATCAAAATTTGAACTTGCTGCATCAGTTAGTTTGTGTTTTACAGCTATCTTTATCAGACTATCCAGTAACTTAAGGAAACAATGGAAAAAGTGAATTTCGTGTGCTTATTAAGCATTATTTTTTGCGAAAAAAAACCACTACCGAGACCAAGGCTAAGCTTGATAAATACTATGGGGACTCTGCACCATCGATTTCAATGGTAAAAAAGTGGTTTACTGAATTTCGTTGTGGCCGTACAAGCACTGAAGATGCCGAACGTCTTGGACGCCCAGTTGAGGTCTCTACACCCGAAACAATCGAAAAAATTCACGATATGGTGTTGGCCGACCGAAGATTGAAAGTGCAAGAGATTGTGGAAGCCATAGGCATCTCGCATGGCTCAGTGATTTCAATTTTGAATGATCACTTGGGCATGAGAAAGCTTTCCGCAAGATGGGTGCCGCGTTTGCTCACAGTCGACCACAAACGCAATCGTGTAACAACTTCACAGGAAGGTTTGGCGTTGTTTAATCACAATATGGAGGAGTTTTTGCGCCGTTTTGTAACCGTGGACGAAACATGGATCCATCACAACACACCAGAGACCAAACAACAGTCAAAACAGTGGGTTTCTAAGGGTGAATCGGCGCCAAAGAAGGCCAAGGTGGGTTTGTCAGCCAATAAAGTTATGGCGACTGTTTTTTGGGATGCACGTGGGATAATCCACATTGACTATCTTCAAAAGGGAAAAACAATTAATGGGGAATATTATGCCAACTTATTGGACCGCTTCAATGAGGATTTGAAAAAAAACCGACCTCATTTGGCCAAGAAAAAAGTTCTTTTTCACCAAGACAATGCAAGGGTGCACACATGTGCAGTTGCCATGGCAAAAATCCATGAATTGGGCTATGAATTGCTCCCACATCCACCCTATTCTCCAGATTTGGCTCCGAGTGACTACTTCTTGTTCCCAAACCTGAAAAAATGGCTCGGTGGAAAAAGATTTGACTCCAATGATGAAGTCATCTCGTAAACAAAGGCCTATTTTGAGGACCTCAACAAATCATATTTTTGGAAGGGATAAAAAAATTGGAGAAGCGTTGGACAAAGTGTATAGAGCTCAAGGGGGACTACGTTGAAAAATAAAATGATTTATTTATCAAAAAATCTGTGTTTTATTCCAAAAGTCACGGACTTATTGACCCGCCCTCGTATTTTCTTTTAAAAACATATTTTTCATATATATAAATGAAACTATAATATTAATACAGGGTGGGCCAGAAAGATGTACGATTTTGAAAATACCGCTGTTGCTGAACGGCACGCGGGACAGGGGCGCGGGTAGCGGGGATTAGTAGCTCGGATTTTTGGAAATTGAGTCACGATGGAGCGTTTCACCGGAGAACAGCGCGCGTTCTGTGTTAAGGCGTATTACAAAAATGACGATTTCGCGGCGTTTATTTCGCTCTGAGTTGAATTTTCATGACTTAAAACAGGGATCTCCAAACTATTTTGGACAAGTGACCCTTTTCCAAAATGAACTGTTATCTCAGACCCCCATGGCCAAATTACATACTTTTAAGATCAACCCCATTATTCATAATGGTCCGCTAACTTAAAACAGCTACTACAGAGTGTTATTTTTCAATCTGACTTAGGTCAATAGAAGAAGACAAAGTAATTAGCAATGCTTTAAGTTAGCAGACTATTATGAATAAGGGGGCCTATCTTTATTTTTTTTCTATTGATACAAAATACGTAGGTACTAAGGTACCAACTGGAAAATTTTGCACTTGGTTAAGTGAGTAAAGTTGACTTCATTATCTCATCAAAAAACAAAATAAAAAGACATACAATTCAGTAAATATCAAGTTTAATTTATAATGATTATTACAAATTAAGAACTTAAAGAATGTTAAGTAGGTAGGAAAATATTTATAAAAAAAGGATTAATTCGCAAAGAGAAAATAAAACATTCAGTGTGATGGATGAACCTGGTGACTATCTACCAATCTAGCTACATCCGGTTCAATATTGGTGAGTTGCAGCCTTAAATCTCCACGTTCGTTGATTTTCAAACGGTTTCTTTGTTTCGTCAAAATGTTTATTACCACACTGAAGCTTTTTTCAACTAGGTATGATGATGGAAAAGCGATAAGGTATTTTTCAGCAATGTTCCACAATGTAGGATACTGTGTTTCAATTTTGCGTTGCAACCAGAACTTCTGATAGCCTTGGTTGAACTTCTGCTTAAGCTCTTCGTCTGTGCTGGTGGTAATCAACTCTTCTTGCATTGTCACATTGGCTTCTTCTATGGCTGTGGTATTGTACGGATTTATTATCCATTGAGGAATTTGTAAATTTAAATCGTTATATTTAATATTATATTGTGTAATGTATCGAGCTAGCGAACGGTCGCGCTTCGCGATATACACATGCAGAAAAATATATTCATAATTAGTTAATTAATATTTTTGTGAATCACCCGGCTGTTTGCCGCTGCACGTGACCATGGCGCTCGGGGCCAATGAGTTGCTGGCGTTTATCCAGCATGCTATCGACACCATGGACGAGGTGCACAGGACAGGACAGCATAATGCAGATCTGCAAGTCTTCCTTCACCAGCGAGGAGATTAGCAAAGGCAAGCATTTGCTGTACGAGACGCTTGGCCAGAGTGCGAACATGCCATCGCGACGAAGAGATGGAACGGAAAGAAGCGTGCAGGACATCATCTCCCTGCTGAAGCAGACAGATCCGGATGAAATACCAGCTTTTGTAGCGAAAGAACTGCATAAGCTGCCGCCAGTGACACTGGACCACGTCGACGTCGTCAGCCTACTGAAGGACATCAAGGTTCTGAAGGAAGAACTGGCCGAATTTCGGGGTAGATTGCAGGCATCAGAGTCGACCATAAGTGATTTACGTAGTGAATTATCACAGTTAAAAAGTGTTAATTCAATATATAGGTCACCTGATGCAGCAAACGTCACTCGTCGTCGAGGTGCGCAGGCGGTCACGTTGACCCCGTCAGCATTATGCGACAGGTCAACGAACATCGTCGCTGCCGCCCCTGCCGCCCACTCCCCGCCCGCGAAGGAGCCGGTGCTGAGTTACGCAAGTGTCGCCGCTTGCGTCCCCCCGCCACCTCCCCCGCGTTCGAAAAACAAAGGAAAGAAGGAGGCCACTACAAAAGAGCGTCCTCTTTCTAAAAAGGATCGAAGGTGCGATCATGATGGGTTCATTAAAGTCGAGAGGAAGAAGAAGAAACCCGTCGTCCGCAATCATCGTGGCACCGCACCCGGAGGACCCGAGCAGCTGTTGCGGTGTGAGACTCCCGCGACACCGCTGTACGTGTCCAGGCTGCATTGGTCTACGACGGTCGAGCAGGTCGTGGACTACATCAGGAGCAGAACCAACTTTGCCTTGAGGGTCGAGCGTTTGGAATCTCGTCATAAATTGAATTTTAGTTCCTTTGTGGTAAGAGTTCCAACCCATCATTTACCGACCTTCGAGAATGAGGAGTTCTGGCCGATTGAAGTCGTCTACAGGAGATTTAGAGGACGACTCCCGAACACTTCGCGCCCCACGTCGCAGACAATACGTGTTTAGTGTTAGTTTTAGTGTTAGTTTATTAAATAAATATAGTAATATGTATGTTAGTCTATAAGGTATTTATAATATGGGCCTATGCAGCCCGAAATAAATGAAATTTAATTTAATTTAATTTAATTTAATTTTTTAATTTAATTTAAAAGATCCTCAAACCTCTCCGTAAAATCCTTGTGTAATGCGTCCAAGTGAGTGACATATAATAAAATATCATCATCTTGAAGCATTTCTGGTAGTTTTGACTAATGTGGAAACTGCGAATATTCTTTTCTGCCTAAATTTTGTTTATAAAGGATTAGTTTACCCACGAAGGCCGATATTATTGATTTTGTTTTAATCAAGTTAAGATCGTCACCCTGCAGCTACAAATTAATTTTGTTGAACATTCCAAAGATATCAGTCAAGTAATAAATATCTGTTTTACAATTGTTCAGATTTTCTTTCAAATTCAGATCTTTTTCTTGTAAAAACTCCAACACAGATTCAAAAGTGGCTGAAAATCTTCCTAAGAAAGAGCCTCTTGATAACCAGCGAACTTTAGTGTGCAGAAGTAATCGAGTAAAGACTTCGTCGTTTTCCTCACATAGCTGAGCAAATAACCGCGAGTTCAAAGAATTGCTTCGAATCTTGTTGATAGCATTTATTACATATTATAAAGACTTATGCAATCTAGGACTCAGCTTTTTTGCTACTAAATGCTGCCTGTGAATCACGCAGTGATTGACCAGTACATCAGGCAGTTGTCACTTTAAGTGAGCTATAAAACCACGATAATGACCAACCATAGACGGTGCACCATCAGTCGCAACAGAAACAATGTTTTTCCATGGAATAGCTTTGTCAGTAAAAAAATGTTCCACGGCCTGAAAAATCGATTCTCCTCTGGTATTAGTCTCTAAATATGTAGCAAAAAGCAGTTCTTGGCATATATTTTCATCTTTGTTATATCGAACATATCCTAACAACAGAGCTTCATTGCCGGGTAATGTAGACTCGTCCAACTGGAGAGAGAATCTGTTGGTCTGTAAGAACTTGCATAAAATGTTTTCCACATCGCGTCCCATCTCGTCTATGCGCCTCTGAACGGTGTTATTGCTCAAAGGTATTCTCTTTAAAATATCATGTGCGGGCTTATGCAACACATTGTTAAGGACCTCCGCAATGGCTGGTAAGATAAGCTGCTCTCCAATTGTGTGGGGTTTGCCCGACTTCGCTATTAGTAAAGATATATTATAGGACGCTCGTAATCCATCATCGTCTTTAATAGATGATGACGCAAACATCGATCTTATGGATGGCCTTTTGTCTAGTTTTTCTTTAAGTGCTTGAAAAAATGACAAGGGCTTACTTGTTTTGTCAGCATGTACTCTTGATAAGTGGTCATCCATTTTTGAAGGCTTCATGGCATCGTTCCTGAATACTTTTTCACATATGAGACACATCGGCAAGTGTTGATTTGATGGAGATGCAATAAATCCGAACTTCAAGTAGTCCAAACTGTATTGTCTGCATTTATTTTTCGTGTCCACCATCATAGAACTCTCAGTAATGGCTGGTAAAATAAGCTGCTCTCCAATTGTGTGGGGTTTGCCCGACTTCGCTATTAGTAAAGATATATTATAGGACGCTCGTAATTCATCATCGTCTTTAATAGATGATGACGCAAACATCGATCTTATGGATGGCCTTTTGTCTAGTTTTTCTTTAAGTGCTTGAAAAAATGACAAGGGCTTACTTGTTTTGTCAGCATGTACTCTTGATAAGTGGTCATCCATTTTTGAAGGCTTCATGACATCGTTCCTGAATACTTTTTCACATATGAGACACATCGGCAAGTGTTGATTTGATGGAGATGCAATAAATCCGAACTTCAAGTAGTCCAAACTGTATTGTCTGCATTTATTTTTCGTGTCCACCATCATAGAACTCTCAGTAATCCTGCAAATAAAAAAAATAAGAAACTACCTAAATAAAAAACAATAATAAACTGTTAAATTTGCACACTATCTTATTTTTATCACACCCAGGTAATGGATGTTTGTTAGGTATTACTGATTTACTCATTGATAAACTTGGATACCTATATTAGGTAAGTAACTATAGTAGGTAATTAGGTATAGAAAATTTGTATTAGTTAAGTAGGTACCTATCAGCATAAGAACGAAAACCAACCAACCAAAGCAAACTGAATACTTCAAAGTTTAGTTACCTACCTACTTAACAACTTAAGTTTAAGTAATTTTTACAAATACTTTTATACCTACCTATTTAAAATATGTTGTATTTACCATAGGGCAAAAAAAATTTATATTCAAATACTAAAACAAATTAAACTAGTTAATTTTTCCAAATGAAACAACTGAGGCAACTGCAAACTGTTGCAAACAAATTCTCAGATAGCTCAAACGATCACTATCATACAGTAGGGCAATGCTGATGCGCTGTGCCGGATAGAAACTGTAAATTTTTCATAAACTGCAGATATTGTATGGTTACGCTATTAACTCGCGTAGGGAGCTCAGCATTTTGTAAAATCTTACTTCACTTACTTTAGCTATGTTATAGCTTTGTAATGTATTGAAAGAAATGAGTACTTAAATGAGTTATTATCATTCAAGCTCCAACGAATTTCAAAACGCAAATGAACTTTCAACCTAAGTGTAAGCTCATTAAATAGTAAAATATCAGGAACACGTTTGGACTTGTTGATCGTTCGTGTTAAATTGCGTAAGCGTCAAATAGAGAGCAAGTCAAAACGCGCCTGAAAGACCTAGGCTCGAACTCATCTTGTCATCTTGTTGACAAACTTGTCCACACTGACTTGCCGAGTTTTTCATCTTGTAGGAACTTGAGACTTTACATTACTACAACAATGCTATTTCCTACAAAAATATTAATTATTCTTAGTACACGTAACACAACACAAACCCCAAGGGGTCGATATCGACCACTTTGGGAATCCCTGATCGAAAACAATGTCCCAGTGAAAATGTAATAAGAGCTTGGATCAGAAAGTTCGAGGCTATAGGTTCGACGCTCAATCAGAAACCTGCGGGACGGTCAAGGTCAAAACGAGTGGAAGAAACTGTATGCGAAGTTGGGGCATCCGTACAACGTGATCCCGGATTAACATCTCGGAAGAGATCAGCTGAGCTCGCTATATCAGGATCATCATCGCAACAAATTTTCTTCTTTTCAACTACGTCAATACATATAATTAGGTAACAGTTTTTCACCCTGATAGACTAATATTACTTAAGAAATTATGAATGAGACACCGTTTATGGATTATTATTTATTGGTGACTTAATACGCGTTACAGTTTTGGTGTCCGGGACCCGACTCACTTACTAGCTAACGGCAAACTGAAATACAATACCTTATGTATATACTTATAATCTACGATGCAATACTTAAGGGTTGCCACAGATACTCCCCCTTTTACCAAAAAAAAATTTTTTTGACATACAAAATTTATCGCATAAAATAAATCACTGTTTAAAATGTACATTCATTCATTTGTTATGTTTGATTCTAAGTTCTAAAGTTACAATTCATAAACAACTTTTGCAGAGTGGCATATTACAACTAAACAATAAATGTAATATAATACTTTTCATAACATAGTAGATTCTACCGCAGTGTTATTCTAAGAACTGTAATGTTATACTTACATTATGTTACAACAGTTTATTTTATTCACAGCAGGAAACTGGTTATAAAAATCATTTTAACAAATAAATTTTAGCAATATTACATTATCCTTGTCTAGGAGCTAATACTACTTGCGGTTGAGATTGAGTCTGAGGCTGATGTATGGCAACCACAGGAACTTCCGAGTGTACAGTTTTTACCTGATTTTGCATCCACTTTGCACTTAATACTTTACACTTCTTAAGACAAAAGTACAGGAACATGAGTGTAAATAATATGAGGACAGCCAACATAATGGACCCATATAATTTTATAGATACTTCAATATCACTGGTACTAGCACTGTTCGCTCCGTTCTGCGCGATAATTATTTCTTGGGGTTTGCTTACAGATTTACCCATTATAGAAGGTAAAGATGGTACTGTTATAATCATTTAGATATGTTATAAAAACAAATTATAATTGATAATTATATATATATAAATATTCTTTTGATTAGTTCACAAAAATCTAACAGGTAATTTCGTAACTCGTCCGCTGCGTGTGGTGCGAGTCATAAGCTTTTCGCTTGTAGCGGATTCATTATGTTGACCAGTTTCATTATCATCGCTAACATTATCTTTAAAAACATTACTATAAGAGTTATTTTGCCCTTCGGTTTGTTCGTCTATATTTAATAAGTAAGCGGGTTTAAGCCTGTCGATCGACACTGACGTCTGTTTACCAAAAATATCTAATATAAATGATTTGTCTCCCCTCCTTATAACCTTATATGGCCCTTCGTAAGGATGTTGGATTGATTGTTTAATCATATCTTGTCTAACGAATACGTGTTGGCATGTTTTTAAATCTTTATGCACGAATATTGCTCTCGAATTCTTTTGTAAAACCGGCCTAGGCTTAAGCTCACTGATGGTGCGATGTAAATGATTCACAAATGTATCCGGATCATATATTTCTTTATTACTACTATTATAGAAATCGCCAGGTAATCTTAATTTTGTACCATACGTTAACTCTGCCGTGCTGACGTTTGTATCCGTACGAGGCATCGCGCGAAGTCCAAACATTACTGTATGCAATTCTTTGTACCAGTTCAAATTATTGTTAAGTCTAGCTTTTAATGCTGTTTTTAGGGTTCGGTGCCATCGTTCTATAATCCCGTTGCTTTGCGGGTGGTATGCATTAGTACGTAATTTTTGTATACCTAGTAATTTTGTAAGATGTATAAACAAAGAACTTTCGAACTGTCGTCCTTGATCGGTTGTTACTCGACAAGGACAACCAAATCGTACGATCCAATTATTATAAAAATTTTGGGCAACCGTTTCTGCAGTAATGTCTTGTAAAGGTATTGCCTCTGGCCACCCGGTGGCCCTATCTATCATAGTTAACAAATATTTATATCCTTCGGGCGTAGTAGGTAAGGGTCCGACGAGATCGAGATGCACGTGCTGAAATCTATCGCTTGGTGAAAATTGACCTAACTCTGACATAGTGTGGCGATTTATTTTTGATTTTTGACAAGGAATGCAAGCTTTTGTCCACACTGAAATATCTTTATTCATTGACGGCCAATAATATTTTTCGGTTATAATTTTATTTGTAGTTCTGATGCCGGGATGACTGATATTATGTAGTGATTGAAAAATGATTTTACGATAATTATTTGGTAAATAAAGTCTACTATTTTTATCGGAAACATGACAAATTAATGATTGTTCGCAGTTCGGTAAATATATTTTCCTAAATTGCGAAGCCTCTTTTGTCTGTTGTAATAGTAATTGCAATTCGCCATCTTTATTCTGATCCTTAGCCAGTTCCTCGTAATTGATAGTTGTAGGGCAATCTATAGTCTGTACTCGCGATAAAGCGTCTGCTACTACGTTGTTTGTGCCCGATATGTGACGTATGTCTGTACTAAACTCGCTAATGTATGATAGGTGCCTTGTGCGACGCGGAATCTCTTTATCACTATTATTCTTATTAAATGCATACGTTAAGGGTTTATGATCGGTAAAGATAGTTAATGGGCGTCCCTCTATCATTTTTCGGAAATATTGAATCGATAAATAAATAGCTAGTAATTCTCTGTCATATGTTGAATAATTTTGTTGCGCGTCTGACATTTTTTTATAATAATAACCTGAAGGTTCCCAATGTTGACCTAATTATTGTTGCAATACGGCTCCCACACACGAGCCTGAAGCGTCGGTCATGAGCGCTATCGGCGTATCGGGTTGCGGGTGCGATAACGTCACTGCATTTCTTAAGCTACTTTTACACTGTTCGAAATCGCGTTCTGCTTTTTCCGTCCAGTTAATTTTTGTCTTATCATTCCGTTTCGCATTATGTAAATATTTATTTAATTCTGAATGAATTTCCGCGGCTTTTGGAATATGTGACCTGTAGAAATTTATCATTCCTAGAAAACGACGTAGGTCTGCTATGGTTTCCGGTTTTGGGTAATTCATAATAGCCTCGACTTTTTCCTGCAATGGACATACTCCTTTAGGTGAAACTTCGTGACCTAAGAATTCTATTTTTTTCTGACCGAACACGGATTTAGAAATATTAATTGTTATTCCAAACTCGTCGAATTTTTTTAGAATTGCATGTAATTGTTTTTTGTGAATCTCTAAATTTTCGCTCGCGATTATAATGTCATCGAGATAAGCAAAGAAGTAATTTGATCCTAATTTATTTATGAACTTTGGAGTATTTAACTCTGATAAAACACTTTGATCTATGAAACGCTGAAACGTTTGTGCAGCGTTTCGCAGACCAAAAGGCATGCGCTGTAATTCAAAAAGGCCAAAGGGCGTAATTATTGCAGTTTTCTCAATATCTGGTTCGTGTACCGGAATGACGTGGTAGGCTCTGTTTATATCTAGACGTGAAAATACATTTTTATTTGCTAAAATGTATGTAAAATCATGCAAGCGTGGAATGGGATATCTATCGGGTAAAGTTACGGAATTTAACTGTCTGTAATCGCCACACGGGCGTAGTTGACCATTTTTCTTTAAAACAACGTGTAACGGGCTGGCCCAGGGACTTTTAGAAGGGCGACAAATACCTAATTCTTGCATTAGAGAAAATTCCTCCTTAATTGTTTTATAACGATCGAGCGGCAACCGTCGGGCTTTTGTATGCACCGGCGGTCCCGACGTCTCAATAAAGTGACATACTGAATGATTTGGTACTTGTTTAAAAGATACCGGTTTTAAAACGTCCGGAAATTCTTTCAAAATATCATAAAATGGATGATTATTATTTATTGTGTTGATTGTATCGTGAGTCGAACAAACCGAAATGGCAAGTACATTCAACTTTGTTACTTGATCAATAATCTTTTTGGTACTTAAATCAACAAGTAACTTATAGTTAACTAGAAAGTCTGCGCCTAGAATAGGCTGAGACACATCTGCTACTACAAAAGTCCATCGGAAAGCACGTTTTAAGCCTAAATTTAAAACTAGTGATTTTACACCATATGTACGGATTTCGCTGCCATTTGCTGCAAATAAACGATATTTAATTGACTCACCGCACTTTTTGTCCTTAATTGAAGCAGGAATTACTGAGATGTTGGCTCCCGTGTCTACCAAAAATCGAAGATTGTTCTGGGTGTCTGTGATACATAGGCGGTTGTTGGTCGCGGGTACGTACTCGTCCGCCTCCGAGCGTACCATATTTAGTTTTCCTGCTGCTGAGTACCCCAATTACAGGGTTTTTCGCAGTAGCGCGCTGCGTTTCTAAACTTATAATGGTAGCGACATAACCACCTGGGATCCTCGGGGGTAATCCTCGCTGATGACCTCGATTTTGACCGATTGTATCGTCGAAAATAAATCCCTCTACCGCGACCACGGAAGTTTCTACGTCCTCTTTGTTCCATATTTGTTCGTAGGGAGGCGACTTCCACTGCTAATCTGTTCATTTGTGCTAATATTTCCGAGATCGGAAAACTAGAAGATGTACTCGGAGCGTTCATAGCAGCAACTTCGTTGACACTGATGTTTTCCATAATGCTATCTGCGATTTCAGTCAATTTGTCCAAATTCGTTTCCTGTGTCACCGCTAAACTCGCTCTGACCGTGGTAGGTAGTCTACTTAACCACAAATTCCTGAGTATTTCTTCGGAAATTTGCATATTTCGGCCTGCGTCTCTCATTCGTCTTAATAATTGCGAAGGTTTCTGTGATCCGAGCTCAAGCTCGCTAACTAATTTCTTAAGCTGCGCATTAATCGAATCTTCGTACACCTTCAGTAGTCTATCTTTCACAAGCTCGTATCTATTTTTCAGGGAGTCATTATATAGGATATCGCTGACTTGCTGCAAAGCATCCGGCGTTAGTTTAGAGACCACTATATGAAACTTCATATCGTTACTCGCTTTTTGTGGTATCAAAGTATGTTCGATCTGGGTAAACCATAACCTTGGCATATGGGGCCAAAATTCGGGAAGTCTTGAATTAATACTGATAGCGGCCATATCTTGAAAAACCGCTCCTGAGTCAGTCGGGTGAGTCGGGTCCGAACTGATGGATGCCGATGTTTGAGACAACACGTACACGGAATTTTGCACTGGATCTGTGTTAGAAAGTTCTGGAGCACTAGCCGCTGTAGGCATCAGACCGGCCAGCGTCGGTATTGACATTTTTAAAGCTAGTCCAAAAAATTAGTCCAAATTATTCACACGCGAATTTGCAGTGTGCACTCCGATATTGAAATTTTGAATGTTAGTCCGAAAAAGTAGTCCAAATTGTTCACACACGAATTTACTGCTCACACTCGCGATCACGTCGGGGTCACCAATATGAATGAGACACCGTTTATGGATTATTATTTATTGGTGACTTAATACGCGTTACAGTTTTGGTGTCCGGGACCCGACTCACTTACTAGCTAACGGCAAACTGAAATACAATACCTTATGTATATACTTATAATCTACGATGCAATACTTAAGGGTTGCCACAAAATGTTGGTCTGAAAGTCATTTTGTTTGTATCTGCCCTGGATTCGTACATAGACGAGAAAATCTCGTCTGGCATGCTGCGTCCAGAAATCAGAATATGTTAAGCATATGACCGAATCTTTTGAATATTCCATTTGTTCCATATTTATTCCATTTACAGAAAATGCAGAAATAACAACTAATAACTCTTTGTTGTAAAACATTATTAGATATTGCACATCCTAATGTCTTCAAAAAAAAAAGAAAAATGAAGAAAAAAAAACTATTTTCAAAGAAACAAGGTCGAACGAAAACATTGTTTAGGTGTAGTAGACGAAAAATATGAAATTATAAAGAAAAGGACAAGAAGTTATCTTTCTTTCTTCTTCTTTTAATCGGTTTTGTCTAAGTTTTTTCATTCTCCGCAATTTTTTTGTCTAAACCACCTGAGCAATGGCTTGGGTGACCTTGCTCTTTGTTTCTTTGAAAATGATTTATCTTCCTCAATTGTAATTCTATTCAAGTTGTCAGAATATGTTTTATTATGAATATATTCTTTTTATTATTACGTTTCTTTAACTGGTAGTCAGTTTGACTTCATAAATAATGTAAAATACACGTAAAATGGGACTCCCAAAACATAAGGATTATCTGTTGATTTTGCACCATTTATTTGGTGGCTAGGCAGTATTTTTTTACCACTCTTGAATTCTAGGTACGCAATAAACAATTGCGCGCAAGTAATCTAAAAATACCACGTATGAAACGAGAAATGAAACATTCAATTGCAGGTCATAGGGTTGTCCCCTTGTAACTTGTATGAAAAAATTTAAATCGCAAGTCGACACGGGTTATCGTTTATCATTTGGGCTAGTATGAATTGTTCTAGGCTATACTGGGTCAATACGAACATTTTAAGAGGGTATGCGTAAAAAAATATCGAACTTGAAAAATAAGGCACACCCTAATATACAATATACTATATAATATATATTAGGCCCTTACATATAAAAACACCGTGCGTTTTTGGTTCCAACGTTTTCGTTCTGGAAATTTCGACCGACAGAACAAGCCCCGTGGACGGCCGGAGACCAAAGTTGATAATGAAGAATTGAAGGCTATTTTGAAAGCTATTTTGAAAGCACATCCATCGCAAACCACGTACGAGTTAGCTGCAGGCTGCGGTGTTAGTGATAAAACTGTTTTAATCCACTTGAAGCAAATTGGGAAGGTAAAAAAGTTTGAAAGGTGGGTGTGGAAACTCATGAATTGAGTGCAGCAAACCGACAAACGCGCGTCGAATGCTGCATTACATTAGGGGAGTCCGGGGATAGTTGACCAACTTTTGGCTTCAGCTCATATATCTTGGATGTTTGAATTAATATAAAGAAAATAACGGCTGTTACAGATAGAAAAACTACCCAGGTAGTAGTAATTATTATTTTTAATACATATTTTAATCATTACGACACACCTTTTTTTTTTCTAAACCTCTGCCTCTTGGTCAACCTACCCCATGTCCAGGGTTGGTTGACTATAAGTATGGGGTAGGTCGACCTAGGCAGTAATTCACATAAATACAAAGGATTAAATGAAAATAAAACTTTATAATTTAAAAATGGTAATAAATCTTTCAATCAACATCACAGATCAATATTCAATAGTTGCTTTTATATATAAACATTAATCAACATATTTAACCTTCTATAAACTAAAATATTCTTCTTCTAGAAAACGAACTTAATAAATTATGTAAACTACAAATCTTTTATTTCTTCGTTTTCTTTTATACGTCCTCGTTTTCTGTAAAAATATAAATTTGGCGTAAAATAGTAAACTTACTTGATTAATTATTGTGGTAAATTAATTAGTCTACTTACCCCGAACAAACTTCGTCAACCAGCCCCTTACGATAATTTAACTTTTAGCCCCGTGACTTGACTACACCTTGGTGCTAGTATGAAATCAATTCAGTGTAATATACAAAAGACTATTAAATTTACATTTGGCATAGTAACAACCGTGTTTTAAATAGATAGGCAGTCACAAAAATAAATAAAGTATATAGCAAAAAGATTTACTTACCAAGAGCAAAAACAAAACGTATTGACACTCCCGAACCTTACGCGACTGCGCCGGCGCACTTCGCACAAGTTATCGGGTCGCAGGGGTGCGTCTTCGCTTGTGAATGGTTGACGAAAAATACGTGACAGTAGCGAGTTATTGCCGCTTAGTCTACCTACCCCTAGAGTTAACTATCCCCGGTCTCCCCTACTCAACCGGCACAATAATGAAGGGATTTTAAATAGAATCATTACCTGATATGAAAAGTGGATCCTGTACGATAATCAGAAACGCTCATCGCAATGGCTGGACCCTGGCGAACCAGCCAAAACCAAAATTTACTCAAAAAAAGTTACTTGTGAGCGTTTGGTGGACTAGTGCCGGTGTCGTTCACTACAGCTTTATTAAATCTGACCAGACGATTACGGCAGATGTCTATTGCCAGCAACTGCAAATCATGATGGAAAAGCTAGTTGCTAAACAGCCGAGGTTGGTCATTCGCTCTAGGCCACTGCTGCTTCAGGGGCAGTTGCTGTCTGCTGATGGGGTAGTCCAAAGCGCCTTCAAAGATTCTTCAAAAATTCCTTGTCCGAATAGTTTTTTTAGTAAAGGAATCAATGAACTACCTATGAGATGGCAAAAGTGCAAAGATTGCAATGGATACTTTGAAAAAATAAATATACCTATTGTCTTTAAAAAAATCGACTTTATGTTCCTCCTTTACAAATCGCCAATTTCATATGTAATGACCTAATACTACTTACTATTTTGGTAGGTATTTAGTTTAGTATTTACTTAATACGTAACTAAATGCCGCTAACATTTAGGTCATGAACTGACCTAGCTCACATCTCGGAAGCGCCAATAGCTGGGACTGTCGTGCTTGAAACACTAAGATTGTATCAGAGAATATGTAGTGCATCCTCTGTAGCTAGTACAATACAATATAATACATATTAAAGATTTACTATTTGATATATTGCTGAGTAACTAATTATCAGAAACATACGAATCGTCTTTAAAATAATCGACTTTATGTTCCGCCTTTACAAAACGCCAATTTCATATGTAATGAACTATTATATCTATATATTATATTATAGAAAGTCGTGTTAGTTACACTATTTATATCAAGAATAGCTGAACCGATTTGCCTAAAAATTGGTGGGGAGATAGCTTAGAACCAGGGGACGGACACAAGGTACTCGGTATTATCCCGTTCCCGAGGGACGTGGAAATGGATTGCAATTCCAATGTCTCGCTAAAACTCGAGAACCGCTGGACCGATTTGGCTAATTTTGGTCTTGAAATAATTGTGAAAGTTCAGGGAAGGTTTAAACGGTGAGAAATATTGAAAAAACTGTAGGTTGTAGGAGTAGGAGTAGGTGTAGGTGTAGGTGTAGGACTAGGATGTAGGTTGCATTGTAGGTGTAGTTATTTATTCATTCCAGTTCATATTTAAGACAGAACAATGTGTGTCGGGACAGCTAGTATATTATATATTTTTCATTTTTTTTTGTATGTTCAATGTTAAAATTACTCCGCCGTCTGTGGTCCGATTTTCAAAATTTTTTTATGATGTAAAAAATTTTTTTTGAAAACAAAAACTTAAACAGACTTCCAAAGTAAAAAAAAATAAACAAAAAAGTATGAATTTTTTTGTTTCTGCATAATTCCCCTTTTAAATTCGGCTAAATTTTTAACTATTTCCCTACACAATCTTCATAATTTTGAAGTCGGTACCAGTCAGTGGCGTAGCGTGGGTGTCTGCCGCCACGGTCATTTTGCATTATACCTACAGGTTAGATTTTAAATAAAAATGTTTATCTAAGCACTTCTTAAATCACAGTTTCAGAGCGTAACATAAATTACGATACGGTACAATGTGAAATGGACAATAACTGACGGATATCAATATAAACCTTGTAATATTTGTAAGAATCACGTGCTTCCTTAAATGCGTACTTTCATGCAAAATATGGGAAATTTCCAAAATTCTGTCACTGCTACTTGGTACAAAATATCGTCACAGAATGAAGAAGTGATGAACGATTCCGTTTTCTTTTCAATCGGTCCGGATTCGTAGAATTGTCAGTAGCGATACATAATTACCTGCCGTCATTGTATCGGCATTTATGTATTACTTATTTATAATAAATATCATAATATTATTTTTTAAATTTAAGTAGGTAATAAAATACAGTAGATACTAAAACAAAACAATTGATAATTTGCACCCAAGTGACGCGGATAAAAGTGATAAAACTATCCCGACGTACTTAGTAGTTTAATAATTAAAATGTCACATCTTCTATGTTTTGAAAAATGAATTGTAAAATGAATCTTATTTAGATGAATAAGAAATGAAAAACTCATATCGGTTTTTATTATTTCATGGAAGATAAAGTTCATATTTGCGCAAAATTACTCCCGTCGCTACTCAAGCGCAACAATGTGCACGCGCGGTTGATTAGACGTTCTACCCCCAATGGCATATAAATAAAAATATTGCACATAGTGTGAAAAATGCAAACATAGGAGATTTTGCTGCCCCCGCATAAAAAGTACCCCCCCCCCCCCCCCCGAACGCTATGCAAATTATTCAGAAAAAAAACCTTGGACACCCGGATGGAACGAAGTTATAATATATACATTATAATATAAATGTATAGTTGATAATGAAGAATTGAAGCCTATTTTGGAAGATATATGCTAGACGTTATAATATCAGCTATATATGCCAGTGAAAGTCCCGTGAAAATCGGTCTAGCGGTTTCAGAAATTAGCCGGAACAAACACACAGAATGACAGACGGACAGAAAAATGTTAACAATTTATATTTTATTGTAAGTACCGATCATACTTTTAAATGCATTAAGTGAAAATAAAAAATTGAAATTAAAAACAGACACTTCAATTTCGTTTATCTGTATAGATATAATATATTATTATATTATACAAAACAAATAGTTGAACTAAGTATATAATATAGTGCGCGTGGAATAGGGACAGGGGTGAGGGGGCGGGTTGCTTGCCCCTTCCGTCCCACCGCTCGCATACCTAAGGCCCGGCTAGTTAGTCACAATATGTAACAGTCATAACAGTCACAATGTGTGATTGCAAAATTCTACATTATTGTCAAGGTGATAAGGTCGTTTTCTGTATCATTCTTAATAGTCGTTATTACATTGTGATTTCGAGTGGCAAAAAGTGTCGTGCCTATATCCGTCTAGCCTCAATACAATTTGCAACGCGCCATAAGGAACTTCGTTCCAAAAGATTTATTCCTTACTACTACTACTACTACTTACTATTTTGTGTATTTTTATTATCATCCATATAAACCGGCAAAATAGGTGATGTTACTTTTTATATAATTATAATTTACATTAATCTCTGCGGTCTCGTGCCTCGAACGGAATTGTTTTGTCACTAGGTGTGTGCACATTATTTTGGGCGCAAAATGCAAATTATTGTTTTGTTTTTGTTTTTGTTTTTTTTACTACCTAAATAATGTATTTTAAAAATTTATATTTATTATTATATTTAATAGTCATATGGGAAGCCGTTATGGTGTCGAGCTGCATAGAGTCCTCGCTACTGCAAGGCAGTAACATTAGAAGTGGTGCAGTGGTTTGGCCAACACCGACTGCTAATTTTAGCGCCATACTCACGACACATCCAGCAAATCCAACACCGGTACTAAAAGCTATCATAAGTGTCAATCATTTGTAATTTTTGCCTACAAGTCCGCGGCCTTGGGCTTGCAGGCTGGATGGTAAGTATGGCCCTTATATTCGTTTGGCAGTGGGGATACGTCATTGGCCCTGAAGTATTTCAAGTTTAGCAAAGTATCAAAAAAATAATAAAAGCATGTTCATGTCATACTGAGCTGTCATACATAGCGAGACCAATGATTAGTCTATGGTTCGTGTAAACAAATGATACATCGGCACAAACACGCGACGAATTAGTACTCAGTAGTTATGAACAGTTATGATTAAACTCCGCGTCGCAAAACAACCATCAAATTGGGTCACTCACGGTACTTTTCGGATACCATCGACATTCTATAAATATCAGCAAACATGTAAATTGTAAGACCTCAAATGCATCCTTCCTCCTTGGATTATTATTACTTACAAGGTTTATTTAAAAATACATAAAAAAATTCGTTTAAATTTTTTCATACAAAACGGCAATTTCATAGGTAAAGACCTAATATAATGAGAAACGATAGATATAATTTAACTTCTCGCGAGATGCGCATTTTTGTAGATTACCAATTTTGATGTCGTCATTTCTATTCCTGAGTTCGATGTTTGATCAATTCTGATTTTAAAGCGTGTCAACCGTCAACCTTTTTTGAGCCACGCCCTGGGCTTAAGGGCATGAGCGTGTATGCAAGGCATTAGCATAAAATGTGAAATACTAACTTTAACCGCATAGCTATGGAGATTGAGGCTATGCTCTGATGAACAGTGGGGCTAGCAGGAACAATTGACTACTACGTATTCCTTATCTAAAGACATTATGAGAGCGCCCATATCATTGACATTCGATTACATATGAAGACGTAGTTGTCAATGAGGGTTTTTAAATTCGTAACATCTGACAGCTTTTTGACACGACAAGGACCGTCGGGCTACCAAACGCCGCCTGGTGACAGAAAAGGAATCGAAAATTCTTATTGACCGTTTTTAGTACCACTTACTCCACCAGATGACGCTTTGTGTGCGTTGGATCTGCCCCCTAGGGGGCTGCCCTATACAAATTCCTAGTAAACGCCAAACGCGCTCATGATAGAATGCGAAAAAAAACTCACACTTAGCACTCTGGACTCTGAATCCATACTGCATATTGAACCTTTTTATCCAACTTCCAAGAAAAAGGCGACGAATATTCGGCTGTATATACTTTTTTTAATTTACGATAATTACCTTCTGCTGTAGCTCAAGCAGGACTGCAGGAACAATGAGAGTATGTAACATTTTTTCTGCCGCTAGGAGGCAGACCCCACTCACACAAAGCGACATCTGGTGGCGGAAGTGGTATCGAAAACTGTCAATAAGAATTTTAGATTCTCTTTCTGCCAACAGGCGACGCGCGACGCGTGGTATTTAGATCGGGTATGTCGTGTCAAAAAGCCTCATTGCCGAACAAACAGGCAGATAGTAAGGATCCTTATTAGACCTACATACCTATTAGGTGGTATTTTTAGTCGATTTTAATCGTACACCGCGCTGCACTGTTTAGTAAAATTTATTTAGTCGACGTTATCTTATATCGATGCTCTTTCACCGGTATATAAAGTCCTTGATTTAGAATTTTGCATGCTTTGTTTGTTACGACCTCCAAAATGAAAGTTATGGTGAGTTCAAATATTATAATATTTTATTTCCCGTGGAATGCTTCTTCTAAAGTTAGGTACCTATCTACGAGACACCGAACTAAGGCTGGGAGTGCTGGGACTATATGATCCGGATTCCGGAAGGCCCGGGAAAATTCAGAGCGCTGAAAACAGAACTCTGCGCTACTACAATAGAGTTGAAAATCGATGTGTCGAGTGTCGAGCTGTCATAATGTATGACATTGACATTTCACTCGACACTTGTGAGTTCGATTTTCAGCTCTATTGTATTAGCGCATGATTAGAGTGCAGGGTTATATTTTCAGTGGTTTGGATTTGCCCCGGCCTTACGGATTCCGGACAATATAGTTCCAGTCTTACTAAATAGATACTAACTAGTATCTACATACATATTACTAAATAGTGTCCCATAACAAATGATAATTGATGTTGAAAATACTTCGTTTTACGAGATCAAAAGTAACTACGAGGACTCCTTAGTCATGTCCGTCCGTCTATCTGTATGTCCAGTGGTCGCCCTTGTATCTTCTACAATGAATGGAATGGGCATTATTTCTTTTTTTATTTTAAGCCCATTGCGTGGGGTATCGTCGAATAGGTCCTTTAAAATGAAGGCGTGGTTTCATATAAACGACTTTTTTTTATTAAATTAACCATTTTCGAATAATCGGTTCCAAAGTGGTTAGTTGTACTAGTTGCAACTTTCCATGCTGATAGGTCATGATAAATAATCTCAAGAAGAATATTTTTATCGCAATCAGACAGTAAGTAACCTTTGAAGAAATTTGAAAAAACCTATTGCGCGTTAAAAGTTACGGAAACCTCTTAAGATACATATCTTACTTGCTCTATGTTAGCTAACTATAGAAAATGATTTCATATTTCCAGGTTCTACTTCTAGCGGTTCTCGCCACCTTCCATCTCATCGGTGGCTATCCGAAGGGCAAGACACATCTGGCCCTGGAGCAGCTCATGAAGAAAAACCTCCACAAGCCCTGGCACACCACAGACCGGCCACAGGAGTTCCCCAGGAAAGGGGAGTACCCCTGCAGGACCGGCACCTGCAAGACTAAGCACTCAAATTCTGAGGATCTGCAGCAACCGGTACCTTTGAATGTTAAATGGGACTCTATTAAATAATTAATGAGATTGGTTTTTTATTGATGAGTCGGGGGGGGGGGGGGGGGGGGTGTGTATACTGTATGGAAGTTGAGAAATAAATCAGTGTGCTGTGTGCGAGTTTTTGCCACTACTCGCCGTGAAGAAGTTAACTACAATTTGTATGGCATCGAATTAGTTACCATTGATGAAGTGGTAAACGCAAGGGCGCAAGTGAAGTAGAGACTCTAGCTAGACTCTAGAGATTTTAATAAATTAATGGGATAATCCATTTATTCATTATACCTATAAAGGTGCGTTTATACGGGCATTTTTTGGGCAATAATTGCTCGGCAACACGGATGGTTCAATTTGGAGCAATTAGTGGACAAATGTGGAACAATTTTAAAAAAATCGGCAATCGTTACGGCAATAATGCTTCTATTTGCTCCATATTATATTCCGTATTACTCAATGTCGCTCATACGAATTTCTGATTTTTTCAACTGAATTGCTCGTGTATGAAAGCATGTGTAATTTCTTGGAGTTGCTCCTTATCGCTCAATATTGTAGTTGCAAAAGATTATCTCAAATTGCTGCTTATTGCCGTTGCCATAAATTGCTTGATAATTTATCACGTGGCGACTAACCATAATTGCTCATAATTAGTAAAACTTTTGCGCATGTAAGCGCACCATCACACAGTCCCATCAAATAGACGTAGGACGTACCTACATAGATACTGTAGAATGTTGCTATTTTTTACCATAACGTAAATGGGAGAGATTTTTAAAATATATTTTAAACATAATAGGGTATAAATTAAAGTTATTATGGCTATAATGATGTCAGGGTGATGCACAGCTGAGCGCGCGGCAAAAACTTGCACATTACCTATGTGTTTCTCGTCATTGTTGTCGGCTGCTGGCAGGTGGGAGGTTATGGATGCATAGAATGTGCATCATCATGTACTACATTCTGGAAACATTATTTGAATGTTAGGTAAATCTATATATATATATATATATATATATATATATATATATATATATATATATATATATATATATATATATATATATATATCTTCCCTTCTATACTTAAATAAAATTGAGCCGCTGTTAATAATTTATTATTAAGAGCTTTTTATTCAATGGATATAAAAGTTTATACGATACTTGGTACGTGGTAAATTTTTGTCTGTCCATCTGTCTGTCGGTCTGTCTGTCTATCTGTTTGTTCCGGCTAATATTTGAAGACGGCTGGACCCATTTTCACGGGACTTTCACTGGCAGATAGCTGATGTTATAAGATGTAACATAGACCCCTTAATCTTAGGGTTCCATTTAAAGAATAGGATTCCTTTTCCGTTAGTTCTATACAAACGAAGTTGCCGGCAGCAGCTAGTACTATATAAAGAGGAATGACTTGTTTGTTTGCTTGCATTGAATAGGCCCCAAAAGTACTGGACCGATTTTGATGATATTTGGCACAGAGTAGACCACGGGGAAGGACATAGGCTACTTTTAATCGTGAAAAATGTACGGTTCCCACAGGATTTCATTTAGCGCGCACGAAGTCGCGGGCAAAATCTGGTCATAAATAAATTGATAGTTTCTAAATATCAAGAAATATTATTTTGGAATTCGGAGTAGGTAAGTAGTAGGTAATTGTAAATAAACTATGATTATTTATCAAATGTTTCCGAAACTCAAAAATCTAGAAAAGTATGTAATTCCAAGAATGTTTGGTGACACTTTTTTTCTACAGTTATAGAATGAGCCATAAAGTTCTAGAAACATATTTTTTCTGAACTACTTTTATATGCAACCTTGCTGTGAATTATGATTTATGGCATACCTAGTTCATGTACGTGACACAGACTACGAATTAATATTATGGTCACTATGTTGTAGTTATTGTATGATACTCGATTAACTATGATATTAAGATAATTTATCTTCTCGCTGTGGCCAGATACGTTAGGAAATTACCTTTCTAAGCCTTAGTTTGTATATTACCGCCAAACTGTGCGCTCGTTGACAGTTGCGCGAAATTGTTTTTTTTTAAATTTTCCCCGCCACAAAGTACAAGGTCACGATCGGTTTTAGTCCTAATACGTGATTGAAATTCGAAAAATGATCACGTTATATCATTGCCGCTATTCAAGGGTCTGATTGACCTACGAATCAGAAATTGAAGCATGAGTAACCAAAAATGTCATGTATAAAAATTATTTTAGTGCACATAATTCTTTTATTATTTTTCAATTCGGCGTGTGGCGATAGAGCGGAGGAAGGATACCCCAGAGGATTTATGTCAGTATGTATGTAGAATATATTTAATTCTAAGTTTAAAGTTTAAAATATGAATAATTAGAGATTAGTAAGGGAGCCTGTTGTACCTGTATCAGTTTTGCAGTTATTCGTTATTTATTCCAATTTGACTTTTATACTACAAGCAAGTCATAGTTAAATACATATTGACGACCTCTGTGGCTCAGTTGCCCCGGCTGGAGCACCAACGTGCTGTTCTGGGGGTCGCGGGTTCGAATCCCACCGAAGGAACAAAACGTTTTTCTGTGTTCCTGGGTCACGGATGTGTATTAAATATGTGTATAATATAGTAAAAATCTTAAAAATATGTATTGTATAAAAGTATTTAATAATACTTCCCGTTTTCTAGTACCTGTAATACAAGTCCTTCGAATAATTAGCACGGGGCCAGATTAACGTGGTATGAAGCGTCCATAGATATAATTATATTATTATTATTATATAGATTTTATTTGTATGCTTAAACACAAATAACAAAATTTTATACCTGCTAATTAGACCGAACGCATTGAAAACAAAACTTTTGTCACCAAAAAAAAAAACGTCAAATCAAGCATAATGGCTGAGAAAAAAGGTGGTCGTCGAGACGAAGCGAACACCGAACCCTAGGCATCAGAATTCAAAAGCTCTAGAATACCTAGAATCAAAATAGCACACTGGCCAAAGTACAACTGGTTCTGAGGTACAACATGTTCCCCTATGTAGTTAAGGTTCGTTTCAATCTAGAAATAGTTTCGGTTATATGAAATATCGAATTATATCCCTGATCCCAACGACATAATTTTGTGTTGACCTCGGTCAGGGGACGGCAACCTGCGGCTCTTTGGATGTGGAGCTGCGGCTCTTTAGTACTTACTATACGCAAATATTGTTTATATATTTAAAAACTAAAGTTTGAAAATCTTTCTGAATCGATTTACGAAGATAAGGCACCATTTCTATGTCACATTATTACGCATTGTAATTAAAAATAGTATGTTTCTATGTAGGTTTTAATGCGCTTCCAACCCAATACAGTCATACAACATTAGTGTCTTTACCAGTTCGTATGAACAAATAGATTGGTTTTTTATAAAAAAAACTTTGTTTATGCTAGAATTTATTTATATGTATTGTTGGCAAGGAAAAATTGTGTGGCTCTGCAAAAACTTAGAAACTTTGTAAATTGTAATTTTTGACTCCGCCGACTCAAAAGGTTGCCGACCCCTGACCTAGGTTCTTGATGAATTATTATTTACTAGATGCTAGCAAGAGGGAATCCAGCGGGAACCTTACATTTCGCCGAAACAAAAAGTAGCTTCACCGTGGTCTAATCTATGTCTGTGCCAAATTTTATCAAAATCAGTCCAGTAGGTTCGGAGCCTATTCAATACAAACAAACAAACTGATCTTTCCTCTTTAAGATATTAGTGTATTATTATGTAGATTACCCCCAAGGACCGGCGCGGCGGATAAACTGGGCTATAAGGATCGCGAAACGTTGTGTTTCATCGAGTGAGTGAGGACTGGGGACTGAGCATAACGGACGTCCGTATCGGATAGGGGGGTTTGGAGTGTTAAAGATCGGAAAAGCACATGCAACGCCTCTGTTTTGACGATCGACCAAACGATCTATTGGTGGCGCTGATCACATTTTGGGTAAATTAGGTTGACGAATGCAACGAGACCTTTATAACGATCGCCGAATATCTAGGCCACTGCCGAACTGATCTAGCCATAATTGCGCCTGGCCTTGGGCGCCTGGCCTTGGTACTACCTTCACTTGTAGCCTAAAAAGGATTGAATTTGGGATACCTCGTCATACAATATACATAGAACATAACTAGTAATTACGTATAACCATTTGGGTTATAACTTCGTCTTTGCTATGCTGAAAACATATTATTACAAGCTAATGAGCCAGATCCGCTATGAAGTGGATATATAAATAAATAACTACACCTACACCAACAACCTACACCTACACAGACATCCACAGCTACACTAGTGTTGCCAGGTGCCACTTGATTAAAAATCGGGACAGCGGGCAAAAGAAACCGGGATTGGAGTATATAAATCGGGACTGCCAAAGAAACAGTACTTATCCTTTTTAATTAAAAAAAAGGGACGTATGTAAAATATTATTTTTAACATCTACCTACATAGCTACCTAGGTAGCTCAGTACGTGCAGAATATATGTTAGTTATGTTGAGTTTAGAGCGAGCGAAAAAATGACACCTGGCAATCCTGACGTACACCTATATCTACATTTACACCTGTAACAACACCTACGTCTACAACTGCACCTACAACCTACACATACGTTTACAACTGCACCTACAACCTACACCTACATCTACATGTACACCTGTAACTACACCTACGTCTACAACTGCACCTACAACCTACACCTACATCTACATACACTGTTTTCAATTTATCACTCGTCTGTCAAATATTACAGTAGATTATGTCAAATATTATTGTAGTAGAGTGGAGATGTTATATCAACCTAATGAGGCTGGCCAATTTTTTTTAATAAGGCTGGCACAATATGATTCGGAATATGGCGGGCCCGGAAAAATTCAGAACACTGAAAATAGAACTCTGCGCTAATACAATAGAGCTAAAAATCGAACACACGTGTCGAGTCAAATGTCAGTGTCATATGTGCATGACAGCTCGACACTTCGATTATCAACTCTATTGTATTAGCGCAGAGTTCTATTTTCAATGCTCTGAATTTTTCCCAGCCCGCCGGATTCCGCATCATAGTATAGTTCCAACCTACACCAAACAGGTAATCTGAACGAGTGACAAATTGGAAACAGTGAACAACAGTAAAGTTAGTATAGGAAAATTCAATCATTGACGTTGGTGTTTTTTAATCGCTCAAACCTTTCCTGAACTTCTACAATTATTTCAAGACCAAAAGCGAAATCGGTCCGAGTCCGGTCGAGTTTTAGCGAGACTCTATATATATAATCTATTTGTACCCGACTACGGCGAAGCCAAAAGGAAGGGTAATGATTTTGGCAGGCTATGTATTTACATAGCCTGCCAAAATCATTACCCTTCCTTCCTTCCTTCTAATTTACAAATGTATATTAGAAGATTGTTTTTTTGAGACATATGTTTAATGGAGGGTCTTGTCTTCGATATAGCCCCTACAATAGTTGTTAAACGTGAGCGAGAGAGGGTAAGAGAGAGAGAGAGAGAGAGGGAAGCGCAACACAGTCCGTGGAGTGTTGTCAAGTCTCTCTCTTGTCGCGACGAATTATGATCGAAGAGAAGAGTTACAAGAGCTTTATCGTTCATTTATTTTCTTATTTACCCTTCTGCTTCTTGTTCCTCTTATATAAAGAGCATTAAGTTTCGTTGTCCATTGGCTACTTACACCATAACTTGCAGCAATTGCTACAGTTCTCACGGACTTTCGTCAGTCCACGTGATTATCAGGTAGATTATCCGGCGACACTACGTGCTCCATAATTACCGATCTTGTTGACAAATACACTTGTTATTGTTATTATGTTGAAACTTGTAACAAAGTTGGTGTCTGCGATCTAAGCGTCAGTCCACACCGAGACGCGTCACACGACCCTATAAATATAGACGCGACGCGATAAATTACGCTGCCCTACTTCAAATGCGCTTTTAATATGCATAGCTTAGATAATAAGTCAATTATTACCTGCATGGTAGATACCTAGCACCTATCGAGCGTATGGACCTGATTGATGACCATGGATACTCGCAATACTAGAGAACTTACATCTACATCATCAGCATCTGATATCCTTGGGAATGCAAACTGTCGCCTGTTTTTTTAGGGGCTCGAAACCCATTTCCGTTACCATTTTTTTGTTAAAATAGCACGTCCCCCTCCTCTAATAGCTAAACGGCTGGCTCAAAAAATCTGAAAAATATCATGATGATAATGTCCGTGTTATGAACTTAAAAAGAGAACTATGACAGCTTAGATATGCTTTACTTCAGTTCAGGAGTTTAGAGGCCTAACTTGTAAAATGCGCTTACTTGGAAAACTTCGTACAAAAATAAGTAAATATTTGAAATATTGGTATAACGGTACGGAACCCTACCTGCGCGAGTCCAACTCGCACTATGGTGGTTTTATTTGTATGAGACCGCAGTATCAATCCAGTTGCATCACAGTGCATTCACAGAACAAGCAACAGTGTCGCAAACAATGCTGAATGTTTTAGGCCCCGGGTCGAGCTCGCCCGCCGCCATCCCGCGCAGTCAGCTGCGGTACCTATACTTCGTGGTGCAAGGCCAGGGTCGCTCCAGAACCAAGTACTCCTACTGGACCGCCAAGGATATAGCTATGGATCCCAGAATCGATTTTACTAGGTAATTTGACAAACCCTTCATGGTAAGCATGAGTGGGTTGTTGTTTTTTTGTGTTTTCCAATAATTAATAGTACCTGGGTAACCGAGCTTTGCTCGGAAAAGGATCACAAATATATTTTACCCCTGGTTCGAACCCACCACATTCCGAATTTCCGAACAAAGCAAAAAATACACAAATACGCAATTTAAACTGCCAATGGGACTGAAATTTTAGAGTCTAAAGGCCCGTATTAATAAACCATTCTCAAACTCGTTCTCAAGACCTTTCTTTGCTGAGACAGTCTCAAGTAACGATTGGCTTCTCAAGATGGTCTTTAATTCATAGTATGATCTCAAGACCGTATCAGTTGATAACGTTATTGAGATCACTTACTCAACTTTTAAGCGTCATCTACACGACAAGGACCGAATGAAATAACGTTTAACGTTTTCGTTTACACTTCTACAAAGAACGGATTTATTGATTATACATTACTTCAATATTTCTTTTTAAAAATGTAATATTTAGTAATATAAATACCAAAAAAAGTTTAGTATGTATTTTTTATATTGAAAAAACTGATTTTCATTAATTTTTACGTAGATATTAATATTTGACCGACCAGTTGGTGACAACTTACAATACAACATTTACAATATGACTAGAATTAATTAGAATATGCATAACTAAAAATGTACTATGTGTAAACTAAAAATGACAATGTAGAAATATATCATGATTAACGTTTTTTAACACCCTCATACTGCCGTACAACGCGCCGGTTTTGAAGGTCATGTGCCCGCCACGTTGTAACGGCCGCGCGGTCATAAATAGAATTCAATTATTTTATAGGATAATCTGGTGAAAATTTAAGGTAACATGTATATATTAATTTTTTCGGAACGAGAATCCTGAATACTGATTACTGTCGCTCCTCGAATATCTATTTTGTTTTGACGATATCTGTGGCTAAGTGGTTAGCGTCGATTCTCAAACCAGAGGTCGTGGGTTCGAATCCCGCCAAAGGAACAAAAAAGACAAGACAGAAGTTGCTGTCTTTGTCTGATGCATTGGAAAAGTCACTTAACAGAAAGTCACTTCTCGAAGTTTTCTAAGATCAGCGGTATATACTTACTACAACACCTGAAATGACTACAAGTGGGCTTCGGCTTGACCTAGCCTACCACCTCGCTCGGTCAGAGATCTCCATTTGGGGCATCCACTCTTCCCACATACATATATTTAATACACATCCATGACCCAGGAACACAGACATCCATAACCCAGGAACTCAGAAAACTTTTTGTTCCCTCGGCGGTTTTCGAACGCGCGATCTCCGGTTTGAGCGACAACGCGCTAGCCACTGAGCCACGGAGGTCGACAATTTGATAAATTACTGATTCTAATACATGTTTATTACAGCCTGCAAATTATAATACATTGTACAAGATTTTGCGATATTAAAATTGAGTGGTGTGATAAAGAGAACCGAATCGCTGTGATTGCATTACACAAAGTAGGTATGGAGCCAAATGCAATTTTTAAAACTCTCCATACGCTTGGTATTAGTAAAATGTTTGTGTACCGGGCTATTAATAGGTACAATGAGACCTCATTTGTTTGTGACAGAAAAAGATCTGGCCGTCCACGTAGTGTTCGTACGAAAAAGGTGGTTAAAGCAGTAAGGGAAAGAATTCGAAGAAATCCTGTCCGAAAGCAAAAGATTTTATTTTGGGAGATGAAGATAGCACCTAGAACCATATCGCGTATTTTAAAAGATGACTTAGGACTTGCAGCCTATAAGAGACGTACTGGTCATTTCTTAACTGATAATTTGAAAAGGAATAGGGTTGTAAAATCGAAACAACTACTGAAGCGGTACGCAAGGGAGGTCACAGAAAAATTTTGTTCACGGATGAGAATTTTTTTACAATTGAGCAACATTTTAACAAACAAAATGACCGTGTTTATGCTCAAAGCTCTAAGGAAGCTTCCCAATTAGTCGACAGAGTGCAACGTGGGCACTATCCGACTTCAGTGATGGTTTGGTGTGATATTAGCTATGAAGGAGTTACTGAGCCATACTTTTGTGAAAAAGGTATCAAAACATCGGCACAAGTGTATAAAGATACCATTCTTCAGAAGGTAGTGAAGCCCCTTAACAACACCATGTTCAATAACCAAGAATGGTCCTTCCAGCAAGACTCGGCGCCAGGTCATAAAGCTCGGTCTACGCAGTCTTAGTTGGAAACGAACGTTTCGGACTTCATCAGACCTGAAGACTAGCCGTCATCTAGTCCCGATCTTAATCCGCTGGATTATGATTTATGGTCAGTTTTAGAGAGTACGGCTTGCTCTAAACGTCATGATCATTTGGAGTCCCTAAAACAATCCATACGATTGGCAGTGAAGAATTTTTCCATGGAAAGAGTGCGTGCTTCTATTGATAACTGGCCTCAACGTTTAAAGGACTGTATTGCATCCAATAGAGACCACTTCGAATAAGATTTTTATATTTTAAATTGTTTTATATTTATGTATTAAACTAATACACTGTAAAAGTAATAACTGTTATTTGCAATAGAATTTTTTTTCTTTGTTTCAGTATTTATGACTAGACTAGGTATTATTGTGTATCATTTCATATCTCTTGCTAAGAAGTTGTTTGGTGTTTCAGGAGGACGGTGGTTGTGGCCATCGGCTACCTGGACAGCACGAACTTCCCCATCTCCTCGCTGTTCGCCAACCAGTACGAGGAGCTGGGCTACAACGTCATTCTCATCGACAACCAGCGCTTCGCCACCGTGCTATACTATCTGTGAGTTTAGCGACGTGCTTATAAGAGGACGGTGGTGGTGACCATCGGTTATGTGGACAGCACGAACTTCCCCATCTCCTCGCTATTCGCCAACCAGTACGAGGAGCTAGTTTTGTACAACGCCGTCCTCATCCTCATTGTTTTATTCTGAACTTCACTTCTCTGACTTAGATGTTCAAAGTAATGTAGCAAAGTTCGCGCAAAAGGAGAATAAGTAGTAGGGAATTTCCGGGATAAAAATTCAAAATTCGGAGTGTTAATCTATCTGTGTGCTATTAAAAACTATTTTGCCGTAGAAGCGTGTAAGAGATTGCAACATACACACAAACTTTTGCATTTTGTGTGTGATGTGTAATAGTGTGATTCTTTGGCCAATAATAATGCTTAAATCACGTTATATACGATTTTTAAAACCAAGGAGTTTTAAATTAAAAAGATTTTAATATGACAGGAACAGTGGAAATATTCCATTCCCGATACTTTTAGTGCAGCCTATGTATTGCGTCTAATTATATTTAATCGAATCGTATCTACGGCAATTTCTTCTATATTGGTACTTAATATTAATACAAACTACTTAATACAAAAGGTATTTCATACCTTCAGAAATTATTATTACCTGGTGCTGTTTATTTAGTTTCGAGTTTCGATCTTATTTTGATGAACATAATTATCACTTTTCAGAGCTGCAAGACTTATGCGTCCGGTGGGCAAACATGTAGCGGAGGTGCTGGCGGAGCTGACGAAATCTGGCCTCGACCCATCCAAGCTGGAGTTGCTGGGCTTTAGCCTCGGCGGGCAGACAATCAGCTACATAGCGAAGAACTACCGCGAGATGACCGGCCGCAACATCTCCCGGTTGATCGCCCTGGAGCCAGCCGGCCCGTGCTTCAGGACCCTCGGGCCCGAGGACAGACTGGACTCGTCCGACGCGGACTTCGTGCAGGTGATCCACACCAACATCGACGGGTACGGGATGGCAACGAGGATGGGTCACGTGGACATCTACGTGAACGGCGGGGAGTACCAGCCCGGGGACCTCACGATACTGCCCTGCACTTCCACCTGTAGTCATTTTAGGGTGCTCTCCCTGTGGGTCTCCGCTCTGAAACACCCCAGCAAGTTCCTAGCCGTGAAATGTCATAGCATCCAGGAAGCGAGAGACTCGCAGTGCTACAAGGTGCCTCAAGTGGTAAATCTAATGGGACCTAAGATAGACGTTAAGTTGCACGGTGTATTCTATTTGGCAACTACCCACGCATACCCGTTTTACTTGGGCAAAAAGGGCCTGAAGCGAGAATACGTATGGTGGAAGAGAATCGATGCTGGGAATGACACATTGGTTTACACCTGAAACGGGAAGGAAAGGTTGAAATACAAGAAGGATATCGGATCATAATAATAGGAGTTATGACGTATCTGTATAGTTATGGAGGTGGGTAAATGTGTATTGTAAAATTTCAGAATAAAATATTGTTAGCTTGACCTAAAATTTGTAAATAATTATATATTTGTAATAATTCATAAATAATTCCCACCAAAAACATTTGTATACAAACATGTAAATAAACTGCTAAACGAGAACAAGGTGATTTTTAAATCAGTGGACAAACCCTGAGAAATCAATGTATACTCTTGAATATTGAATTTACGATGGTATCATATTGTGAAAAGCAATGGAGCCATGACTTCCCTTTAATGTCAAGCAAATGTAGCCAATGTCTCTAGACTCTACTGAGTGTCCTGTCAATGTTTTTGATATTATACCTACTTAGTTATGCTAATAAAGTGTTTAGGGTTCCGTACCCAACGGGACCCTATTACTAAGACTCCACCCTGCATTCACTCAAGTTACTCCAAAACTTTCTTCCTACTTCTATTAAAATTCTATTAGCGCAAACCCTTAACCAACCTATTGTTGATTACGATGATGTTTGCTATTTAGACGTGAATGAAGGGATTCGAAGCAAATAATAAAATAAATATTGGCTTTGTTCTCCGCAGTTGTAAACCATTCACAAACATTACAGCTCTCAAGTCTGTCTATTCCGCTTTTGTAAGAAGTATCTTAGAATATAGTTGCCCTATTTGGTCTCCTCATTACATTATTTATAAGTCCAGACTAGAAAGAATACAAAAAAAGTTCATATCCCATCTTAACTATCGTAACCGCAAATACTTTAACACATATGAAGACGCTTGCGCCGAGTACGATATGTTGACTCTGGAACACAGACGCATTGTCCTCGATATGGGTTTTCTGTATGATATTATAAATAGTAGGGTAGACTGCATTCACCTTGTCTCAAACATCGCTTTTCGAACCCCCCAATATCGAACCCGTAACACCACTCTACTACATGTTCCAATGCATCACACCAACTATGCACATAACTCGGTCCTGACACGAATCGCTCGATCATATAATAAATACTTTAGTGACGTTGATCTTTTTACTAGCTCTAAAGTTAATTTTAAAAATAATATAATAAAAACAATAAAATCCCTAAAATGATGACTCATAAAATATATTAATTGCTTGTTTGCTGTGTTATTGGAGTAGTACTCGTATCTACTGCTACAATGATACAGGTATAATGTTTTTACAAATTCCTAATCTACATGGTAGCTGTAAAATATTAATTTAATTCATAGGAAGAGTTACTGTTTACTTTTTTTTTTAATTAAAATTGTAAACCAGTTTTTTTTTTTTAAGAATCATTATTTACATTTCTTACTTTTAAATTATCATTCATCTTTTCACGTTAGCACTATTGTTAATTATAGGAAACCTGTTATTGGCTATATCTTTGTAAAATACTAGTCTTGTAAAATTTTATTTGTATTAAGCTGTTGGTTTTCATAATAAATAAAAAAAAAAAAGTAAAAAAAAAAATAAGAACGGTTGCAGAATCTTTCCATACGTTTCATTTTTGCTTAAAAAAACGAGATCATGTGTCTCAATACAGAAAGCAGTTGCAGTGGCTCCGTTTTCGATTCGTCTACGCAGAAACTATCGAATTCTCTGTCTCCTTTTCAAAACTCTGTTTAGTCCTACATCCCCTTCTTATTTAAATGAGCGTTTCTCCTTTACTAATTTCCAAAACTTATCTTGTAGACCCTTTAGACGCACTCTTCTAGGAATCCCTCCCAATCGTATCGACTTCTTTGCCTACTCCTTCACGGTGCATGCTGCTAAGCTCTGGAACTCCTTGCCAGCTCAGATACGGGAGTGTAAGACACTTGGGCTCTTTAAGGGAAGACTGCGTGAGCACTATCTCAGCTGAACCTGATAATAAGATACCAAACCCTTATGTTTTTATTATACTATTATACATTATTGTATATATTATTCTATCAAATATTTTTATGTAATTATTTGTATAATATTAAAGAACTTAATCTCTTTTTCTTATTGTTAATAATTGTACGCACCGGGTACTGTTACTTTTCTTTATTTTCTCCTTTATCAGGTCTACTGGAAGAAATTCAAATTTTGAAATAAGTAGTACCTTTGTACTAAATTGTATCCTAATTTTAAGATTTAATTGTTTATTATTGTGTGTACGTAAATTATTTAATAAATAAATAAACATTTCATGGGATTCACGGGTCTAGAAACGAGGCTGGAGGCCAGATTTTTTCCAAAGTGGTGTGGAACTTTAAACGAATCGTGCCGATCGATTGAAATTATTATATTTTAGATTTAAACTAGATTTTTCGGACAAAATCACCAACGTGAAAATATACACAAAAACTCAACAAATTATGCACCTAAACTTTCCTCAAGAATATCTCTATCTGTTGGTAAAAACTGCATGGAAATCCGTGCACTGGTTTTTGATATTATGGCAAACAGAGAGATGCGGCGGAGGGGTTTGTTTCATAATAATATTATGTAGTGTTAAGTAGTGCAGCATATTCTAATGACTGACCAGTTGGGGTTGCTGTAGACGCCATTGTGGTAGTAATAGAGATCTTCCACCATTGCGTGCATTGTGACAGCTACCGGTCCGTAGTGATACAGCACTGCCTTCATCGCAGCGACACTCATGGGCGGGATTCGAGCAAAGCCTTTGATGTAGGAGACTTTCGAGACGTTATAGTAATTGCAAATACCGTCCTAAAATATTGTAAAACTATACGTAATGTAACGCTAATCATTATATACTTTAAAAAACATGTTGTAAAATACAAATATCGTTAAAAGTTTAAAGCAGTCTCAAATTTTAGATGGTCGACATAATATTAATTACACACAGTTCAACAGTCAAAGGCAACTCACCTCTGAGAGGTACGTCCCATATTCCATTTCCGTGGGTATTCCATACTTCCGCACGTACTCAAGAGCGTTGTTGAGGACGCCACCACTGCAGCCGTTATTATGCTCACTGAGAAGAATGACACTTTTGTGTAATTTTAAGATGATTTGTACATTTGCACCTAACCATGATTTATGAATTATGATTACTAAATATTGAGAGATATTTTACGTTTCTTTGAACCGAAAAGTTACAGAAGTTCCGAAGAGGCAATTTTTTAAGCCAGAACCCCAATTCTCGTAATTACTTTTGTTGAATTATAAATCAAAACGGGGTTGACTTTGGTTTGACGTTTATGAGAATACCATTTTGCACTAAGCATTTTGCAGTTTAATCATATTATCGGGACTAGATTGTACATTGTACAAGTATTAAATTGCAGGATTTATTTAGCAGAATTTATCTTCAGGTTACAGTCACGACAGAATAGTACTTACTACCATGCGCAATCTACTAGACACTGCTCGCTGAGGTCCAAGTTTCGGCCGCCATTAGATTTAGCGATGGCGCCCTCCACAGCGGCCTCTATCGAGAAGGCCCAGCACGATGAGCACGATGAACAATCGCCCTGATCTGTAGCAACAGAGACGGAATATCTTTCTTTCCTCCTGTACTATATAATACCAGCATGTGTAAAATGATGGTGAGAGATGATGTAAGTGCATACAATTTTTCTAAGGTTTATTGAATTGTATTACTCTCGTGTTATCGTTTGTAATAAGAGTTATTTTATTTAAATAAATATGCTAATTGTACAGAATTTCTGCTTTTTCAAAATTAATTCTATTTGAAGACATGTTGCCCTTATCACTACATTGATGTGATGTAATTGCATCATTTACATGTTTAAATATATACATCAAGCAGGATCCTGCTTCCTTAAACAGTTGAATGTGGAAAAAATAGGCACTTGTCGGTATGAATGATCGTAACACAAGCATACTTTTGACTTCGCTTATGACGCCTTCCACCCGCATGTAACTATCCGGCAGGTCATCAGCCAGCGCCTCCAGCTGCCGGGCGGAGAAGGGGAAGGGGTGGGAGCCCGGCGCGCAAGGGTCCCCCGGTCTGGTGGCGGTGAGGTGCGTCGGCTCGGAGGGCAGGCGGTCGGAGAACTTGTTCAGGCCCAGCTTGTAGCTTCGTTCCTGCTGTTGTGCTCGGTTACAAGTCTGTAGATTATTATTACAACATAAGTATTGATAGACCCTCTTGAAGTTTTCTCCCAATTTATAAGAATTAAAATTCTCTGGTGCATCATGTCATGCAGATAATATTACTCTTGTATTATATAGACAGTCGGCTGCTAGATGTATGTATGAAGACAAACAATAAAAGACATTACCTCCAATTTTTTTGAAACATAAGCGCTCTTAACTCTTGTTCTTCATTGTTATCGTATTCTTTGTTGTGGTAATTCTTATACCTAATAAAAAAATAACGTTAATTTATTTTTAAAAAATCCACGTACATATTGTTTAAATGTATAATGTATATTTACCTACATATTATTCCTAGGAAGAATTATATTAGAAGGTAATAATTTTCAATGCGACGAACATATTTATTTAATTTTCTTTGCTGTGATTGCCTATTTCAAAACACGCCCGCCCTGTGGTCGAAATTCATGAATTATTCATGAATTCATATGATTTTAAGTTTAAACTTTACAGGGGTTCTTTTGCCTTTTAGATAAAAAAATGAAAATAATGTGACAGATTGACAAGCGTCAACGTGTAACAGAATTGTATCATGATTGTATCCGTAGAGCATATTAGATAAAGGATATTGTACCTATCAACCGCACGGTAGTGTGTTAATAATCTAAAGTAATAAGCAATATTTAAAAAATATTAGCTTTCTGCACCTCCTCCTCAACAAAAACTTTAATTTACCGGCCAAATTTCGCACTCCTCCAGTTTCAAAATTCACGTAAAACTGTACTGAAAGTTTTTGCCTAAATACAATAATTTGCATCCACGGTTGGAATATATTAGTATAATGCAGTGAGACTTGAAAGTTATTGATTTACCCGCGACAAAAGCAGAGCAGAGGTTGAAGCACAGTATGACCTGAACTATAATCGCCATGGTTGTGCGTTTGTGTCGCTCATTACACCGAACTTGGCGTTATATACCTAGTCCTCTCCGGGCTTAGGGTCGTAGGGTTTGTGTTGATATTAGGTACAGTTTACCGCAGGCAACATAAGATTCAATTGTGTGTTTGAAAACATTCGAATATGTTCAAGTCCATTAATCATAAAGTTATGCACTGATTGTAATATTTTAATAGCTTTGATAAAATTAATAATGAAAAACATTATAATTACTTATTAGCAATAAGCATCCATGTTTGGAACGCAGTGGAAGGCATATGCAACCTGTTTCTTATGTAGTGGGTTCGAATTCCCGAAAAACTATTTAGTAGTTTTTTAGTATTGAGTGATTTTGGAGTTTACTCCTTAAGAAACGATTTTCACATACTCGTATAAGCCCACATGAAAATATATGGGAGTAAAATCGCACTCACGATGTCACACGATCACACGGTACGGTGTCACACGATGTTAACCGAAGATTCGCTCGTCGGTCGCTTTGCATTGCACACCAAATTTTACTTTTTAGGGTTAACTCCAGTCGTGCGTCGGAGCTGACACACACGTCACACACTTTTGGAACGTAGTTCCTTATGGCGCGTTACGAATTGTATGGAGGCTAGACGGATTATAGGCACGACACTGCCACTCGAAATCACAATGTAATAACGACTATTAAGAATGATACAATAAACGACCTTATCACCTTGACAATAATGTAGAATTTTGCAATTACACATTGTGACTGTTATGACTGTTACATATTGTGACTAGCTAGCAGTCCTTAGGTGTGCGAGCGGTGGGACGGAAGAGCGCTTGATTTTATTACTCAGTAAGGAGCCGGACTTCGCGGCGGCAACACTGCGAGCAGCAAGCAACCTGCCCCCTCACCCCTGTCCCTACCTAAGGCGCGGCCAACTAGTTCCCCGCGCACTATATATACTTAGTTCAACTATTTGCTTTGTATAATATAATATATTATATCTATACAAATAAACAAAATTGAAGTGTCTGTTTGTAATCTCAAATTAACAGCTTTTATTTTCACTTAATGCATTTAAAAGTATGATCCGTACTTACAATAAAATATAAATTGTTAACATTTTACTGTCCGTCTGTCAGCCTGTGTGTTTATTCCGGCTAATCTCTGTATATATATTTTTTTTAATTTCCATTTTGAGAGAACAGGGTACAATAGATACATGAAATAGTACTATGGAAGTCTTAGAGTGGTGCGTACAAATTACAACGGCGCAGTAGGGAGACCTATATCATGATCTTTTTAATTTTTTAAGATAAAAAGAAATAATTAGTCATAAACATAAAAAGAAAGTTGCAGATGCTTGGAGTCGTCTTGCCGAGTTAATGGTTTCCCATTTAAGCCCAATTCCCAGTAAAGGAATTTTAATTTCTTTACTGGCAAAAAAAGAAATAGCCATCAAATATATTCAAAATTCTTTTTCTGATGTAAAGGGTATAATCCAAAGTTGATGATGGAATCAATGAGGAATCGAGAGAACGCCTCGAAGTTTATATGGACACATGTAGGGATTTTGACTTTTTCTGTAACCCAAGCATATACTACCAAAAAGTAAAATTTTACACCATGGTATACCATAAGTAAAAAAGTAAGGTATACCTTAGACCCAAAATTATTGAACAGAACTACTGACTCCTTATAGACACATATTCGGGGACTTCGGCGTTGTTTAAAGAACTGCAAGCATATGCCGCTATGTCAATTACAGTAATCATCTTTATAACCACCATCAACACACCATACATCATCACATTATGACGATATATTAGGTACTTCTCATAGTATTTTACACCGATACTATTTTATTATTTTTTATATCTTTGAAGATTACTCTGCCGTTTGTGGACCTGTTTGCAAAATTCTTTAGTTTTTATAAAGGGTATAATACTAAATAGGGATCTTGCCTAGTGTGGAATAGTACTGTAATTGTAATGTACATTTTTATAAATTTAATTTTAAAATTGTTGATTAAATATTCATAAATCTAAAAGAAATAGGTAATTAGATTGACGCAATAAAAAAGTATGAGCAAATAAAACATATTGCCTTCTCTTTCTCGCAAAACGATTTGTTACGTCACAAGTTGCTACTGCTATACATTTTGGCGGGAGCAACTCGTGGTTTGTATCTTCGTTATTTTTTAAGATATACGAAAATGGGTTCTAGATTGTTTATCAACATGTTGTCTAACATCGAATAGACGAAAAAAAATTTTATAGGCAACATCCCTATTGGTCCCTTAGTCACTAAAGTGGATGTTGGCATCCATGAGGAATCGAGGGAACTCCTCAAAGTTAATAGAGATATCTATAGGGATTTGATTTTTGTGAAGTAAACAATAACGTAAATGTAAATTTTTTCCTTTACGCCCAAGTGAATGTAGCGATACGGCCAACAAGCTAGATAACTTGACGAAGGTGTACAGTTACAAGTTTCGTAGAGTCAGAAGCTTGGTTTTACACGAGATCTGATAGCTTTTTCACAGTGCGAGTCATATGGTATCTTGGCATCACTTTACATGATAATGTTTTTGGTGGATTTCACTTCCTTCTGAAATTTGTTATGACAATATTTTTATTTCCTTTTTTTCATTGTTACTATTGATAACACAGATCTCTACAACAATTTTCAGACTTCTAGAGTAAAAATTTGCGTAGGTAAGTCTCGTTTTTTCATCCCCTAGTTTTTTAGGTTGAAGATAAAAGTTTCAAGTGTGACAATTGTTATGTTGTGTATGTGCTAATACTAGCTTACCTACCAAATTTCAGTTTTATAGGACATTCGGAAGTACCCTATAATTTTGTTGATCATCAGTGAGTCAGTGACTTCAGTCAGTCAGAGTCGGTCAGGGTTTTTATCAATAAATTCTAAAGTATAAAACCTCTGCAATCAAAACTTTACCTGTTTAATTAGTCCTCTACTGGAAACATATCCTGAAAATTTCGTTTATCTAATATAATCCAAGTTATGATGAGGGTTCAAAAAAATCGACGAAACGCTTCTAGAAAAGGTGGTCTGGCGGATATTGATATTGTATTAATGTCCGCGGAGTTTCCCCATGAAAGGATGCCGTAAGACATTATATACCCTCCGTGGAGGCCTAATTCGGAGGCCTTAAAAATTCCAGAGGCGGAAAGAGCTAGTATCATATATGACGTACACTCCAGCCTTATGCAGAAACGAGTATTGTACTCAACTAGGGTAGCAAATATCGATATCTCTCGTTAAAAAAACAAGGTTAATGCTAATAAGTAATTAAAGCTGTTTTTCATTATTTATTTTATTAAAGCTATGCAAACATAATAATCAGTGCTAAACAGATTACAGATAACTACATGACTTTGTGCTGAGCATAGACTGTTCTAGAATAAACGCGCCTCTATTACAAAATTACCATTTTAAAATTTACGTCACCTGCTGCTTACTGTGATATCTACACAACCCCTAACTATTACATTTATTTCACATGCTTTCGGCGAATAGTGCTATATAAAGCCAAGTTCGGTGTAATGAGCGACACAAACGCACAACCATGGCGATTATAGTTCTGGTCATACTGTGCTCCAGCGTCTGCTCAGCTTTCGTCTCAGGTAAATAACTTTGACTGCATTATACTGATATTACTTTTACCAGAAGCCTACATGCCCACTTGACTGCATTATACTGATATTACCAGAAGCCTACGTTCCCACGAGGGGTTTTTTCCAGTGCTGTCTTACTAACAATGACGGAAAAGTGTCGCTCGTAGGATTGGCTAAGGATTGGAAAAAATCGAAATAGGCGATGAATACATACTACCCTGGTATAGAAGTCAAGCTCTAGCAGATGTAGCTTGCTAGCTCTTAACCCACAGTAAACAGACAAGCACCACTCACCGTTTAATTAATAACTTTACTCTATCTTGGCAACAGAAGACAATATCTCCAAGAACTACGAGCAACAGGCCAGCCTGCGACTGCCCACCGAATACCACTTCAAAGGAGATGTATCATCAGCCTGAAATACGGAATTATCAAACCCTTCGAAATATGGTAAAGAAATAACTGTGACTACGCTCCAATGTCGATTCGATCATTAGAAACTTGGGGACTGCGTGTTACCGTTACAAAATAACATATTACTTTCGTGACATCATACACCCGACACCTGTACTTCAGCTTCGAGTACTTCGCATACTGGATCAAAATTGGGTTAGCAAAGTGTGGATGAGAAGTTTTCGGTGAAGTCAGTGCTAGCCTGCGTCTCTCTTAATATAATTACTGTATACACGGTGTATTATTATCAGAATTAAATATTTAACCCAATAATATGTACCTAAGTAATGACAGTATGTCTAACTAAAAATGTTCATAACTAACAGAAAAATATTTCCTGATAACTCCTACTAAGTATGGACACTCTCGCACCGCCGTACTATAAACTCCGCATCGGCTTTGAAGGTCACGCGTCCACCGCACAGTATGAGCCGCGCGGTTGTGAGTTGGCGTTAAGATTTTTTAGGATAATCTGGTCAAAATTTAAGGTCACATATCATGCATATTTTTGGAGTGAGAATCGATTACTGATCACGCTTGAATATCTATTGTTTGCACCAGGTACAGCGCGCGGCACAACCGCACGTGTCCCGCATGGACACGTGCGGCGGCATGGTGAAGCGGTACTACTACGGCGACCGCCACAGGGTATACACGGTAAGTTGTTGCTGATGAAGTATACTCTGATTTTTAATCTCAGTCAGTAAAATGACAGTCAAAATCAGACTGTCAATGAAATCGACCACAGACCCAAGTCTCGTATGTCGAAACTCGGTTCGGTTGTCAATCTCTCCTACTCGCGCGTATTATTTGACACTTATGCGTATGAGACAGCGCGTTAATCGAACCAAGATTCGAGGTATGATGATTGGAGTATGGTAAGCGATTATCGTCGCCCGCCAGAGGAGTTATACTTGTAACTCCCCTCGTGATACGCACTTGCGTTCCTCGGTCCTTAAAATCCCCGACCCCTTGGGCTTCCGGCGAACACAACGCAAGCTTCATATCACGACGGCTCACTGCGAAGCCACGGTGTTTATTCTGTCGACCCGGTCCATTCGAGCCGAATCATGAACCACGTTCAAAACTTTAGTATTATTGTGCCCCATGTGCAACATAAGCTCTCATATTCTTTTAGATTCATCCAACAGCAACGAATGAATTAGTGAGCCAAACAGTCTGTACAGCAGAAAAGGACGACGAGAAACCTAAGAACTTACTTGCATCCCTTGCATCAAAAAAAATTAAGCACTCAGGTATATGCTACAAAAATATTATGTCTGATACACAGCTTTAAATTATTAATTTAACGATTAGTGTTTAATAAGGTTAAAATATTTCGATATAACTCATGTCTACTAAAGTGCGGTCGCGGAGCACGTACATTGACTTATCGCTACTCTTCTCTTTTACTCGCCTACGAATATATTGCTATCGCGTTTACACAGGTGCACGATCGGAGCGTGATAGCAATATTTTCGTGCGCGAGTGAAAGAGCATTTTAGTCTTGAAATAATTGTGGAACCTCAGGGTAGGTTTAAACGTTCAGTTCTTAGTTAGAGTCCATTTACATATTACGTCACAGAGCAAGGGGGAGTACAAGGTCATACTAAACGTGACAGTACTTATTAAGTGCAGGTACAGGGATACTAAAACAAAGCGTGACATAGAGAGGTTTCAAAAAGTCGAAATTTTGTGTGACGAAATATGTGGATGGCCCCTTAGGACAGAACAACGTGTGTTGACAGCTAGTATTGTATAGGTCCATTAAACAATGTCCCTAGGGCCTAGACTATGTTGATATGTTTACTGTGTATGTACTACAAACAATCTCTAAGGCACTCTTTCCACATATTAATCATTAACTTACAATAAAACTAATTACACGACTATCAATCGACTTATTTATCATCTGCTATTTTGGCTTTCACTCATCAGATGGGAAAAGACAGAGCTAAGCTACCGGAACGGCATGGTTGTCAATCACCTCGTCACCCGGTACTACGACTTCCAGGAGCCGAATGTTGACGATATCACTTACAAACAGGGTTTGTTATCCTTTAAAATAATGCGACTTCGAAAGCAAAGAGCGTTTTCAATTATCCGATCCGATCGATCCGACCGGACCGAAAATAATGTAAAAAGACATGGCCTTTAGTCAAGATGCATTCGATAATTTCGACGGCGAAGTTCGAAAACAAAATGTATGGGATTTGACTTTCAGGCATCGCAAGCGACATGTCACTTAGCGATGACTTATGTCAAATCCCATGCATGTTGACTAAAGCCCCAAGGTATATGAAGTTTCATACACTTGACTTGTCCTTGAAATTTTGGAAAAATTGGAAAACCTTGGAAAACGCTTTAACTCTCGTAATCATTCGTTCCAGTGTCAGCGCATGCTGTCGCACTCATTCACGCATCAAAGATGCGAACTGAATAGAAATAATTACTTCCTTGAATTGCTTCCCTGATCTGTTGAAAATATCCAAATTAGAACATTTCTAGAAAAGTCTTAATTGAAACACTTTACGTTGGTAGCCGAAGAATATTGTGTCTTGGACAATATTACGGACTCGACTACATACGACTTGCACCGTGGACCCTCAGATGCCGAAGACGCTTTTCGAAGGTAGGTACTAAATAAACATAAGACTAGGTACCTATGGGTTAATTAGGATTTTAAATGATCATGAGCATGACCTCATGATGCTTGAGCCTGACAAATGATGATAACACATTCAGTTTCAAAGACGAAAATCTTCTTTATTATTTTTGAAAAGAAGTAATAGTAGAAAAGAAAATTTATTGGCCGCTCGTATTGATGAATGTAGTCTCGATCATGGAGGTATTAACTCGAAACATCAATATCAAGAAAAGAGATTTTTTTACTGGTATCTTACATTTATGATTTAATAAACTTAATTTTTTTATTAGATACAAGAATCATCACAACAGAAAATACGATGATGATGAAGAAGAGTTAAGAGCACTGATATTCAAGAGAAATTGAAGGTATGGATTATAGTTTATGTTTGGTTAGATATTACAAAGGCTAATGAGACGAAGTAAAAAATATTTAAATAACATATAAAGACAAAGATGCTATAAGGTAATCTACACCCTACAGACTTGTAACCGAGCACAACAGCAGGAACGTAAGCTACAAGCTGGGCCTGAACAAGTTCTCCGACCGCCTGCCCTCCGAGCTGACGCACCTCACCGCCACCAGACCGGGGGTACCTCGCGCGCCGGGCTCCCATCCCTTCCCCCTCTCCGCCCGGCAGCTGAAGGAGATGATTTCCCGTTTACCGAAAAACTACGACATGAGAATTGATGGAACTATAAGCGCTGTTAAAGGTATTTGTATAAGTGATGCTTGCCTCATTTCGGTGCTATACAATCCTGCTATTCTGGAACTGAGGACAAGAGTCACTAGACTTTTGAAAGCAAGGCACACAAATTGAAATTGAACATTTATTTTACGAATATGTATATTTTGTTCAGGGCTAGACTAAGTACTAGTGGCAATTTAATGGAATAGCAATGAAAACATTTTATACTCAAATGAAACAAAATGGTTTTGGACTATATCTAGCATAACAACATCGCAATCTGTAAAAATTTTTCTTGCAAATAATTTATTTATTTATTTATTTAATTTCAAATAAACAGCTTTGCACTAAATGCATGTAATAGTGTTTTATACTATAAATGGTACCCACCAAAAATGCAACTTTAAAATTTTTTGTCTGTCTATTTGTTCCGGCTAATCTCTGTAACGACCGGGCCGATTTTGACCGGACTTTCACTGGCAAATAGTTCATGTTATAAGTAGTACTCTTTGCTTAGGGTTCCGTTAAATAATAGGGTTCTATTTCCATTAAGAGGCATATTACATCTCGACTGTGATGTTTGCGTAAAATGGCCAATTATGGCGTTCTTGATCTCAGAAACAAAGATATATTAACAATTTTGACATACTGAATAGTGCAGAATTGCGAAAAGCAAAGCTATTGGCCTAGTTTGTAGCGGCCTCGCTTTTTATAAATTTCGCTTAACTTTTTAATTAAACCCAAAATTGCAGAGAAAAATTTTCATAAAATGCACGAAGGAACTTTTTTGAGCTCCTGGATTGAACTAATCTTCTAAGCAAATAAAATAATAAAATGAGAATGCTATCTCCTATATAGTCGTATAGTTCGTAGCGGCCTTAGAATTTTGAAATATATTTGATTTAATAAAGAAAAAAATATTAATAATTAATATAATAAAAAAACTTCGAAAATAGCTTTAAGTTAACTGTGAATGACTCCTATCTACGATAATATTATTAAGCAAAATTTATACCACAACAATTCTTACTTCATGAGAAATAAAGATTTTATAATTTTAAAGCATGAATTTAGTAAGCTTATTCAAAAAAAATCGATAAATACAACTGCAAAATTACTACAAAATACGAAATCTCTCGCAGAGTGCAGATTTATAATATCGCTCTTAATAGTCACGCGCAAATGAAGTTGCGGGCCAACCAACCAACTAGTAATATATAATAATAAAGAGCATAAAAGTGTCGGAGAGTAATTTATTAATGTCTCCTATGTAGATCAGGCCGATTGTGGGTCATGCTATGCCTTTGCGAGAGGGATCTACCGTGGCCACCGTCGCAAAGGCATATCATAGCCCTCGCCAGACGGAATGCCACTTGGAACTTAGACCTCAGTGAGCAGTCTCTGGTGGACTGCAGTTGGTTGTAAGTCTGGTCCTGTCAGTCTGTCAGTCTGTACTTCATAAGGAATCATATATATTCTACATCAATGTAATAAGCAGGTTAAGTTTGTGAGGTTGTAGGGGGTAATCTCTGGATCTAGTGAACCGATTTTGAAAATACTTTTACCACATTATTTGTCGTTTTCTATTGGTATGGCTATTTGCGGAAATATTTTGTTTGTTTGCATGTTTGCTTGTTTGCATTATTGTATGTTTGCTTGTTTGCATATTGATGAAATTTGACATAGATATAGAGTAGACCACGGGGATGGACTTATGCTACTTTATGTCGCGTCAAAATGTACGGTTTCCGCGAGTTTTTTTTTGCTATTTTTTAATTTATGCTAGTAAGGTAGAATAATTTTTAAGTGTTGATCATCTTTGTAACGGTTTTAGTAACAAAAACCATGCCTGTGAGTATGGTTACCTCGGCGCTGCCTTCGAATACGTCAAGCAAAATGGGATACCAACGGAAATGGAATATGGCATATATCTTGCAGAGGTGAATCTATTAAACAATCATCTTAAAGATACGGATATGTGCGTCAACTTGCATCAAATTAGATGTAAATTTTATTCAATTCAAATTAATTCAATTCGTTCATTTGCTCTAAAAGTGGTAACAATAGTTGGTAAAAATTTATAGGCTCTGGCACTTTTAGCTATATATAAATAGCATGCAAATATTTATAACATTAATTTAAGTTCTTTTTTCTAAATTATTACATTATTATATATTGTATTCTAATTATTTCATTAGTAATTACGTGCCATACTGTTAGAAAGTTTAGTAGATAACAAAAAAATAAACAGAAAATCACACACAACACAATCAAACTATTAATAAAATTCGCAAAATATTAGTAGTCAGTACATAACATATAATTATGTCAATCGAGTAGATATTTGTCGGTAATTACAATAACATGTCAGGATTATAAAATAGATGTCATAAATCAGTAACAAAAAATAATAAAACAAATGAAACACATTTAAAAATAATAATCAATAATAATATTATAATGGTCATTAATGTCATAGTAATTATTGAAGTTGAAGTTGACATTCGTCGTCGTGCGCTTGAATAAGACTGACGCCTTTTGTACGGATGTGTTTTGTACGGATTTAAAAATGTCAACCAAGTGCGACAATTGCAATAAAAGTATTTCTAAGGCAAGACCGGGCCTAGAATGTAACAGATGTGAAAAAACAGTACATATCAATAATGTATGTACCGGCCTAACAAAGAAGCAGATAACCGCCTTGAGAGCAACGGAAAACTTGGAGTGGACATGTCGTGATTGCCAAATGAACACTACAGGACGACGCTCTATCATCATCCCTAGTGACGAAGAGGAAGAAGATGACGAATATGGGGCACAATCCGGAATGAAAATTGATATAAAAAAACTAACCAGTGATATATCTAAAGAGGTGGAGAAAGCTATAAAAAGGGAAATGAAGGACATTACTCACACTATGCAATTCTATTCCGATAAAATGGATGAACTCTTGAAAAAAATAGATACAATGCAGGGAAATTTAAATAATTTGCAAAAGAAGAATGCTGAGCTAACTAATCGAAATAACTTTTTAGAAGTGAGGGTAGGAGCATTGGAGCAACGAGTACAGGAAGCGGAGCAACGTAGCTTGCATTGAAATACACCACATGCCAACTAAAACAGGAGAAGATCTACTAAACATTGTAAGCAAAATCGCTGAAAAACTTAACCAGAACCCTTCGGATATAGGGGAAATAAAGCGCTTACCTGAGAGAAACGGTCACTCAGGGCCGATACAAGTAAAGCTTAAAAATGAACAAACACAGATGGCCTGGTTGACCTCATGTAAAACTAAACATCCAAAAATTTCTGCATCTGATATCTATGATGGCATTTCTAATTCCAGTAATCCGTTATTTATATGCGAAGCTCTTACTCATTACAACAAACGGCTACTATTTTACACCAAACAAGAGCTAAAAGATACCTACAAATACATATGGATCAAGAAAGGAGTGTTACGTGTGAAAAAAGAAGGAGAAAACACAAAAACATATATTATTCGGTCCAAAGAAGATGTTAAAAAAATTAAATTCATTGAGTCGTAAGTCCATTTCATAATATATATAAAGTAAAATTATAAAAATGAATATCTCTCTAGAAGATATCATTGAAATCAAAGATTGTGTAGATTTAAATAGTTTTTTAAAGATTGTTCCTAACAAGGTCCAATTACTATGTATACATATGAATATAAGATCAATAATCAAAAATTTCTCAAACTTAGAACAAATTATCTATTCTTCAACAACAACAATTGACGTAATAATGTTGACCGAAGTTAATATCCATGAAAACCTTTGTAATATGTATAATCTAAAGGGTTATAAAATGTATAGCAAATTACGAATAAATAAAAGAGGAGGTGGTATTATTTTATATGTAAAAAATAAGCATCAGTTTACTTTAGGCACTATTAATACACTACACTGCGAAACTATCATAGGATCAATCAAAACTTCTTCTAAATACTCGGCGACCTTATGTTGTGTCTACCGTCCTCCAAATAACAGTAAGCACCTATTTATAAGAGAACTCAACTCCTTGTTAAATACTGTAAATAACGAATCCGATATGTATTTGCTAGGTGATATAAATATTGATGTGTTACAGGAACGCCCTATAAAACATATATACAACACCACTTTGTACGAATATGGCCTAGCGTGCGGGATCTCAGAATATACGCGTATTGAGTGGACTAAAAATTGTATTAGTAAATCTTGTATAGACCACATCTATGCACGATCACGCACGCTGGACCTTTACACGGCGGCGCTAGGAACTGCACTAGCAGACCATCGCATCATCGCACTCGCCACAGTAGGCACAGTAAGGCACAATGAAAACACACGAGCAGATATTAGCTACATAACTCGATACGACAGAAATACATTAATTAATAGTTTAAAAGCTTTGGACTGGAAGCCCATAAAAAAAATAATAAATCCAAATAAAATTTATGAAATGATTGTGAACAATATTAAAAACTGTTATAACGAATCCCAAATTAAGTTAAAAATCAATAAAAGCAGTAATAAAAATAATAATACATGGATTAATAATAAAATTATAAAGGCATGTAAATACAGAGACAAATTACATTTAAAATGGATACGTGACACATCAAATATGATATTAAAACAACGATACAATTCTGCCAGAAACTACGCTACTAAATTAATTACTATAAACAAAAATAAAAAAATTAAGGAACAAATTTTGAATTATAAAAATAGACCTAGACAACTGTGGAAACTCTTAAATGAAATTTCTGGGAGAGCAAAGCCTATGGCGGACACTATAATTTTAAACGCATTTTCAAGTAATAGTAGTACGATTAAAAATATTGCGTCCAGCTTTGCAAAAACCTTCTCAGAAAGTGGCTTAAATTATTTAAAAACATGTAACGTGAAATTACTAAACAAAAATCATTATACTTCACCAGCCAATGTTACCTTCAGGTTTCAACAAGCGTCTGCCAAAACAATATTACGAGAAATAAGGTCGTTAAATAATCTCAAAGCCCCGGGTATAGATGGCATTAGAGCTCAGGATTTGAAAATAATTGCAACGGAAATCGCAGATATTATAGCCCACTTCATTAATATGTCTATTAAATATGGAGTCTACCATCGCGACTTAAAGACGGGTATTGTAAGGCCTATATACAAAAAAGGTTTACAGACTGATTGGAATAACTACCGTCCGATAACAATACTATCCATCATAGACAAACTCGTAGAAAAGTCCATATCCAAACACATTTATAAGTTTTTTAAAGAAAATAGAATAATAACGGAAAAACAATACGGTTTTCAACCAGGTAAAAGTGCCACTCAATTACTTTCTGAATTTACTGACAAAGTTTACGACCACCTTAACAAAAAAGATCATATTTTACTAGTATTTGTTGATTATACGAAAGCGTTTGACACTTTGAGACATAGTACGCTTATTGAAAAACTCGATGACTGCGGCATACGAGGACCTCTGAATGAGTGGTGTCGAGACTATCTTAAGGATAGGTCCTTCGTAGTAAAAGTTGGTGACGTTTTCAGTGAAAAGGTGCCTATTGACGAAGGAACCGCGCAAGGCTCAGTTATAGGGCCCCTACACTACATAACATACGTTAATGACGCCATCAATGTCGTCAATAATTGTGACATGTACCAATTTGCCGATGACACATGTTTGGTTTCCGCCAATAAGGACATGAACATAGCCATAAAGAACCTTCAAAAGGATTTTACACTACTGACTAAGTGGTCTCATGATGCGGGACTAGCGATTAATGCTAATAAGACAAAAATTATTTATGTTAGCTCCAGCCAAAATCGTAGTACCATATCTCCGGAAATAATAGCGCACAGTCATAATTGCCTACATAATAATGCCTACACAAGTTGTAATTGTGAGTCAATAGAAGTAGTGAGCAAACATAAATATCTCGGTCTAATAATCGATGACAAATTTAAATGGACGGATCATATTAACTCAGTTTGCGACAAACTACGAGCAATGTTAGCTAAGTTTAGAATCATAAAAAAGAACATTCCATATACCATGATTTTAACACTATACAAAGCCCTGGGTGAAGCCACAATATATTACGGCCTAAGTAGCTACGGGAGGACGTTTAAATCGCATCTCGATCAAATTTACGACCTACAGCTTCGTATCCTAAAAACGATAGTGCCTGCAAAGCTTAAGACTAATAACTGTGAAGAACTTTTTATCAAAACTAATATATTACCCATACATGACCAGGTAAAATATATTTTACTAAAAGAAAACTTTTTTAACGAGAACTATCTAAATATAATACATCATTATAAACAAACTCGTAGTGCGTCAAAAATCAAATATTTAGTTCCACGATATTGTAACCTCTACGGCAAACAAATGTTGCAATATCAAGTACCTAACTTAATAAATAATCTTCCTGATAACCTTATAAAAGAAATAAATGAAACGAATATTAAATATAAATTAAAAAACTATTACCTCTCAAAATTATTAGTAGTATAATATAAAATTCATCACAAACAAAGTAAATAAAACCCGAGCTTAAGAAAAAAAATTTTTTTTTTTAAATATCCTAGATAATAAATAATATTATGCTGAAGCAATTTATGCCCGTGTGTTTCCATTGTGTGATGAGGATGCGGCCGCGCGGTGTATTGGCGGTATTGTAGTTCTACCTACGGTTATGACTTTTTTAGATTTCGTAAACATTAGAATGTGTGTAACCTTAAAAATATATTGCTAAACTTAGTAATAACATAATTAAGATATAAGCATTGTCTAACTAAATATAACTAGTTATTAAAAATTAAAATGAGCTACCGACAACGAATAGCAGTGTGCGGAAAAACCAGCAATGGTTTATGTCACACTGTATAGTTTAAGCTTAATGTTTGTATTCTTAGTTTATAAATAAATAAATAAATAAAAATAAATAAATAAGTAATTATTAATTCAGTATAGATTGATTATGTTATTATGCCATTGATTATTATTTTTTTGTTTAAATAATTCCTCTACCGAGTAGAAATTTTTAAGTTTTAACCTTACTTAAAAATTATTTCCTGTTTAAATTTATTATACGGTAGCTTTTTTATACGACTTGGGATAGCATTATATGCTTTTATGCACATGGCATAATATTGTCTCTGATACAATGCATTTTTCGGGATGACGTCAAGCACTAGCCTGTCAGGATTTCTCTTATTCCTAGGGTATATGTCACGTGCCTTTTGAAAGTTTTATAATTTATTTTTACATAATTCACTACTTCGTAAATGTACATGCTTGGTAAAGTCATTATATTTAATTTTAGAAAAAGTGATTCACAGGACTCATATGGCAGCTTACCACAAATAGCTCTTACACATTCTTTTTGGGCGATGAAAGCTTTGGATTTTATATACGTGGAATTACCCCACAGTAAATGGGCCATACCTTAGGACTGATGCTACATATCTGGCTGGATAAGCTGATAGGACTGTATGCATCGATGCCACTTGTTTGAGTTTACTGAGTGCAAATACAAATCTGTTTATTTTACTACAGACGTATTCTATGTGGGCCTTCCAATTCAGGCTCATCAATATACAAACCAAGGAATTTTGTATGTATCACCTTTTCAATACTCTTATTTTCATATGTAATGTTTCTACAGATGGCGGGCTTAGTCCTATAATTTTTAAATTCAATGAAATTGGTTATAGTTAAATTTATGTTTAAGTTATTGTTAGTCATCCAGGTAATTACAGTTTTAATTAAATTATGCATATCAAGGTGAGTATTATTATTGTCATTTTTATTAGTATGGATACGTCATCTGCAAAAAGAGTGCAATTATAATTTGTTATGTCAGGAAAATCGTTAATATAGAGCAGGAACAGGACTGGACCAATAATACTCCCTTGGAGAACTCAATTGACTCTAAATTTAGATTTCACGGCTGTTAAAATATTTTGGTTAATAATATTCATAATTTCGGTATACTGTTCTCTATCAGATAGATATGATTCTAACCAGTTTAAAGCAAGACCTCTAATACCCAGGTTGCTCAATTTCCTCAGCAGCACTTTGTGAGACACGAAGTCAAAGGCTCTTGACATATCAAAAAAGATGCAAGTTGTTGACTTCCTGTCATTTAAGTACTTAACTATATTAAATAATAATTTAGATGCCGCTGTGGTTGTGCTTTTATTACTTTGAAATCAGAATTGTTCTTGTTTAATTATATTATGAATTTCTATGAACGTGGTTAGTCGCTTGCACATTACATTTTCGAAAATCTTTGACAAAACAGGTATCAGTCTTATTGGACGGTAATTTTGTAATAGTGACTTATCTCCTTTCTTATACAAAGGTTTTAATACCGATATTTTGAAAAGATCTGGAAATGTGCCGGTTTCGAAAGAAATATTAGTCAGATAGGTAATTATAGGTGTTATTTAATTCCTGCAGTATTTTACAACCTTAGTAGATACTCCGTCATATCCTTCCGATTTAGTATTTTTAAGTGATCCAATTACAGTATTTATTTCGAAGTAGGTACAAAGATTCAGAAAGATGGTGTTTCGAATAAAAGTATTATTAGTATTAGATGGTAATGTTGTATTTTGTATATTTGTCAGATTAATTAAATAATTATTAAATTAATTAAAAATTGTAGAGATGAATTTAGTACATGATCCGTATTGTCAAAAAGGAGGTTTCGCTGCATTCAGTCATTAATTTTCTGTAGCTGTCTTGTATTGATCTCCTATTCTTTTTCATGGAAAATAGAATTTTTTTCTTATGTGTGCTCTGGGGACTTGAACAAATATCTTTTAGAGTGCTTAACTGATGATTTTGCCGAGAAATTATACGCTTTAGGTCATTGTTTTCTATTAGTATGTTGTCTAGTTCCTCATGCGTGCTTTCAAGTTGAATCTTTAGATAATTTATTTCACTTTTTAGTTCGCTAATCAGTCCACTGTATAAACCTGTTGACAAATCGAGACTTTTACAGTGAATTTCACTGTCTGATGTATTGTGCGATGGGTAACCCTCTATTATTTGTCTTATCTGATGTGATTTTACACCGTTTGAACACTAGATCTCCCTGCTACATACACTAATGTTATTAAAATGTTTCAAATAGTTTGTAATCTGATCAGTTTTTTTTTATTATTATTATTTTGCTGCAGTCAATTTTTTTTAATAATAAAAGGAGTACTAGCAATAAGAGTAGAAGCAAGAAAAGTAGAAAAAGGGACACTTTGTTTGAGTAGCGAACACACTACAAATAGAATTCTTATAGTGTTGTGGCAGAACGTGCCAATCGACTTGTGACAATCACATCTAAATTTCTGTTCTGTAGCTTCACTTTATATTGTTTAGTCAGTTATAATAATTTTTCTAATTTATTTGAAACCACCATCACTTTTAACTGTCTTGATTTTAGTTTTCCAATATTTAGTCCGGAGAGATCGTTATTTACACTATTTCACAAGATTCACTTATTCACTATAGGAACATGAAATTTACTATAACTGGTCTATTAAGTCACTCAGTGACTAGATAACACTTACACGATATTTATTAAAGTTTTTTAACAGTTTTATTTACTTTTTAGCTTTAATAAAGAACTTTGCTATTTTTAAAGTTAAAAAATGTGATACCTATACAGATAAAATCAATGTATTTAAGGATGGCGTATGCAAATACAACATGGTTACCAAAGTTACAAGAATCAAAGGATTTTTCGAGTTATTGGCGGGAGTCTTGCAATGAAGGCCGTCCTGTACAATTATGGACCTGTGGCCTCTAATATCCACGCCATGGACGAGCTCATATTGTACGACAGTGGCATTTACTACAACCCTGACTGGTGAGAATTGAGATTTTTATAGGGAATACTATGTATTTGTTTTAAATCAGCAAAATTCGAATATTTTCTGAATGAAAACATAAATATGGAAGAATACGGAAAAAAAACCGACAAAGTGCGAGGCGGACTGCACACGTAGGGTTCCGTACCATTTTATCAATATTTTACATATTTTATTATTATTTTGTTATTTTTTTACGAAATTTTCCAAGTAAGCGCATTTTACAAGTTAAGTCTCTATAACTCCTAAATTAGCAAAGTTATAATATAATATATAAAGATCTTTGTGAAAATATTTTTTTGTTCTCTGGGATAATAGTAATGTATGCCAGATGCCTACATAGTATTTTTGCCATGCTGCTGCAATAAAATAGAATAATTTACTTTTTTAGCAACAAGGAAAGACGGAACCATGCGGTGACAGTAGTGGGCTACGGCGAGAGGGACGGTACACCATACTGGATTGTCAAAAACTCGTGGGGAGAAAACTGGGGACAAGCCGGCTACATGTTCCTTTCAGCTGAAAATAACAACTGTCGTATACTAGACGAAGCCTACTTTGTTACTTTCTGATCAAACGGTTGACATAATATTTGTTTCATTAGCGATGAAACAAAATACTCGTATAATATAATCGATATTTTATGTTACTTTTCAAAAGCATTAAACATTTACCTACAAACAATATTTTTAAACATTTTACGAGTAATAAGATGATGACGAATAAAGTCAATAAAGCGATTGAAAATACCGGTGTGCCCCTGGACAGTTCTTAAGATAGGACGATTCATTCAGATTATGTTTTCGTTTCTTTTCACCACCGACACTTTTGGCGATATCTATTGCTTCTTGTGTCTTGGCCAAAAGATGTTTAATATCATGTAATATTGCCTATGATAGTCACAGAATAAATTCAATCAGAGACGTGAAATTGAAAAAAAATATATATAAGCCAATGTAAAATGTAAGTAAACTTAAAGAGGCTGTTGAAAAAACTCAATTTCAGGTAGATTTAAACACTTAATTTTTTTGTAACCATTTTGTTTTATAACTTAAATAAGGTGACCATGTAAAAATACACTATACTATAAAAATATACTATATATAATACTATAAAAATGTTTTATTAAAGAGTAAAAGATCTGTAGGTAAAGCCTCTTTTCGAGGTTGTCCAAAAACTCTTTTTTTTTTTTTCTAGAATGTTCGTGAAGTGTTTGTTGGTAATAACCCTGGTGTGTGCGGCTTGGGGGCACGTGCCGGACGCACCAGAGCCCACAGAGGCCTATCCGGAGGTGAGCAGCGTCAAGTGCGACGACTCCAACGATTGGTGCCACACCATAACGAAATACACCGCCAGCTTGCTGGTGCCCATCAGAGGATAGAAATAAAATTGAAAAGATTAGAGATAGATTATAGCTTTTTTCTCTCTTTTTGTTATTTTCTTTTACATCTCTACGGCCCGGATCGGTCCGTACCATTTTTAGATTTGGTATATTTGCTTTGTTATGATAAGGCTTTATAAATTATAGCTGATTTAAGTGATACAACTTTAAATAACTTAAAATTCAATTTCTATGAGATCAGCAGCTACGTTTTTAGGTATCATCAGAATGAAGTTCATTTCATTAACTGTAAAGGAAGAGTGTGTACCTATAAACTATGATATCATATTGATTATAAACAAATGTCAAATTGTAACCCGACTTCGCAAACTATATAGCCTACTAGCTGGTGCCCGCGGCCCCATCCGCGCAAATACAGTATCCCACGGGAACACTGTACTTTTTTGGGATAAAAAGTAGCCTATATTTTAATCCAGAGCCTAAACTACTACGATGCCAAATTTAATCGAAATCATTCAGTAGTTTTTGCGTGAAAGAGTAACAAACATCCATCCATACTCACAAACTTTCACATTTATAATATTAGTAGGATGTTACCCGGGCCATTACTAAGAATGTATTGAAACCTCATTCATTTAAATCGGATTAGTAGTTGAGGCGCTACGGTAGAACATACATACATACACATAGACTGCCAAAATCATTACTCTTCCTATTGGCTTTTCTTCGTAGTCGGGTAAAAACAATATATCTACTTAAAGGTTAAAAAAACTTAAAATGTTACTTATCGATTTCAAACGTTACTTAATTGGTAGCTGAAATTAATGTTCATTTGTTGGTCCTGCATAATAATGGTCTAATCTGATTACTGATATCGATAAGTGCAGTTGTTAAAAAACAATTTTATTATAGTTTTTGTTTAAAAATAAATATTTCGTTTCTATTATTTGGATGATAGGCATTTTTGTATGAGCCTAATAATGTAATATATCCCATACATTTTGTATTGTTAACTTATGGCTTGTAACTAACAGTTACCGAAACCCTGGCATATATAAACTATATGAGATAGAAACTTGTAAGTTTCCATGCTAAAGGGTGACGCTAATGACTCTTTAGGAAAATATTTTGACCGAAATCGGACAATAACTTTTCAAGTAATTCAAAGAAAACCTATGATAGCATTTAATTATTATTTAATTATTTAAAAGTTAATACAAAACCCTACATCCTCAGGACATAGGTTAGGTTATTTTTGTAAAATGTTCTAAAAGCTAAACGTTTGATATTGAAAAATCTGAAAAAAATAACGATGGCAGTCCGTGATAAACTTTGAAGGAAGGATGGAAAGGAAGGCTTAAATAACTTTGATAGTTAAGGACTTGTAAAATTCGCTTACTTGGCAAACTTCGTACAAAAATAACGAAATAATAAGTAAACATGTAAAATGTTGAAAATAAAATCATAAATGTATTCTATAATAATAATAATAATATCTATGGACGCTTCACACCACGTCAGTCTGGCCCCGAGCTAAGAATCCGAAGAACTTGTGCTACGGCACAGATTAATAAATAGTTGCGGGGACCAGACAACGGGAATTATATTTAATAAATTTATACTATTTCTTGATACATATATTTAAGATTATGATTATTTTAGACACATATTTGTTACACACCCATAACCCATGTATGTTATTAATATACATTCATATAAGACAGAAATATTTTTGTTCCCTCGGCGGGTTTCGAACCCGTGACCTTCGGCTTGAGCACGCGACGCTCAGAATCCCTATTTCTTTAAGCTTTTCTCGCAGAGATTCAAGAGATGACATCTTATAAGTGGAACGTTTAACTCGCTTCTGTAGCACAATGAATATTATTATACTATCATAGATTAAATACACTATGAAAATAAACTTAGGCCTTTTCATTCGTTATTGGATGATTTATACAGTATTTTCCGAGCGAAGTAACCACTCTTGAAATACTGTAGTGCCTGGGACAGTTGGTTTTTAAATGTCGTATAGTTGCTTAAGCACATACGGCATTCTCACAACACAGTCAGCCTAGTCCACAGGAATCACTAGTCAATACGTCTGGGGCCAACCATGTGCGGATTTCCTAACGATGTTTTCCTTCACCGTTAGAGCGTCCGTATAATGCACTTGAGATCTGAAAAAGTCATTGGTACACGCCACAACCTGGAAATCGAACCTGTACTCTCTCAAATGCTAATTAAATGGTCTGCCCACTAGGCCATGGAGTTCTTTTGCTATAAAAATAACTTGAAAAAAAATTTACTCATCTGAAATTTTTCAATTTTTTTTGACTGGATTATATGCTGCAGAACTGAGTTTATCTGCCAGATTTGCAATATACAAATAGGACCCCACTATAATTTACGATCCAGTGTTATTCCTAGATATACAGTGGTGTTCACTAAGTTAATTTTCAACCGACTTCCAAAACACAGAAGGAGGTTATCAATTCGTGTGTATGTTTTTTTTGTGTGTATGTTACGCGCTTACTCCGCCGTTTTTGGACCGATTTTCAAAATTCTTCTTTTACTGTAGAGTTGACTCCTGAATTGGTACCATTGTCACCAAATGGTAGACTTGGTGATGGGATCCATGAGGAATCGGGAGAAGTCCTCAAAATATATAGGAACACCGATAGTAATTTTGACTTCTTTTGAAGTAACTCGAGAATATGCTACCAAAAAGAAAAATATGCCAAGGTATACCCTGGATCCAAAAGCACTGAACGGCATTTCTCAGTCTTTAAAGATACACGTTTGGAAAGTTCAGCATTGCTTATAAAACTGTAAGCAAATGTCACTATCAAATAATCATCATCACCACCACCATCATCATACCATACACCATGATATTATATTGATATCTTGTAGGTATTTCTCATAATATTCTTTTACACCAATATTCGATTTCTTTGACCATTCCATTCAAAAAGTGAAATATTTTGCCAAGGTCCAGGACCCTGGGTCCAAAAGGACTGAATAGAATTCCTCAGTCTTTAAAGATGCGTTTGGAAATTTCAACATTGATTAAAGAACTGCAAGCATATGTCACTATTAAATAATAATCATCATGACCACAACCATCATCACACCATACATCATATTATGTTGATATAGGTATTTCCCATAGCATTTTACATCGACATCGATTTCTTTTAACATTCACAGCTACCAAACAGTGAAATATTGTGCCAAGCCTGTAAAACCTAACAACGATGATGATGAGATCCATGAGGAATCGAGGAAACTCTTATTAGAAAAGTTAATGATCGTTAAGTTTTCTTACACATTTTTAATTTCTCCGCAACTTTTACTGTCAACACAACACCACAAAAAAGGTTTATGAAAATTGGTATACCAGACCAACAGAAAAGGGGACGTATGGGGTGGGGATTAATATAGAAGACGATGACTAACTATGAAGTAATCTGAGACACAGCGCCGGCCGATTCAACATTAGGCATTTTGAGTAGAACCTAGTTCTATTTTGTTCTCAGTAGACCTTACAGAATTTACTTCTCTCTGCGTTATATTTTTAAGGTAAAAATTTAATAGTATAATCGCCGCGTCCCTTACTATAATTTACTATATGTAGGACTGGGATGGGTAACTGAAACACTTCTAGACTGTTGTATCACAGACCTACCCGGTCGATATTCAGTGTTGGAATGGTTGTGGACTGGCAGTCCCCAGTGGGTGCTTGATCTCCCCACTCCTGGTTCACCACTACCATTACATCACCGATACCACGCCCACGAGTGTGCGTGAATATATTTATTATATATAAGTGTCAATACACTACACCGTAATTGTATAAATTCCTGACCAGCGTAGCATGCTCGATACAGTCAAAAACCTTGGATAGGTCACAAAAGATACCAAGTGCATCTGCGATCCCCGCCAGGCCTGATATATGCTGCAAAGCAGACTGATGCCTGCATCTATTGTGGACCGACCTTTAGTGAAACCGAATTGATTGCTATTTTATAACATAATATTTGTTTATTTATAGATCAAATTGATCAGAGGAAATCCCATTCTCGCTAACGATAGTCACATAATCAATTTAATTCAATCACAGACGTGAAATTGAAAAAATATGTCAGCTAATATAAAGCGTAAGAAACAAAAGGCTGATGAAAAAACTCAATTTATCAGGTAGGCCTCTCTCCCTCGTCGATCTTGCTTGTTTGGGTGCTGGTAAGAGTTTGTTAAATCTTATCTGCCGTAAACTTTCCAGTCCTGGGCCCGTCGCGCGTCGAATTATCCAATTATATTTCCAATGTTACAGAGGTCTTCCTCTGATTGGTAGGTTGGATTATTCCAATTTAATTTCTTACTTTGACCCTTTATCAGCACAGCAAATAATTAAAAAAGTTATTATTAAAGTGTAAAAGATTATTAGGTACCTAATGACTCTTTTCCAGATTATCCGAAAAAAATTGTAGAATGCTCGTGAAATTTTGGTTGGTGATGGCTCTGGTGTGTGCGGCGTGGGGCCAAGCCCAGGGCATGGCCAAGCCTATGAAGACTACCGTGTACGAACCACCGTTCCAAGTCGCCAAGAAGTACACGGTCGGCTAGTAGGTCCCCCCCACCAGAGGAAAGAAATAAACACATTGAAATGACACTTGCGTTTTATTACTACTATTATTAATGTGAAAGTTTCTGAGGATGGATGGATAGATGGATGGATGTTTGTTACTCTCTTACGTAAAAACTACGGAATGGATTCTGATAGAATTTTGTATGGTAGTAAAGATTAACATATATGCTACTTCTTATCTCGAAAAAGTACAGTGTTCCCGTGGGATACTGTATTAACGCGGACAAAAGCTAGTAAGCTCTAAGTATAAATTATCCTACATCCAACTCCTATGAGTTCGCCTCCTATAGTTTAAACGAGACAATCTTGTATATTTATTATAATCGGTTTCTCGAAAACGGCTGCAATTATTACCATATTGTTTAGTATTCAGGGAGTTTTGGGGGAGAAAAATCGATCTAGCTAGGAATTATCCCTATAATACAAATAACGTGCTTTCTGTATATTATCAGAATTGTAGTGGCCTTAAAACTAAACTCTACACACTTTATATGACTATCACTTTATATTATCACATAACTACGATATTATAATACTGATCGAGACTTGACTGAATGACAACATCTCAGATAAAGAATTTATTGACAGCCGCTACAGGGTTTTCAGGTGTGATAGAAATTTAGGTAAATGTCGTCGCAAAGATGGCGGTGGAGTGTTGGTGGCGGTGCGGCGCGCGCTTCCGGCGTCACGGCGTCTCGCGGCCGGGTTCCACGTGCCGTCTCCTCAGCGTATCACTTGGTGGACCATGTTATGGTTCAATAAAAATTAATAATAATAGCTTAATTATTAGTGCAACTTATATACCACCTGCTATTGCCCCTCAAGTTTATGAAACTCATTTGAGCTATTTAGAAAATTGTTTACAATCATCGGACGTCGATTCCTTTATTGTAGTAGGAGACTATAACCTACCGACGTTAAAACCTACTGGCGTAAAAGTACTATTATAATAATAATAATTTATTGGTGCAAAAAAGCAGATTGTAGTTGGTACAAATTAACTTATAGCTAGGCACAATTTTACATACAATCCAGTCACTGTGGGTGAAGTCCTGTTACCCTTGATAGGTTGATAAACCTGTAGTAAGGGTTAACAGTCCCTATCCCTCTGGATATTACATAGCAATTTCACTGAAGTTACTGTTTACGGGGGTTCTCCTTGGTCATGGTTCAAAATATAACTGTTATAATTATAATGTTATTAGATAGTGCATGCATGTATGTGTGTGTCTGTGTGTTGTGTGTGTGTGTGTGTGGGAGTGAGTGAGTGGGTGACTGTATGTGTGGCGTGTGTGTGACCGAATTCATATGCGAGTCTACTGACTGCATGGTAAATATATTAGTTTTAATAGTATGATACGATAATATGTTATGGCATGAAATGTTCCGTTTCATCATAGGATTTATTTTGAAGGTAAGATTGGATTAACTTTTTGTAGGTGAAATATGACGACTCGTATATTGGCAGACTTCGGTTAATTTTATTGTAGAGATATGGGCCTAGAAAGTAAAAGAATCGTTTTGTAAAAGACAATCTCGGTTTGGGAATTTGGCATATTTTGTCCTTACGACGTCTCGTAATCGTGATGAAAGGGATGTTTCGGTGTTGCCGGAGGACCGTATTGAGGATAAATAATTGCCGAATATTCAGCATTATATCGTAATATAGCTTGGTTTGCAATATGTCGTAGATTTTTTAATATGTAGATCAGCTTACGAACGCGAGCTACCAGAGCGTTTATATGCATCCTAAAGTTAAGAAATCTGTCAATAGTCACACCTAAATATTTAATGTAATCGACGGAGGATAATGCAGGGCAGTTACAGAAAGGGTGAAATATATTGAGGGGAGAAGTGCAGGAGTGAGATTTTAAAGTTAGTGAAGTTGCTGGCTGAGAATTTGGGCTTACAGAAAACGTGATAAACTTAGTTTTTTCGGTATTTAGCGTTAAGGTATGAGATTTGAGCCACGTTTCAGCTAATGTGAATCCATTTTGTGCCCTGTGTTCCAGATCTTTCCACGAATCCGCTACAAAGGTGAGTGCAGTGTCATCTGCATAACTGATACCTTTTGAATTTGGGATATCGAGTTGACAGAGATCATTCACAAAGACGAGGAATAAAGTATGCCCAAGAATACTACCTTGAGGTACACCGTAATAAATAGGTAATTCATCACCTTTATGCCCACCAATGCTAACTAACTGTGAACGATCCGATAGATAGCTTTTGAAAAATTCCAGTTGCAATCCTCTGATACCCATGATTTCGAGTTTATTTAAGAGTGAGGCAACTGGAACTGTATCGAAAGCTTTTGTGAGATCTACAAATATAGTAAGGACCTTCTTATTTTTATTTAAATTGTCAACCAAGAAGTTACAGAGATCGTGTATAGCGTCACAAGTAGATTTGTTTTTGCGAAAGCCAAATTGTTGTGCAGATAATAGACCAAATCGTTCTAGGTAACTGACCAACCGCTTGTTTACCAAATTTTCAAGGACTTTAGATAAAGCACTAAGAACTGCAATTGGGCGATAGTTATTTGGAACACTAGTTCCTTCTCCTCCTTTGAAAATAGGGTGAATGATGGCTTTCTTGAAAGCATTGGAAAAAATACCAGCGTTAAAACAGAGGTTAAATAAATGACTTAGTAACGGTGCTAGGATGGCAGAGTACCTTTTCAAAATGGAAGGAGGAATGCCATCCCATCCAGTAGCTGCATTTGTTCGTAGGGAATTAACAGTTGAAATGATTTCGTCGGGATCTGTATGTTGCAGGGTAAAAGAAGTACATATAGGAGTAGACGGAGATTTTGTGTTAGCGGTAAGGCGAGTTGACTGGTTAATAGATATATTATCTGCAAGATCTTTCCCAATATTCACGAAAAATGTATTAACATCGTTACAAGATTGAGTATTTGTGGAGGAAGCTTTAAGTAGTTGCAAGGAAGGATTTTTTGGTTTTGTTGTATTTGTAACCTGCCTAATAGTGTCCCATAGTAGCTTAGGGTTGTTACCAACTTTAGATAATTGATGTGCATCGTGTCTTCTCTTTGCATTCTGTAATACATTTGTACAAAACCTTCTATAACGCTTGTAGGTTTTTTTTTTTTTTTTTTTTTTTTTTTTTTTTTTTTTTTTTTTTTTTTTTTTTTTGTTCCCCCTAACAGTATCAGGGCCAATTTTTTGCATTGTTTTTTGTTTACAATTTATGTTTTATTTTTAATTACAGTTATTATTATTGCTTTCGTTTCTATTGCTATCTCATTGTACATTTCTCTTTGTCTTATTACATTTCATTTTTGCGTTCGCAACTTTTAACATCTTATTAACTATTATTTTTATCACATTTGCATTTTGTTAATTTCTTTTCATTTATTACATTTCTTACTCTACGTTCTAATTTCTGTTCTTACATTTATATCTTTTACATTTTATTAACTATTGTTTTACATTTACTTTACATTCACACTTCACGCTTACATTTTCTTGAGTACCTTCTGTTTGTTACAATTTTTTGCTTGCTTATACAGTTCTTTTCCTAGCTTACATTTACTTCTTTTACATTGCTTTCGCATTTGTCACAGCATCAAAATTTGCTTAGACTACTTTTACCTTTGCCTTACTTTCTTGTTTTTAACTTTACTTTACATTTCATTCCTTTTTTAATTTCTACATTCTCTTTTCTAATTTACATGTATAACCATTGGTTTCTTTTCCTACTTATTCTACAATTTCTAACTTACATTTACTTTTACATTTTGTTCTTTTTAAAGTTTGTTATTTACATTTACTTACTTGCTTTATCATTCTTATTTTATATACTTACATTATATCGTTTCTCCTTCTCGATATCTTTCATTACCATTTACATGCCTATTATTATTTCAATTTACAATTATATTTACGTCTATTGTCTTATTTTGTCTAATTTAATTTAGTCACGTTGCATTTTACTATTTCTTTATGTCTTTACTTTTTAGGTTCAGGTCGGTGTGTCCGCCCCGGCTTTTATTGTGCTCAAAATTTATAACTATATAAATCTCTTGCAGCCCTTGCGGGGCCCCGTGACGCGCGCATGTGCCCACAGTGCCGGTTTCTGTTGATCTTGAGCTAGTTCGTGTTTATTTGCTTTAGCTATATATGCTCCTTTATGTCACCATATAACCATATATATGCCAAGTGTCAAAACCTATGTCGAACTGTCCATTAGTCTTTTATTTGCATTGGTGTCTTAAAATACATTTTTAATTTACATCCAATAGCATTCGACGTTTATCGGGACTACTGCTCTTCGTTACTGTAGGCGACTGTTGCGCGCGCCATGGCGTCCCACTTTTTCCGGACCGGGCACTCCGCACTGAGAGCATTATGCTCTACTTCCTTATTCCCCACCCCAACGCAGTTTATGCAGCGCGGTTTACTACCAGCCAAACGTTCCTCGCACCGAGACTGGTGATGCGCCCCGGAGCAATGGCCGCACCTCACCTCGGCGGTAGCGCAGAATCGCCGCCCATGTCCGTACCCTAGACAGCTCGAACACTGTATTAGGGGGGACTGGTCGGCGACCCGCACACGCTGCATATCTATATATAGATAGCCCGCCTTGGTGAAGCACGTCCACATCTCCGGTGACACGATCATTACCACGTGCTCGGTGCTGTCATCTTTCCCCCTCCTCCTATATCTAACCTTCATCCTATCCTTTTCCCCCCCAAGATGTGCTCCATGAGGTGCTCATTTTGCGTTCTTATGGCTTTATAAATGTCTTCATCCGTGTTCGACTTGAGCACCCCATACAGCACAACCTGCGGATCTTTGTTTTCTATACTCTGGACTTCTAGTTTTCCCCCACTTTTCTCTATTCTTTCCTTAACTTTGTCTCTATCCTTCTTGTTACTTAATCCTATGATAACTTTCCTATCTTTACCTTTTCTAATCCTATCAATTTTTATTCCTTCCTTCTTTGCCTCTATAACTGCTCCTATTTCTGTCACTATCTCTGCACTCGTCATAATGTCATCCCTGTCCGTCACTACTAGAGAGTGGAGGGTCAGGTGCTTCGGCTTCGGCGGCGTGGTTTCCCTTCCGCCACCGGCTACCGCCGCATAAGTCGCGGATCTTGGTTCTGCCGAGCCCCTGGCCCCCCACTCTTTAACTGCCCTACTTAAATTTTTCTCATTTTCCTTTGCTAACTCCTGATTTTCCTTTCTAATTTCCTCTACCCTGCAATTTATTTCCCCTTTTATACCCTTACATTCGATTATGACCTCCTTATTTAACTTGTTTATCTCTTTTAATTTGTTACTTGTCTCCTTTCTTATGTCCTGACTTAACTTCTCTACCCCACTCAACAACTCGACTGCCCTATTTAAATTCTCTTTACTTTCTTTTGCCGATTCCTGGTTTATTTGTTTTATTTTCTCTACCTTATTATTAATCTCCCCTTTTATACCCTTACATTCCTTTATAATCTCTTGACTTAACTTATTTATCTCTTTAAAGCTTGTATTTTTACTATCCATTATTTCCACACTTAATGCTTTTACAATATCCGTCAATTCGATTGCCCTGTTTAAGTGGTTCGTACTGTCTTTTGCCAATTTCTGGTTTACGAGTCTCATATTCTCTACCTTGGTGTTTATTTCGTCTTTTATCTCCTTACAGTCCTTTACCACCTCTCGATTTAGCTTATTTACTTCTTTAAATTTATTATTTGTTTCCTGTCTTACTTCCTGAATTAACTCTTTTACCCCATTTATCAGTTCGGATATTTTGTTATTATTTTCCTCATTTATTTCTTTCATCACTTCCCTTATGTTGCTGTCATCTATCTTATACGTCCTTTCATCCATCATTCTTTCCATTCTTTCATATAAATCTGCAATCTCTCTCTTACAATCACAACTTTTTGGGGTTCCTTGCTCACTTCCTCTTTCACTCCGTTCCTCCGTATCGCTTGTTTTCCTATTCTCCTTTCTACTTAGTAACGCAACTCTCCCTATATGGTTAGAAATCTTCGTAAGATTATTTGCCAAACCAGTCTTTAACTCGCCTCTCATGTTCCTAGTCTGGTTCAGCAAATATTACTATTACAATACTATTTTTAACCGTATAGGAAGTTTCTGCCAGAAGGGCGTCAAGGGAGCCGTCGGGGTATCGGGGAGTGCTGGTTTCTATTTGGTGCTGGCTACTGTCTCCGCTACTACTACCGGCAGACCCCGGCCCCTCCATGGTCAATCGATTTGGGTTTACAGGGTTTTTGTTGTGTGGGGTATGAACCATTGCCATTTTAGTTTTAATTTATATGTTCGAGTTATGTATGCTTAAGCAAGCAAGTGTAATGTATTTTATGATATGTAAAGTGTTTATTCTGTAAGATTAAGCTTAAGATTATTGGGGGAACGCGTCAAGTGTAAATATGTAAATTGAATATTTAATATTAAATATAATTATAAATTATAAAATCGTAGAATTGTATTTGTATGTCTAAAATAGTTGGGTCTTTTGTAATAGGCGTGTTACCGTTTATTTATTTATTATGATATAGGGCTCCAATATTCGTTAGCTATATATGTAATTTTGTCCTAGGTTGAGAAATATTGCGCCTGATATAGCTTAATAGCTAAACCCGATCCTGTCGGTTTTTGTTTCTCTTTATTTCCAGCAGGAGCTTTATTTTGTCCACAACTATTTAGCCTACAATTAGAGGGACTCTAATAAGAGTCACTAGTCCGATTGTATGTCCTTAACCTAACAACTGCACCAAAAATGATGCAGTTGGTCCTAAATCAGAGTCAAGTATAGTGTATAAGTGTAAAGTTATAATATTATATAGATAATGTATATGTTAATAGTTGTATAGTAGTTAAAATGTAAGGTGTAAATTTAAAAGTAGTTTAAGTAGGTGTTGGTGAGTATTTCATTTGTTGGAGACTGTTTACATTTCTTGTGAAGGGCATCCCTGTTTTTCATACACCGCAGGAGACCAGGGGTAATCCAGGGTTTAAGAATTCTTTTATTAGATGGTACTTTTTTCGGTGTGGAGTTTTTGTTTACGGTAGAAATTAATAACTCTACTATTGCGGACGCCAATATGTTGGGATCATTGATTAAGAAATAATCGTCCAGCTTTAGCTTTGAAATTGCTTCGTCAAGTGATTCGTAATTTATACATTTACTAGCGACGTTGGCAAAAACACTTCTATCGATAGGATGACTGATACATAATAGTATTGAGTAATGATCTGTTATTGTTGATTCGTAGACAAACGAGAGTGTTGGGTACTTTGTTCTTATAATAGTGTGGTCTAGACAGTTATTTTCTCTTGTTGGTAGGGTGTGAGCAAGCAGATATCCATAAAACGCGAGTGTATTGAGGTATTCATCTGCTCGTGAATCAAGTGAGTTGGGCTTAATATCTATGTTTAGATCACCGGTTATGACGACGGACTTACAAGTAGTGAAATTTGGCAAAAGTTTGTTAAGAGTTGCAAGACAATCAGCAATATTGTGATTAGACGGTGGACGATAAATGCATAAAACTGCGATATCTTCATCGATTTGAACACATATTCCAGAAGCAACATGATTAAAATCAAGCTCTATGCATTTTGGTGATAAAGCCGATTTGGCATAAACGACCACGCCGTCATTTTGATTAATGTGGGTAGTTGTTTTGAAGGCAGTATAATTTTCGAGAAGAGGTATGTTAATATTGCTAGAGCATGGTAACCAGCATTCAGTCAGGATTACCAGATCGCAATCAAAGGAAAAACGATGTAGAAAGGGTTGTAGACTTAAAAAGTTGCGATTTATAGATCGAATGTTTTGTGTGAAAACTTTTAGGTAATTGTTTGCTTGTTTTAACAGATGCGACGTTTCTTCGGGTATGCAAGAGTAAACATCTGATGTAGTCAGTTGATCAATACTATCAATTAAATCATGAATATTATTAGCCATTTATATATTATGTGTAAAACAAACTTGTTACAGATCATTGAGACTCCCTGATTATAAATTTGTATACTATGTATAGTGTATTGTGTAAGATGAATTAATGTAAGTGATAAGTAATGTTTGGCGTAGTGTGTTTTGTTAAAGGTTGAATTGTCTGTTATATGTGTGATATAATATGTGTAGTTTTGTGAGTAAGTCTTGTATATTATGCTTGTAATATAATAATAATTGTTGTGTGAATTTGCATGCTTAAAAAAATCATTTTTATCGTCCATAAAGTAGAACCAAAAAAATGTGGGTAACTCGAAATAAAATGCTTGGTACAATTTTAGGCTAGTGACACATCGAGAAAAATAAATTGATACAAAATAACAGGATGAAAGAGAAATGCTAATGAGTATTAAAATAGTTATAGAAAAAAGTTCTAGTCAGTCCCCCTCAATACCGCAAGTTCGTTTTCGTGCTTGATTTCCAGACGCTGATCGCCATCATTTTTCTTCATAAATACTCTGCCATTGTGGGTCCAGCAGTATTTAAACCCAAGGTTTTTAGCTTTTCCCCGAGCCATCGCGAATAATTTGCGGTTTTCGTTTGTTAGACTTTCGGCTACATAGATCGGGAAGACAGGAGCTGGTAATCCTATGGTTGCAGTGGAGAGCTTATTAGATATATTTTTCTTATTGAATTCCTTTGCATGGCTCAGTATTTTATTCTTCATAATAGTCGAATAAAACTCTGTTACTACGGTTGAGGTTCCAGTTCGAGTTTTAATACTATATATATCTTTGATATCAGCAGGGGTAATATTTACATCTAAAGTTCCGCATATTTTTTGAACGGATAAGCTAAGATCCTGGTGTGTCTCCAGCTTTAATTGTGACGTTGTAGGCAGATTGCGGAACTCGATAACTGTGGACTTGGACCTTTTCTCAAACTCGTCGATTTCATATGGAACCTATTATAGCAAATCACAACAACCTCTCCGATTCTCATATGATAAATTTCATGTCCTTGTTAAACTGCGTGCAAGTTAGTACATTGAAAAATGAGCGAGACCGAATATTAGACCTCTTTCTCACTAACATTTCTGAAACTGGGTCTTCACTCACACCTGTTCCCTTGGTACCAGTAGTACCATATCACCCACCTTTCTACGTACTAGTTCCACTAAATAACAGGCTCAAAACTATGAGAATTCTTCCTAAGACACAGTATAGTTATACAAAAGCTGATTACACTCTCATAAAAAAAGAAATAGATTCAATTGATTGGTTAGGGCTACTTAAACACAAAACTGCAGAAAGTGCAGTTTCATCATTATATGAAAACCTATATTCAATTATTAAGAGAATCGTACCTATAAAACGTAAACCGTACGCCGTACGTACACCGTACGGAAATTAAATTATTTCGGATTATTCGTTAGTGTTGACGACAATTTTTTGAAGAGAGTTTGTTGTTCGTTAAAGAAATATCAAAAAAGTTTACTGAAGCCATCCGAGTCCCCAGGGCCGGGAACTACCTGGCACAACGCCATAGCCATTGCTATTCAACAAGGCAATGCTGTCAGTTTGTTATACAGGGTGGGCCATAAATTTTTGCACATTTGAAACATGAATAAAAATAAAACTACTAATATTATTTTATTGATGATTTATTTAACGTAATAAACATTTAAAGCAATTTATTTTTTAAAAATGACATCATCGAGATGTGCCCCGTCTCGTCGCTGGCACTCCTGCAATCGACTACGTAAACTTTGGAAAACTCGTTGACACATGCTGCGAGGAATCGCGGCTATCTCCTCGTGGATGTTTTCTTTCAATTGGGATATGGTCGTTGGTTTATTATGGTAAACTCGACTCTTCAGATATCCCCACAAGAAAAAATCGCAAGGTGTAAGGTCTGGGCTTCTTGGAGGCCATGGAATATCACCTCTGCGAGAAATTAATTTGTTGGGAAACATTTCTTTGATCACCGGTAAAGTCACATTTGACGTATGGCATGTTGCTCCATCTTGTTGCATCCAAGTCCTGCTGTTGTATCCTTCAAATTCATGTAACTGTGGTGACAAAAACTCTCGCAACATCTTCACGTATTCCACTGAGTTTACAGTTACGTTATTTCCCTGACTGTTTTCAAAGAAATACGGACCGATTATGCCTTTAGCCGATATGGCAGCCCATACAGTCGTTTTAGGTGAATGAAGGGGCTTTTGGTGTTTAAGGCGAGGGTTTTCCGTGCTTTTTCATTCGTTTTCCAGTACCGACAATTGTGCTTATTTACGTGCCCATTGATGTGAAAATGGGCCTCGTCCGTAAACAATACATTCTCAAGGCTAGAGAATCGCTCCAGCATAGTGTCAGCCAATAACTTACGTTGAATGTAACCGTTTGGCTTCATCTCCTGCACAATTTGAAGCTTATACGGTTGTAGTTTAAGGTCCAAATGCAAAATTCGCCGCAGACTAGTTCTTGGTATTGCTAGAGCCGCCGAACGCTTACGCGAAGATGATTCTAGATCGTTCCGTACGGAAATTTCAACTTCCCGAATGTTCTCTTCGCTTCTTCTTGAACGTGGCCGTCCTGTTTGTTTAATATTGGTTGTCGATCCTGTTTGCTGGAACTTGTTGACCCAAGCTTTAATTAAATTAACACTTGGACACTCACTTATACGCTGTAATCCGTATTCAATTCTAAATAGCCGTCGTACAGTAACGTAGGAGTCGTTGTTTTTGTAAAACATTTTTACACAAATAGCACGCTGTTTTATATCTATAAATTGTCCCTAAATGATGTCGATATTGCAACTATTACTTTACTATTAGTTTTAGTTTAAATACTATTAGCTCTATTTTGTAATGTCTAATGTAAATGTAATCTAAGTTCTGACATTCAATTATTGCATGCCCGAACGGGCAAACTGTTGATACTATACCATATACTGTAATATCTTATCTGTTGTACACAGTTTTATAGCAATAAATAGCTCTTTGTCTTTGTCTTTGTCTTTGCTAGGTACTCTGCCAGATGGGGACGACCTGGGGAAGTTTTTCAGTTTATAGGTATAGATATATGTAGTTTATAGATAATTATAGATAGTATGTTTGTAGATAAGCTTCCTTTTTTATTTTTTAGTATTAGATTTCGCTTGTTTGTAAAGTTTATCTTAATTATAAGAAATAAAATATAATATGTTTTTTTTGTTCTCCGTGAAAAAAATATATACTCGTGAAGTAGTTTCCAAGATAATTATACAGTAAACGGTGACGTCATAGATTAAACTCTCCACGCTAGTTTTTGTAGTTACTGTAGTATTACGCTATCGCACGACTCTAGCACACACGTCCCGCTCGCTTGGCAGCTACATGATGATTGACATCTAAACTGTCACCGTGACACTCAACTCAACTCAACTCATCTGTGGCTAGAGCACTCGAGACATTATGATACTATGCTTTCATACATAGTCATACACTACATCCCTTCCTTGTTTTAATTTATTTTGTGTATGTATATATTCTTCTTGCATCCAGTCATAATTGAATTATTAACCATGAATAATGCCCTATGCTTATGTTGTGACGTCTCTATTGCATATCGTTATTTTATAAGCAATTCCTAGTTTCATATTGAGTGACCAATAAAGTATAATCCAGAAAACACAAAGCTTTTAATTCAAACCAATACAAAACTTTCCTAATTATTTCCACACTCCACTCTATAACTGACCAACGTGTATTCTACCTTACTCTCTTTGTCTTTTAAAACCTTCCAATATCTCTCAAAGTGTACTTTCTTCACTTCAACACTTCGTTTTGATACTTTTTCCCCCTGTTGAATCATTCCAAATTTCTATATCTCATTTTGTATTTTTTCCAGATTCGAGAACCAAATTTACGCTTAACTTGGTTTCTTTATTAACACTCATGGGTAGATCTTATACCTTGGCCCTACATAGCACACTTTTGCTTTTCCTTTTTTCCTCTGCATACTCTTTTTATCTTTTTTAGCTTTGCTGACCTTAAGTCATTCAAATTATCGTGAATTCTAACGCTCAACCTAGGATATTTCTGTGTCGAACATGGTACGGTAGAAAAGAGTTATGTTCGTTTACTTTTTGTTATAACTACACAGTTATTTTCGATTTATTTCCTTAACGACTGTATAATATCTGTTTTAGATTTCGTTTTGTGTTTAAACTGGAAATCGTACAGTAACATTTACTTCCTTTAACGTCTAACGTAATCCGCCTCAAATGACAAGAAAATTCCACTAAGGAAAGTTTCCGCGTTGTCTACCCCCGGCATGTTCGGTGGTTAATTGTTTATCATTTCATGTAATTTATTACTTTATAAATTGGCTTATTAGCATTGCCACTTTTGTGTCACCTTTATGACCTCATCAATTTAATGATTGGATATGCCATTTCCAAGTCATATTTGTGACGTAATTTATAGATTATTATCATTTAGTATACTATACTATTAATGACCACCTTTTATGCTGCTTTTCTGGCACTTTTATAACGTTGACAATTTTATGATCAGTTATACTGCTTAATGTAATGCCATGAATGTGACATATACTCGTAGGTTATATGTCACATTCATGGCATTACCCATTTAGTAACTTTAGCTATGCTCATATGCAGTAGACTCAGATTTATAAATAAAGCCCGGACAAACCACCCGGTTACCCGGCAGTGCGTGTGTCGCCAGTCAGAGTCCCATACGCACATCAAAGCATGCACTCGCGAGGCACTGCCTTTTAAGCTTCGCGCGAGCATTGACGCTTGCACGTTTGCCACTGGTGGCATAATATTATTATATTATATTGAGTTCAAATTAAATTAAAATCCCAGTAAATTTTTCGTTATTGATTCTTACCCAGTGGGTATATAAATTCTACTTACATATTGTAAGTCACAAAATAGACGACAATATAATTCACAATTGTATGTTATTGATTACGATTATGATACAGTAAAGCAATGTATAATTTTATTAATATAGGAAATTCGTTTAAACGCAACATTTAAACTTTTGACGTGATAACGTCCTATAAATCGATAGAGCCAGCTGCACGCACGAAAAAACATGACTCATGCGTTACCTGTTACCCGTTATCGTTACCAAGTACCGTTACCAAGTACCAGCGTGAGCTCGCATTGCCTTTGCCTCATTATTATTATTGTTGTTGTTGTTGTTGTCGTCGTCGTTGTTGTTGTTGTCGTTGTTGTTGTTGTTGTTGTTGTCGTTGTTGTTGTTGTTGTTGTTGTTGTTGTTGTTGTTGTTGACGTTGTCACGTTGAACTATCGTCAGTAAAACGACTTTACAGACAACCGGTATGTTTTTTAACAATTTCCAGTCACATTAAAAACCTCTTAAATTATTAGTGTATCTCTACTAAATTATGCATGTTATATACATATAAAACTTCCTCTTGAATTACTCTTATCTATTAAAAAATTATCACAGATGATGTCTTTCTGTTGCCGCCGCGCAATTATAACAAAAAATACTAAAAAGCGAATAAAATAAATATTTAAGGGGGTTCCCTCCCACACAACAAACGTGATTTTTTTGTCGTTTTATACGGAATCCTTCGAGTCGAAATATTTTTGCTTGCAGAGGAGTTTTATCGTTCTCCTCATTACTTTACACAATTTTTTTTAGATCACACCTCTCGAAACAGAAAAAAATCGCTTATTGGGTGTAGTGACCGCATTATTTTTGGATTTTGGCACAATACAATATTTGTGTGATGGCATTATAATCCAAACAAAGTAAATACGAACGGCATCAACGTGTACAAATCAAGTATTCCCACATACTGCGCTCGTTCTAATCGCGCGATGGAGGCCGAACCCGACAGATGACGTCACAGCGAGTCGCTGGAACTGATTCACTAATGTTGCGGTATTTTCGTCATTTTTGGTCCGATTTAAATATTTTTTTCACAGTATTTACTGTTTTTTTGTCGCTATAAGTCTGCATACCCCACAAAAAACATGACTGATCCTCACTAGGTTATCTGGTTACGCTCACCGGTCGCGGGTCGCGGGAATTGTTTAGTGCTCCATATAAATTAATACTAAGCAATGTGCAATTCGGTTTCGGGTGGCGGTCTCGCGTCGCGCGTCGATTGCATCGGAAGGCTACCTTTAGGGTCTGTTTCACATTCGCCTAGTAAGTGTTGAATAGCTTCTCCGGAAGTTTTGTCGCTGCTTACTTTATAATGAGTGACAGAGACAAAACTTGCCAATAAGCTATCTGGCACTTAACAGTACACTGTGAAACAGGCCCTTAGTACGTTAAGTAAGCATCAAATAGAACAGGGAAGAAATTAACCTCAATTCTGCTCACTTAATTTTACTTGAGAAACGATTACGCGTGTGATATGCAATAAATTGATTAAACTTTGAAAAATTTAAACAAGCGGATCCAATTTTGAAATTATTGAGAATAATTTTATGAGAGTTCCATTGAACATAAAAATAAAGCAGCACACAGAGAAGTGAGTCTGTTTAGTGTCAGTAGACCGTAAGTAAGTACTACCTAAGGTATGTAAGTAGTTATTTTACGCAAACAAGCAAGATTTATAAATCTGTAGTTTGTTGGATGTTTCTATTAGTTCTCTATAGGCACCGGGTCGCGCTAGCCGTTTTTGAGGTGCTGAGTGGAAAGAATTATAAAGTCGCTGAATTTTTGTGTGTTGCTGGAATAGATATAGGGATATGGAGCTTATAATTATTAAGTTTTGTGCCATTTCTACCTAATTAAAAATATTATTCTCGTTTTAGAATGCTTTTCTTCAGGCTGTTTCTATTGGTTCTCGTGGGGTACTCTCAAGCGATCCCGCCGCAGCCTACGGAGGCCTACCCCGAGGTGGTGAGCGTGCCGTGCAGCGACACCGAGGACTTTTGCGGCTCCAACCCCAACTAATAGAAGACCCTCAAACCACTGTTCGGAGGCAGCAGTTGAAATGCGTGCACCAAATTTATGTACTAAATAAATGCTCATGATTTGTGAATTGACAACCCAGATTTACCAGTAATAAATTAAAATAACAAAACAAATGCTTTAATTTAATCCAATAAAAGATATCGCGTTCGTATCCAGAACCCCAACTCTCGGAATTGACTTCCACATTTATTTTACTTTTTTGAATTATAAATGAATCGTCTTGATATCAGAAACTGATTTTTGGCGTTTGGCGGGTTTGACGTAGCTTTGATTATGAGAATACCATTTATAGGCCTATTACACTACACGGTATTCAGGGCCCGGTAGTCAGGCCTTTCAAGGGCATCGATTATTACACTGCACTGAACACCGTGCCCCTTCTTTTCTTTTCATAATTTCTTTTCTTGATTTCAACCATTGCTTAATTTCAAGCAATACCTGAAATTAAGAGAAGAGCACTCCAATATGCGGATACTAAGTGTGCTCTGGATTCAGTGGATTTAAAAAAATATTTAGTAGTGGAGAAGATGAATTTAAAGCGCTCTCCACGTTAGCCGCGTGACGACTGAACTCCCTAACTGCCCGAAGTGTTAATACACTACTCGATCGTAAGGGCGATTAGGGAGTAAGGCTTGCCGGGACCTCCCGGTCACCCTAATTACCCTTACTCCGGGAATTCCATTACACTGCACTAATTAAGGGTAAGGGTCCCTGAATACCGTGTAGAGTAATAGGCCTTTTAGCAGTTTTAATATATAGGGACTAGATCGTATCTGTATTCTTGCAGGATTTAAATAACAGAATCGACCTTCTGATCTAATGTACTTACCTCAATATTGCATCTGTACAAGGCGCTAAGTTGTATAATTATCGGCTACTATTCCTATAACTATCGGCTTCGCTAACCACTTACTTTTTGAAGACCCTCATCCAAATCCCTACCTATTATAAGGTCTTGGGCCTCCATATGAAGGAAAATCAGACCAGGCTTCGCAACTGATACTTAACTGATACTACTTGGTTGCTACTTGGATACTAATAAAATCTTCAATCATTACATTTTTCGGATATCGGACGCCGATAGCTGATAACCAAATCCGATAGCCAAGTGCAAGGACAGCATCGATCGGTCCGAGATCGGATAGTGTGAAAACGTTCAAACGCTACACCTAAGAAAAGTTTAATTACGTTTAAGTAGTATATATATATATATATATATATATATATATATATATATGTAAAGAAAAATGTGATTTTCTTTTGAATATTCCCGCGCATCAAGCGCCATCGAGGCAGAATTGTGAATTTATACTCTATAGTCTAGAGTGACGGATCTGGCCTATTATGAGAAAGCATTAGTGTCAAAGTACCTTTTCATTTAAATTTTATTTGTAATAAGTTAATAATTGTGTTTTAGGATCGATATTGTAATTAATAACATTAAATGTCGTTTCTTTTCTTACAGAGAAACTCAGTTTGTTTTGATTAACCTTGTCGTCCTAATCACTACAAATAAAAACCATATCATCTTATAAAACGACATTTATTGTCAAAATGAAAATGGAAAAATTAAAATTTACTTTTCAAGTTAAATCATTGATAGACGGTAAGACAAACTACATTGCCATAACCTCAATTACCACACAAGACGACAAAGTCTTTTTAATCCCGGAGGAATATCAAGCAGTATCACAGTATCACAAACATATCCAGACCTCTAAAGCTTTCGCTACAGTGAAAAATACATTGAAGAAAAGATATCAAAGCAGAAGCGTATGGATAAAAATGACAAATGATCTGTTACAAACATACTGTGATGAAGATGAAAACATGATTTTCCAAGACCAATTCCTTGAGGATATCACCGAGGAACAGTCAGCTACTGTCAATAAGAAGAATTTAGATGAACCTTTAGTAAAAATTCTGGAAAAATTGATTGAAAGTCAACAAAACAAAGAAAAACAAAGTATAAAAAAATTTGCCGATAGGTTTGTGATTGAAAAATTTGATGGAAAAACTGTAAATGCATATAACTGGATGGAAACATTTGAAAAAGAATGTACAAGGTTTGACGTAGTAAAAGAGGAAGAAAAAATTTAAATTTTAAGATTATTTCTTGAGAAATCCTGCACTGATTGGTACTCTTCCATGATGATCAAACATAGCTTACAATCGGAGTGGGCTGAATGGAAATCAAACTTTTTGCAAACCTATGCCAGTAAAGGTTGGTCTACAAGCAAGTATGCTTTATTTTTCAAATACCAATCAGGGTCTCTTTTAGAATATGCCATCAAAAAAGAAAAACTTCTACTAGAAGTAAGAAAAACAATAGATCAAGGGACTCTTATTGACATAATTGCCGCTGGCGTACCGGACTTTATAACAGATAGAATTAACAAAGAGGAAATTGCAGAAACAAAAGACTTATTTAATGAACTTGGCAAGTTAGAACATTTAGTTGCAAAGAAGAAATTTATTAAAAAAAAAGATGATAAGCCAACGAAGGAAAAATGTAGTATTTGTGAAAGTTTACAAAAAGGTGTGCGATATCATTCAGAAGATGCCTGTTGGTTCAAAACAAAAATTAATAATGGAAAAGACAGAAATTATAAACAAATAAAGCACATTAATAATTCAGAATTGGAATGTGAACTACAATGTGAAGAACCAAAAAACTAATAGCGCCGCCATTAATTAAAGTAAAATTATTATTAAATAAGAGTATAAGCATATATGGAATCTATGACTCTGGCTCAAATGTGTCATTGATAAACTCAAAGTTATTGAGGATAAACAACAAAGAATTAAGTTACTCAAGCAATACTAATTTAAAAACAATTAATGGCGTTAGAAAGGCAAATGGCTTAATATCACTAGATATAACCATATTTAATGTGGAGAAAAAAATGAATGTTTTTGTAATAGACAAAAATAATTTTGATTACGATTTTTTAATCGGATTAGACTGTATAAAAGAATTTTTCTTAGTTCAAAATGAAAACTTGGAAATCTTTCAAAAAATTCCTATACAAAAAACTGAAGTTGTTTCTAAGGAAACAAATAAATCGAGTATTGACATTTCTAAGGAAATAAAGTCAGACAATTTGGTAAATTTCAACGAGAACTTCAATAGAGAAAATTTTAAAATGTGGGTAAATCATCTAGATTATCAACAACAAGCAGTAATTGACGACCTAATTTCGAAAAATAAATCTGCATTTGCAAAGGACAAATATGACATTGGAATGGTTACAGATTATGAAGCACACATTGATCTGTCAATAGAAAAATATTGCAGTAAAAGGCCATATCGTTGCACAATAGAAGATAAAAAAGAAATTGAGAACCAAATTGGAAAATTATTAGAAAAAAAAATAATAGAAGAATCATATAGCCCGTTTGCAGCTCCAGTTACTATGGCTTACAAAAGAGACGAAAATAAAAAGTCAAGATTGTGCATAGATTTTCGAGACCTAAATAAGATTGTTGTTCCACAATCACAACCGTTTCCCCTCATTGAGGACCTAATCGTAAAAACTAGAGATTGCAAGTATTTCTCTACACTGGACCTGAATTCAGCGTTTTGGTCAATACCTTTGCGTGTCACAGACAGATACAAGACTGCATTCATCACCCAAGATGGTCATTTTCAATGGACCTGTTTGCCATTCGGCTTAAAGACATCCCCAGCTATATTTCAAAGAATAATGTGTAATATAATACGAAAACACAAGCTTGGAGATTTCACAGTATGTTACATCGATGACATCTTAATATTCTCAAAATCATTCTCAGAACATATCAGGTATCTGGAGCAGCTGTTTCAAGCAATTAAAAGTGAAGGTTTAAGACTAAAATTTTCTAAATGTAAATTTGCATCCGACTCAGTTAAGTACTTAGGTCACATAATACAGAATAATTCAATTAGACCTCTGAAAGACAACTTAATATCAATAAAAAATTTCCCTATTCCAAAAACACAAAAAAATGTGAGACAATTTTTAGGAAAAATAAACTTTTATCATAAGTATGTGCCAGGAATCGCAATAAAATTGGAACCACTACATAACCTATTAAGGAAAGGACAAATTTTTAACTGGACTAAAACATGCCAAGAATCATTCAATGAAATGAAACAAATATTATGTTCTCACCCAATATTGACCATTTTTGATCCAAACTTACCTATCCACATATACACAGATGCCAGTATTCTAGGAGTAGGAGCAGTCCTCAAACAGCCACAAGAAAACAATGAAGAGAGACCAGTGGCATACTTCTCGAAAAAACTGAATGAAGTTCAAAAAAGGAAGAAAGCTATATACCTTGAATGCCTAGCAATTAAAGAATGTGTGAAGTATTGGCAACATCTGTTGATAGGTAGGAAGTTTACTGTTTTTTCAGATCATAAGCCCTTAGAGAATATGAACATAAAATCAAGAACAGATGAAGAACTAGGAGATCTGACATACTACTTATCACAATATGATTTCCAAATTAAATATACTCCAGGAAAATACAACATCGAAGCTGACTGTCTAAGCAGAATCCCAGTCCTAGAAGCAAATGAAAACCTGGATGAACAATTGAAAATAGTCAATATAATAACATTAGAGGATATCTTAAAAGACCAAGGTAAAAATGATACGATACAGTGTAATAAAGATAAGTTAATAACAAAAAATAATGTTTATTACAAAATAGTTAAGAAAAATGAAAAGATAATCCTATCAGAGAAATTCAGTATAAAATTTATTAAAGATGTACATGCAGATCTGGGTCATATAGGAATTAAACAAATGCAAATGATGATTAGCTCATGGTACACAGCAAAAAATTTGACAAAAAACATAAAAAGAATCTGTGAAAGTTGTATAGTATGTATTAAGAACAAATCAAGAGGACAAAACAAATATGGATTGATGTCCCATTTGGGTCCAGCCACAAAACCTTTTCAGATATGTTCTATTGATACAATTGGAGGATTTGGGAGCTCAAGATCAACAAAGAGATACTTGCACTTACTGTCAGACCATTTCACAAGGTATGCATACATTTTGACATCAAGCACACAAAATGCAAATGATTTCACGAAACTTGTGAGGAACTGTGCGGAAACTAACGACATTGGCATGATTCTCGCAGACCAATATCCAGGTATCAATTCTAAAGAATTCAAAAATTATTTGGAAGAACAGAATATTCCGATAATTTTTATTGCTGTAGACTCGCCCTTCTCAAATGGATTAAATGAAAGACTAAATCAGACGTTAGTCAATAAAATCAGATGCAAGATAAATGAAACCAACGCTAAGATAGCATGGACAACTATAGCACGAAATTGTGTAAAGAGCTATAATAAAACTGAACATACTGTTACTGGATATGCTCCAGAGTACCTTCTAAATGGTACAGATGTCACAATTTTATCAAATGAACTGAAACTTAAAAGGACCGAGTATGATTTGATCCAAGATAGGAAAAAAGCTTTGGAAAATACATTAAGATCACATAATTACAATAAGACAATTTACAATAAAAATCGAAGACATGCAGATTTCAAGGTGGGTGATACTGTTTTTGTGGATAATGGAAACAAACTAAATAGAAAAAAAATCGACGAACTAAGAATCGGTCCCTATAAAATAATAGAAAAAATATCTAAGTCAATTTACAAGATTAACACAAGCCATAAGAAAACAGAGTCAAACTTTTTCCACATCTCGAAACTAACTCCGGCCCCTGCGTTTGAAGACCTCCATGAGAATAGATAGTCGTATCGCATTATTATAATACTCTCTGGGAGGGGGAGATGTAAAGAAAAATGTGATTTTCTTTTGAATATTCCCGCGCATCAAGCGCCATCGAGGCAGAATTGTGAATTTATACTCTATAGTCTAGAGTGACGGATCTGGCCTATTATGAGAAAGCATTAGTGTCAAAGTACCTTTTCATTTAAATTTTATTTGTAATAAGTTAATAATTGTGTTTTAGGATCGATATTGTAATTAATAACATTAAATGTCGTTTCTTTTCTTACAGAGAAACTCAGTTTGTTTTGATTAACCTTGTCGTCCTAATCACTACAAATAAAAACCATATCATCTTATATATATATATATATATATATATATATATATATATATATATATAATAGTCTTAAAATTAGTATGGTCTTTCTAAAGGGAAATAGATAGATGATGCTACTTTACACCTCACCGAAACGATAGCTAAATATTTAGAATTTTTATTTTATTGAATAAGTTAAAATCTGTCGGGGTGCGCGGTGTTGTTTTGGATATTTTTCAGGATCACTTTCAGTGTGTGAAGATAGGAGAATTTCTGAGTAGTCCCGCTCGGCTCCCTTAGGAAGTAAGTTTTAGGTCCCGGCCTCTTCCTTATATATGTGAATACCTTATGTACTTTCAAGCTAAATAACTACAAGATTTTCGCTTATGCTGATGACACGGCCTTGATTGTGAATGGGGGTAGTTGTGAGGAGGTTAAGCTTTATACAGAGGTTGCTCTCAGAGAGATTATGATGTGGTTAGACATTAACTTGTTAACCTTGAACCTTGACAAGACTAATATATACCATTTTCTGCACGCTCTAATCCTAAACTACCTGAGAATTTTTGTATTGTGGTCCATACCTGTGCTGGTAATATATGTCATTGTTCCAAGTTAACGTCAGTAACCAATACTAAATATCTAGGACTTGTGACTTGTATATATAATAGTGGTTGTAAGAAAGCTGATCCCTGTCTTTCGCAAGCCAAGGTGATCGGCAGATATAAATACGTTAAGGTGTGCTACCTTTGCTCTCGTGCAATCTCTTATACAATACTGCATTGTCACATGGTGAGGGTGTGGAACCCGTACCTTGCTGCCACTGGAGCGTGCTCAGCGCGGTCATCTTAAAGGTCATCTATAGGTATCGTCGTCGCTATACGAGTACTTAACTTCTTCATCGAGAGTTCGAGGTGCTCACGGTTAGGCAACAGTTCATCGTGAGTGCGATCCTTCGTAAACATAGAGAGCTCCCCTACGTACAACCTAGCAAACGAAGTACATGGACAATCTGTTCGACAGTTCGTCACCGAACCTCACTTGCCAGGCGACAATTCTGCGTTATCTCATGTCACCTCTACAATACGGCGAATAAATGTAGTAATTTGCATCCTCCTACATTGAGTAAATGCAAACGAGTTATTTTTATTTGGTTAGTTTCTTTACATTACAACAGCACTGAAGAATGTTTACAAAACCCATATACGTTTTTTTTTTTTTTCGAAAGGGTCTACGCTAAGGGTCGGGTTAAGACCGCTGTAGCTAAATCGGACTATAACTAGCCTGGTGGCTAGTTTATTTGGTAAGAGTCGATGGGAGGGTTTGACCCTCACTAACATCCCCCGGGTGATGTTCAGACCGGATATTGGGGACAGCTACGGATTGTGAGCTATTATTTTGACAGGGGAGACGCGGGTCTCTCCTGCTAAGGGGTCCGACCCCTTCCTCATTCGCTGATGAGTGAGGTTGCTCGCGCACGGTAGCAAAAACTAGCGGCGTGCGAGTTATCGCGATAGAGGAGCTCTCGTTTTGATTGGTATCGGTACTGAGAGGGCCGTCCCTCTCCCCTTCGGCGTACGGTCGGGATGACTCGCGCGCGTAAGTCCTAATGCCGATGAGGTTCGCGGTATTGGTAGAGCTCTCTATATCAATATCGCGGTCGCGGACACTATTTGGAAGTGTACCTAGTCTACTAGGATGCGAACTCGAACACGGGTTCGGGTCTTGTCCCGTGTTAGGGTCGGTCTGTAAGTCTGTACGTGTTGTCGTGTCGGATGTGGGACCTCGGGGTAGGCGCCGGCGTCGACCCCGGTGCGATACTAACCTCGCGGGTGCATGTGATTTGTGTTTACGTAACTGTACACAGTACGTTACGTATTTTGTGATCAGGTCAACGGGATCGGCTAAGATATGCTTAGGCCGTTTGTACGGGTGTCGGAAAGTCAGTGCGTCGTGATTATAGTCCAGGGCCTTTTGGATAAGGGGGTTTGGGTGATTTTTGCCTTTATCAAAGAATCTCTCTACGAGTTCCTTGATATAGGCTTTAATTGTGATAAGCTCGCAGTCCCTACGCAAGTCGATGTTACGCATGTACCATGCGTAGAAACCGGTTTTGACTCCTTGCAAACGGTCCAATTGAGACTCGCTTATCTGTGCGAAAGAGACGCACCCATAAGTGAGTATCGTTCTAATGCAAACTTTATACAATGTAAGCTTATGTCTTAGGGACATTTTGCTTCGCGAATTAATTAGCGGATATAATTTGAAAAGTACAAATTTCGCTTTACGTAATGTATTACTGATCGAATTGGATGGCGTGTCTTTTGTCGGGATTAACTTCTATTCTCCATTTGGAGAACCATTTACCGAGAGCGGTAACTGACTCCTGGGGGGCTTTAGACGCGATACAGGCTCATATGTGGGAATAATAAAGGTCTGTGTCGTCCGCGAACGTAGCTAATTGCACCTTAGCGTGTTTACGGATGTCACTAGTGTACAGGTTATATAGGGAGGGCGAGAGGACCGAGCCCTGCGGTACTCCCGCCTCCATATATCTTGGCGACGACAGTGCGCCTTCTACGCGGAAATGAAATTTACGATTTTTTAAAAAGTTACTGATTAGTAAAACAATATATAAGATAATCGGGTATTCCCATTTGATAGAGTTTGTATAACAGTCCGTTATGCCAAATTTTATCAAAAGCTTTTGCAATGTCAAAGAATACGGTGCATGTCGTCTTCCTGTCATTTTTGCTAGTAATTATCTATTCCGTTAAGCGGTGTATTGAGGCGCCTTTTAATAACTCTTTCGTAGACTTTACCAAGGGAGCTAATGAGACTTATTGGACGGTAGCTACCAGGCACCTTCCGGGGTTTCCCCGGTTTGTGGATACCTATGACAATAGCTACTTTCCATAAGTCTGGAAATGAACATCCTACTAAGAAGGCGTTAAAGATGTTCACTAGGAGTTGAATTAGCTCGGACGGTAACATTTAAAGTGTTTTGTTTGATGTACCGTCGAGACCTGGGGCCTTTTTGGCATTCATATACTTAATAATGTCATTGATCTCCTCCGAGTCCACCATCCTCACCCTGTGTACATCAGGTGGCCTCGAGAGTCGGCTGTCGACCTCGCTATTTACTAAGCTAAGGTGCACGGGATCAATCGGGAGAGTACTCGGCCGGCACTGTTGTTCGAAATTATCAGCTAGGCACTCGGCCTTGTCTATGTCTTCGAATGCAGGAGGACGGTTTGGTCTGTCTAACGGAGGCATATCGCTCTCCGTGTTGTTTTTGAGGACCTTCGCGAGTGGCCAGTACGCCACGTGAGACGGCTCTAAATCGCTGAGAAGTCGATCCCAACTCTCGGCTTTATGCTGTTTGATCTTAAACTTAACTTCCCTCTCGTAGTGACGGAGGGCTTTCCTCCACTCTTCCGACGGGTAGCGATCATATGTGCGCTTAGCCGCATTTCGCAGTCTGATGGACTCCCTTATGTCCTCAGGGAGGGGCCAACGGCCCTTGGGGGTCGTTGGCACCTCCCTAGATGAGTTCTCTATGGTCGCTACCAGGTGATCGATCAAGTAGGAGGCGGCCTCTATGGCTGTCTCTTTACTATCTATAATATCGGGGATTTTATCTAGGTGACTAGATTGGAGGACTTTGATGTTCTCCGCTAATAGTTTATAGTCTACTATCTTCCTAGTACTAGAATTGTTGGGGTTAAGACTACCAAGTGTAATCGTAACCGGTCTGTGGTCCGAGTTAAGCTCGTGGAGAGTCTCAATATAGATATTAAGAGAAACATTTTTTACTAAAGCTATGTCTATCCTACTAGGATCGCGTATGACACCGTTGACGTTTTCATTGGTGTCATAGCGAGTGGGGTCAGTGGGAGCTAATAGTGCAAAATCTAGAGTATCGGTTAATCTACAAAGAATGACGCCGTTTCTATTGTTACGTACGTTGCCCCACTCAGTGTGTTTGCAATTTAGGTCGCCGGCAATGATGACAGCGTTGCCTAAGTTAAATAGCGATTGTAGATCGCTAGAATGTAGTTCTTTGTTGCACGCTAAATACGCGCTTACTAATACAATTGGTCCGTGACCGGACATACTAATGTGGCATACAGATGTTTCTAAAGTTAACAATGGAGGTGGCTCTAGGGGAATACAATGCAAGGATTTTTTATAGTAAATAAGAGTGCCTCCGAGCAGGGATCGAGTTCTATCGTTTCTGACTATTTTGTAGTTTGCTATTTTAGGGCTCCTCATACTAGGTTTTAAAAATGTCTCCTGCACTAGAAGAATGTCGACATTTTGACTGCTTACAAAATCGCGAATTTCGCTTATGTTATTCCTAATGCCGTTCGTATTGAACGACACTACGCGTAACGAGTACGGCTTTGTCCTTCCCGAAGGCTCCATTAATTACCGTTGGTGGAGAGAGCCTTGATCTGACGGATCAAGACCTGATGGTCTGACAAAGCTTGGATGCGGTCTGTGGCCGATCCTTTTAGCTTTGTCGCTAAAATAGAAAGCTCCATCGGGTCAATAGGCCCGATGTTGCTTAAGTACCGCTGGACGAAAGAGAGGTCTGCAGTGAAGCTGGGAGTCGGATGGGGCGTGGCCTTAGGCGCTTTGGGCGCGGAGGGCATGGCCTTATTGGGGAGAGCAGGGAAAGCCACTAACTCCGAACTACGATTTTGCGTGGGCTTGAACCACGCAGAATGGGAGGGCAGGGACAAATCTCTGTTTGGGGGGGGCACTTTTTTACTTTGGGTGCTTTTTTGCACCCTCTGTAATTGGCGGGGTGTCCTTGGGACTTACAGAAAACACAGCTGGGGGGTTCGGACTCCTCAGCTGGGCTCTTACGGGGACAGTCAGAGGTGCCGTGACCGAGGCACTTAACACAACGCGGCCTAGCTTGGCAATTCCGTGCCGAGTGCCCGTAAAGTTGGCATCGGTGGCACTGGCCAGGGATGCCCCTTTTACGGGGGGGCTCGACGCGGATACCCGTAATGTGACAGATGGCTCGGATATTGAAGATATCCTTGCCCTCTGGCGTAAGAGGGAGGGTTACGAGTACCATATTGTACTCGTGTTTTTTTAATTGGATGGTACATACGATGTACCTCTATGGCGGGATAACCCTGAGACTGGATGTCCATGAGTACTTCTCTTGTGGAGAGGCACTTATCGATATGACGACGTGCAGAAGGCGCTCGTCTTCGAGGGCATAAGTGTGATATCCTATGCTTTTATTTCGTAAGAACGCGGTGAGGAGGCGGTGATCCTCCGAAGTCTTAACCTGCACTTTGATACCGATGGGGTCGTGTGTGCAGAAGAGTAACGAAGCTTATGCTCGTTAATCGCTGCGGAGATTAGGTTCCATTTGGCCTTCTCCTGTATGATTACAGGAGGAGGCATTTTAGGGGAACGGACGGCCTGAGGGGCCTGGGAAGCCTGAGGGGCCTGGGATGCCGGAAGCGCCTGGGAGACCGGAAGGGCCTGAGAGGTTCGGGGGACCTGGGAGGCCGGAGGGGCCTGGGTGGCCAGAGGGGCCTTGGAGGCCAGAGGGGCCGGGAGGGCCGATGGGGTAACGGGGGCCGCGGAGCCATGAGCCTGCACGGTTTTCCTACTTTTGACGACCGATTTGGTCGGGGAAGATAAGACTGGAGAGGAGGTGCCCTCTGGGCGCTTCCTCTTCTTCGTCTTCATATATTTAACTGTAGTGAACTCGCCTTGTTTACTACGGTCGGATTCTTGCTCTGAGCAAGACATCTCTGAAGGAGATGATAGGGGTTCGTTATCGGCCGGAAATAACGGGACGTCGCTATCGGGCGACGCCGGTGAGTCTGCTTCGTGCATGGGCACGAAGCGGTCCCACTTGGACGCGACATCGGGGACTTCCAGTTTAAGAAACTCCAGGAACTTTCTAATTATGGCGTCAGACATAATTAGGAAGTTTATCCCGGGAGTGGGATTCTGCTCTCTAATTAATTATTGGGGATACAGCCCCTCCCGGCGACCGGGAGGGGAGGTTTGTAGGGAGGAAAACTCCTCGTGTAGTGTGCCTAAACGTGTCACGGTACTTACAATTGTTCCTCGGGCGGCTGGAACTCACTCACAAACGTTACGCTAAACACTAGGGCGCTAGTGTTCGCGAACGAGACGCGGCGGAGCGCGAGCAGAAGGCTCGCGTTAAAAAACGAGACGAGACGGACGATGCGACCGGTCGCACGCTCGTCCTAACGCGGCGGTAACTACGCGGTGGGTGTGCGAGCAGAAGGCTCGCACTAAAGAGCGAGACGGACGATGCGAGCGGTCGCACAAATCGTCCGGTAGGCGGCGGTCGCGGCGCGGCGCGAGACACGGTACGGTACGGGTCGGGCGGCAAAGGCGGTTGGGTGGCGCCTTTGTTTCTTCTTTCTTGAGTCTTGACTCTTGAGGCTTGAGACTTGAGTCTTCGGTCTTCTTTCTCCCTATGGTTACACTTTTGCGAGCGATGGCACACGCGAGAGAGCGAGAGCGCAATGAGAGAGCGCTTAACGGAACGACGGCAACGATCGGAACGAGCGGAGCTGTTACTCGGACGGTGTCCGAGAGCAGAATGACTGCCCATATACGTAATAACAACCCTATGGATATACAATTAACACGTGCGTGCGCATAGACACACACCACACATACTCACAAGTCGCACTCACTTTCTCTCCCTCACACCACCATCTCAGAATTTTAAAAAACTTTTCTTAAATTACCTTAATTCCATTTTGTTTTAATGTATTTATTTGTTACCTGTATATTAGTTCAACAGTCATATTGCACTTGTATATTAATTTTCTAGTTCCTCGAGTCGAAAACTCAGGCAGCTGTGAGTTAATACTAGTACGACTGCCGATGTTACCCTTAAAGTCTACTATGTGGAAATATTTTTGTAATTTGCTAAATTGCATTTTTGTATTATTTATAGTTGAAGAGTAAATTAATAAATAAAAAATTGGAAGCATGACATGACCCTCTTGTGTTATATGTTTATATTAAATTTAATCGGATCAGTGTTTAACAGAGTATAGTGTCTATGAATAAACGCGCGCCATACAGTGGCGCAATTGCTTGGTCGATTTTGACGTGATAACGTCTTTTGATGAAGCCGGATGCACGCACGAAAAGACATGACTCATACCGTTACCACCGCATTTGCCGTTACCTTAGCTGGCCGCGTCTTAGGTATGTGAGCGGTGGGACGGAGAGGCGGGGGCGCTTGATGTTTTTACTCAGTTCGGCGCCGGACTTCACGGCGGCAACACGCCTATCTAAGGCGCGGCCAATTAGTTCCGCGCGCACTATAAACGTGACTTTGTCACGTTCAACTATCATCAGTAAACCCACTTTACAGACAACCGATTTTTGACGTGATAACATCTTATAATTCGATGGAGCCTGGTGCACGCACGAAAAAACATGACTCATGCGTTACCGGCGTTACCTCACTAAACATGACTCATATCTTATGATGTTCAACTATCGTCAGTAAACCGACTTTACAGACAACCGATTTTTTTTAAATAATAGGTTCAATCAATTGAAATCAGATGTGTGAGGTCAATCATCTTCTTAGCGCTATAGACTCATGAATACTGGATTTTTTTCGTATTTTAAATATTTATTATACCCTAACTTCTTCATATACTTAAGCAGTAAATAATTTACCTATACTTTCTGTACTTAATTTTGCAAAATCGTAATAATATTAATCTAATTTTACTTAAACGAAATATAATACGCGTGTAATTTGCAATAAATTGATTATAACTTCGAAAAATTGAAAAACAAATTTTAGAATGATTTACATAGGACTATATAAGAATGTGTTGAACAAAAAACTGCGTACAGTACAAGTGAAGTTATCAGGTAACAACTATTCAGGTATTTACGAGTTTTAATTTTACAGCAAAAACAAGATTAAAATATAGAAGACGGTATAAAAAAACAGGACAACTAGAATAATTATTTAAAATATTAACTAAAATTTGAAAACGGTGCGTCTGTAGCCTAACGTTAGCTAGCTCTGTTTTCTTAAGATAGCGTTGCCGACATATAGCGGCCGTAATACAGCGGTGAAACACATTTTCTATGTGAAAGTGTGTTTCACCGCTGCATGAAAAATGGCACAGTCGTTTCCTAGAGAAAGGTAATTACCTATCACCGTTTTATACATAGAAAACTTTCATTCGCTGCTTTATGACGGCGACGCTATCCTAGGAAAACAGAGCTTTACAAATAAAGAGCGTTTTCACATTACGCGATACGATATTGCTTATCGCGCACGATAATTAAAAAGACATGAGAAAGACAGGTATTAATATGAAATCTGTCTTTGTCTTTATCGGCACGATATCGCTTATCGTATCGCGTAATCTGAAAACGCTCTTAAGTTAGGATTATATTGTCTGGGATCCATAAGGACGGGGAAAATTCAGAGCACTGAAAATTTCAACTCTATTGTATTAGCACAGAGTTCTATTTTCAGTGCTCTAAATTGGTCCGGGCCCGCCGGATTCCGGATCCTATAGTCCTAGCCTTAGACGGTTAAAAAACCGGTGTAAGGTGTGTTGGGTGATGGGTCTGCTCATTTGCCGGTATCATTTCATCAAAACAAATGACGTTGCCTATTTGTTATCATATCATTATTATTCCCTGTTTCAGAATGCTTTTCTTCAAAAAGTTCTTCATGTTCGGTTTGATTTTCCTGGGGGTGTCCGCCCAGGCCGAAGCTTCGAATCGCAGGAGCTTTCCGACCGGGCCGCCGCCGTTTGAGACGGAAGTTACTGCAGCTCCCCAGTAGGATATCACCCCCCCCCCCCAGTATACTATCGAACCGCTGATCTTGGGCTGACGGTCGACCGGGAAAATTATAAAAATACATTGAAATGGATCAATATACAAATGCTTTTATTTTAATCCCATTTAAGAGTAGCGTTCACCAATAATATTGTTTGCCTTAGGTAGGTTGTCGAGCTCTGGCGGGTATAAGTTTACCATCCTTACCATTGTAGCACACTCCCACAAATATTATATAATAATAAGGGCCTGTTTCATAATCTAGTGATAAGTGTCGGATAGATTATCCGGAAGTTTTGGCCCTGCTTACTTTATATCAAGCGACAGAGAAAAAACACGCCAATAAGATATCTGACACTTATACGTAGATCGTGAAATAGGCCCTAAATCAAATGAAAGGGCTTGCAAAGCCATATCATCATAATGCACATCATCATGTATTTGTCAAGTAGGTAACATATCTCCTATCTCCCTTATCATACTATCTCCCTTACTAATAAAAAGTATTTTCACAATGGAAAAGCCATTTAATGTTGCTGTCTTTGTCTGTCAAGTAAATAGTCTAGCGTATCAGATGAAAACAGCAACATTGAATGGCTAACCCGTTGAGTAAATGTTTTCATTAGTAGGAGTACACACGTACAAGGAAAAATTGGAAAACTGCTTTGTAATTCAATCACAAAAAATAGGAGGCCTAAAGTCTAAGGGGGGTCGAAATATCTAATTGAAGCTTATAGTTGAAATGGGAAATGTGAAAAATAATTAATAAATAGCATCCCCATACAAACTTTCATCGCCCATTTTCCGGCTTGACAAAAACTGAGAGATTCTATTCTTGAACTATTTTGATGTTCCTACTTTGTATGAAACCCCCGGTGAGCGAGATCGACTTGCTATTGTCCGGTTTTTCAATAGGTTTTTGTATTTTGGTGGTTTTTCAAATAAGACGTATGAATTACGACTTTATTGCAATTTTAAACAAGAGACATCTTAAATTGGTAGCAATATTAATGTCATTTGTGTAACTGTACGGAAACCTTCAACAAAAGCTAGGGACAACTAGAAAATGTTGGGATGTGGACGAATTGACAATAACTATTGGATATCTCTTTCTTCCCATTACTATTATTTTTTTTAAACAAAAAATAAAAAAGAGACTTATATGGTAAAAATGCAAAAAAGGATGAAATAAATCTTATTTTTTAAACTAACTGCAAAATTATGAAGATTAAGTAGAGACATATTTAAAATTTTGGCCAAATTTAAAAGGGAATTTGTGTAGCAAATAAGATTTATTTAATAACTTTTGTGCATTTCAACTTTGTCAGTTTTTATTTTTTGTTCATAAATAATATTTTTTCTTGTTTTAGTGATATCTATATACCTATAATATTAGATCTTAACTTATGAAATTGGCGTTGTGTAAAGGAGGAACATAAAGTCGATTTTTTTTTAAATATATTTATTTATATACCATTGCTATCTATGCACTTTTGCCATCTCATAGGTAGGTCATTGATACTAAAAAAATCGGTTGTCTGTAAAGTCGGATTACTGACGATAGTTGAAAGTGACAACGTCATAATAATAAATGGAACGCCTCAGAGCGAGGTAACGCCGCATGAGTCATGTTTTTTCGTGCGTGCAGCCAGCTCCATCGAATTATAAGACGTTGTCACATCAAAAAAATCATTTGGACAGGAATCAATAAAATCTTTGAAGGCGCTTTGGACTGCCATTGCGCTTGTTCTGCAGGTCGAAATTTTCAGAACGAAAACGTTGGAATCAAAAACACACTGTGTTTTCTTTTGCGACACCGCTCTGCCCTGCCAAACCAAAATACTGTAACTTTCAATAACCACTTTTGAGATATTTGACAGAATATGTTTTTGACGTATATTTGCCTTTTTTAAATGTAATTGGTTAATATTATTTAATTTTATGCATTTAATAGTTAGGTATACATCTCTAGTATTTAGCCAAGTAAATTTTTTAAAAATAATTTTAGTAAGGAATAAAGATATCGCAACTAACTTGTTTTGACAAGACAATTTTGAAATTTCAATTTATTCCTAACGACGCAAAACACTGTAATACAGAATACAGTGTTTAGCTTTATACGAACTCGTTATGTCTAAACACTGTATATTTATATGTATGCATATTGCATAATTTTTTAAAAAAAAGATAGATAGGACATGCTTGCAACTAGGGGTTTATTTGTGTAATTCGTAAATAAAATAAATTCATGAGATGGCAAAATAAAATATAATGAACTTACAAATAATTATTAGCATCATCTACAAAACATAACAAGACCTTTTAATATTTTTTGAAGCTCACACATAATAATAAGAAACTGCTTTGGGTTTTTTGAGATCAATCGTAAAATCAAATATAAAATATTCGACTTAGTAACAAAGAACGTAACAAAACATGAACTTTTAATATATAAAAAAAAATATCATCTTTTCTCTTCTGAGGTATAGTAATAAAAATAAGAAAATTCTACTTAAGTATACGATTACAAATCAGAATCAATATTTAAATCGAGATCAGGTGCATCTGATTCCTCAAGATCTTCATAAAAACTACGCCGCGATGTAGGCATAGATTTTGTAAGTGTTAGCAATTCTTTTTTTTTAACTTCACTCACACCTCTTGGCTTACTTTCTGTTTCTATCATGTTTATAAGATCAAGTCCATCGTCCATTCTCTTTCTTAAATCTCTTGCAAATTTTTTCTTTAAAAAGTGTATTTCTCTAAACTCTCCATTATAATCATTTTTGGCAAAAAGAGATAGGTTGCCTCTTCGAAACTCAATAATTTTTAAATTTTGAATATTCCAATCTTTCGAGAACGCTATTTTACAGTCGTTTTTTAAAATCAACATGTCATTGTGTTTGAGTACGTCGACATACAGGTTTTTTCTTGACTCCTTAATTTTAGTCACAAAATCTTCTAGATCGAAAACTTCACCTGCTGCTTTCAGTTTTTTTGTTATAGCAGGGTGAACTGCATCCGCAGCCATATAAAAATAATATGGCCATATTATATAAAGCCTGGTTCAAAATATTCTAATTTCAAGCTTTGAATACTAGTTTTATCATCATTTACAACTCTGACCAGTCCAGAAAAAAGAATTTTGTTCTTATTCTGAGCATTGCAATTGTCCAAAAAGAAGTTTAAATGGTGTAGATCCCGGCAGTATTTTCGTATAAAATAAATATATGTGGTAGCTACGTTATATGCCTTTCTACCGCTTTCGCCTTCATGCCATAGAATGCATACAGCATTTTTATTTTTGCCTGGCGGCACAAATGACTCGTTAAAGAGAACAAGTTTTCTTGAAAAGTAATACTCCTTTGTTGTGAGAAGAGGCATACATATAGCTTTTTGCATATCGACTGTGAATACAGCTTCCTTTCCTTCAGAGTTGTCACTTCGATCTTCTGCAAATTTTAGATCCCTTCGTGAATTACGTTTATTTTCCAAGTGCTGTCCTAACACTATACAATATTCACAATTGCAAGGAAGAGGTAGGTTTTCATGTCCTATTTTATGATTTTTACACTTAGTGCAAATATCTTGAGCTAATTCGGCAGTTGATAGATTCAATTTCTTAATCATATTATGAAAATGAGTCCAACCACAAGTTGGTAAATTATTTTCTTGACAAAACTGCTTAAAATCTTTATAAATACTGGAGAAATTAATTCCTACTAGCAAATATTTTCTATTCGACGCATGGTTACTATTATAATGTGATGAAATAGGATTGTATTTCAATATAAATTCTTCTAAACGGTTTTCATACTCTTGCGGGAACTTATTGGTTGGTTCAAATCGACCACGACGATCAGATGTAGCGCTCACTTTTGGATTCCTATTGCACTCTAAATAATTATTTTTCAAGACTTCATCATTTGTATAGCCCAAGGTCCTTATAAAAAAAACTTTACATAATTTAATGCCGTTGAGCGACCATGTCAAGGTGTTGTGCCTTCGAGATTGGCCTTTTGTTTTTGTGCATGTGGTAGATAACTTATCAACACTTCTCGATAAATAATCGCGACGACGTTGTCGATTTAAATTCCAAAATTGTGCCCATATAGACTGCCTTTCAGTCTCAGGAATATTTTGTATGCACTGTTTTTTACATGAACAAGGTGACAATAATGGATGTTTCAATCTTTGTTTCTCTAATATATTTCCTGGATCTCTATTTCGCTTAGGTTTCTTTGATATATGACAATTATTATCTTCAATGGTAGGGTTGTAAGCGGCAGCAGATTCGTCAAGGGTGATACGTCTTTTATTGATTGTCGGTGTTATTATTTCGGTATTATGGGCAATAATACTTACAGGAGTGGCAGAAGTCGAAGTTTTTGGTGAAGTTGAAGGTGGTGAAGAATGTGCGAAACTATTAGCTGATGGTTGGATCTCAGACGATAATTCAATTGAAAATGTATTCTGTATCTGATGCAAAGTATCATCTTCATTTTCATTTAAATTATGTTCAGAACTAGCATCTATATTAGGTTCTTGGTTCTTCGTTGATTGAATTTCAGGCACATTTGTTTTGGAGGTAAGATCAACAGGTTGCTCAAAATATGAAATAGATACAATGCTATCAGAGTGAAGAAGCGAAGAGGTACTGGGTTGCTGAATATCTTCTGAAGAAATATTTGAGACGGTTAAAGTCTTGTCACAAATCAATGTGCGCGTAAACTCCTTCTCCTAATTCTTCCGATAGGCATTCATCAAGCTGAGATTCACTGAGTGGAACTATAGGACTTGTAGAGTTTCTTGACTCCAAATTATCATAAAAGTTATGTTCCCATTCACTGTGGTTATTGCAGTCTATATTTTCTTTTTCTAGGCAATCACTCATCACACTGGACACAACAGTCACCGAGTATGTGTTATTATAATGTTTCATATTTTTTTTTGATAGTCTGACCAACATTTTACTTCGATTTGTACTCATTGTCACTCACTTTTAATACTAAATAATCATCCGATCAAAACAAACAACACAATTGGCGGTATCAGTGTGCGCGGTCACACGACTAACGTAACCCGCACCGTCTTCAACGGGATGAACAAGGAGGAGGTGTCTATAACGGCGCAGGAAAGAGCGAGACAGCAATAATGTTGTCGATTCAACTTACGCTGGTTGGATAGCATCAACGCGCGAGCACGCGACTAGTTGTAAACACTGTATTTTTGGTATTTATCTAGCCATGCGTGAAGTTTGTTTCGGCAAAACACTGTATACTTTGTTACAGTTTTTTTGCGTGATTATACCTTATTTTCAATTAAATACAGTGTTTTTTTGCTTGCTTCATCTTGCTAAATAACCGTTAGAATGAAAAAAGGATCGATCAGGGGTACTAAACAGACGTAAAGAAATTGATTGCGCCTTGTTAAGCCATAACACTATATCGACTTACAGTGTTATGGCTTGGCAGGGCAGCGCTGCCATATACATCATAAAACCTTCGAGCGGTTTCTGCAGCACTGGTGCTACGGTGGAACTCTTACTCGAAAATAATATGATATTTCAAGTTTTCCATTTTGTAAACAGAGTGACGCAAAGAAAAAACCAAAAGAGAAAATAACATGAATGACGGTTTTCGAAACACACATGCATGAGTAAAAAGCGGTATAAATTTGAAATCGGAACTCCTAACCAAAGAAGATATATTTGAGATCAAATATATCTTCAATTGTAATATTTATATTCTCAATTGTAAGCATTTTCTCATCCGTAACCAAAAATATTCAATGAACAATCATATAAAAATGACAGATTCTAAATTCAAATGTAATATTTTGTTTATTTTTAATTGTAACAGTATTTTTGGCCAGACTAACTTTGTTAGTTCAGGAATTATTGAGGTCTGACTTGAAAAAGCTTATTTTGAAAACTAAGCGCAAAAATAACGAAATAATAAGTAAACATGTAAAATATTGTTAGGTATAATAGTACGGAACGCTTAACCTTTGGATACGGAACCCTAAAAAAAGGGTTTTATTTTAGTGTCTAAAACCAAAAAAAAACTTGATGATAATGAAAAATAAAACATCGTGCGGTAGTAATTACAGCGTATACTGTTTATTAGCCAGGATGTCCATACAACGGCTGGTTATGAATATCCCCCGGGTCCGGAGTTGTGGTGGACGGGGCTGAGCCGCAGTACTGGTTGGAGGGGCCACACTTGACGCTGCTGACCTCCAGGAACGGTTCCGTGGGCTCCGGCGCGGGGGTGGGGCCTTGAGCCGCCCGCCACCGCCACCACCAGCGCCAGACACATCAGCTTCACTCTGTTAAAAGATCTCAGTATTGTCGCTTGACTATGGACCATAGATGTAGGCATGTTGAGGCAAATACTGTTCCCACTTAAACGACCCCACTTTTGGAGTTTTTGGGGCCGTTTTGACATTTGAGATATGGTGAAAGAACATTTGTGGTATGGTGAAAACCAAGATGGCATAACTTTTTCTTGTATGAAGATTTGTTCTGTCAAATGTGTAACGTCATAGCCTATCCTGAGTTTTGAAATCTTTGCTATAGGCCAGAGGTTCCCAAACTTATTTCGTTTAACGCCCACTTTGAAAATCATTTATTTTTTAGCGCCCGTCCGGTCACCCTAATTACCCTTACTCCGGGAATTCTATTACACTGCCCTAATTAAGGATAAGTGTCCCTGAATACCGTGTAGTGTAATAGGCCATTTAGCAGATTTAATATATCGGGACTAGATCGTAACTGTTTTCTTGCAGGATTTTAATAACAGAATCGACCTTCTGATCTAATGTACTTACCTCAATATTGCATCTGTACAAGGCGCTAAGTTGTATAATTATCGGCTCCTATTCCTATACCCATCGGCTTCGCTAACCACTTACCTTTTGAAGACCCTCATCCAAATCCCTACCTACTCGTATTATAAGGTCTTGGGCCTCCATATGAAGGAAAATCAAACCAGGCTTCGCAACTGATAACTTAACTGATACTACTTGGTTGCTAATACAATCTTCAATCATTACATTTTTCGGATATCGGACGCCGATAGCTGATAACCAAATCCGATAGCCAAGGGCAAGGACAGCATCGATCGGTCCGATATCGGATGTCAGATCGGATAGTGTGAAAACGTTCAAACGCTACAGACAGAAACTCCTAAGAAAAGTTTAATTACGTTTAAGTCGACTATCGAAAATTTATTAATTGGATATTTTACAACAATATGTAAAAATTTAGGTTTTTTTAAATTCAGAAATAATAAGGCATTAAAACTAGATAAAAGAATATATTTTACAAATTTAATTTAAAAATCCTAAGTAATTAGTTTGGTTACATCAAAATCAAAAAGATTTACTATGTTAAGTATGAAAATAAACGCACGTCGCACAAACATCGGAGATGTTATAAATTTTGTGAATGTAACCATACATTTCGTATCAACTCACGAGCGTGTGACGTCACATTGCACTACTACTTTTGTATGGGTTATTTTTACAAAAGTAAAACAATTCGCAGTTTATTTGTAAATCATTAATTTTTGTTATACTATTCCTTTATACACTTTCTTTTGACGTGATAACGTCTTATAATTCGATGGAGCCGGCTGCACGCACGATAAAACATGACTCATGCCGTTACCAGCGTTACATCAATCCAATTAATTGAAATCGGATGTGTGAGGTCAATCATCTTTTTAGCGCCATAGACTCATGAATACTGAATTTTTTTCGTATTTTAAATATTTATTATGCCCTAATTATGCTTCTTTATATAAGCAGTAAATAATTCACCAATACTTTCTGTATTTAATTTTGCAATATCGTAAAAATATTAATCTAATTTTACTTAAACGAAACATAATACTGCGTGTAATTTGCAATAAATTGATTATAACTTCGAAAAATTTAAAAAGTGAAACCAATTTTAGAATGATTTACATAGGACTATATAAGAATGTGTTGAACAAAAAACTGCGTACAGTACAAGTGAAGTAATCAGGTAACAACTATTCAGGTTTTTATGAGTTTTAATTTTACGGCAAAAACAAGATTAAAATATAGAAGACGGTATAAAAAAACAGGACAACTAGAATAATTATTTAAAATATTAACTAAAATTTGAAAACGGTGCGTCTGTAGCCTAACGTTAGCTAGCTCTGTTTTCCTAAAATAGCGTTGCCGACATATAGCGGCCGTAATACAGCCATTTTTCATACAGCGGTGAAACACATTTTCACATAGAAAATGTGTTTCACCGCTGTATGAAAAATGGCACGGTCGATTCCTAGAGAACGGTAATTATCACCGTTTTATACATAGAAAACTTTCATTCGCTGCTTTATGACGGCAACGCTATCCTAGGAAAACAGAGCTTTCCTAGGATAGCCATTTAGAGTACTGAAAATAGAACTCTGTGCTAATACAATAGAGTTGAAAATTTCAGTGCTCTGAATTTTCCCCATCCTTATGGATCCCAGACAATATAATCCTAATCTAAGAGCGTTTTCAAATTACGCGATACGATATTGCTTATCGCGCGCGATAATTAAAAAGACATGAGAAAGACAGGTATTAATATGAAATCTGTCTTTGTCTTTATCGGCACGATATCGCTTATCGTATCGCTTAATGTGAAAACGCTCTTAGATTAGGATTATATTGTCTGGGATCCATAAGGACGGGGAAAATTCAGAGCACTGAAATTTTTCAACTCTATTGTATTAGCACAGAGTTCTATTTTCAGTGCTCTAAATTGGTCCCGGCCCGCCGGATTCCGGATCCTATAGTCCTAGCCTTAGACGGTTAAAAAACCGGTGTAAGGTATTTTGGGTGATGGGTCTGCTCATTTGTCGGTATCATTTCATCAAAACAAATGACGTTGCCTATTTGTTATTATATCATTATTATTCCCTGTTTCAGAATGCGTTTCTTCAAAAAGTTCTTCATGTTCGGTTTGATTTTCCTGGGGGTGTCCGCCCAGGCCGAAGCTTCGAATCACATGAGCATTCCGACCGGGCCGCCGCCGTATTATACGGATATTACTGCACCTAGGCAGTAGGTTTTCACCCCCCAGTATACCATCGAACCGCTGATCTTGGGCTGACGGTCGACCGGGAAAAAAAACTTGAGAGGTGTCAAGGGACACCCGGATGGAACGAAGTTATAATATATATAATATTATAATATAAATATATAGTTGATAATAAAGAATTGAAGCCTATTTCGGAAGATATATATATATAAATATATATATCTATCTTCGGAAATAGGCTTCAATATATGAAATATTATAGATATAATATATTATATTATACAAAACAAATAGTTGAACTAAGTATATATAGTGCGCGCGGAACTTGTTGGCCGTGCCTTAGGTAGGGATAGGGGTGAGGGGGCGGGTTGCTTGCTGCTCGCAGTGTTGCCGCCGCGAAGTCCGGCTCCGTACTGTGTAATAACATCAAGCGCTCCTAAGGCCCGGCTAGCTAGTCACAATATGTAACAGTCATAACAGTCACAATCTGTAATTGCAAAATTCTACATTATTGTCAAGGTGATAAGGTCATTTTTGTATCATTCTTAAAATAGTCGTTATTACATTGTGATTTCGAGTGGTAAAAAGTGTCGTGCCTATATTAATCCGTCTAGCCTCAATACAATTCGCAACGCGCCATAAGGAACTTCGTTCCAATTATAAAAATACATTGAAATGGATCAATACACAAATACTTTTATTTTAATCCCATTTAAGAGTAGCGTTCACCAATAATATTGTTTGCCTTAGGTAGGTTGTAGAGGTCTGGCGGGTATAAGTTTACCATCCTTACCTAAGGGCCTGTTTCATAATCTAGTGATAAGTGTCGGATAGATTATCCGGAAGTTTTGGCCCTGCTTACTTTATATCAAGCGACAGAGAAAAAACACGCCAATAAGATATCTGACACTTATACGTAGATCGTGAAATAGGCCCTAAATCAAATGAAAGGGCTTGCAAAGCCATATCATCATAATGCACATGACAATATGTATTTGTCAAGTAGGTAACATATCTCCTATCTCCCTTATCATACTATCTCACTTACTAATAAAATGTATTTTCACAATGGATAAGCCATTTAATGTTGCTGTCTTTTCAGCGTATCAGACGAAGACAGCAACATTGAATGGCTTACCCGTTGAGTAAATGTTTTCATTAGTAGGAGTACTGACGTACAGGGAAAAAATTGTAAAACTGCTTTGTAATTAAATCACAAAAACTAGGAAGATAAAAGTCTAAGGGGGGTCGAAATATCTAATTGAAGCTTATAGTTGAAATGGGCAATGTGAAAAATAATTAATAAATAGCATCCCCATACAAACTTTCATCACCCATTTTCCGGCTCGACAAAAACTGAGAGATTCTATTCCTGAACTATTTCTGATGTTCCTACTTTGTACGAAACCCCCGGTGAGCGAGATCGACTTGCTATTGTCCGGTTTTTCAATAGGTTTTTGTATTTTGGCGGTTTTTCAAATACCACGTATGAATTACGACTTTATTGCAATTTTTAAACAAGAGACATCTTAAATTGGTAGCAATATTAATGTCATTTGTGTAACTGTACGGAAAGCTTCAACAAAAGCTAGGGACAACTAGAAAATTTTGTGATGTGGACGAATTGACAATAACTATTGGATATCTCTTTCTTCCCATTAGCATGAGTCTATTATTATTTTTTAACAAAAAATTAAAAACCGACTTTTAAGGTAAAAATGCAAAAAAGGATGAAATAAATCTTATTTTTTAAACTAACTGCAAATTTGTGTAGCAAATAAGATTTATTTAATAATTTTTGTGCATTTTAACTTTGTCAGTTTTTATTTTTTGTTCAAAAATAATAATTTTTCTCGTTTTAGTGTTATCTATATACTTATAATATTAGATCTTAACATATGAAATTGGCGTTGTGTAAAGGAGGAACATAAAGACGATTTTTTTTTAAATATATTTATTTATATACCATTGCTATCTATGCACTTTTGCCATCTCATAGGTAGGTCATTGATACTAAAAAAATCGGTTGTCTGTAAAGTCGGTTTACTGACGATAGTTGAACGTGACAACGTCATAATAATAAATGGAACGCCTCAGAGCGAGGTAACGCCGCATGAGACATGTTTTTTCGTGCGTGCAGCCGGCTCCATCGAATTATAAGACGTTGTCACGTCAAAAAAACAATTTGGACAGGAATCAATAAAATCTTTGAAGGCGCTTCGGACTGCCGCTGCGCTTGTTCTGCAGGTCGAAATTTTCAGAACGAAAACGTTGGAATAAAAAACGCACTGTGTTTTCTTTTGCGACACCGCTGCCATATACATCATTAATACTTCGAGCCGTTTCTGCAGCATTGGTGTCACGGTGGAACTCTTACTCGAAAATAATACGATATTTCAAGTTTTCCATTTTGTAAACAAAGTGACGCAAAGAAAAAACTAAAAGAGAAAAAACCAAATGAATTACGGTTTTCGAAACACAAATGCATGAGTAAATAGCGGTACAAATTTAAAATTGGAATTCCTAACCAAAGAAGATATATTTGAGATCAAATATATCTTAAATTGTAATATTTATATTCTCAATTGTAAACATTTTCTCATCCGTAACCAAAAATATTCAATGAACAATCATATAAAAATGACAGATTCCAAATTCAAATGTAATATTTTGTTTATTTTTAATTGTAACAGTATTTATGGCCAGACTAACCCCCGGTTTCTGAAAGGCTAATCAACGCCAAAATCAACTAATCAGCTTTCAAATCTCTTGCCAAGTGTAAATTGAGTTGCAAAAAGCTTGATCAGTCGTTTGATTTGATCAACGTGTTAGTTAACAAAACTAATGTCAAACGAACGGTTTGAACGGAACATGTCAAGCGCTGTTTTCGATTTCTGGAAAGCTATTTAACGCTTGTATCTGCTTGTATGTTTCATGTCAATTTGATCGATGATTAGTAAATTTTTCACTAATCAGCGTTTCAGAAACGCAAATTGATTTAACAAGCCTGTTAACTCAACAACGTGTTGGTTCATCAAATATTTGATTAGCCTTTCAGAAACCGGTTGTTAGTATATAACTTTGTTGGTTCAGGAATTATAGAGGTCTGACTTGTAAAATGCGCTTATTTTGATAACTTCGTGAAAAAATAACGAAATAATAAGTAAACATGTAAAATATTGGTAGGTATAATAGTACGAACCCTTAACCTTTGGATACGGAACCCTAAAAAAAGGGTTTTATTTTAATGTCTAAATCCAAAAAAAACTGATGATAATGAAAAATAAAACATCGTGCGGTAGTAATTACAGCGTATACTGTTTATTAGCCAGGATGTCCATACAACGGCTGGTTATGAATATCCCCCGGATCCGGAGCTGTGGTGGACGGGGCTGAGCCGCAGTACTGGTTGGAGGGGCCACACTTGACGCTGCTGACCTCCAGGAACGGTTCCGTGGGCTCCGGCGCGGGGGTGGGGTCTTTGAGCCGCCCCGCCACCGCCACCACCAGCGCCACCAGCGCCAGACACATCAGCTTCACTCTGTTAAAAAATCTCAGTTCTGTCGCTTGACTATGGACCATAGACGTAGGCATGTTGTGGCAAATACTGTCCTCACTTAAACGACCCCACTTTTGGAGTTTTTGGGGGCCGTTTTGACAGACCGAGAGACCTTACCTGCGACACTTGAAAACACGAATATATTTCTGTGCTTGATACCTATTACTGAATATCTTATGATATATTGTGAACGCATTAAAAATAATAAATATTTAATATATTTTTAGTTTAATTTTATACCATAAAATAGGATATAAACTAATAAATGGATATTGTGTAGTATGAGGATTTTAATTTCAGTGAATTTTAAAATATAATGTAAGCTACATTACTAGCTAGACAAGTAACTTACAAATCACCTATCGCCCCCTTAAATCATATCAGCACCCCCCAATTATTTCTGGGCCCCTTACTGTCCCTCTCTAGGCCTGCAGCGTCCCGGGTGATAACACCCCCTGGGACAGACTGCTATAGACTATAAAGTTGTTCGCAATAAATTCCGGATATTTTGGGTATATGATCTACATTCTACTGCTTACGTGAAGACTATTAGGCTGAGAAATAATTAAATCGAAAAAATAATAAAATAAGAAATAATTAAACTCGAAAAACGTTATACTAAATAAAATTCCATTACGGCTCTTTACGGCACGATTGTGGTCATTGACCTCACACAGATGATTTTTATTTAAACAACGTCTTTGCTTCCTCTTTAAATCATCTATTTCTGTGAGGTGGATGACCTTACATTAGCGCCTTAGAGAGCGCAATTTTATTTAGCATTTTTTTCGAATTGTTTAATTCTTTTTCTGCTTAAACGTACATAAGCAGTCTGTCATAAGCCCGAAATATCCGTATCTTTTCATTATATTATTAACGGATATGAACACAGGAGGATACTGAAATTTTGAGCGCGAGTATTTTATATGGAGGCATTTAATACTTTATATTAGGGTTGTAACGGAACTCCGCCTCCGCCTCCGTTACTGCGGAACATCAGCAAAATTTTTAGTCTCCGCCTCCGCATCCGCCTCCGCAAAAATGAAGCGGAGTTTTAACGGAGGTTTATTTACGATAACATACAACGCGCAAGGAGCTACATTGGGCGACGCGGCCGCTCGGCTGCGTATTTGCGCGCGAAATGGTCGAGACTCAAGATTTTGCTTGTGCCGCGGGAACACGGGCGAGCGGTGGTGGGGGCGTGAATAAATGACAGGAATCAACTTGTCGAATCGTTCGGCAGTCGGCACCGCGTAGTTGTAATTGAGCCGTGATTGTTATTTGTTTTAAGTGATTTAGTGCATTATTAATAGTCATTTTATTTAAATCGCGTGATGAAGCCGAAAACAAGTGAGATTTGGCAGTTTTTTGAAGAAATAGATGTAAATTATGCAAAATGCAAAAGCTGCGGGAAAAACTATTCAAGAAAAGGCCGGACAACAACATCACTGAAAGGGCATTTAAAATCTGTACATAAAGAAAAATTTGAAGAACTTTGTAAAATAGAAGAACAACGAGAAAAGGGCAAATTGAAACCGACAACGTCCTTTACACCATTACAGAAATCCAAACGGCAATTGTCTTTAGAAGAATCTTCGAAAAAAAATCAAATGTGGGATACGTCACACCCTAAAGCAAGGAAAATGGATGATGTGATCGGAGAAATGATTGCTTTACAAAATCTTCCGTTTCATTTTGTCGAAGGCATTGGTTTTCGCCGGGTTATGCAAACAGCTTTGCCAAATTACCAATTAAGAGGACGTCAGTTTTTTACTGCCCATATATGTGATGTAATATTTACTAAAATAGCTACCAAAATTGGACAAAGTCTCAAAAATTTTCTAAAACTCTCATTCACCACCGATATTTGGTCTGAGCCAAGTGCTAACGTGTCGCTTTTGAGCCTTACCGCACATGGGATAACTGAAGATTTTACCCGTATGCAAATTGTTTTAAAATGTTGCTCACTTCATGGCCGACATACCGGTGATATAATTTGTGACAAATTCAAAATGATGCTGCTGGATTGGAATATCCAGAACGAGCAATTGCACTGTTTTATTAGAGATGGTGGATCAAATATGGTCAGAGCAATGCATTTGGCCGATATACCTGACGTAAGTTGCACAGTCCATCAACTACAACTGTGTGTTCGTTCTGCGCTCGACGAAACACGTGAAGTCAAGGACTTACTCGCAAAATGCAAGAAGATATCAGGACATTTTAATCATTCACAAATAGCTCAAGATGAGCTGACTAAAATTCAAACAGAGCAACTTAATCAACCTGCACTTCGCGTGATTCAGGACTGTGTCACCAGGTATGTTATTAAATATTAATAATATAATATACAATAATATATCGATGGACGCTTCACACCACGTCAATCCGGTCGCGTGGTAAGTTCTCGAAGAACTTGTGTTACTGTACCAGACAACGGAAATATATTTAATACTTTTATATTATACACATATTTAAGATTTTTACTATATTATACACAAATTTAATACATATCCACGACCCAGGAACACAGAAAAACTTTTGGTTCCGTCAGCGGGATTCGAACCCGCGACCCCCGGCTTGAGCACCAACACGCGCAACCACTGAGCCACAGAGATCGTCAAACGTTATTGTTTATAATTTATATACCTACCTATTATTACTTCATTCCAATAATCATTATTATTATTCGTTATATTTAACGCTTAAAATGCTGAACGGTTTTCGATAAGACATGGCAAGGAGTTACATTTTGTCTTCTTTATTTCAGATGGAACAGCACATACCACATGATCGAACGGCTGTTGAAGGTCAAAGATTCTATTTGTCTGTATGCCAGCAAACATAGTATTCCACAAATCTCTCCAGAAGAATGGTTGTATCTTAGTAAATTAGTGGCAATACTCACTCCCTTTGAAGAAATGACGAGAAATCTGAGCGATACAAAAACTTGCATATCGTCAGTGATCCCATTGATACATATACTGAAATATACACTGCAAGTCGAAAAGGAAAAATCAGACACAAATCAAAATTTCAAGAGTATCATTCAAAAACTAATTGTAGAGATCAATTCCAGATTTTGTGACCTTCCAAGCAATACACTGTATTCGCTTGCTACATATTTGGACCCAAGGTACAAATTAAAGTTTTTTAGTGACGTAATTAAGGAGCAAGTTCAATCCGAATTAATACGATTGCTAACCCTATATGACTCGAATGTTGCAAGTCGAATTGGCGATGACGAACCTTCTGTGGCCAAAAAAGCTAGAGTAGAATCAAATACAAGTAATGTTGAACCAAGCACAAGTTTCGAGATTTTGCCACCAAAACAAAGTTTGCATTCGAACCTGGCTGACATGTTGAAGAATTCCAGTGATGAAGAAGAACCGGAAAATGACAGCACGGTTACCAATAGTAACCTGATGATATGGAAAACGCTAATTAATGAATATAATAAAGAAAACCGACTCGAACTAGATGAAGATCCCTTATTGTGGTGGAGATATAACATAAAATATAAAGTTTTTGCTCCCATAGTTCGCATTTACTTATCGGCGCCGCCAAGTTCAGTGCCTAGTGAACAGTTATTTAGTGCAGCTGGTTTAATTTATGAACCCTTAAGAAATCGTTTGGATGGCGACAAAGCCGCAAAGCTGTTGTTCGTAAAATATAATTTGCCTCTTCTCAATTTTGATTACTAGTTTATTTTTGTTATTAGTTGAAAGCATACCATGTACATCTATGTAGTATGTACCTATTTTAAATAAATATTTCTGACTTTAATAAATTATGAATTTATTTATATTTTTCCACTTCATATTTCACCTCCGCCTCCGCCTCCGTTAACCTCCGCATCCGCGGAGGTGAACCTCTTCTCCTCCGCATCCGCCTCCGCCTCCGCTAAGAAGGCCTCCGTTACAACCCTGCTTTATATTACAAAACATAGCATTAAATTTCTAGTTAAGGAGCGTTTCTGAAGCGACGCCGACAAAAAGTCGCGCTTGTGTGAACACGCTCTAAGAACAGTAACTAAGACACACCATAGATTTTAATATTAGGTCCGTAAGGACCTATTTTATATGTAAATATGAAATTGGCGTTTTGTCGTACTGGCCACTTTGATCTCAAATATATCTTCCTTAGTTAGGAATTCCAATTTCAAATTTATACCGCTATTTACTAATGCATTTGTGTTTCGAAAACCGTTTTGGTTTTTTCTTTGCGTCACTCTGTTTACGAAATGAAAAACTTGAAATATCTTAATATTTTCGAGTACGAGTTCCACCGTGGCACCAGTGCTGCGTAAACGGCTCGAAGGATTAATGATGTGTATGGCGGCGGTGTCGCAAAAGAAAACACAGTGCGTTTTTGGTTCCAACGTTTTCGTGGACGGCCGGAGATCAAAGTTGATAATGAAGAAGGTGATGCAGGCTATTGTGGAAGCGGTTCCATCGCAAACCACTTCCGAGTTAGCTGCGGTGTTAGTGATAAAACTGTTTTAATCCACTTGAAGCAAATTGGGAAGGTGAAAAAGCTTGAAAGGTGGGTACCTCATGAATTGAGTGCAGCAAACCGACAAACGCGCGTCGACGGCTGCGTTACATTACTCAACCGGCACAATAATGAAGGGATTTTAAATCGAATCATTACCTGTGATGAAAAGTGGATCCTGTACGATAATCGGAAAAGCTCATCGCAATGGCTGAACCCTGGCGAACCAGCCAAAGCCCGCCCCAAGCGAAAATTGACTCAAAAAAAGTTTCTTGTGAGCGTTTGGTGGACTAGTGCCGGTGTCGTTCACTACAGCTTTCTTAAATCTGGCCAGACGATTACGGCAGATGTCTATTGCCAGCAACTGCAAATCATGATGGAAAAGCTAGCTGCTAAATAACCGAGGTTGCTCATTCGCTCTGGGCCACTGCTGCTTCAGGACAACGCTAGACCACACACTGTTCTTTTTTTTTTTTTTTTTTTTTTTTTTTTGTTCCCCCTACCATAAGCAGGGCCAATTTTTTGCTTTGTTTTTTGTTACTGTTTATGTTTCATTTTTAATGACAATTTTCATCGTTACATTTCCGTTTCTATTACTATCACATTACATTATCGTTTCTTATTGCATTTCTATTTCTACAGTTACACTTCTACATCTCATTTCACATCTACTTTACACAATTTGCTTTGCACAAAATTTTACATCTCATTATTGCATTTTCTCAATTTCTTTCTACATTTCTCTTTCTTTCTTGCTTGCTTATATAACACTATTTCTTACTTTCAATTTCTACATTTCCTTACTTTACTTTACATCTATCACTACATTGACATTCACTTACACTACTTTTATTTTGACTTACATTTTCTTTTTTCCTTTTATTCTTACATTTCTATTTTAATTCACATTTTCTAACTTACATTTACCTTTACCTTTTTATTCTTTTACATTTTGTTATTTACATTTTTCTTGTTCTTTATTTTTTACTTAAATTTATACATTTCCTTTACGTTTCCTTTACATTTGTCGCTACATTAACATTTACTGCATCTATTTTATTTCTCTTATTACATTACTATTATTTCTATTTCGTTTGAATTTTGCTTTTTACATTATTCCTTATAATTCCTTATTATTATAAATGTTCTCAGATTTTAATTTAGATTTATTACTGCATTTTACTACTCTAATTTCATATAATTTTGTAATATATTTAATTTGGTTTAGTTACACTTTTGTTTATATATCATTTCCAGCTCGGAACGTCCGCCCCGAACTAGTTTTGCATCAAGTTTATGTCATAATAATACCGGTGCAAAAAGCGTGGGTACCAGTGCGCGAGCGCGCGAGCATATAATAATGGCATCAGTTTACCTTTGTTTTTAAGACTAGTTGGTGGTAGTCGCAGTGTATTGTTGTTGTTGTTGCTAGGTGTAATTTTTGCTACTGCTATATATGCTGGTTCATTATAAATGATCATATATATGCTGAGACAGTTATTATTGATTCGATACACTTACATAGAGTCTAGTCATGGTCCTAATAAAAACATTGGTTCTATTAAAATCATTTTAATAAATTATCCAATATGTTCTCATTGCCTACTCTGACTACTGGTGCCATTAGTGGTATTCTAGTCTTCAAGACCGTATGCCACCGTCGCCCGCGCCATGGCATCCCACTTCTGTCGGACCGGGCATCTCGCGCTGAAAGCGTTATGTGCTATTTCATGCAGTTTCTCCCCTTTGCAATTGATGCAGCATGCATTTTTCCCAGCCTTCAGCTCCTCGCACTGAGACTGGTGGTGTGTCCCGGAGCAATGGCTGCACCTCTCCTCGGCGGTAGTGCAGAATCGCCGCCCATGTCCGTACCCTAAACAGCGTGAACACTGTATCAGGGGGGACTGGTCGGCGACTCTAACACGCTGCATATCTAAATATAGATAGCCCGCCTCGGTGAAGCACAGCCACAGCCCCGGCGACACAGTCAGCACCACGTGCTCAGTGCTTGCATCCTTTCCCCGCTTTCTGTATTTAACTTCCATCCTACAGTCCTTCTCGTTCGGGACCTGCTGTATGAGGTGCTTATTTTGACTTTTTATTGCTTCTATTATGTCGTCATTGGTGTTAGACTTAAGCACCCCATACAGCACCACCTGCGGGTCTTTATTGTCAATACTCTGGACTTCTAGTTTTCCCCCACTTTTCTCTATTCTTTCTTTGACCTTATCTCTGTCCTTCCTATTACTCAATCCTATAATGACTTTCCTATCTTTTCCCTTTCTAATCCTATCTATTTTAATTCCCTCTTTCTTTGCCTCTATAATTGCTCCTACTTCTGTCACTATCTCCGCACTCGTCATAAAGTCTTCCCTATCTGTCACTACTAAAGAGTGGAGGGTCACGCGCTTCGGCTCCGGCGGCTTGGTTTCCCTTTCGCCACCGGCCACCGCCGCATATGTCGCGGGTCTTGGTTCTGCCGAGGCCCTGGCCCCCCACTCTTCGACTGCCCTACTTAAATTTTTCTCATTTTCCTTTGCTAAATCCTGATTTTCCTTTCTAATTTCCTCTACCCTGCAATTTATTTCCCCTTTTATACCCTTACATTCGATTATGACCTCCTTATTTAACTTGTTTATCTCTTTTAATTTGTTACTTGTCTCCTTTCTTATGTCTTGACTTAACTTCTCTACTCCACTCAACAACTCGACTGCCCTATTTAAATTCTCTTTACTTTCCTTTGCCGATTCCTGGTTTATTTGTTTTATTTTCTCTACCTTACTATTAATCTCCCCTTTTATACCCTTACATTCCTTTATAATTTCTTGACTTAACTTATTTATCTCTTTAAAACTTGTATTTTTGCTATCCATTATTTCCATACTTAATGCTTTTACAATATCTGTCAATTCGATTGCCCTATTTAGGTGGTTCGTACTGTCTTTTGCCAGTTTCTGGTTTACGATTCTCATATTCTCTGTTCACCACCACCACTGTTCAGCAGACGGGTACCAAATTAGAAGAGCTTTAATTGGAATGTCTATGACATCCACCGTACTCCCCGGACCTTGCTCCAACAGATTACAATTTTTTTCCAATTCAAAATTTGGATAACTTCTTGCAAGGTAAAAAATTCAACTTCGATGGGGCAGTCTAAAGCGCCTTCAAAGATTTTATTGATTCCTGTCCTAATGGTTTTTTGGAGTTTACTCCTTAAGAATCAATTTTCATATAAGGCCCCCCGGTATGAAAAAAATATGACTAAATCTACTGAACGAATGACCTCGTTACGTTTTCGTGCGCAACCTATTCTGCGCACCTTTCACTTTTTTTCACATGGCGCGAATTTTTGAACTCAAATCGATCGCTAGTCGCTTTGCATTGCACACAAAATTTTACTTTTTAGAGTAAACTCCAGCCGTGCGTCGGAGCTGACACACACTTTTTTTAGTAAAGGTACCAATGAACTACCTATGAGATAGCAAAAGTGTATAAATAGAAATGGTATATACTTTGATTAACTAAATATATTATGTTTAAAAAAATCGACTTTATGTTTACAAAACACCAATTTCATATATAATGACCTAATATAATAATGGGACTTACCTCATTTCGCTGGTCTGCTCTTAGGGAGTAACAAGTCTCGTTTCCTAGAGGTCTTATATACACGAAGCAGAAAATCAAATAAAATCGATCTCAGCTGCTTCAAAACGAATTCTATTTAATTTGGTTATAACCAATTTATATATTTTCCATATTGAATTTGTATAAAAACGTCTACAATATTAATAGATGATTCGATTCAGGTGTCGAGGGGATATATTTTAAGAAAAGTTTAAACAACGGGGTTGATCTTCAGCCCAATTCTCGTTATTATTTCTGTTTATAGGAACATGCATAGTTTTTTTTTTTTTTGCTTTTCAAAAAGTACATAATAAGCCAGGAAATATTGTCTTTGCAATGGCATATTTACGATGAAGGTTTGACGAAATACAGTCATCACAAAAGTGAAATCGTTAGAGAGCATTAAAAACGCTCTGTACAAAAAATGATGCACGATGCATTTTCAACTGCTGTGTCGTCACACAGCAGTTGAAAATGCATGAAGATAAATACATAATTGATTTTATTAACTCAAATAGGTATTGCGTTTATGTATTTTATAACAAAAATGTCACAAATAACAAGGATTTGAACAGCCATTTTCGTTTTTCAATCACAGCAAAAAAATCGTCGTTTTTTTAGTCCTTTTTTGTCATGTAACTTTTTATTTAGCAACTGATTACTGCTGTTTTTGTATTTTTCGTTCCAAATTTATGTTGCCTTTTGGAAAATATAAGAATTTTCTTGATTTAAAACAAATGCATGTTCCCTATTCGCACTAGGTACGTTTTCAGTTTCAGTGCGTTCACAAGAACGATAGCATGCTCTGACACAGGAACCCGAGGGGAAATTGAACAGATTTATTTAAGAGAATTGCCTCCCTGAGTTCTGTCAGCACTTCAATCAACGGCACTAAGATATGGACAGCAGAATGCAGAATGCTGCTGTGGGCGGGGCGGGCCATCAGTATTGGCGTGCACCACCCAACCCCAGTTTGGAAAAGCCGACTCATATCGATCACTTTACAGTCAACTACACAATAGGATAGTTTTTATCCGCAACGTTCAGCGGTGTAACGGTTTAAGCGTTTGGGTATGAGAGGGAGAGAGAGGAGGAGGTGAGAGGTTTGTCGCTTTTAATGGTGCCATGTCCAAATGAACTAGTCTGATTTTGATGCAGTTTTTAGTGATGGGTTTGGTTTGATCGGTGAAAGTTATTAGACAGCTGTTTTATGATCTCACCAGGGGGCGCTGCAGTAAAAATTATCATTGTTGGCATTCATCTCCGATTTTGATGCGGTTTTCAGTGATAGGTTTGGTCTTGATTAGTGCATGGTGTAGATAGGTGATGCGATAATATCTCACCAGGGGGCACTGCCGTTAGCATTTGTTTCCACCGCACGGCGAAAATTGGCCATATTTACACCGCCATTTTGCACATTTTTGTTTGGATAAATTATACTGCACTAATTTATTTTTGCGATCATATTTTCAAATTAAGCATTTTCTCGTATAAATAAATAAATGCGCAAACAAAAAAAAATATTCCAAATTCGGGGCGTATCGCGATTCGCGACCAAACCTATCGACATCTGTGAACAGAGTTGGGTACTTTCTGCACAGCTAAGGCCATGGAGACTGGACCATGGCTAACGTATTAGATATGAACCTTTCTGTCGTGTACTGACTACATATTAGGTATTGACAATATTGTATAGATGACGTTTAAGTTTACAGGTTTGAAATTAAAAAGACATGGGGAATTCTAGTATGCAACAATTACCCACGGCGAACAAAGTTAAATGAAGTTAGATGTAAACGTAATGTATAATATTGGAACGAAGTTTCTTATCGCGCGTTGCGAAAGGGGGCTAGACGGAAAAAATGAAGACTAAAAGTTGTAACGACACTTTTTGCTATAGTTGTAAGCTGTGCGGCATGCGCGTGTTTCTCTCTCTCTCTCTCTCTCTCTCTCTCTCTCTCTCTCTTTCAATTATTACTTAAGTTGAGCCTAGTGATTAAGTTTATATTACATTATATTTGTTAATAATAAAAAATATATATTATAAAATAAAAAATATATTGCAATTCCTTCACTAATTACCTAATCGAAAGGAACTTCGTTCCATCCGGGTGTCCCTTGACACCTCTCAAGTTTTTATACATCTGGATTACAACGGCACAGTTCGTATATCTGCAGGAGGTCGGATAAATACAGTGATATTTTAACTCGTTTCAACGAACATTTATATAAAATTAAATTATCAATTTATTGATTATCTCCACATCTCCATGGATCTGAATTAAAATTAACGTGAAAAATAAAATTTGAATGTAAATTGTAGAGTCTACTCATATTTTGGTTTGTAGCCGCGACTTTTTTAAGAAGCAGGTAAAAAAGTTCCAATGTCTTTTCAATATTCTTATGTTGAGCATTGAGGTAAGTTGTAAATTCGAACTCTATGGACCTGTTTCACATTCTTCTAATAAGTGTTATATTAATTGCATATTTTGCCACTACTTTATACTAAGTTGTGAAAGTGAAGAAAAATGCGAATTAAATTCACTTTTCACAACTTGTCAGAAAATTAAGTTGTGAAAACGGAACAAGGGATTTTTTCGCCTTGTTCCCTTTTACTTAAATATCTGACGAATGTGAAAAAGGAATTTAAATCGCATGTTTTTTTTTCTACTTTCACAACTTTTTAATTCTGAGGGCCTTTTTAAACTTTGAAATAATTCCTCACTTTAGTTACTACATAACATCAGACTTGGTGGTATCTTCAACCATGCTACCTTTTACGTAACGTTGTTATATTTTTGTATGGGAGTGCCGTTGTTATGTCAAAATTAAAGTAAATACTCTATTCAGCCCTATTCCTCCAATATTTCTCCTCTATTCTATTTATAGTGAGGACGGCCCTCACGGTATAGTCTGCAAATACAGGAGACTGTCAATAAAAAATAAACTATGTCGAGAATAAGAATTACTTATATCATAATTTTTAGTGCATTTTTAATAATTTTTTTGGAAGTTGGTTTATAAAACAACGTAACAAGTAAACCAATTACATGCATACTCAAAAATGAGTTCACGATTGTCAAGGTTCATATCCGGGGGATAGTCACACAATTTGGGTAGAATTTCCTTTAGCTATTTTTTTCGCCACTGAAAATTAGAAGTGACGAGTGTACAGCTGTCATATATGACATTGACCTTTGACTCGACACTCATGTGTTCAATTTCCAACTGTATTGTCTATGTCCAAAGTTGTATTTTCAGTGCTCTTAGTTTTCACCGGCGTTCCGGATTCCGGAGCATATAGTCCCAGCATAAGCGCAGAGTTTTATTTTCAATGCTCAAAATTTTCTACGGCCTTTCGGATTCCAGATCATAATATAGCTTCCCATATATCCCAGCTTTAGTGTCTCGCTGACCGCTCGCGGACCGTCCGCGTCGACACCAAAATGTATGAATACCGCGAATATTCAGACTCTTTCTATAATTGCATATATTATTTCTACCTGTCGCCACTGACGACACAGAGATAGACACTTACACTTACGTACAGAGAAACGGCTTTCATGGAACGATCCAATACGATCCAAATTTGAAAATTTTGACGTCTACTTCAATGACCCACAACAACAATGAAACACAACATCCACGCGGATACACTGTATGCTTGTAGTACTGCAATCAAATCGAAAACTTACCATATATAATAATATAATAGGTTAGGTATAATTTACCTATGAAATTGCCGTTCTGCAGTTCTGACCATTTCAAATTCTAATTTCAAATTAATTTTATTTTAAAAACGTGGAATTCTTTTTCCAAAAGTAGTCATTTGTTTATTGATTAGTGTTGGTTAATTGTTGGGTTAAATATTTCATTCGTATAACCAAGCATTCTGTATATAGGTATAATCGGTATCTCGACAACGGCAACAAGTATTACCATGAAATTTAGTATGCAGAGAGTTTTGGGGGAGAAAAATCGATCTAGCTAGGTCTTATCTCTGGGAAACTGCGTATTTTAAGTAATAGTTCGTTTTTCTTTCGTCGTGAAAATACCTATCAATAATTTCGACTCTCATATGTCAGTCCGATTGGCAGTTTGGTATGTAGGTATAATTTTTGCGTTGGTCAGAAACTCGTAATGTGGTGGGTTCGATTCCCGGTAAAATATTTTTGTGATTTTTTTTCTAAATCTACTAGAGCTCCCACCAAAGCTCGGTTATGTGCTCAAATTAGGTATTTTCCTATGAAATTGCCGTTCTGCAGTACTGGCCATTTCAAATCAAAATAATTTTTGTTTGGCTAAGAATAATTCTAATTTCAAATTAATTTTATTTTAAAAACATGGAATTCCTTTTCCATAAGTAGTCATTTGTTTATCGATTAGTGTTCATCGCATTTCAATCTTTTTCGTCATCATGGATACCTTAAAAATTCGAGTAATTATGGAATATGAGTACCGTCGTGGCAGCAACGCGGCACAAGCGGCACGCAACATCAACGACGTTTACGGAGCTAACACTACAAACCAACACACCACCTGTTATTGGTTTGCTCGCTCCCGTTCTGGAATTTTTGAACTGAAAAATGAACCTCGCGGTCGTCCGAAGACTTTGGTCGATAATGACGAATTAAAGGCGATTGTGGAAGCTGATGATACACAATCTACGGCTGAATTAGCAGCAGTTTTCGACGTTAGCGTCAAAACAATATTGGTCCATTTGCGTCAAATTGGCAAGGTAAAAAAGCTTGACAAATGGTTGCCCCACGAACTCAATGATCGCCAGCGCGAAGTACGCGTCGAGACGTGCCTTGCACTGCTCAACAGACACACAAATTAAGGAATTTTGAACCGCATTGTTACCTGCGATGAAAAATGGATTCTGTTTGATAACCGCAAGCGCTCAGCAAGTTGGTTGGATCCTGGTTCAGCACCTAAACAATGCCCTAAACGAAAACTTACCCCTAGAAAAGTGATGGTCACTATTTGGTGGTCTAGCGCCGGTGTGATTCATCACAGCTTCTTACCAAACGGGGTGAGCATTACTGCAGTTGTGTACTGTGAAGAACTGAACACAATGATGGAGAAGCTGGAACATCTCCAACCAGCATTGGTCAATCGCTCGTCTCCGCTGCTCCTGCACTACAACGCGCGACCTTATACTGCATAGCAGACGGTCTCCAAGTTGCAATAACTGGGGTTGGAAGCTCTCCGTCATCCGCCCTACTCACCAGACCTTGCGCCTACAGACTACTACTTTTTCCAGAATTTGGATAACTTCTTGGCGGGAAAAAATTCAATACCCGAATGGCAGTACAAAATGCATTTGAAGAATTTGTAGCCTCCCGTCCAAAGAAGGGCATCAATAAACTGCCACTGTGTTGGCAAAATGCATTGATTGCATGGGTGATTACTTTGATTAATACAAATAAAAAATACAAGAAAAAAAATAGTTTGAATTTTTTCATACAATACGGCAATTTTATAGGTAAAGACCTAATAATAATAATATCTATGGACGCTTCCACGCCAAGTCAATCTGGTCCTGTGCTCAGTATCCGAAGAACTAGTATTACAGGTGCCAGACAACGGAAATATATTTAATACTCTTATACTACTAGTATTGATATTAAACAGTACAAAACCGTCATGCTAATATACGGTCAGTTCTAACCCATCCAATTGAACAGATCAAGTACCGATTCGATTGAAGTATCGATTGTTCTGTATGGCTATCATAAATGGAGTGTTTCAAGTGTCCCATAAGGATCAAGTGATATGAATACGGGTATTAGCTATTTTATGGGCTACAGTGGTGAGTGGCGCGTCGCCACTACGTTCCAAGTTTTCGACACGCAAAATCAATCAAGTGTGCACCCACCTTTACTCGGGGCGCGGCGGGGCGGCAGATCGCAGTTCGCGCGCACCGCGATCGCACGCGTCCCGCTATGTCCTAATAACCCCTGTGTTTGTGACTGCGAGAAAATGTCCAAAAAACACCACCTCCTGCTGTTCCTCGCTATATGCGTCGTCGTCGGTGAGTAGATACTATTATTGGCAGCTAATTCTAGTCATATTGGGAGGCTAGCGATTGACAGTTTAGTTCATAAGCGCCTCGGGGGATCTTAGATATCGAGAGGCATAAGATGTATCGTGTTTCATTTATTTTATGATATTAATATTGATTAATATTGTGCTTAATATTGTATAAACTGTAGATAAATGAAGTGATGACTTGATCAATAAAAATTATTTTCTCGTAAATTGTATGTCTTTGTTAAAGAAAAACGATAAGAAATAAAATAAATAACCTTAACAGAAAAAAGACGACTCTCCATAAAAAGTTCCGAAAATGTTTGCCAAAATAAAAAAAATATGTTTTGTTTTTGGAACGTAAAAAAAATATCAAAAAGCAAAAACAATCACACATATTTACGAAATTGTTTTGGATTATAAAAAAATATGGGAAAAACTGGGTGGTTTTACCCATATTTTTAGGATTTTTTTCTTTAGTGAGATGAAAATGTCCAATCGCAAAAGTAGCACTCCGTATTTTGGGCGCCAAAAAGTCTGTTCCTGAAATCGAGCTTAAATTCTATCTACAAAATATCTTTACCCGACTACGGCTATGCCAAAAGGAAGGGTAATGATTTTGGCATTCTATGTATGTTTGTTTCACCGTAGCGCCTAAACTACTGGTCGAATTTTAATGATGATGTGTCTATAGATTCATAATAATGGCCCGGGTAATATAGGCTCCAAAAATGTAGTCGGGTTTTAGTTTCTGACTGTAATGTTTTATCCTGAAATACCTAGTACCTATATACTATGTAGTTTTTGTGCCATGTAAACAGCGAACATAATATAATAAGTCGGGGATAATCACATAGTACATGCTACATATTATGTATATATTACTTACTTTAAAAAAAAGCTGTTTTTTTTTAATAATTTTTTTTTTATTTAAGCAAGCATGTTTTAATCATCGAATCATCCCCCAAAAGGTCATTATTTTCCACGAATTGAATTTAATGAGATATTCTACGTTAGAAAATACTTTTTCTTATTTTCCCTAATTTTTTTGTACTAGAGAAATAAGAATTCGCCTTGTATCTAAACTGATAGCTAAAAAGTAAATTTTACATAGTACGTCATCTCCCTCACATTGTCTCACAATTTTCACAACATTACTGTAGCTTATGAGTATTTGAAGGCCTAAACGCACTTAGCGTCAGCTCACACCGAGACACAGACGCGACGCGACGCGGCGCGGCGTCAAATTTAATGAAGTTCAATTTTGATTCACTATCTTAAAAATGCCGCGCCGCGTCGAGTCTCGGTGTGGGATGACCCTTAATCGGTTTATAGGTTAAACCAATTGTGCAATTTCTCTGAACTGAAAATATTTTCATTTTACTTTAACTTGCCTAAAATATGATACATGTAAATGTGTACACCTAATGCACGGGTTCTGGGGGTTTGTCGGTAGTTTTTTCAATTCAACAGCGGTTTTGATTGGTTAACGCGTTTGATTAATACAAACAAAAGCTCTATTGAATAGATAATCTACCGACAAAAACCTGAGAAACCGGTCATTATTCATTTATTTATAAAAAAATATGTAATTGGCTTTCTGTCAGCTAGCTTTGTTTCTATTGTAACATAGTTATGCTGTTGGTTTTCCGTTATGATAAAATAAAATATTTAAACGACTGATAACATAATGTTCTTGCCATTGTCAGATACTTTTGAAACATAATATTCACTTAATGTGGCTATTTTAGCCCTATGTTGACGAAATCTGACGACTACATTGCTTTTTAATGCCATTAATATTTGATCGAAACTCTTTTCTCTTACTCTTTCGTCTGTATAAGTATCTCTTTCCACTGTACATTTGATGAAATTTCTCTGAAATAGAGCTGTTTTTCAGTCAGTCCAAAGAGATAAACTGCACCAATGAATATTTGACAGACACGCTTGTCACACTGGACACTGGTTAAGAAAGCCAAATGTTTGACATATAGGAACAGTTAGTATGGTTGGAAATTTAATTGTGGTTTTGTAGTATTTTCCTCGCAAATTTTTCCAATATTTCTAACCGTTTAAACCTTCCCTGAACTTCCACAATTATCTGGACTGATTTGGCTAATTGAAGATCAAAATTAGCCATAGCAGTCCAGTCGTTATAGAGTTTTAGCGGGACAATGGAAATGCAATTCATAGGAAAAAAAAAAGAATATAGTATTTAGAAAATACAGGACCTGAGCAATTCCTAACAGAAAAGTATTTTCTAAATATCGTAGTATATCGTCGATAGACCTTGGATCATGAAATAGGACCGTTTTCCCGAACTATGTACATAAAATCTCCTTTGTTAGAGTCGTTTAAACCCGCAGTCAGGGCGGATAGCGATTGTTAGCAATAACCACAAACAGCGGGAGCTTTTCTTTTTCGATTTGCCTCCGCCATTTTATGCTTCGGTGCGAAGTTTTCCTGCAAGTGTACAAGTTTGTTCATTATACAGTTCTTTACAGCGATATACTTTTTTATTGCAGTTATTTATTAGAAGAATGAATGAATGCTAGTAAAATACTAGTAGATTTAAAAAATATATGGATTTGTGTTCGTCAGTTTTGTACTCGTAGTGTGATGCATACAACATTGACTTTTTTTTTTTTTCTTTTATACTAGCTGACCCGTGGCAACTTCGTTGGGCGTTAAACATTTTTTGATGATGATGATGAGGATAAAAAGTATCCTAAGTCGTAACTTAGGATACTTTTTATCCTTATAACATCAGCTATCTGCCAATGAAAGTTCCGTGAAATTCGGTCCAGCAGTTTCAGAGATTAGCCGGAACAAATAGACAAACGGACAGACAAAAATTTTAAAATTATTTTTTTAAATGTTAATACCGTATATACTTTTATAAGCATTCATTGAAAAGCTGTTAATTTGAAATAACAAACAGACACTTCAATTTCATTTATCTGTATAGATAATTTACAGTTACTTGTCTATTGTAACTTATAAAGTTGGATAAAGTCCTTAGGTTATTACATTAAAAGGACAATAACTAAGTCAATTGAAAATATTGTCCTTGATCTTCAAATTCTTCATAAATAGAATACTTCAGTGGCGTTACGGCATTCGTGCGTATTAGTCGCGTTCCTAGTTGCTTACGTTTTAATAAGTGCAGCGATAACACTGCGCTCGTTGCGCCCGGGAACTCGGTAACAAACCGGTTTGCCGGCGCGCTCCGCGCGTATCTATAGATGACGGAAGATACAAATGAATACGATTCTAAACAATTATGTTATACCAATATATTGTTGAGTGATAATTCCATAAGTGACCATGAAATGATAGATGAAGAGTTGCAAGTTTATCAAAAAGAGAACCAGATACAATCCGAGATGGGAACAAAAGAAGAAATAAAAAGTTTAACAAAACCTCTGAAACGAGACAGAGAATTAGTAGACTCAGATTGGAGTGTTGTAGAAGATAGGAAAGAAAAGAAAAGAAAAGAGGAGAAAATTCAAATGTATGTGACATGTAAAGAAGGTGTGCCTAAACAACTTGCGTTGGCAAAATTGTTAAAAAGAGAAGGAATAAATACAAGGGACATTACAAATATTAAATACATTAATAAATATAGATTACGTATTGATTTTTCGTGTCATTTAAGTGCTTCAAAGTTGGAGTTAAACGAGTCATTTATAAATCAAGGATGGCGATTTTATAGGGCTATGGAAAAAAGTTTCTCATACGGAGTGATTAAAGACATAGATATGGAGTCTTCAGAGGATTATATATGTAATAGTATAATCTGCCCGAATGATATTCAGTTAGTGTCGGCTCGACGCCTTAATAAACGCGATAATGATTCTTCTGGCCGTTCGTGGCTCCCAAGCGAGGCAGTTCGATTGTGTTTTAAGGGTCCGAACATACCGGCGTATATTTACATCGATGAGTTACGTATAAAAGTATTTCCATACGTTTTTCCAGTGACACAATGTTCGAAATGCTGGAAGTTTGGCCATTTCGCGAAATTATGTTCATCCAAATCGGTAGTATGTCCTAAATGTGGAAATAATCATGTTAATTGTGAGACTCTTACATTTAATTGCATCAATTGTAATGGTAAACACATGGCATTGGCTAGAAATTGTCCTACTTTCCTTAGAGAGAAGAAATTGAGGGATATTATGGCTGAATTTAACTGCACGTACCGAAAAGCCTTAGAGATGTATCCGATTAACGATAATCCAAACTCTGTATTGTATACGAACCAAAAACTAAATTTAGAAGAGCCCTTGTCGGTAATACACGATGACATAAAATATAGTACTTCAACTGCACCTACGCCCAGTGCTTCTTATGCAAATATGGTTAAAACTACAGCAATAATACATAATCCAGAGCCTTCGAAATATTTTTCTCGTCCAAAAAATAAAGGGAAGACAAAGAACTCTAAGGCAAGGTCCACGGATACGAAGATGGACTTTGATTCAGAAATAGTTCAAAATGAAAATAATACTGCCGATCCTTGCTGTAACGAAGATTCTTTGCAGGATGACAAGCAACGTGAAGTACACTTCTCTGAACTGTTGTGTAGACTTAAGGAAATTATATTTTTAAAAGGTCAATCTTTCCAAACTAAAATTAAAAACGTAATAAAGTGCTGTATTGAGTGGTTGGTATTAGTAGTAGTCGATAGTGTATCATCTGACTGGCCCGTGTTGAATCAAATATTGGAATATTTAAATGGATAAGAAACATTGTAAAAAGCTTAACATTATACAGTGGAATTCTCAAAGTTTGCGTCCTAAATTAGTTTCTTTAGAAAATTTATTAGCGCTAGAAAAAATTCATATAGCTGTTTTATGTGAAACATGGTTACAACCTCAGAGTTTTTTGAAGGTAAGTGGTTATAACATTTTTCGTAGGGATCGAGATGATAATTATGGTGGCGTAGGTATTCTTGTACACACATCAATTAAGAGTCAGCCACTGAACGTGCGAGTTAGAAACTCTCAAATTGAGGTTGTGGGTATAAAATTATTTAATTGCACTGATGTAGAAAGTATAATTTCAGTTTACTGTCCTCCTTCTGCTAGTACAACACAATCCGATTGGGAAGATTTATTTTCTATTATACCAAAAAAAAAAATATTAATTTTAGGTGATTTTAACGGCCATCATGTGAGTTGGTCATATAAGTCGGATGGCCGCGGTTGTCAGATTTTTGATGCCCTGCTAGAAAGTGAATATGTTATTATAAACAGTGGTGCACCTACTCGGATAAACTTAGTTAATAGCGGATTACAGCAGTCGGCTCCAGATATTTCGATAGTTTCTTCAGATGTAGCTTTAAAGTTTCATTGGGTAACCTTAAATGAGACGCTAGGCAGCGATCATTTAATTATAAAATTATCTTTAAATATTATAGAGTTAGGTTTTAATTATAATTTAAGGAGGAATTTTAAAAATGCTAACTGGGATTCGTATACTGTTTTACTGTCTAGGCTTTTTACAAATTTTAATTTTTTACACAATAATTTACAAAACACTTATGATGGATTTATTGATATTTTAAATATAGCGGCTAATAGATTTATACCCTTTGTAAAAATTGACACAAATCCAACTAGTAATTTTGCACCAAAGCCTTACTGGAATATGACCCTATCTAAATGCGTCGCTGAACGTAGATTAGCTCTTTCTAAATTTAGACGGAACCCTATTCCACAAAATTTTGAATTACTACAAGAAAAAACCCGCATAGCCCAGAGACTTATACGTAATGCTAAGAGTACAGCGTGGCAATCATTCTGTTCTTCGTTAAATGAAACTTTATCTCCGAATGATATTTGGAAAAAAATGCAATGGCTGAAAGGGTATAAAATAGTTAGAAATCACGTAGATTCTGCTAAAGCTAACCAACTGCTACATAATTTAAGTCCAGACTCTGTCATGCCAGCTGAGTTAATTTACGTGTCTAAAAACTCTACACTTAATAAAAAAATTACAATACAAGAATTAGAAAGATCAATTCGGCCTAAAGATACAACACCGGGTTACGATAATATTTCATATTCAATGATAAGTCATCTTCCAGATAACGGTAAACAGTTATTACTTCTATTTTATAATAGTTTCCTTTTGCGAAGTTTTGTACCTAGACAATGGCGGGATGTAACTATTGTGCCAATACCTAAACCGGGACGAGACCTCAATGACCCATCCTCACTTAGGCCCATATCAATGATATCCTGTATCTGTAAAGTTTTTCATTCTATTCTAATGTATAGGTTAGAATGGTTTATTGAAAAACATAATTTATTATCCGAGAATACTACAGGGTTCAGAAAATGTCACTCAACACTGGATAATTTAAGTAATTTTATAATGAATATTGAGATTGGTTTTTTAAAAAAAGAATCAACTATAGCGTGTTTTATTGATATTAATGATGCATACAACAACATAAATATACCTAGCTTACTACAGATTATGGATCAGCTAGGGGTGGGAGATGTAATGTGTCAATATTTCTGGAATTACCTAAAAGAAAGACATCTTAAAATTAATGTTAATGGTAGAATTTTATGTCGTAGCACAGGGCGAGGATTGCCACAGGGGGATCCAATATCACCACTTCTGTTCAATGTTGCAACTATATTTATATGTAAGAAAATTACTAACGTTAATGTATCGCAGTACGCAGATGATTTCGTTTTGTATATGACTGATAGCACCATTATTAGGATTTCGGAAGCTTTACAAGCAGCGTTAAATAAATTATCATGGTTATTACAAAAGATAGGTTTGGAAGTTTCTTCGACAAAAAGTAAAGTTTGTATTTTTAAAAGAGGATATAAGCGTGACAACGTAATTCTTACAGTTAACGATGCAACATTGCCAGTAGTGGATAATTTCAAATACTTAGGTCTATGGCTCGATCGGTCATTGAGGTGGTCCAAACACTTAAATGAGCTAAGGGATAAAATTTCAAAATTTACAAATATTTTTAAAATTCTTGTTGGTTCAAATTGGGGAGTGCATCCTGTCCATATTAGACGTTTATACATGTCATTGATACGAAGTCGTTTGGATTATGCCAGCTTTTTATACAACAATGCGAGTAATACGCATCTAAGTAAATTAGACAAAATTCAAAATCAAATGTTGAGACTTATTGGTGGGTTTGTAAAATGTGCTGCAATACATGTTATGGAAAATGAGTTACATCTTCAACCTCTGTTTATTCGTAGACACTACTTGGCAGGTAAATATTGGTTGAAAGCTAAATCCTTAGAAAACAATAAAATAATACCTTTATTGAATGAAATACACCATCTTAGCAACAATATTAGGAATCCGACCAGGAGAAGTAGGAAAAAACCATTATTAGTTACGATTAATGAATCTTATGGCACGATTGCAGTACATACAAGTTCTCAATTAGAAATGTACACATTAAATACTTGGGTTAGTTATATTGATGTATATAATTTCATTAAACCTAGCTTAGAAATAGTCAAAAAGTCAAAAAAGTTTTATAATAGTAATTTGCTAAATCAGCTGTGTGTTAAATATATAAAAGATAATTATTTAAATTTTTATAAAATATATACTGACGGGTCAAAAGACCGCTACAGGGTTGGAGCTGCGTTTCTTGATCCTAATAAAAATGTTTTTATGAAGTTTAATATTAAATCAAATATAAATATTATGAATGCAGAACTTATAGCAATATCAGAAGCCCTTACCTACATTAATTCTTTAAAACATACTGGACATTACGTAATATTTACAGACTCCAGAAGCGCCCTCCAACACCTCGTTAGATGTTCCTCAACGATACGAGGAACACCTATAGCATATACAATAATAAACAATGTATGTAACCTAGCTAATGTAGATAAAAATGTTACATTGCAATGGATCCCAGCTCATATTGGCTTGATAGAGAACGAGAAGGTGGATCAATTGGCAAAAGAAGCTTCGGTTGACGGGGTAGAATATAATTGTATTCCTTTCCACACGGATCTTATACCTTTCATGGGGATGAAGTGTACTGAAATGTGGTCAGAATATTTTGATAAGAGGTCTCTCACAAAAGGTATTTGGTACAAAACCATCCAACCCAACATTTCGGTTGTACCGTGGATCGATCAGGCCAATATGAGCAGGCCAGAGATTGTAATGGCTCTTCGGCTTCGTTCGGGGCACATTCCGTTGAACAGTTTTGCCTTCCTTATGGGCAAAGTGGAGTCACCAAACTGCTCGATATGTAACAAAGTAGAAGACGTGCATCACGTTCTGGCGGAGTGTCCCCGGAATGGGGCCGAAAGGAGGCAATTAATATCCTTCAATAATTGTTTAAATAATTATAACGTTGGCGTTTTTAATAGCATTCTGTCTTCCCCCTCATCAGATAAGGCCAGAATGGTATATAAAATGGTAAAAATTTGTTGCGACAATAGGCACACTGAGTAGTATTTAGTATGATAGAATTTAGTTTTAAGTTGATTTCTGTAAAATGATTTCTGCAACGAGGGTGACTTAATCACTAAGTGATCAAACCCTTTTAAAAATAAAGAAAAAAAAAAAAAAAAAAAAAATAGAATACTTAAATTTTATTGACTATGTTTCGTAATTTTCTACACTCAAATAGGTGTATGGTGAAACAGATGAAGTGAGCTAAAAATAAACCGAGAAAAAATAGCACTCCATCGTGATTTCGCAAATTAAAGGAAGGAAATTCGTTACAACAAAAAGTAGGGAGATACGGGCAAAAGAAAAAAGGCGCTTGGCAGGTGCCCAGGACAGTTCGCGCCAGAAACACCTGAGCGAAGTAATGAGAATTGTTGAACTACATAAGTAGGAAGTGTTTTATTAAAAAGCCAGCGTTTGGTCCTGGTACTGGGTATCAAAAATGTAATAAAAAGGAGGTGTACACAACAATATTACGTTCTATGGTTGTTTCAGTTTTTTATGGTTGTTGCAAACATTGCTAAACTGATTTGAGTGAGGCTTTTTTCGGCTAGTTTTTGGGGAGTTTAAAAAGTGTATTTTTAAAATATTTTTTTGTAGGTTTTTAGCTACATTTTTTTTTAAATATAGATAGACTTTTGTTTTACTTGATCTAGAGGTCGCCCTGTTTTCGAAATTCGCCCATATTAATTCATATAATTTGAACATAATAATCCTTTGCCTCTTAGATAGAAAAAAAAATTAAAATGTTGTGAGTGTAGTGACAGATTCACATACGTGTAACAAACCGTACCTATATCAAACGTGCGGTAGTGTGTGTGGTTGTTATATTTATTAATTTTATGACTGTATTATTTCTAAACATTATTTTATTTTAAATAATGTTTATAAATAATGTTATTAACTTTCTGCAAACCTTCCTCTTTTTTAAAACTTTAATTCACCGGTAGAATTTCACACTCATTCAGTTCTCTTCAAACTGTACTGAAATTTTTTGCTTCTCGTACTTATTGTACTAAATATGTACAAATAGTAATGTAATAATGAACAAATATTTGATTAACAAATAATGTGCCCGACTGTACTTGTATGGCTCACAATGGGCCCTTTAGAAAAAGTTTTTCCCAGTTTTTTGTTGTTTAATTGAAGAATAATTCGCCGAGAATATAATTCTGCAGTCAATTATGTAATGTTAGCCCGAGTCCCGCGATCCGGGATTCGCGTGAATTATTCATGATTGTGAAGACGAGCGCGGAAACTTAACGTGAAGTATTGAAACTTATGGATATAGTGACGTAAGCCGTTAGAATAACGGGATTTATTCTAGATTATTTTAGATATTCCCCCTACTAGCACTATTTAGCGTGATAAACGCAGGAGAGTCGAAAGGGTGTGAAAACGCGGTACACTTGACTTCAAGGATGTGATGACTGTGCCCTTGATATCCTCATGTATATATCTCACATTTATCATGATAAATTGTACCAGCGAGCTGATTTACAAGTATCCAGCTTCCTCTATAGAATGTGTTTACCTAGTACCTGCCTGATTTAAGTATTAACTGTACTTTAGCCAAAGAATAGATATACCTATTATATTTGAGTAAAGTTCTAACAGTGCGTGAGTGAAAGAAGTCTGCTTTATAGGAGAGAAGTAAAAGTGAATAAAATATTCGTTAGCAGCCCTTAATATAAGTACAGACGTTTGTAGAAGAATTTAAAACAAGCTATTGGTGAAATAAAAGTGGTTTAATTAAAATATCTTCTATAAGCGCGTGGTCCGTCTACATCGAATGTGGGATTTTAAATTCGTGACATCTGACAGATTTTTGACACAACAAGGACCGTCGGACTACCAAGCGCCGCCTGGTGACAGAAAAAAAATCAAATTTTCTTATTCACCATCGTTGATACCACTTACGCCACCAGATTACGCTTTGTGTGCGTTGGGTCTGGCCCCTTGCGGCAGAAAAAATATCAAACACCCTCATTGCCTGAAAACGCACCAAAAATGTTAAGTACTAATAATATTAATAATATCTATGAACGCTTCACACCACGCCAATCTGGCCCCGTGCTAAATATCCGAAGAACTTGTGTTACGGATACCAGACAACGAGAAGTATTTTAATAGTTTTATATATTAAACATATATTTAATATTTCTTTTACATTATACATATATATTATATACATCCATAACCCAGGAATACAGTAAAACTTTTTGTTCCTTCGTCGGGATTCGATTTTCGAACCCCGTGGCTTGGGCACGTACGCGCTCAACCACTGAGCTACAGAGACCGACAAAGAACTCTCTTTATTATTAAAGAATTATCTCCATATCGCACAAGCTATGTTATTAAAAAATTACATTTCAGCATAAGACATTGCAACAAAAAATACATTTTCCAAACGAAAGACACGATGAAAGCATAACAATATAAACTATACGACAATCTTAACTTCTTATATATTTAATGTTCCGCTCACACGCGACAATTATTATCATATTGAGTTACCGCGACGCCTTATTCCGTGTTCAAACCCCAGACTTTCAACCTCGTAAGTTACGCCGCGCTGTATGGGGCTTGAACACGGAATAAGGCGCCGCGAACGACTACACGTGTATATAAGACTAGCTTTTGCCCGCCGCTCCGCCCGCGTATACATATCTAGTATCCCACGGGAACACTATACTTTTTCGGGATAAAAAGTAGCCTGTGTTTTAACTAGTGTTGCCCAAAATCGGTCGGTCTTGCAGTCTTGGTCATGAATTGCATTTTTGCAAGACCAAGACCGCCTAATTTTAGCAAGACCAAGACCAAAACAAGATTTGAGCACGAACAAGACAAGCCCCCGGTTTCTGTAAGGCTAACCAATGCTAAAATCAACTAATCAGCGGTCAAATCTCTTGTCAAGTGTAAATTGAGTTACAAAAAGCTTGATCAGCCCTGTGATTTGATCAACGCGTTAGTTAACAAAACTAATGTCAAACGAATGGTCAAAAAACATGTCAAGCGCTGTTTTCGGTTACTGGAAAGCTATTTAAGGCTTGTATGTGCTTGTATGAGCCATGTCAATTTGATCAATGATTAGTAAATTTTTCACTAATCAGTAGACTTGCAACGAATAGTATATTCGGCAGTATACCGAATACCGAATATTCGGCGAGGCCCCTGACCGAATAGCCGAATATTAGGCAAAAGTATTCGGCTGGATTTTAGCGCCAAAAACTTGTACAGACGTGATTGTTTCGCGCTCCTTTGTTTTGTTCTAATGTACTCATCGCCCGCGCGCCCGCTGTTGCTCTGCGCGGTATATTGCTAACGCACTGCATGTTTCGACAAGTTCATTTCGTGGATATCGTATTACGTTAAGTACAGTTTATTGTGCTCTCTTAGTTTTGATCTGTTTGTAAGTGTGATAGTGTGAAATTTAACAAATAAACAATTAAATAATTACGAACGTACTTTAATAATAAAAAAATCGATTATGGCCTTTAAAAAAAAATCGCCTATATGGGCATACTTCGAGGATGATGTAAATGACCCAAAAAGTGCCGTGTGTAAACTGTGCGAAATAAAAATTTCTCGTGGTGGCGTTGGAAGAAAGGCGACAACATCGGGAATGTTAAATCATTTAAAAAATAAACACAATGAAGAATATCATAAGTTGGTACCCACGTTCCCTAAGGGGCAAGAAACTAAAAATCAAGATACGAATGTAAGTAATAAACCTTCAACGTCAAAAAAACAATTAACTCTTGAAAAATGTGCAGAAATTAATAAACTATGGGATATTAATGACCCCAAGGCAAAAAAGTACCATGTGTTTGAAAAGAAATGAGAACCTTACCCTTCTAAATTTTGATTACCACAATAATTCAAATACATAGAATCCTCCATTTTTCCAATTCAGAAGATGATCATGTACCTGTGTTATGCACCAATGACTACTTAAATGATTATAACAGAAATGAAAATATGAATATATACGTAATCAATCGATTTTAATTTTTCATTTTACCAATTATTTCTCTATGACAAAATATATTATTTAAGTATTCGGTATTCGGCCGAATAATATGTAGATATTCGGTATTCGGCCGAATATAATAAAAGCAGCCGAATAGGCCGAATACCGAATAGTAACCGAATATTCGTTGCAAGTCTACTAATCAGCGTTTCAGAAACGGAAATTGATTTAACAGGCCTGTTAACTCAACAACGTGTTAGTTCATCAACTATTTGATTGGCCTTTCAGAAACCGGGTGTTAGCCTGCGAGACTCCTGCGTCTTGCAGTTAGGAGAGGAGAGGAGTTAGGAGGTGTTTTTAAGGAGTATAGGATTTAGGGGTGTACACATAGAGACTCTATAGTCTATGAGACGCAAAAAAAACATAAAAACATTGTTGGTACTCTTTCACGAAAAATCTACTGAACGGATATTGATAAAATTTCTTATGTGTTAATCCAGAGCTCATAGTACTAACCTACTATGAGCTCTGGATTAACACATAGGCTACTTTTTATCCCGAAAAAGTATACTGCACAGTGTTCCCGTGGGATGAAATAAAAAATGAAATTAGACATTAGGCACAGACATAGCTTACAGCCACCGAAACGTAATTTACCATAACTTAAGTAGGCGTCTTTAAGGCTATGTTTTTTTAAAATTACTTGCACGATTTGAAAAATTCTTTCACATTTATAAAATATAATCCGAAATTATCGCCGATGAATATAGGCGGAAGAATACACGTCTTTATTTTTATACTAGCTATTGCCCGCGTAAATACACTATCCCACGGGAACAGTGCATTTTCCCGCTATAAAAAGCCTAGGTATGTCCTTCCCCGTGGTCTACTGTACGTCTGCCTAATTTGTCTTTATAATATATAAAAGATGAAAGTGTAAAACCTAATTTCACGCGGAATCGTAACAAACAAACAAACTCACATTCAAATTTATAATATTATTAGTAAGGAATGAGAATTACGTACCTATATTGTCAATTCCAAATAATACAAATTAGACCACAAACACGATCAAGGATGTTCCCGCGGGACAGGTTCTGTATTTACGCGGGTGGATATAATCTAGGATATAATATATAGATTATATACTTATAATTAGTTATATATATATATATATATATATATATATATATATATATATATATATATATATATATATATATATATATATATATATATATATATATATATATATATATATATATATATATATATATATATATATATATATATATATATTACTTATAATATATATAATATATATAGATATAATATAATACTCACTAACATTTTTGTCAACTAAATACGGAAACTAAAGAACCGATAAAAAAAAATCACTATTAGAATCCAAAATTATCGCCTAAGAATATGCTTACAGTTTTTGTATAAAACCTATATCGTGCGCCAGGGCGTAGCCCCGGCGCGACGGGCGCGCCGCGAGCACCGCGCGGGCCGCTCTCACGCGCTGAGTGTGTTTAATGTTTATTTGACGCATATTCTTTCGAAATTCTTCAAACTTCAAAGTTTGTGTAAGATGTTAAATCATATAATATCATGTATTGAAATAAATTTGATTTTGACTTTCTCGTTGCGAATTGCGACTTGCACATCGATTAAACTTCTAAGGCCCACTTGCGTAGATCTGAATTAAAATTAACTCTACTTTGCTTGCTTAAACTAAATACTTTATTAATCCGATTAACTATATCATATCAATCAATAGATCCGAGATCGCACGATCGTAAACGGAACACAAAGTCTATGGTTCGTTTCACTGTTTCAAAAATCAGTGAGCCAATGTTTCGTTTGGCTCGAACTGAACCAATCGAGCCATGGTTCATATGGTTCGGTAATAAATCAGTGAACTAAATACTAGTGACCGAATCAATTACGAGAGAACCATTGAACCATGTGAACGGCGCAACCCGGGTTTTTTTGTTCGTTCGTTCGCGACCGACACATGCTTAATAAATAGTAATAGGCTTTTAGGTAATGGCGGGACTTGCGAGTCTCTTGCTGCAAGACCAAGACCAAAACTGGCTAAGTCTCGTCTTGTTCTTGTATTTGGGCAACACTAGTTTTAACCCAGAGCCTAAACTACTACTATACCAAATTTCATGAAAATCCGTTCGGTAGTTTTTGCCTGAAAGAGCAAACATTCATACATCCATCCATCCTCACAAACTTTCTCATTTATATTATAGTACTAGTCGCATGTAGCCAGTTTGCTCCCAGCCCTAACGGACGAGCAATCAAATTTTATTCCAGATAGTGACCTCGATTTCAGAGGTCGTAACGGCCGGGACTCCCAGAGGGCCGGTCAGACTGACGGATGGCCCAAGATCTTGTTGTTTTTACGACAGCTCCTCACTAGACTGATGACTCAATAAAGTTACACTGGCTAGACATTTTCGGATAATATTATCGTCCTCTTGTTCACATTGGAGCCCACATGTAGCCAGCGACTTCGTCCGCGCAAGCACGTCAACTTATAACACCCCTGTTTTCGTCGAGGGTTATAAGTAGGCTATATCACAGACTATATAATACCACTTAGCTGTAGTCTTCGGTCTACAAAGCTAGCCTACTTTTAGCTTTACCTGCCTTTGAAGTTTTTAGACATGCGGGTTTCCTCACAATTGTTCTTCGCCGTTTGAGGATTAGGGGATCTTTTCAGTCGGGTCATAAATGTTATTTTACGGTTTGGCGGTTCCAAGATCAGAAGGTCGATTCTGCTAATTAAATTATCCAATAATACAGTTACGATCCAGTGCCAATATGATAAAACTGCAAAATTATATTCTCATAAACGTCAAACCAACGTCAAACACGTTTTCATTGGTCCAAACTCCAAAATTCAGTTTATGATAATATCAAGACGGTTCATTTATAGTTCGATAAAAGTAAAATAAAAGTGTCATATTAATTACGAGAATTGGAGTTCTGGAGTCTCCTTGGATATGCGAGTTTTCTTGGGATATTCATTCAACCGTTCCACCATACGTGTAAAGAATCAACTCGGGAAAAGCCGTTGGTACGCACGACTCGGCATCGAACCTGACACTCGTGTTTTCTAACAATTTAACTACAAGTAATGCCTATTTATGCATCTGCGTATTGATACATAATATGCAATGTTGATTTTCCATGTGTACTATCAGCTACCACACAATGTGGCTGGCGTTTACACGAATAATGTACAATGTGTTGTGTGTACACGCGGGATGCGGGATATGCCCGGACATGTGTAATGGGATTCAAGTTTCAAATGACAGCATCTATAATAATCTAAACCGGAGGTTCCCAAACTTTTTTTCTCATAGACCACTCACAAATTCGCTGGTTCCGGTGGACCCCATGCAGCTTTCGGCGTAAGCAGAACATTATGATCTAAATAACGCACAAAACTGAATAATAAAAGTACGGTTAGCAATCCTACAATGATACGAGTGGGTGAATACCAACAACATTCTAGTTCACTATCGGAACCAAATAAATATTCATGGACGCTTACGAATTGTGAACTCCCATTTTTTCTGTCACGGCAACCCCCGTCGAGTCTTGGAGTCCCTGGAGCACTTTGGGTATCAATGACCTACATTCTACACTAATATTATAGAGGTAGGACTTGTTTGTTTGTATGTTTGTTTGCTTGCATTGAATTGGCTCCGAAAACATTTCACGCCGGTTTTGTATTTATCCGAGCCGGCCCATTCGTGCCGAAGCATGGCTCTCCCACGTTTGAACTCGTTTGCAATTTCTTAACGTTAAAAGTGAGAAGGTTATTTAATTAACATTTTACAAGAATTAATTCACTATTGAATGATATAATCACCGTGTAAGTTGCATCGCGTGTCTGAGACTCGTGTCCGTACAATGTCCGGAACTGTTGACTTTCCCCGCGGGCCGCGACACATCAAACACACTGCTATACACAGATTAAAGAACGAGGAACAGATAAACAGCTGCACAGTAAGCTTTAGATTTCATTGCACTACTGCAATGGTGAGTCCATGATTGTGTGTAAAAATTGTGGGCCGTTGAAGAGGACGTAAAAATTTCCAAATTTGGATCGATTTGGACTGTAGTAAAAAAAATCCTTGGACACATCAAATTATTTCTCTGTCACCAAAAAAATAGGTATCCAGTATGCCCGGGAAATATTGAAAACTAGTTTCCTTTGGGTGTTTAAATCGTTGGAATAGTTATTTATAAGCAACTAGATGTTGCCTGCGACTTCTTATGCTCAATAATTCGGTAAGTCCTAGCTACCAGACCGCACCAATCTTCTCATCAATCTGGGGTATTGATCAGACAAATAATAAAATCGTTGGGCGCGTGAAACTATCATATATTAACTCTAGATACGCAACGTCCAACGATTTTATTATTTGTCTGATCAATACCCCAGATTGATGAGAAGATTGGTGCGATCTGGTAGCTAGGACTTACCGAATTATTTTTTAGCTTTTAGTACATTACCTACATTATTTTTATTGTAATAAAACCGTAAAACATAAAAATATTTTTTTATTTAATTTATTTTCAAGTTTTTAGTTTTGTTGCTAGATGATACTTCTCATTCAGTAGAATGTAGAAGTAGAATGAACTCAGTAGAGTTCATTAAATGCCTCACTATTACATGGTTTATTTCCTGACAATTTGTTGCAATCTAACTCTTCTATACACAATCCTTCCTAAAGACTTCACTCGACTCAGAGCTACGTAAGCTTGTCCTTAAAGGATACTGAGAGAAAACAAAAAAAATTCTACTAATTCAAAAAAAATCTTATAATTAATATTTATTATTTATTATTAATTAATTAATTTATTTATTTATTTATTTTGTTTATTATTTCTTATTCTTCTTAATTCTTCTCTTATTCTTATTCATTCAAATTCTTCTCTATTCTACTAATCAAGCCCTTTCATTAGACACCTATATTGAGGTAGTTGTGGAAAATATGTAATCCGCCATTTTGTGTCGGCGGCCATCTTGATTTTTTTTTTTTTATAGTAAGCTCTATTCTACCAATAAAGCCCTTTCATTTGATACCCATATAGAGGTTGTTGTGAAGTAATATGTAATCCGCCATTTTGTATCGGCGGCCATTTTGGATTTACAGTCATAAATTTTTTTTATTATTGTATTGTCATCAAGATTAAGAGTGGGTACCAAATATCAGATCGATCTGGTGTCAGGAAGGGGGTAACATTCCAATTACTAAATTTGACCCAAACAAATAAATAAAAAACTTGCCAAGCTAAATAAAACCGTTTAAAAAGAAATCGCGAGGGAACCGGGCATTTTGCTGCGATAAAAATCAGACTACGTGTTAATTCAGAGCATAAACTACTGCTATACACAATTTCATCAACATCCGTTCAGTGGTTATTGCGTGTTACAGTAACAAACATCCATACATACAAACTTTCGCGTTTATAATGTTAGTGAGATTTTCTACATGCTAAATCGTTGGACAACGATAACTTTACAATTAATTGTTTTTGAAAATTCGTAAGTATAAGTACTTAGTTTCAAATACTATTTGGACGGGGATTTTCACCATTGAATTGCACATTTATATATAATTTAGATACAAATATTCGTCCGCAATGAGTTACGTTTAGCAGATAATACATACATAATACCTAATAGAAATACTTTTGAATATGTAGTCATTAAATGAATATTAAATTGAAGTATAATGTTGACGTTATGAATGTTAACTAATAATGAATGTTATTTCGCTGAATTATGTAGTAAGTACTATCAGAGAATCTAATTCACGAGCAGGTTGACTGTTGTCATAATTTGTTCGTAATAAGATATTAATTAATATGAGTACGTAACCGAGCTTTGGTGGGAAGTCTAGTAGATTTAGAAAAAAAATCATAAAAATATTTTACCGGGAATCGAACCCACCACATTACGAGTTTCCGACCAACGCAAAAATTACACCTACTACCTGCCAATCGGACTGACATATGAGAGTCGAAATTATTGATAGGTATATTGTTTCACGACGAAAGAAAAACGAACTATTACTTAAAAATGCGCAGTTTCCCAGAGATAAGACCTAGCTGGATCGATTTTTCTCCCCCAAAACTCCCTGCATAATAAATTTCATGGTAATACCTGCAGCCGTTGTGGTTAATATTTCCTGACTACTCGCACTTCGCATGGACACCATCACACTGCCCTACAACGCGGCTTCAAGGTCAAGGGCTTGTCGAGTAGTAAGGGCGCGAGTAGTTATGAATAGAATTTAAGTATTTTATAGGATAATCTGGTCAAAATTGAAGGTCACATGTTTGATGTTACATAATATATTTATGGAACGAGAATCGAACACCGATTACGCTCCTTGAATAACCGACCATTCTGTATACAAGATTGTCTCGTTTGAAGTTTAAGATGTTATCGACAATTGTGTTGTGATAGCTTGCCGCCATTATAATACAAATAAATTATGAGAACACTCTATTTGCTTATGAATTAGATTCCCTGATAGTGCATAACTTTTACTCACTACACAAGTACATAACCAGTGTTGCAGCGGAAACAGAGACTTATTATTGGATTGACTGAGTAAAAGCCGTAATATTCACTTCCTACAGGTAGTGATGTAACAAAAACGTTCCCCCAATGAAATTCACGAGAAACGCTCCAAGCAGTTCATTGTTACTAATGCTCGCTTTCAGAAACATTATATGAGCTGTAGTTACTGAATTTTTGATAATCTGACTTTTTTTAGTGACTGTTTCACAATCTACTGATACGTGTCAGATCGCTTATTTGCATGGTTTGTCTCTGTCGCTCGATATAAAGTAAGCAACGACAAAACTTCCGAATAAGCTATCCGACATTTATTGTTTTTTTTGTCATTAGATTGTGAAACAGGCCCTTAAAGATTACATAAATAACCTTCCCTGATACATGTGCTACTCGTATATATTAAATGGTGAAAATCCCGGCAAAATAGCATCCGTAGTTCTTGACTGACAAGTGACACATACAGGTCAAACTGAGAACCTTTTTTTTAATGTCGGTTAAAAATAGTTACCACATCAAAATTTTAAAAACTAGTATCCAAAACACGCGACCCTTAAGTATTCAATAAACCTTATTTCTGGAGACCCCTACCCGTCCCGGGTTTCCAAAGGGTCCTATCCGACACCAGCGCCCTGCCCGGGTCCCTGCTAGCAATATGGGGAAAGGACTTTTGGTTCCGCGTGATCAAAACGACCATTCAACTGACGAGGTCTAATTAAAAATAACTTTTAATGTCACCTTTCGGTAACTGACGAGTAAGGCTGGGACTATTCTGTCCGGAATCCGTAGGGCCCGGGAAAATTCGGAGCACTGAAAACAGGACTCTGCGCTAAAAAATAGAGTTGAAAATCAAACACATGAGTGTCAAGGTGACAGATTTGACATTGACCTTTGACTTACTCGTGTTTTCGAATTTCAGCTCAATTGTATTAGCGCAGAGTTCTATTTACAGTGCTCAGATTTTTTTCCCGGCCTTACTGATTCCGGACAGTGTAGATCCACCGAATATGAAAATAAGTAGTAGGAAGTATCTATATGAACCATAAAAATATTAACACAAATTTCGACAATCATCATTTTTCATACGTCTGCTGTGCAATAGAAAAACAAAGAATGCCGAGGGCCATTAGCAACATGGTTTTACTGTGCAATGTTACTTAATCATGACAATACCCTGTTACTATCCAATTCAATTTAAATGAAACAAAAATATTAAATAAGACTAAAGGACAGGTTGGTTTTCGTAACGTGAAAACGACATCTATTATTTATCTGTTAGCATATTGCGTTTCCAAACGTCATCACAACTAATAGATGTCGCTTTCCCCCAAACCGGCACTAGGGCAATTCATTGAACAATAGGTTAGGTTATATTTAATCAATTATCTGTTATCCAATTGATGTATAATATTATTGCTTTTTTATTGTTCCTATGTTCACAAAGTACAACTGAAAATAAATACTTTTTGTGGCCACGTATTTTAATTATCAGGCAGTAAATGTATGGCAACTTGCCGGTCTCCTATATGTGTCAGTGAAATTTAAATTCGTAGCATTATAGTGTTATCTTTTTTGATGTGTAACATCTTTGCTATCGCTTTCTTGCAATTTGTGGGAGTGATTTAGTGAAATGGGATGGAAATGTGTAACAGGAAGTCGCGGAAGCACGTGCTATTTAAATTGACCTATGAGTGGTGGTAGAGATCGCCGTCAGATTCGAATAAAATATTTCAGTATTTAGCATTTTTAAATTTTGACGTTGATTTCTGTCACTGCATAGTGGAACAGTTGCCGTATTTTTTTTATCATATGAGGGAATCGTACTACATTGTGTTTTTTTTAATATTTTCAAATGTTACACATCATATGCGGCTACTGTATGGCTCGCTGGTTTTTTTTAATATTTAGATTAAGTTTCATCAGAACAGAGTATAACATAAAAGGTTTTCATAGACGTCAACATCATAGACGAGATATGTTGAGGTGAAAACTGTCCCCACTTAAATGGCCCCACTTTTGAAGATTTTGGGCCAATTTGAAATCACGATGGCTGACGTTTGAAGTATGGTGAAAACCAAGATGGCGTATTTTTTTCTTATATGATTTGTTCTGTCAAATGTATGTCATAGCCTATCTTTAGTTTTGAAATCTTTGGTTTTCGTGGCATTAGTCTTCATTTCCCGCAGACAAAACCGCGGGCTACAACTACACCTACTCCTTCTTCAAAACGAACTTGAAAATTCGGCTCCTGGGTCTTAATAATAACTTTTAATTAGTTAACCGATGCGGATACTTTACCGAAATTGGAAGTTCGAAAAAAACTTTCTCATTTTCGCCAAGTATCCCCCTAGGTATATTCGCGGCTTAAAATTTACTTACCACCAATATACGGAGTTTGAAACAAGTTTAACTTGGCTTAAGACTCGTTTCGTAAAGCCAAAAGTTTCAGTATCTACATTTATCTCAATCGGAAAATGGAAACGTGAGAAAAGCGTATGTTACAAGACTAAAAAACTACGGCACGAGAAGTATGTCCGCAGCTGGCTAGTATGGAGTATGGACCTCACACAAAAGTCCCCAGCATTGGGGACGCTATTGAACGATCAACTTGCAGGGGGGCAAGCACGAACAATTGACAAGTACGTATTCGTAACGTTGAATGTCAATTGCATAGGCGTTGTCATAATTTTCATACAATTCTCTTTCGGTTACGTTACGAATATGTACTTGTAAATTTTTCGTGCTAGCACCACAGTGGGTTAGCGTGGTGGACGGCCCATAATTATTTATTTCGATGATGATAAACGCTTTAGGTAACCCAAAAAGCCCCCGCAGTACTCATGCGAGCAATTAAAAATTTCGCCATGTAAGCGCGGCGTGTTTTCGCATAATTTAACAATGAAACTAATTGCGAGGCGCCATATAAAATGACAGTGGATCGGACAGATAATGAACCCGGGTATCAATATAAATCAAACCGGTCCCGACCGGGTGTAGCTGGTATACAGTAGACTCGATTAATCGGATAAATTGTGGTAGCATTTGGAAATTATAGATAATCCGGATAGTCAAATTATTGAAGAAAAGCTGTTTATTGTGCTTAATTTTGCATAAACATATTGCTAGGTAAATATTAATAATAATAATAATAATAATTGGACGCTTCACACCACGTTACAAATACAGTTAAAAAAAGAATTGTGTGGTTTTATGAAACCACGGTAAAAGTGAAACTTCATAACAAAATAGCGTGGAGCACTGGCACAAATGAGTACTAGTCTATACACTACACGGTCAGCTGATGCGAACTATAGGCGCCGCCATATTGGCCTCGGCTGCTCTGACGAGCGCCTTTCACTTTATCCCTACTCCGCGGCCGACCGTCACGCGACATGCAACACACAGATGAAAAGGTTTCAGACAAAAGAAAACCTTTTTCAAACACCCTCATCGAGTTTGAGCTCGTTCAATTAGTCTTTACCACGAGACGGTCGAGCAGTTTGTCTGTAGTAGATGGTATCGTGGGTTTGATTATGCTGAAAGGTGATTAGTAGTCTGGACAATCGAGCTATGATGGATGGATAATCTAATCTACTATAGCTAGATAAATCCGGTTGAGACTGGATACAGCCGACAGCCGGATGCAGCCGGATAGAACCGGGCTCATTATAATAGTCATTACAATTAGGCTTAATTTTGAGTCATAGTCTGTGATTTACGGACATAATTATTTTAATGTTTGTTAATTTGAACCAGTCAATACATAACTGGTCTACAGCTCATAAATTATATGTTAATGTGTATTATATGATTTTATCCGGCAGCTACAGTAACGTCGCGATTTTGGGCATAAATAATTTACTATGGCATACACGTGGCGATGAGCATTGCCGTTAAACTTTAGTGTGGCCCTAACTAACATTTTAATGCTAACCTCCATTCACAAAGTCGGTTATTTCGACAAACGGAGGCTCTGTATTTTCTGTATCGATATTTCATTTGGAATCAGTGTTCAGTCGCACGTATTCGTCTGTTCGACTCTGGTAGGGGGAGCAAAGTGCAAACGTCTTGGAGCCGTAGGGGGAGGGAGATAAACGTCTTGGAGCCGATCCAGTGCAATACAGGTAGACAATACAACCAAACAATAGGTTGTACGTGATTTCCTAAAGAAAATATTGCGAGCCAAACGTTTTCTGTTGCTTGATTAAAGGCCGATGCGAGTTAGACCGAATTTTAGATCGTGCTCCGCACTGAGCCTAACATCCTGAATGAGTTTTGAGGGTAAGTCATGACTTGTACCCTCAAGCCTTGAGACGCTGCGCTGATGACGCGCGTATACGCGCTGCAAAAGAGATTCAATGAACAATCAGAATCTACAGCGCCGTAAGCACGCGCTCCTTAGGGCTTGTACACAAAACCGCGATGCGAAATCGTAACGCAGCAATCTCTTATGATGCGGTGCGATTTTCGAAGACTTTTAACGATATTAAATATATTATGTAAACTAAGTAGCGTAAATCAGGCATATAAGGTTTGGGATCACAACTATCGGCGTCGCAGTTTTCTGCGTTGCGATTTCGCATCGCGGTTTTGTGTACAAACCCTAAACGCGGGTCCTCTGCGGGATTGAATATCGCTATCAAGCCAGTATGTTTAGTGCGAGTTTTTGTCACTGCTCGCCGTAAAGAAGTTAACTACAATTTGTATGACATCGAAACAACGCCCCTAGTGGCAAACAATGGTAACTAATTGGATGCCATACAAATTGTCGTTGACTTCTTCACGGCGAGTAGCGGCAAAAATTCTTACTTAGTCAGCAATCGGCAAAGACTTCAGCAAAATGTCGCAGAGCGACACACAAAAAAAACGATTAAACTGAAAAAGGATACACAGAAATGCTTTTATCTGATACGAGATCAATTGGAAAAATGATCGGAAATGAAGTTCATGTAATGAAACGTGCGGAGTTTCAATCCATCGTTCACTGTTGTTTTTACAGCTAGAATGTTCCATTCATAGATAAAATGTACTAACAATATATTTAATCACGTCAATTCTGCTAATTAAATGTTACATACAGTTTCGATGCAGTCTCGATTTGTTAAAACAGCAAAATGGTATTCTCATCAACATCGAACCTAAAGGCGCGTCTCCTGCTCATGTTTTTGAGAAACATTACACAGAAAACGTGAAACAAAAATATTTGTTTTCATCCACAAGCTGTCTCCAGTTCTAGAAAATGTTTTTATTGAAACAAAACATTTTGTGTAGACAAGATCATGAGTTCCGATGAGGAAGACGTAAGCACTAGCAGTTTTAGCGATTGCAGATGCAGAATCTAGGAGAAAACACAGTCTAAAAAGGCCACTTTAGGTGTTTCATATCTTTTTTTCAACTCATATTATGTGCGCCATTTTACGCATTTCTATTGAAGACTGTCAAAATGGATGTTTTGTAATATGATGAAATCGGATGAATCATGTACCCATTTTACCATTTCACGATTTTTGTATGGAAAAAAATATATGAAACATAATATGAAACATCTAAAGTGGTATTTTTAGACCACCAGGTTTCGAGAACTGACCGGTAATTTTAGTATTTGTCAGGAGTTACGAATAGAAGAACGATTTGGTATTGATTAATAATTTCTTCCTTATTTCTATGTTTAGTGGTCATGTGAGTGGTGTGACAGTTGATAAGAAATGAAATATTCCTTCCCCTGTCTACCCGCGCGGGGAATGTTTTGCGTCCGTCTCGGACGACGAAAACATGTGTATTCCTACACTACTACGAGTACTACTGTATAGCCACGCCCCAATGTTATGTATAATGTGTAAATGTGTAATGTTTCGAGAAAAACACGGGCAGGAGACGCGCCTTAACGCGCTTCGACTGGTCCAACTCCAAGACTGAGTTTATAACATCAAGACGATTCATTTATAATTCATTGAAAGTAAATTGAAACTAAGTTAAATACGAGAATTGGGTCTACTGGACCTACATGATTCTTTTCAACATTCAGAAATAATTAGGTTTTACATCTTGATTAAAGTAAAAAAAAATTAGAAATTAATTAAATAATTTATGTGTAATTTTCTAATTGGGTTAAATTACTTAGAAATTCAAAGTTACAAAAATTTTGAATATTTTTCAAAACTTAGGTGTAAAAAACCAACATAATACAAAAAGATTTTCTATGCTAAGTATTGAACATAAACGCGCAACTTCGGAGATATCAGAAATTTTGTGCACATGACTATTCATTTCGTAGCACCTAACGGGAGTGTGACGTCACCTGCCGATACGAATTTTGTATCGGGCGTTTTCTTTGGACACACAAAAGTGGTTCAAAAAATTCTACAATTTCTTTGGAAATTTTGATTTTGTAAAATGTTGTAAGCTTACTTTTTTTCAGAGGTCTATTCATTTATGGTAATTATTATTAAAAATTACAACACTTGGGGTTCTGTTTTCGGCCTCCCGTCGCGTCGCTGGAATACCTAAATACCTCCTCCATGGACGTTGCCGCGATCGACACCTTGATTCTCTCGCGAAAAATTTTACGAGGAAGGAAGTTTATTTTAGTCGGTACAACGGCATCTTTTTACAGCCTCCGTTGGCCCAGTGGTTTAGAGCTTGGCTCTCGACTCGGAGGTCGTGGGTTCGATTCCCGCATTGGAACAACAAAAATTGTTGTTTCCAAGTTTGGTTAGGACAACGCGGGCTGATTCACCTGATTGTCTGACAGGAAAGGTGATCCATGCGTCAGATGGCCATGTAAAAAGTCGAACCTGCGCCTGATCTCTCCCCAGTTGTGTCGGTCTGTCCGTGACACTGGGTGACAAGGAAGAGATCTTCATAACAGTGCTCTTGTGTACTGCGCACACACTTGGGCACTATAAACAACGACGGTGGCCGGTTTCTATGAAACATCATCGAAACCGGTGTGGGGAGCTATTATTATCTTTTTACAATTTTGTCCGACAAATTCAGTAGTTAAAATCCGGGGAAAAGTTTAATCATAATTTAAATATTCAATAAATTTACTTCCGTTTCGACGGAAATTTTTGCGATTACGGCCATGATTGACATATTAAATATTAAAAAAATATAACAACTTTAATTATTAAATTTCAATAATTTCGCCAATTCATTTGTCGAGTTACTGGAAAATTAAATTTGTAGGTCGATTTGTAGGTACAATGTGGAATTGATGATTACGTGCTTTACTGAAAAGGCTAATGTATTACAAATACCTTGGTCAAAGTCAATGGTTTGTATTAATATTATCAGAATATAGTATCGAATATCGATAGCACAATGCACAAGGGGCGTAATGTAACGTTATCGAATGGAATTTGTCTGTTCGCTGTCATGATTTTAACAGCGAACATATTTTTCAACATTCAATAGAAATGCGTAAAGTGGTACACATCATTCTAGACCTGCTGAATTTTTAATGGAGCCAGCTACTATGTGAATTTAATATCCTCCTTGTAAACTATTCCTGGACCACTATGTACAGGGCAGACGTTTTGTCGCCTCTGTCTTATCCCAGGGGTTAAAACAGTCCATAAATCTTATTCACGACAAAGTGACGTATTTTTGGTAACAAAAGGTTTGCATCGCTCGCTCCAAATTATAAATTATCTGTTGTTTATAACCAAGTTTTAAACACAGATAGTGAAAAAGGTTGACACATGTATATTTTAATGGATTTGTTTAAAAATACCTTAAATATGATGCGAACTTGAAACAACAAATTGAATAAGTATTTTGGATTTACAACTTATCAGTATCATACGCTCACTGTACAAGGCATATGGAATTTTATATAAACTTTACTCTCATAACTTACTTAAAGCTTATTTCTATCTGAATAATCTGAGTAATCCTACTACTACTATGAGTGTGAAAGTTTGTGAGGATGGATGGATGTTCGTTACTCTTTCACGTAAAAACTACTAAACGGATTTCAATTTGGTATGGCTCTGGAATAACGCATAGGCTACTTTTATCCCGAAAAAGCACAGTGTTCCCGTGGGACACTCTATTTACGCGAGCGAAGCAGCCGGCAAAAGCTAGTAATCAACTAATGCCGAATTATATAACACAGCCTATTTGAATGTTAATTTACGATAACCGTCTATACACCCGGGTATAAGCTCGGGTGTCTGAGCCATACTCAGGGTTTGTATACATCTCGCGCGGGCTTACATACGGGCGTCTATAGGTACTCAGATTTAATTTCATTATAATTGAAAAAAGTTTTGATAGGGTCATCAGCAACAATCAGTCATCAGCAGTCAACAGCAAAAAGTAATCTAACAGCAAATTGGTATTCTCATAAACGTCAAACGTGTAGTAGAAAATCGCTAAAAAACTACTTCGGGTTAATTTATGATTACAAGACGCTTAATATATAATTACAAGACGCTTAATATATAATTACAATACGCTTAATATAAAATTACAAGACGCTTAATATATAATTCATTGAAATTAAATTGAAAGTGTAAGTTTAATACGAGAATTGGGCTTCGGGTCCAATTTGAAAGCCTAAACAAAAATATTAAATTTGACCGAAATATTGTTTCATTGTATTTCTTTATTGCACAGTAAACAAGTTCAAATTAGTAGCATTATAGCTCGCTATTGTCTGTTTGTTTACGTTTTGATTAAATTAGACGCACGGAGTGTACCCGGGTGTCTACCGGGCCTTACATCCATCACGGCTGGGTATCCGGGAGATTTATACGGCGCTGGCGGCGCGCCAAGCGCTCGACCGGTGAACCGGGTCACCGGATAAAAACCGTAAGGTGGGATTACCGGATTTGGAAGTTTATTGTATCTGCATTATAAATAGACTGTTTTATAGACGGTTTATTCGGAGTGAAGCTGCACTAGAATAATAAACATATTAAAGGACCTGCAAAATTTGCCGCGATAAGCGCGAGAGAGACGAGATTATAATATTTAAAATGACAGGGACGAAGGGTTTTTTTTTTGTATGGGAGCCACTTAAATTTTTTTTTTTTATCTTTTTGTAGTATTTGTTTCTATGGCGGCAACGGGAATACATCATCTGTGGCAATTTCAACTGTCTAGCTATTTCACGGTTCGTGATATACAGTCCGGTGACAGTCAGACGGACAGACGGACGGACAGAGAAGTCTTAGTAATAGGGTCCCGTTTTAACCCTTAACCCTAAAAATCTGTCCAATTGTCCATCTGTCTGTGTGTCTGTCACCAGGCTGAATCTCATGAACTGTGATAGCAATTTTCATAGATGATGTATTTCTGTTGCCGCAACATCGAACACACGAGTGTCGAGTCAATTGTCAATGTCATTTATGACAGCACGACACTAATTTTCAACTCTATTGTATTAGTCCAGAGTAACATTTCTAGTGCTCTGAATTTTTCCAGGCCCGCCGGATTTCGGATCATTATAGTCGGAGCCTAAGAGGCTACCTCTTACCGCTGCCGATGGAGGTTCACAGATGTAGCAGAATAGGCATATTTTGTGGAATTTAATTTAACTAGGTATTGCCCGCGACTTCATACGCGCAGGAAAGAAATCCTGCGGGAACCGTACATTTTGCTACGTTAAAAAAAAACTACGGTACAAAACTATCGGAATTAGTTCTGGAGCTGAAAATAGTTGGAGCAGTTGACCTTTAATTTCCATACTACTAGACACTAGTGTTTCAGAAGTTTAAAATGATCTACATATTTTAACATCCCCCATTACGAATGCAAAAGTCTGCATGTTGATTAATTTACGCTGAATCAGTGTAATACAAAATACCGGCTGTTCCGTACAAAATACCGGCCGTTCCGTACAAAATCCGGCCGTTCCGTACAAAATACCAGCCGTTCCGTACAAAACGGCAAGAAAGTCACGTTTGTTGTATGGTATCTAATCGTTTTTTATTTTGTTTTTAATTTACAACAACAATGTTATAGCTGAACAGAAATACATCATCTGTGAACATTTAAAACTATCTAGCTACCACGGTTCATGAGATACAACCTGTCGACAGACGTCCGTGGAGTCCTAATAGTAAGGTCCCGCATTTTCCTTTTGGGTACGGAACCCTAAAAGCTTTCTTCATCATGCTATAAGATTGGAAATGAGTATCATCAGGCGATTTGAAGCCCTTTGATACCCTCTAGACCAGAACAAAGCGACATCCAAGCGACAAGAATCCCTCACTTGAGAACTTCGGCATTGTTTCACGCCGGTTTTCTCGGAACCGCGCCGATATTTTTCATACCTCTATCACGGGATATTATTTACTGGACACAACGTAAGAAATCGCCATCTTGTATGTGACAGCGGCGTGTCGGCGCGGGGGCGGGTCAGCTTGAGGTTACACACGAGGTCGGTATGACATCCTCTTACCGTTCAGAGTTATTTTACCTCGACAGCACCTTCATGCCGACGACATAATGATCGCTCTCATAGAAACTGCGAGGTAAAATAACTCTGATCAGACGCTACTTCTGACGTGATAAACATTATAACAACAACAAACAATAACGGGATAATATTATGCTTAAGGGCCATACTGGCCGTCCAGCTGGCGATGCTTGATAATATGCACTGTCTTATACTTTAAACGAGACGATCTTGTATATATTATTAGCAAAAAGTATACAATTTATAAAATTAAAAAAACACTACACGTGACAACAATTTTAATAAACTCGAATCTAAATATGGCTAAAAATCATGAAGTTAAAGACTTAATAAATAATTTATCGGTATTAATCGGTATCTCGACAACAGCAACAAGTATTACCATGAAATTGAGCATGCAGGGAGTTTTGGGGGAGAAAAATCGATCCAGCTAGGTCTTATCTCTGGGAAACTGCCCATTTTATGCAATATATGTTCTTTTATTTCGTCGTGCAACAATATATCAATATTTTCGACTCTCTTCCGGTAAGTCTAATTGTCAGCTGGGTATGCGTATCTACGTATAATTTTTTGATTGTTTTGAAATATTTATGTGATTCTTATTATGTCTTTTTCTTTTATATTATTTATTTATTTTAATTATTTTATCGTTCTACTAAAACATCGAGCAAATCTCGGTCTCCCAGGTACTAGAATATTATTACAGCAGTGATGCTTGATTTATTTGCAGTGATTGATTGATAAATCATTTTAGTCATTTGAGTGATGATAAATAATATTGTGCATAATATTATTACAGAATCGGCAGTGATGTTTGGTTTATTTGCAGTGATTGATTGATAATTCATTGCAGTGCATTAGGCGACGGTTAATAATATTACAGCATCAGCAGTGCTACGTCGCGCGATGCCGCGCGAAATTTCAATTTTGTATCGCTATTAAAAAAAGTCTCACGTGAACTGACCCTAAGAAACTCAATACCTAAGGGTCAGCTCACGCCGTGACGCGACTCGGGGCTAGAACTTTGTTCATTATACAAGGAAATACACGTGTCATTGTAGAAGTTCGAATATCAAATTACATCGCGCTACACAGCGCATGTGCAGTGTATGACTGATATCATATGAAACGTGTAACTTTGTGTGTAGTGATTAGTGAATGAAGTTCAATTTTAAATAGATATCTTAGAAATGTAGCGACGCCTCTCGTCGCTACGCGTCTTCGTGTGAACTGACGCTTACTTAAAAAACCTCATTGTCACATTTGTATTTTAAACAACGCTAGCCCCACAAATACTAATATACCGTTTAATAGATGATGATGATGATGGCGAGCAGAAAACGCCTCTGAGCTCGTGAAGATGGTCGTCTTCCCTCTGGTATTTACTGCCGCCTGTACTCGAATACCACCTCTGTGCTCAGTGAATAAGAATGATTATCGTGTGTCTTGCGTGCCAACATATTTCGGTGTACCGGATAACAGAAAATCAATTAATGTAACAAAGACTTGGTTGTATGAAGTACAGTCTGCAAAGTTGATGCTCTCAAACAATGTAAAATCTAATCACTTTGTTTGTAGGTAAACAATGACGCTGTTTAATAGGCTACTTGACCTCGTTTTTATTTTTGTCCTAAACGCTTCATAATTGTTTCATGACACACAAAAAAATAATACATTATTTTGAAACCTAAAAACCTACAAAAAAAAATTTCAAAAATACCCTTTTTATAAACCGCCGAAAACACTATTCGCCATGTTGGTTGATAGATTATCTGTGCTGTGACGTCATCCTAGTACTGTTTGTAATCTGTGCTATAGTCCGTAGTAGTAAAATGGTGTGACGTTCCGTTTGACGTTTTGACATAAATAACTTTTTAAGATGTCGTGAACTATTTATTTACAAAAAAGTTCCGTTTTACTACTGCATATGTATTTAGTGTGTTTGTGTCGTCACATCCTTGCCGAAAGTTACTTAAATCTTTTAATCAGTAGAAAATAAAAAACAAAAATACATATTTTTAAATCAACTTTATTCAACAATCTTAAGTTTTTAATTTATGCTATCGCTAGAATACGTTTTCCTAAGCCAAGTAGTAAAGGAAATACTCCTTCAATGTATGAAATTAAATATGAGTCAAGTAGCCTATTATATTTGCCATGTTTGCCACAGAGGTCTGTGGCCATAATTTGCATATAATAATTAATATTCTAATTTTTAAGTTTCAACTTTTTTATGTTTCATACATTTTTTTTCAATACAAAAATCGGGAAATTGTAAAATGGCTACATGATTCATCTGATTGCATCATATTAGAAAACATCAATTTTGACAGTTTTCAATAGAAATGCGTAAAATGGCGCACATAGTATGAGTTGAAAAAAAATATAAGTGGCCTTTTTAGAAGGCTGCCAAGCTGAAGTGGGATTGGGCAGGTCACGTTGGCCGTATGCATTCCGACCGCTGGGCAAAGATCTCAACAGAGTGGGCACCTGAAGACGGACGCCGCCGCCGAGGCCGGCCTAGAAAAAGATGGCGTGATGAGCTGGAGGCATACCAGCCAGGCTGGCCAGCGGTGGCGCAGGAGAGAGACAGATGGAAGTCTTTGGGGGAGGCCTTTGCCCAGCAGTGGGACAGCTTAGGCTTATAATAATAATAATAATTTTTAGACCCCCCGAAGCACTGTGTGGTGTTGCTATTTTTATGTAATTTCTAAGCATTATAAAAAATATATTTGCTTTCTGCAAACCTTCCTCCACATAAACTTTACATGTGCTAAATTTCATACTCCTCCGTTCGCACAATACTCGTAAAACTGTACTCTAAGTTTTTGCTTATAAATATAAAATGATATATCCACTTAAAGGCGTGGGCCAAAATTGACCCAAAGTCGACAGCACTTTAAATTATATTTTAATGTCACCAAAAGGGGAATCTCGGCAAAGGCCGGGCATGGAATGCCATGGAATCTATGGAAAATACATTTAAAACGTGGTGGTGTATTACATATTTCGCTGGTCGGTGTAGGAAGTAGGTTTAGGTGTAGTTTCTGGTGCTGAAATTGTAGGTATAGGTGTACTGAGGTACGATTTCGAATGTACGATTTCTCGTGGAAAGTTTCGCAATTATGGAGGCGGAAACGAAGCTCCATTAAAACTCTTATCAGTTCCTACACCTACACCATATTCGTACAGTTCCTACACCAACAAATACATCTACACCTACATCTCCACATACTATGATTTTAAAATTCATTCCTGCTCATAACTTCTATAACCGGTGTATTTCGGGGCTGACGCTTTGGTGACATCAAATATGATTTAATGAGGAACACATTAGCAAATATTTCAGTGTTGTCAACTTGGGATTTTATGACTTTTGTGACCATGACTTTTACAATATAACTATAAAAATATTATTTTTAAAGGGCGAATAAAATTTTTAAAAACGCCGCGCCATTACATAAGCTACGCTCACTTACGTCTACGCCCGGAAATTGGCTACGAACGCCGCAGCCGTGCTTACGATCTTTGACGCAATTTTTTTTACAAAAGATAAATTATGTTAATTATTAAGATATTTTATATCATTTTCATAATATTAAAATAATAATAATAATAATATGTAAAAGTGTACAAATTAATATCGTGGAATAAGCGTAGTATAACTCGAGTAATAAAAATTAAACTTTTATTTCTCATCAAAAAATCTCAACGGTAACAACATCTATATTATATTTTTTAACATAAACAAAATTAAAGCTTTTAAGCACTGAGCGAGCTGATGATGATACATTATATCCAGGAACACTCGAATATGTGAACAGCTTTCAAACAAAAAACAAAATTTAAAAATTTAAGAAACCCCCGATTTGTCATGCAGTTAGCGAGCTGACGATGATGAATTATATGTAAAAACATTATCGATCGTTTAGGAGCTACGATGCCACGGACAGACACATTAAACTTATAACACACAACACAAAAATAGGTTAAAAATATAAATGAAGGTAGATTTCCTTAAGTACCTACTCTAAAGCCGCCATACAGTTCAGGTACACAACATCAAGTTATAGTTAAAAGACATTACGCAGCAGGTGGCCAGGCGGCTTCATCCGGCTCGATCCGGTTCTGTCCGGCCACGACCAGTTTATCCCGTTACAACCGGGCGCAGACGGTGTAGAGAGCCGGATATTAGTGTGCGTTCGAGCCTGACCTATCTTTGTGTGTAATTTCAATATTTTTATCAGTTTTTCTGAAATACTTTTTTAAATATATAAATTACTAAATAATGGTTTTATATTAGTAGTGCTATGTTGTAAAACAAAGTTTTCACCGAGTTAAACAAAGTTTTCACCGAGTTAAACAATATAAAAATAGTAAACTGAGTATGCCATGTTATGCGTACTATATTTTTACTAAAGTAGAAGAAAAAAAATATTTAAAAGTTAGTTATACAACTGAAGAAAGAAAGAAAAAACAAGAAAGACAAAAGTTCTGGACAACTAACAAGAAAGAGAAACAGTTTTAAAATCAATAATAAAACTTTTTGATAGTAAAATATAGCTTGTTAAAACGAAATGTTTTGTGAGCGATATGGATCTGCTTACTCCGAGCATTGCCAAGTAAATCCACAAAAAATATAAACGGCAGAACGAGCTTTTAAAAAAAATTAACATCCGTTTCAAATTGTTAAACTTTAAAAATCCTCTCGGGTATAAAGTAAATTTTTACAAGCTGTGAACTGTGTGTGTGTGTGTGTGTGTTATTTCTACTGTGTCTAGTCTGAAGTCTGAAGACATATATTTATCGCGGTATACAATTTGGAGAAACGACTTTAAGAAGTTACTTCGAACATTTGGAAACCAGTGATGTGACAATTCTATTGAATATATCGATATATTTTAAGATCAATAAAACTACGACAATTAATAGCCGAATTAATCAAACCCTCACTAATGTGCACTTTAATAGTTTTCTGCTGAAATAAATTATATTATTCGTTTTTAGTCTTTTGTTTAATATGGGTCAAAGTACGACCATCCTATTTGTTATCTGTTAGAAAAATCTAGTCAAAAATATAGCATTTTCAGTATATTAGGTAATTTATTTATTTCATGAGCTACATTAATTATATTTAAATACTTTCATATATAATAGCAACATGAATAATCACCGTGGTCGTGTTTAACATATTTTAAAACAAATAAGTAACTAAACTCCGGCGAGAGTTATAATCGCGTTGTTCGAGCACAAGGCACACAAAGTTGCCCCAACACAGGATTAAAGTTGGCCCCATGAATACCCTGCCTGTTTACTCGTCTGTTTGAGGAATATTATTACATTTTCACCACCTGTTTGCGGTGTACCGCGTCCCTTTTAAAAGGCAAATAAATCTGATTTGACAGTTTGAATAGTCAGTCAAATCAGAATTATTTTACAGACAGACAGAACAGTTTGCATCAAATTTTGAAGGTATTCATTTATTCAACTTTCTGTTAGTTTTCCGAATGCCTTTTCATGCGTATCAGACATATATTAAACAATAAATATATAAATGGTTTATTTTCAAAGAATTTTACAAACCTCAGCTATTTGTTCTGTCCCCTAAACTAGGCGCAGCCTGTCCCGTGGGGGAAGTTAGAGGATTAAAAGTATAACAAAACTAAAGTAGTTCTCATTACCATTAAAATAAAGTTATAATTCTAATGTTAATATTATTAAATAATAATAATACTATGTAATATTTTTAATATTGATCGATAAGTAAAGGGCATCTCTAAAAACTTTAAAACAGCCGATTTCTCGAGTCTGGTTACAGCTCTCACCGAGACGCGATACGCATTTTTAAGATAGCGATACAAAATTAAACTTTATTCAATAAAAGATGCATGTTTCATTGCAAGAGCGGCGCTGCGCACATGGCGCCTCGTCGCGTCTCAGGCTAAGAACTCACGGAGCGGGCGCGCAGCTTCTGTAGAATGCAAATATATGTATATGTAAAAAATTAAAGCATAACTCACGACGCGATTTACGGCCGCGGCGTGCGCGACTGTTTGCGGGTGTCGCTGCACCGGCGGGCGACTAGTAGAATCGCGCGGGCCGCGATCACCCGCAGCCTCGGCGATTTACGCCCGCGCGCTCGGCGATCTGTTGGCGGGCGAAATTATTATATTTGCCCGTTTTGCAGTCGCCCGTCTTGCGATTTTCGTCCGCCACATTTGCGGACGATGATCGCAACCGCGGCGACTTGTAATCGCGCAAATAACCGGTCTCGTGAGCTTTGAAATAAAATCGCAGTTCCGCGGTCGCGGCGCTCGCGGGTGAAAATCGCTTCGTGGGTTCTTAGCCACAGAGTGAACTGACTGACTTTTATTGCAGGAGCGGCACCGCGCAACGCAGCCCGGTGAAGCTCGGAAATCAAAATCTTGCAACGAAACGTGTATCTTATTGTGTCTTGGATAACGTTCAATTTTGAATCGCTATCTTAAGGTTCTTCTCACACGTACCACAACCACACCACACCGACGCGACAAAAGATGGTATTATGTATGCGTCGCGTCGCGTTTCGGTATGAACTGATCCTTAGGGCCCATCTGTGATCACCCCATCCCTCTACAACAGGTATCGTCAGTGAGTTGGCCCGCCCTAGCCGCCCTAGCCACCCTGGTGCTGATTGTACTTTGTCTAGGGTTCATTAGCCGCGATTGTTTTAACATCTGATTAGATGATTCAATTTATGAAGTTTAAGAGAAAAATTTGGAGTTTTGCCGGGGAGTTCAATGGGTGATGTTGTGGAATTTGTAAAACTTCATAAATTTGTGTTATTTCGGTTCTTAATGTGTAATGTTGGTAGAATATTAACCATTAAATATTCGTTATCGTGCACAAGTGTGTTTCCAAAAAATTTTGTGTTTCCCGCCAAAATTCCCTAGGAACTTTCAGTAAAGCTTCTACCACTTTACTGAATCGACTGACATGACTCATGGACTGCACTGACTATATATTTGGACTTTTACTAGACTTTAGACTTGACGATATAGGAATACGGTATTGAAAATTGAAACAAAAGTTCTCTTTCCCGCCTTTTTAACTTGATACTGGCAAATGGTTATAAGCCGATGCCATATATAAATTAAAAAAAAATAAAAAAAAGAGAAAAATTGAAGTCGACTATATTTCAGCAAAGAAATATCATGTTAGCTAATAGTAAGATATTTATTTTCTTTGGCCCGTATTAATAAACCGTTCTCAAACTCGTTCTCAAGTCGACCTTTCTTGGCTGAGACAGTCTCAAGTAACGATTAGTTTATCAATTCATAGTATGATCTCAAGACCGTCTCAGTTGATAACGTTATTGAGATCCCTTACTCAACTTTTAAGCGTCATCTACACGACAAAGAACGAATAAAATAACGTTTCGTTTACACTTCTACAAAGAACGGATTCTTTGATTATACATTCCTTCAATATTTCTTTTTAAAAATGTAATATTTAATAATATAAATACCAAAAAAAGTTTAGTCTGTATTTTTTATATTGAAAAAACTGATTTTCATTCATCTTCACGTAGATATTAATATACATTTTTTTAACAACTACGTAAAACGGAATGCGGATCATTGCCACTCGAAAATAGTTCTTCTTCTTCTTATTCTTTAAAGTGGCTCCTTAGTGATTCGCCAATGTGTTGTGTTGACGAAAACTCTGTCTTATGAGTGGGTTTTATGAATAAACAAGGGCACGGTGTATAGGAGGAAGTCTGTTGAATAATCTTAAAACTAGAACAGACAAATTTAGGGCCAGTACCACAGTATGTACATAAAGTTTCAGTAAAAGGAGTATTTACAAAACACAGATTTAAGGTTGATAGGGCGAGGAATTGTAGGAGGATCATATAATGAGGATTGTGTTTTGGGCAGCGAAAAAAAGTTCTGCTGTCAAGTGTCAAATCAAGTCAATTAATATAAATCAAATAGGTAATTCGTTTAATATAAATAAATAAAAATATATTTTATTTAATTTTTAATTATAAATAAATAAATAAAATCGAAAATATTTCTACACATACTCGACACTGGCATAATGGTGCAAAACCTTTGCAACTGCGATTACCAAAAAAAAGAAGAATATTAAGTATCAATAAGCGTCTTTTTTACAACTTTATTTTGTGTTGAGTATGTAGTGTAAATTCTGAGTTTGTTTAATCATAAGTATTTAGATTTTAATTTACATAATTGTAACACACCCATAAAAACACCACGAATAACAATGTACTGTATCCCAATTCCCAAGCAAGCCATTCTCAAGTCAAGGTTTGACTTAACAGTTTGACAGCAATGACAGCGTACTTGAGTAACGAGTGTCGTTTATTAATACGTTCGCACTCACTTGATACGCCGTACCTACAGCTGTACTTAAGTACGGTATATTAATTAAAACAACATCTTAAGTAATTTCTTGAGAATTGTCTTAGAGATTAGAACGCTTTATTAATACGGGCCTTAGTTTTATATAATATGTCATGAAAGTTTGTAGCCATGGCAACTGTCTCATGGTTGCCACAGACACATGTATGTACGATCAATGATCATTAAAGTTTATGTGGAGAAAGGTGTTCAGAAAGCTTATATTTAAAAATGCTTAGAAATATATGAAACCAGCTGTTTCCCGCGGCTCCGCCCGCGTATATATACTATCGAGTATCCCGCGGGAACACTGTACTTTTCCGGGACAAAAAGTAGCCTATGTTTTAATCCAGAGTCTAAACTACGACCATACCAAATTTCATCAAAATCCGTTCAGCAGTTTTCTCGTGAAAGCGTAACAAACAAACTTACATTCGCATTTATAGTATAATAGTAGGGATTAATAAAAATAAAGATACACACACTACCTCACTCACAATAGCATGCGTTTGTACCATTAGAGAAGGAATAAAATAATGACTATGGTTTGACCGGGGGTTCGACAATTTTTTCTTTCAGGTTCCATGAACAACATTTACATATTTTTATTCCGTATTTAAGAGGCAAAAGACGCCTGAAAAGTTGAAACCTATAAGTTAAGATATAACGAAGTAAGTATGGTCGTGTTTCAGCCACAGAGCGACCTCTACGGGCGAGTAATAATTAATCTAGTATGCTAGTCTACAAGGGGTTATCTAGTACAATAAAAGTTAAAACATTTGACGGCCTCTGTGGCGAAGTTTTCAGGGAACAAAAAGTTTTCTGTGTTCCTGTGTCATGGATTTGTATTAAATACGCGTATAATATAATAAAAATCTGAAATATATGTACTTATAGTATAAAAGTATTAAATAATAGGTCTTTCCCTATGAAATTGCCCTTCTGTTTGGTTTTTGTTTGGCTAAAAATTCTAATTTCAAATTAATTTTATTTTAAAAACATGGAATTCTTTTTTCAAAAGAAGTCATTTGTTTATTGATTAGTGTTACATTTTCATCGTATTTCAATCTTTTTCGTCATCATGGATACGTTAAAAATTCGAGTAATTATGGAATATGAGTACCGTCGTGGCAGCAACGCGGCACAAGCGGCACGCAACATCAACGACGTTTACGGAGCTAATACTACAAACCAACGCACCTCCTGTTATTGGTTTGCTCGCTACCGTTCTGGAAATTTCGACCTGAAAAATGAACCTCGCGGTCGTCCGAAGACTGGTCGACAATGACGAATTAAAGGAAAATTGTGGAAGCTGATGATACACAATCTACGGATGAATTAGCAGCAGCTTTCGACGTTAGCATCAAAACAATATTGGTATAAAACAATACTTTTTCCAGTATTTGGATAACTTCTTGGCGGGAAAAAAATTCTATACCCGAGAGGCAGTACAAAATGCCTTTGAAGAATTTGTTGCCTCAGTCCAGCTGATTTCTTTAAGAAGGGCATCAATAAGCTGCCACTACGTTGGCAAAGATGCATTGATTGCATGGGTGATTACTTCGATTAATACAAATAAAAAATACATGAAAAAAATTCGTTTTTAAATTTTTTCATACAATACGGCAATTTCATAGGTAAAGACCTAATATATTTCCATTGTCCGGGACCCGTAACGAAATTTCTTCGAGAACTTACCACGGGACCAGATTTACGTGGTGTGAAAGCGTCCATAGATATATTTGATTCCGTAAAACTATTCAGCATGTCAGCGCCTTACCTAAATCCTTTTAAGGCGTGTGGGTTGCGCATAATGCAGGGAATATTTCGAAATGTATTCGTGTTTGGACTGCTTTGTCGCAGGCACGTTTATACGGTGACGTCACGATATCGATGCGATTTTTTTAGTTTGATTTTATCGTATATGACCGGCAAAGGATTAGACGGATCTCCTGATGTAAATGTGTCCAACATCAAAGTTACAAACTTTTCAAGTATCAGGAACAATATTATGTCCTACTATTGCATACCTACAACCCACTGGTCAGAATGCGACACATTCTGAGTCCTACCTTCGAGTTAGCAAGTGCAAATTCGGACATGGACATTTTCTGTAAATTTTCGCAGTACAATAAAACAATCACGGAAACAATGAAAGCCAAATATTCACCATATCCCGAGTCCGACACATAAAAAAAATGCTCAAATCCACTTGTCTTCCACAATTAGATTAAGTTAATTTGATTTGTTTTATAATTTCCATAAGATAACTTTTGGTAAGTATGTAATATTTTATCAGTTTATTATTTATATCAGCAATTGATAATTAATTAGGTTATGTATACTGTTTTTTGGGTTGCAGTCTAGTCTAGCCATTCAGCTTCTGTTTAACTTATCACGTAATAATTATAACCTGTTTGTTTACTAAACATAAATAAAAAAAGGATTGTGTGGTTTTATGAAACCACGGTAAAAGTGAAACTTAATAACAAAATAGCGTGGAGCACTGGCACAAATGAGTACTAGTCTATACACTACACGGTCAGCTGATGCGAACTATAGGCGCCGCCATATTGGCCTCGGCTGCTCTGACAAGCGCCATTCACTTTATCCCTACTCCGTGGCAGACCGTCACGCGACATGCAACACACAGACGAAAAAGTTTGACACGATGTAAATGCTTTCCCGGGATTTAACCTCTAACCTCTTTTACCTTAAACCTTCGATGGAACTTAGCGTAATAAATATTTCATTCCGGTTTTACGTGGTCTATGGTATCAGTCCGGTCAAATCACTAGCCAGCTCATTCGAGCCGAAAGCATGACCCTACTACTTAAACATTACCAACAAATATTGCTTCATTTGTTGACATATCGTACCGATATGACGTACCGATCGACAGCCTCCGTGGTCTAATGGTTAGAGCTTGGCTCTCGACTCGGAGGTCGTGGGTTCGATTCCCGCATTGGAACAAAAAAATGTTGTTTCCAAGTTTGGTTAGGACAATTCAGGCTGATCACCTGATTGTCTGACAAGAAAGATGATCCATGCGTCGGATGGGCATGTAAAAAGTCGGACCTGCGCCTAATCTCTCGCCAGTCGTGTCGGTTATCCGTCCCACTGGGTTACGAGAGTAAAAGGAGGAGAGAGTGCTCTTGTGTACTGCGCACACACTTGGGCACTATAACATAACTCCTGCGTAGCTGGCCTGGTTTCAATGAAACAGGCCACCGTCACCGAAATCGGTGTGGGGAGCTATTATATCGGAATATCGTATTGCAACAACAGCCTGCACAAAGGTGCACTCATTATATTACTCCCGCATTCCGCATGTAAAATATTAGTTCGGCTAGTGCTGAAACCGGAGCCATTTTGGTTATTTCTCAGTGAAATGTTATGTAATATCGCTTTGTGGTGTGCTTTGTTGGATCGTGAAAGTAATATTTTGTATGCTTGGATTTTTGTCCACATCTATGTTTCCTGCGAGTTCGACCGCGCAAATGAAAATCCTGCTGCAATCGCACATTTTCCCGCGAAAAAAGTAGTCTATGTCCTTCCCCGTCGTCTACTCTATGTCTGTGCTATATTTCATCGAATTCGGACTAGTAGTTTCGGAATCTATTCGATGCAAACAATATGTAATACATAATATTTCCTCTTTATCATATTACTTGATTTTACCCGCGGCTTCGTGCGCGCGGTAGGAACACGCGGTATTTCGCGGGAACTGTATACATTTTCTTGCGATATAAAGTAGCATAAACTATGTCCTTGTGCCATATTTCATCAAAATCGGTCCAGTACCTTCGGAGCCTATTCTATGGAAACAAACAAAATTTTACTCTTTATATATTTACTAGATTGTGCCCGCGAGTTCGTGCGCGCAAAAGTAAATCTTGCGCAAACCGTACATTTTCTGCGATAAAAAGTAGCCTATGTCCTTCCCCGTGGCATACTCTATGTCTCTGCCAAATTTTAGTAGACAAAATCGTAATCATTTATCGATGATCATATGTTACAAAAATTATTAAAACCGAATTCTTTAGTAAAAAGCATCCTATATTTTGACACACCATTATGACATTAAAATATAAATCTAGAAAAAAAACTTTCGAGTAGCAGAAAATAAACCACAACTTTTATGAAAAAATTACAACTTCAGGGGCTTATGAATTTTTACCACGTAAAGTGTACAATCAACACTCTTTATGCATAATTAGTGAATGAAAATGGTTCTTATTTATCAAGTGGTCTCAAAATTGAAAAGAAATTATGCGAAAAATTTAATAGAATTGAACTGAAATGAGGCGCAAGGAGCCCTCTTCAAAGGGTACGCCGTAAGTCACCGCGCTGACGCCGAACTGTGGGACATTATTCCATGGTTGAGCGTGTCGGTGCTCAACCCGGGGAACGCCTTGGGTCGCCTTGCTTCCTGGGTCATGGTTGTTAAATATGTGTATAATATAATAAATTCTTAAATATGTGTTTAGTACAAAATTATTAAATATATTTCCTTTGTCGGGTTGTGGTACCCATAACACGAGTTCTCCGAGAACTTAGTACAGACCATAGATTATTAAATAGTTATATAGATTATTTGAGCACATTTGCTGAATCTGGCAAAACGCGTGGGTTTTATCAAACGTTTTATCCGAACTAATTTACAAAATCAATTTTAATCATGGCCACTTATTTTATCACGTATACAATTGAAAATACCAGTTATACGTAATTTGAATTTCATACAATACAATACTCTATCCCGCGAAAATACAGTTTAAATTCAATTACCAGTGTTAAATGAAACTCGTCCCAATTTTGCCGTATTATAATTTTACACATTGTCTCCTGGCGTAATGGCGGCTTATCTTACCCCCGAAGGGATTGAGGGTGGATAAGAAAAATGGGAGTGTTGTGAGAGTTAATTTTAGAAGTTGGAGTCTGTGGTAATTGGTTTCTGAATTTAGAATGTCTTGTAACAGTTTAAAGAGAATATTTTTATTGTTATTAATTAAAATTAAAATGATAATTAATCTAAACAGCTTGAACCTTGTCGTAAATTGTAAATAGAACTTCTGTAACTTTAATTCAGCATCAGCATCTTTTAACATGGGAGAGCTTCAGCACGAATAGGCCTGCTCGGCCGGATAAATACCACGGAATCATAGAAAACCGGCGTGAAAATAACGCTAGGCCTACCGGAGGGGGAATGGGTATTTTAAGGACCAGGAGCGCAAGTGCGCAACACCAGGGGAGTTACGAGTGTAACTCTTCTGGTGATGCGAGTGTCCATGGGCGGCGGTAATCACTTACCATCAGGTGATCCGTCTGCTCGTTTCCTGGTCCATTTCATAAAACATTTTTTGAAGGCCAAAATAGTTACGTCTGGAGTCTATATCTCAGTCTACCTAGAAGACAATAGTTAAACTGACCTAGCACACCATATTAACACCAAATAATACCAAGTATTCAATACATAACCGTACCTAGACACTAGTGAGTTTACTTTTTGCGTTATTATGCGGCGCTTCTCACGTTAGGCTGTATCACATAACCATTGTGGCTCACTTCCGACCGCTTGCGACACAGCCTCTGTTCTGTTATCGCAATTATCTTTTTAAACCACAATACTGAGGTTTTTTAGGTGCAGGAAAAATGATTAAAACAACAGCGAACTCCAGGGTAATAACAAATGTTAACATTGTATAAAATGAAGTCGTGTCCTGTTCGCTGGGATCTTATAAACCACTCAATGGATTTTGATGTAGTTTTCAACAATAGATAGAGTGATTCAAGAGGTAGGTTTATATGTATACTACATAGTATAAAACAAAGTCGCTTTCTCTGTCTGTCCCTATGTATGCTTAGATCTTTAAAACTGCGCTACGGATTTTGATGCGGGATTTTTTAATAGATAGAGTGATTCAAGTGGAAGGTTTATATGTATAAATAGCTTTTGACTGCGGTAAAAAAATACAGTATACCACGGGAACAATGTACATTTTTGGGATAAAAATGGGTGTCTGTGAAGTCGGCTTACGGACGATATTTTACGTGATAACGTCATCACAAGCCGAACGCTTAGGCCGATCGTGCCTCTCTATCGCTTGTTTCGCGCTCTCGCATACACGCTCGACGCAGGTGGAACGTGACGATCAGGCGGAACGTGACAATTTTTTGTGCGTGCTGCCCGCGGTTATTTATAAGACGATATCAGGTCAAAAAGTAGCTTATGTGATAAACTACTACCATACCAAATTTCATCAAATTCCGTTCAGTAGTTTTGGCGTGCAAGAGTAACAAACATGCATCCATCAATACATCCATCTATCCATCCAGGATTTATTTAAATAGTAGTAGGATTCGTTGCACTCATGCGAAGCCGGGGCGGGTCGTGGGAAGATAAACTATTGAATTAATAGTGTCAGATGATGGCCATACGAATGGATATGCAAGTTTTTCCTCTTGATCCAGAAAGAAAAAAATAGTATCCCTCTCTTTCCCAATTAACCTCATGAACTGCATAATAAAAGTAGTATGATTGTTGTTAAAATGTCTACGGCTTCTATCCAAACCACGCCCAAAATTAAAAAAAAAATCTACAATAAACTAATTACTATTATGAAAAGTATAAGTTAGATTCACTGAATAATTAAAACCTAAATCTTTTTCATAATAAAGACATTTCCACAATATATTTTAGTGAGAAATTCCAACATAGAGTAATGGGAAAGCGGAAAGGAATTAAAAGCATTAAGACTGTCCGGGGAACGCGAAAAATGCTTCAGAAAAAATTTAATTACCGCGTAGCGAGAGACGAGATAAAATGAAATTAATGACATCGGCGGCGGATTGATACGCAATATTATGTAAAGGTTTTTTTACACGAGAAGTCTAATCAGCAGGAGGCTAGCGTGGTTTAATAATATCGATATTATTAAACCAACTGAGGAGAGATTTGTCTCGGACGTCAGTGTAGCTATACACCATAACTCCAATCTTTGTATCGGCATGACGCTTCCTATCAGAGACATAAGCACGAACGATTGACAAGTACGCACTCGTTAGTGTTTAACTCTTATAGTTTAGAAATGCCAGGAAGGAGACCAACTTAAAAACCACTTTGAAGGTTGATCACTTGAAAATGGTTTACGTTATTATAAAGCAAGTATGAAATCTCGCCTTTATTTAAAAATACCTATTCGATGGTACCGTACACGATAGGGTAGAATTTTAAAAATCTTCCACCACTACCACTAAAATACAACATTACAATTATTTTATGAAGCCAAAAAAAAAGTATATTTGTGATCTATAACTTACTTACGTCTTCTCGCGCCGGGCCCCTGAAAAGGGCCTTGGGCGGGGAACCAATACCAGGGGCTTAAGCCCCTCTAATTGGGGTGGGGATGACCCAGTACGAGTACTGGGCGCATTTTATCAGTTTTAAGGGAAGACCCCCCGCGGCAGAATGCAGGGGAAACCCGAGGTGTCAAGGGAGTGACGATGGTGGCGAGAGCCGCGGGCGGCCAAGACCTGCGGTCGACACCGGCGACGCGTGGGGTCCTGGTCCGGTGATCAGGAAGCGTGTATGGGTCCACTCCCGCACGCGCCGCTTTTCCGACCACGGACACAACCACCTGGGTAGGGGGGGGGGAGGTGTTCCCGAGCCCCAGACTTTTAATTTATAAGTTACATGACTTGGTCTTCATTATTACCAAAGCATTATTATTCATTATTATCAAGCAATGACGGACGGACAGAGCGAAAATAGTTTAGCCAATCTTCAAAGATTAAGCCTCAATTGCACCAACGTATTTAAACGACGTTTAACGCTGAGATTCGGTTCAGAATCTGCCTGTCCCTTTCTAACATTGAATGAGAGAGAGAGAGAAAGAGATCAAAACCGAGTTAAGCGATAAGTGCGTTCAAAGAAATTTGGTGAAATCGGGGCTAATACTCGCTGACAAGCGCTGGTCTTTAGAGTTCCTTAGTGACGACAACCCTACCTAACGTGGAAGATGGATGGAGGCAGAAGGCCGATGATCATTAAGTTTCAAACAATTTTATAAGCAAGAACGATTTCGAATTATATAAATCGTTTAATATCATTACATTTTATTACGATTCTCTCAGCGTTATTCGATTGGGTCAAATTAAATTTTATTGCCGATCAAATTTACGACCCAGCGAGACCGGCTTTATGGAGGATAGAATGAAAATTATTATCTAACTATTAAACTGAAAAAGTTTCTACATTTTGTTCTGAAACTAAATACCGCAGACGGTACTTTATTGGAATAGATTTTTTTTTGAAATTGTAGTTTATACTTTTTCGGTTATTATTCAAATTAGATTTGAAACAGTTAGTCGAATCGATTATTTTAATTATATCGAATTATTTTATAAATTACAAAATTTTGTACATCTATGCTCAAAAGGTAGAAAAGGTAGTTGTCATTTATAAATGTTTGTACAAAAATTCAACTTATTTTGTAAATGCTTTAATACACGTACGGATTTGGTCCGTAGCAAACCACGGGTTTGGTTGTTGGCAACACCTAGAGGTTTTTTAGGGATATTTTTAGAGGTTTGTATTTTTTTGTTTTTAATTAAACTAAACTATTGATCTGTTATATCGACAAGCGGTTTGAAATGTCAACCTATAGAAAATAAGCTTTTGGAAGTATATTTTAATGTATACAGGACAGAATAATATTACAGAACATTATTTTTTTATTTGTTTATCAGTTTATTTATGTTTGGGGAGAAATATTTTTGAGATTTGGAACATTGAACAAAAATCGGAATGCACTGTAAATAGAACTTTGTGCTAATATAATAAAGCTGAAAACCAAACACACGAGTGTCGTGCTCAGTGCCGGATTAGCCTATAGGCAAATAAAGCAATTGTTTAGGGCATCCCGTCTAGGGACCCAGAGACGCCTGAGAAAAAAAATGTGCTCACAAACTTTCAAAATCCGCGCGCTTTTGTCGGCGACCGAAACGACACGACGATTGACGAGAGACGTTTTCTGCTTAATACAGTCAACATAGTATTTTTAGTACTCGGCAGTGGTAGGAAACAGTTTCCAACTACCAAACAGTAATTTTATGCAAAATGGCATAAGTTAAGCACAAAAACACAAAAAATATTATAATGCCAACTTATATTAATTACACTAAACACATCATACCTAAGACGCGTCCCTAAAGTCGCATTAATCTGGTCGTCGTAATCGTTTAATCTCTATATTCGTAATGTAAAATGTTACCAACTTTTTTTAGTTTTTAACAATAAAATTCATATTTACAACATACTAAGACCGAAAATGTGTTTTTTAAGGAATTCGCTTCGTCCTCATCTGTTCCCTACCTCTAAACCGATTTTTTTTCTTTTAATGTGCACAGTCTTTAGAGTTTAGAATTTGAACAGATTTAAATTTTACAGTCAAAATAAGAAAAAAACTATTGATATTCTGTTTTAGTTTGGTTGGTTGATTTCATTGGATTTTCCAAAGTTCACGGTCTTTCAGGGTTTAAAGTTTAAATAGACTTTAATCTATAAAATGTTTGACGTAAAGACACATAATACATAATAACAACATAATGAAAATATTATATTCATTCATATCGACGTTCGGTTTCAACAATTTATTTTAATGTATTTTTCCGAAGTATACAGTCTTTCAGATAGGTTTTAAAGTATAATCAGATTTAAAATTGTAAAACAAACATAAGTTTTTTGATAGTTGAATCCGCTACTGCTAAATGGGCGGTAAATTTAAATGACCAGGAGCGTCAAATCTTTTAATACGCATCTGAATCACAAAGAAAAATTATTTGATGGCACGTCTATAACCTCATTAGAATTTTTTTTTTTTAAATGGCACGTTAATACGTAAAGTTTCACCATCCCTGACCTAAGGCTACGGGGGCCCACAAGGAAAGATTGCTTAGGGCACCAAGTTACCTTAATCCGGCACTGGTCGTGCTGTAATAATGGTCTGCCCCAGACCAAATCGGTACCTGTATAAGCATTCTTAGATTCCGAGGTTGACCCCTTTTTTCTGGCTAAGATGACAGTACTAATAAATACACTTTAAAGTAAAACTGACATGTATGACAAGCGCCAGTTAACACCGAGACGCGACGCAGCGCGACCTGCGCGACGCCGCTCTTGCAATGAAACGTGTAGATATCTTCTTGTGTACAGAATAAAGTTTAATTTTGAATCGTTATCTAAAAAATGCCGCGCTACGTCGCCTCTTGTTGTGAGATGACCCTAACAAATAAACCAGGGACACTCAAGTACCCGATTTCTTTGAAACTAGTCCTGCCGTCTGTTATACTTAATACAACTAGTCCCTTTAGGTGGGTGGCGTCATAATTTCGCTTGAATTTTGCTAAGCTTAGGACTCACCCAAGATTAATTAGTAACATTACTAACTAGGAGTCCCACTAAGCCCACTTGTCGCTAATTGTGCCCGACGCAAGTATCAGCTCGGAACTTTCAAGACTCTGGAACTTTCGGGAACTTTGATTGAAGGTTAATTGCTTGGAGGGTTGCTTGAGTTTATAGTTTCGGTTTATTTAGTAGTGATACTACTTCAGTATTTCGAGACTACTAGTTTGATTCTCGTGATGAATATAGCTAAGTTTAAATTACTTTTCCTTTTTTTAATTTTAAAAATTTATTAAAATTCAAGATGGCTCTTGTTCAGGTGAAACGCAGACTCTATGAAGGTCAACAGGCATTAGGTAATTGAGAGGTACTTGCCTCTCGGGAGGGGGGAGGACATCGAGAGCCTCTTGACCATGACCCGAGAGCCGGCAGAGGTCGTGAATGTAGGTCACGACACTAGGGAATGTGTATCAATTTATTTTTAGTTATATTTATATCCAAATCTGTGCGCAACTGCAACCACCAATCAAACCAAAAAGGAGAGTAAGAAGAAACTGTCAGTGGTCTTCTTCTTCTTTTAAAACTGCTTACTAACTAACTTGGCTGCCTTCACGAGTTGTCAATGTCAAAGCATCTGCCATCAATTCTAGTTATTTTGTATCGTAATTATATTAAATTAATTTGATCCCGTACAATAGGACTAAACGACTGGTTTTTTTATTGCATAAATGAATAGTAAGTACCTACTCATAAATATGAGTAAGATCTCAGAAGAACTGTAAGTATATTAAAAATCAATATTTTCATTACAGCAATTTTTTTCAAAATTTCGCAAGTCTCGTGAAAACGCTCCGCAAAAGCCGAACTATACTGTGACGTCACGATTAGGTAAATGTGTATGAAGCATAAGAACGCAGGAACATATTTGTAAACATCTCCGATATTTGTGCGTTTAAGTTCATACTTACCATTATGAATGTTTTGGCATAGGACTTAAACTAAATACGCCATACATGTAGTCGTCTAGTAACGTCGTCTTATTCGCAAAGTAACTTTCGAGTCTTATTTTCCAATTAAATTTACAAGACCAAAGGAAGTCTCCTTTTGCTTTAACAAACTGCATACATAAATGCAACAAAACCTAATTAAACTCTGTCTTGTCACATTTACATGTTTAAAGCTGTGCGATGCTAATACAGGGTTATGTTCCGGATAAACTGACGTCTAGTTACTCGCTAACATATGTTATCTCGTAAACAAGCGAACTTCTGAATAATTCGGAGCTGGTACTTTATAGTACATCCATAAAATATGCATAGAATATACGACATATAATGTTGTGATATAATCGTAAAACATCGTAAATATTCGTGTCTTTAACATGAATACAAGGGATGCACTAAAAGTATCGGGAATGGAATAGTTCCACTGTTCCTGTCATATTAAAATCTTTTTAATTTAAAACTCCTTGGTTTTAAAAATCGAATACCGTTTATTTACTTTAAAAAAGATTCTCGGTCTTGTCACAAGGTCTTGTCAAACTTGTTTAGTCGTTGAGAAAATCGAATTGACTCGAGAAAATTCTAGAGCGATGATTTATTATGACTTTCGAAATGGTTTAACACAAAAACAGTGTGTTGACTGGATGATTTCTGCATTTGGTGATGAAGCCCCACCCAAAACCACAATTTATCGCTGGTTTTCTGAATTTCAACGTGGACGTGTCAAGCTCAGTGATGATCCCCGTCAAGGTCGTCCAAAAACTGCAGTCACCCAAGAAAACGTTGATGCTGTGCGTAAGCTGATTGAGGAAGATCGACATGTGACATACCGCGAAATTCAGGCAACTTTAGACATTGGCATGAATCAAATACAAATAATCTTGCATGAACAATTAGGTGTAAAAAAGTTGTTTTCCCGATGGATACCGCATTTGCTCTGTGAAGAGCAAAAAGCGGCTCGCGTTACTTGGTGCGTCAGAACTCTCGAAAGATTCCACGCAGGATCCTCAAATGCTGTATACAACATCGTATCAGGTGACGAATCCTGGACATACGCGTACGAACCCGAAACAAAAAACCAGTCACGAGTTTGGGTGTTCGAAAATGAGTTAAAGCCAACAAAAATTGTTCGTTTACGGAGTGTTGCAAAAAAAATGGTGGCCACGTTTGTCTCCAAAACCGGCCATGTTGCGACTATTCCTCTTGAGGGACAAAGAACGGTTAATGCAGAATGGTATGCTAACATTTGTTTGCCATAGGTCGTTTCTGAACTCCGTAAAGAGAACTGCAACCGCCGCATCATCCTCCATCACGACAATGCGAGTTCTCACACCGCACACAGAACAAAAGAGTTTTTAGAGCAAGAAATCATAGAATTATTAGACCATCCGCCGTACAGCCCCGACCTAAGCCCTAATGATTTCTATACTTTCCCTAAAATAAAGAATAAATTCCGTGGTCAGAGATTTTCATCATCTGAAGAAGCTGTGGACACCTACAAAACGGTCTTTTGGAGACCCCAACTTCCGAATGGAATGGTTGCTTCAATGATTGGTTCCATCGTATGGAGAAATGTGTCAAATTTCGCGGAGAATACTTCGAAAAGCAATAAATACATTTTTAAATAGTAATGTTGTGTCACTTCCTTGATTCCCGAAATTTTCAGTGCCGCCCTCGTAACTAACAAGTCTTGAAAAATACCCAAGATGATATTTTGTCGAAACTCTAAACTTAGCAAATACTTCGTAGTTACTTAAACATGTTTAAGACAAGGCATCGTAGATTCGGATGTAAGAACTTAGCTACGAAATACTAGATTTAGATTCATAGCAATGGCAAGTGGCACTGCATTACGCCGCTGCCTCGAGTTTCGCGGTGAGTGACGCGGCTGCGGCGCGGCGGCGGGCAGTGACAGCAGCGGCGACGCGCGCAGGCGGGCGCCATAGCTACCGCTTGTCAGAAATGCACTTCTATCAAGCGGTGATTAAGGCTGGAACTATACGTACCGGAATTCAGAGCATTGAAAATATATATCTGCGCTAATACAATAGAGCTGAAAATCGAACACACAAGTGTTGAGTCAAATGTCATGTCATCATAGTAAAAGTTTCTTATATTCAAGAGTATATTTACTTCTGAAAGTTTGGACACTAACTGAAAAAACACCCGGTGACAGCTAGACACACTCGACACTTCGATTTTCAATACTATTGTATTAGCGCAGAGTTATATTTTCAGTGCTCTGAATTTTCCCGGGCCCGCCTGATTCCGGTACACAGTCCCAGACTAAGGCGCACGGGGCGCCGCTGCTGTCATTGCCCGCCGCCGCGCCGCAGCCGCGCCGCCTACCGCAAAATTCGAGGCAGCAGCCTTAGGATTAATACAGATTTTCTACCGCAGCGCCGCAGTACCTGACGGCGGCAAAAAAAACCGAATCCATCGGTGCCGAGGTCGTTGCACGTATGTAAGCTCGTAAGGATCAAGTTGAAAAAAAAGGTTCGTCACTTCGCTTAACTTGACTAAGTAATCTGTCAAAGGACATTGGGATTTTACTATGGGAAAACCTACGGCGTCAGTAAATTAAATTAGGTTAGATATATTACATACATATATACTGGATTATATATTATTATATACTGGATTACGTAGGCACAAGTCGCATTCATATAAAATATTATGATTAATTGTATATCCCAATTCCCTCATGAAGTGAACTAAATAATTAATGACAGAAAACGAAATATTTATGAAATTTGTCTATATTAATATAACAAAAAGGAAATGTTTGTTTGTTTGTTTGTTTGCATTGAATAGGCTCCAAAACTACTGAATGGATTTTGATGAAATTTGGCAGAGATATAGAGTAGACCACGGTAAAGGCCATACGCTACTTTTCATCGCGAAAAAATGTACGGTCCGCGCACGAAGTCGCGGGCAACATTTATGTAATATAATAGATCTAAGTTTGTGGTCGCAACTTTTCATAACCGGGTAAAAACGCCAATAATATGTCTTAGACTTCAAAATTGCCGAGCTGGGTGGTGCACCCAATGTTTTCGGTTTATGAATCAGATAATCCAATCGAGTGAAATTGCTAATTATTAGTCTATTCGCGCTAAGAACTCAGTAAAATTAAAAAAAATTCACGCGTACTTATTATGTCAAAATAATTGATTATTGTGATTCACACGTGACGAGCCTCACGCCACGTCATTGGTCATTTTAAAAAAAAATTGACATTTCACTGTCTTCTTGACGCGAATACACTATTTTCAAATGACACGTAAAGTACGATCACGAATGTCTCTCGGCAATCCTCGTTTTTTCATTCATCGTCTATTATTTCCAAAGAAAAAGAAGATATCCGAGGGCCATTAACAACATAGTTTCACTAGATGTTGCTATAGTAATATTTATTTTTTAACCTCCGCCGTCTGTCCGTGGCGTCGTATCTCCCTAACGAATGAACCGATTTTGATCTAGTTTTTATGTTTGAATGCGGACATGATCGAGAGTGTTCTTAGCTATAATACATCATCATCAGCTCGCTCACCGCTTGACAATTCGGGGTTTACTTAATTAAGTCAGAAGTTAGCACTGATACACGTCTCGTAGCAATTCTCGTAGCCTCGTAGTAGACATTTTGATTTTGATTTCCCGCTCGTAGCTTGCTCGTAGGCCGTAGCAAATTAGACAGATTTTAGTACTCCTTCCGTGTTTTATTCTTCTTCGTAGGTTTCTGTCTCGCGCTTAATGCCCGCTACTTGACAGACAAAGACAAAAGAGTCAAAAATTTTATTAGTAAGGGGGTAGGTGTATATCGAACTTAAGAAAGGCCATGTCCACAGCTATACAAATAAATAAAATTGAAGTGACTGTTTGTAATTTTAAATTAACAGCTTTGCACTAAATGCACATGAAAGTTTACAGTATACGGTACTTACAATAAAAATTATTTTTACTGTCTGTCCGTCTGCCTGTCTGTTTGTTCCGGCTTATCCCTGAAACGGCTGGACCGATTTTCACAGGACTTTCACTGGCAGATAGTGTTGCATAATGACAACAGTAGTTTTAAGAAATATAATTGTCAATGTCATATTGACAGATGTCACGAGTAAAGCCTATTTACTTAGGTTTATTTAGATAACTAAAAGGCTATACTCAGTGTAGACTATCTGTGTATCTCATATGTAATACGTATCTGTGTTAAGCACCAATAAAGGAGAATGTAAGAATTGTTGCTGTATTATTATTATCACCACTCAAGCGTGAGAAGGGCATGTAAAACCAAGAGGTCGTAGCCCTCTACAGATAGCTGATGTTCTAAGGTTTACCTCCACTTTTTTTAGTTCCACGCAAACAAAAATGCGAGCACCAGCTGATAAAGAAATAAATATTATAATACTTTAGAAAACTCAAGTAGAACTTTAAAGGTAACCATTATATTACTTCCTATAAATAAATATCAGCTTTTTTTTTAATTTTCCGATTTCATTTGTAACAATTTCATATTCACTGTATAATATCATACATTTGATGTATGTAATATACGTGTGTATATTATTAATATTGAGTTCTCGTGATATAACAGAACCAGCGAGAACCACACAATATTGTGTGACGACTGACGACGTAACCCGATCATTGTTAGCGATACTACACACCGCGACGTGCCTTCCGCCCGCGGATTCTCCCGCCTTATGTAACATGAGTTGTTAGCTCTGAGACGTGGGACGGAGAGTCGCGGAGCGGTGGCGATTAGCGACATGTGGTTGGATGGATGGATGTTGAGCAGCTCGTGCGGTAGACCTGTCGGCCTAGCAGGAACAGAAACATTTGACAGCGGCGTCAACATAACGTTGTCGAATGAGAATCGTATGAAAATCTGTCAAAACAATGACAGCGCCCACACAATTTTCTGACAGTCTAATGTTTGAATTTGTAAAGCAGCTGATTTATAGCAGCGAGATAAAAAGTAGCCCATGTGTAAATTCAGAACCTAAACTACTACCATACCAAATTTTATCAAAATGCGTTCAGTAGTTTTTGCATGTAAGAGTAACAAACATCTATCCATCCATCTATCTATCCATCAAACCTTACAAGCTTTCACATTTATAATAGTAGTAGGATATTCCCAGGTCGCGATGTCTCATATTGTGTTTTCTAGAAGATGTTACCCGCGACTCAAAAGAAAATACCGCATATGCGCTGCACTCGAACTCTTACAATGAAACGTGTAGTGTAGAGGATAAAGTTCAATTTTGAATTCCTATCTTAAAAATCTAGCGCCGCGTCACGTGTCGTTTCGTTTCGGTGTGAATTGACCCTTAAACTGTGTTTCTATTATCCGCTACCCATTACAAGCGAGCCCCAAAAAATCTGCGATAAATTGCGTCTAAATACAGTCTACTATCATTTCCACTACACACAACGACCACGACCTCAATGTCGCTCGGGAGTCGTCGTTTTTCATACATCGTCTGTGATTTGAGAAAAAAGATGCCGAGGGCCGTTAGCAACGTGGTGTTAATGTGCGCATCGTTATCCGCCCATAACAACGTCACAGTCTTACGAGCTGCCGATTGTTATAGAATCTCTCACCGCGCCGGGAAGACACGAGAGTGTCGACAGATCAACACAATTTCTCATCACCTACCTACTTTTGATTAAATACTAGCTGTCCCGGATCTCCCGACAGACGTTGTTCTGTCTTAACTGTGAACTAGAACAATTAAAAACCAGAGCAGGTAAACTGAACCGTGGATGCACCTATAAATATTTGACTGTAAAGTGACAAAAGTTAGTGTGGGAAAGTTAATTGATCGTCGTTTTTCGTGTTTTACCCACCATTTTTCCAATATTTCCCATCGTTTAAACCTTCCCTGAACTTTCACAATTATCTCAAGATCAAAATTATCCGAATCGGTCTAGTCGTTCTCGAGTTTTAGCTAGACATTGGAATTGCAATCCATTTTTATATATCAAAAAGAAGAAGAAAAATGATCATAAAAAGAAGATGAAAAGTAAATTGGTGTTTACTTATCTGATAACCGACTTCAAATAAAAAAAAATATATAATTTTCTTTTGTATTCTACGCGATCATTAAAGTAGCTGCAAAAGCTCTTTAGTTTCTAAAAACTACTAAGTCTTTTTTTGGGAAAGTAAAATATATTTTTTTTTAAATCTATACAATTTAGTTGTAAAAACTAACGAGATACTCGGTTTGTGGCAACCGGCCGCTGGCTTCGGTGAAACCGGTGATTAAATTAACCGGCTGTTTCAATTTAAACCCCGGATAAAATAAACCGTGTTTATTTAGTGCACAGCCAATTAATTGTAGTTTTAAAAAAACTTGCCATTGTTTTCTGGTAGGTACACATTTTTAAGCCACGCTTCTCAATCAATTTTAAATAGCAATAATATTTCGATGAACAAAGTTCACATTTAGGACAGAGCATTCGGGGACTCTTTTGGTGTTGCGGATGTCCATGGTCGACAATTTCGTTTTCCATCAGGCAGGCATCAGGCATATTTATGTTGTAAATAAATAAATAGGCGCGAAAATACACTTACCATACGAAGTTACGAAGATTATTCGATAGATGGCGCTAAAGAGTTAAATGTTGGAATCCAGAGTCTAAACTACTACCAAATTTCATCAAAATCCGTTCTGTAGTTTTCGCGTGAAAGCGTAACAAACAAACTTACATTCACATTTATAATATTAGTAGGGATAGTGCCGATCTTAGAAAACTTCGATAGCGCGATTCAGGATTGTGGCGCTAATTGGTCCGCCACAACTAAATTTTGGACTTGACGATTTAAGTGCCTTACTCACGGTCCAGCCTGTAAATCACTGACACTGCCAATGGTTTTATGCTATACCGCTATATAAGAAAAAAAGATTGCGCTAAATGACGTTTCTTCTTCTTCCTCCAGTGTCATCCCTCCCCCACAGCACGGCGGAGGAGGAGGACGAGGACACGACGCGGCCCGACGCTGATGATGATGGCCGCGTGTACAAGAACCCGCGCAACTCGCCCTCGGCGCAATGCCCGAGGGATGAAGAACAGGCTACGCTACTGGTCAGTATATTATGTCAAACTGACATACAAACAAGCCAAAATATACGAGCATTATTTTAAACACCAAAAAGTTAGGGTATTAAGTTTCATACTCACGGTCCAGCCAGCAAATCCAGCACCGGTATTAATGGCCGTCATTAGTGTCAATCATTTATAATTTTTGCCTACAATTCCGCTTCAAGGCCGCGACCTTGGATTTGCAGGCTGGACGGTGAGTATGGCGCAATAGCCTGGGAACAGTGCTTAATTTCACATCCATTAAGGATGTCAAATTCACGTCGGACGTCAAGTTTCCCTACCAAACACATGCGTGATGCATCCCACACACGTGCTGAATTGTTCAGATCCCGAATATATCAAATCGATCTGACACTTCATACGATTTCGTGAAATTCCACTGAATTTGACATCCTTAAAGGATCTTTAAAAGATGTCAAATTAAATGCGTGTGTTCCCAGGCTACCATCCCAACAAACATAAGCTGAATCACCTGCAAAACACTACAGACCGTTCAGAATTATTTGACGTCTGTTTTAAGACTTTTATTTCGACGACTTGACGTGGATACATACTCTCATAACAAACTCCGAGTTAAAAAAAAACTCTGAACGGGCTGTATCGAAGCATGCCAAGGCAGCAACACCAACAAAATGTAGTATTATAGCATTTCGTGGCTGACTACACATGACGCCTGTGCCGTCCGACGCGCGTATGTAAAAAAGTTAAGTAGCCGCCCTCAGTGCTATGATTGGCCGACGCGTTCGTTCTCAAGGCTGGGACTATATGCTCCGGAATCCGGCACGCCGGTGACAATTCAGAGCACTGATAATAGAACTCTGCGCTAATACAATAGAGTTGAAAATCGAACATTGGACAGCGGCGTGCCGGATTCCGGAGCATATAGTCCCAGCCTAATTCAAGTAAAAGAACAAATTTTTCACATTTTTCTATTCTTCCGACCAAAGAGAATGTAACTCTACTAAGTATTACTTCCGACATGATTTGGTAAGTTCATAAAATATTATATAAATACTGGTAACAACACTTTTTAATGCATACAGTCGTTTTATAATAATTATTTCAATTAAATCACTATTAATTTTTAAAACTACCAACGTACCTACTTTTTTTAATTTCTTAACTTAATCTGCGTTGACACCCTCTTTTTTATTTATTACATCTATGGTTGACACCAATATAATGACGATTATTATTTAAAATTAAGCGTCAGCTATTTGTGTGCGTAAGTACATACTTATATATATATTTTACTCTGTGCTTTCTACCTTCTAATGCAATTATTATTTTCTACTCTAATTATTAATATTATAACTTTGTTATTTATTTAGTTTTTATAATAAATTTGTTACTTAATAATGGGCCGATTTTGATGAAATTTGGCACATAGAGTAGACCACATAGGCTACTGCTTATGGCGGCAAAATGTACAGTTCCCGCAGGATTTTCTGCATGAACACGCGGGCAATACTAGCCATTCATAATTTAAATTTCTGGTGACAGGGACAGAAGTGCCTCCGCAAATGTTCATCAGACGAGGACTGCAAGAGCAAGAAGAAGAAGTGCCTATGCGACGGCGCCTGCGGCATGTCCTGCATCAAACCCGGTGAGTTCACTTGCGTTTGAAAAGTGAGCGTTTTTAAGATTGAACTTTATTCACCACACAAGAAGATACAAGTTACATTTGTAAGAGTTCTAATTTCGAGCAGCACCGGCGCTGGTCCGCGCGTGCCGCTCTTTTCGCGCGCGGTGGAATCTCTATATTAAAAATGCCGCTTCGCGTCGCGTCTCGGTGCGAGTTGACCCTTTCCGGTTGCTTATTAATTAGTTTTTTTTTTTTTATATATATATGGCATCGGCTTATAACGATTTGCCAGTGTCAAGTTAAAAAGACGGGAAATAGAACTTTTGTTTCAATTTTCAACACCGTATTCCTATATCGTCAAGTCTAAAGTCTAGTCAAAGTCCAAATATATAGTCAGTGCAGTCCATGAGTCATGTCAGTCGATTCAGTAAAGTGGTAGAAGCTTTACTGAAAGTTCCTAGGGAGTTCTGGAGGGAAACCACAAAATAGCACGTTTTTAGAAGTTGTACCACTTGCCCACACTTGTGCACGATAACGAATATTTAATGGTTAATATTCTACCAATATTACACATTAAGAACCGAGATAAGACAAATTTAGGAAATCTTACAAATTCCACAATGTCACCCATTGAACTCCCCGGCAAAACTCTTTATTATATTTAAATTAAATTGAAATAGCTGAGTACAGTTACGCGACAAGCTCAATTGCATCTAGACAACGATTTTGACCAGAAAAGCTAAGACTTAAAAATAACCTTCATTTTATAACAAGAATAATTTTATAATTTACGTTAATCTAAATAAAGACTTAAAATAAAAATTATTGTAATTTAAATATTCTCAAGATAAAATGCAATTTTTGGGCTTCAGTTGTGTCGCCTATTTCCTGCCTAAACTTACTGTGCCCCCCTGTAAATGTCTCTCGGCGATCATCGTATTTCTTTTTATCCTTTGTGTACGGAACCCTAAAAACGACGATCCCTCAAAGACATTGAGATAGTGGTCGTACTGTGTGATTAGCGGGAACAATTGACAACTACGTATTCGTAACTTCATCGGAAAAGAATTGTATGAAAATTATGACAGCGCCCATACAATCGACATTCGATAACGCTACGAATACGTAGTTAAAGATTGTTCCTGCTTGGGCTACTGCACGAGTATGTCGCAGCGACGAGACAGTCATCAAACTCACATTCGCACATTAAAGTACTAACAAGGATTAGCACAAACGTAAACATTCGTTGTTCCACCACGGCAACAAGCATTAACAACCGTGGCACTGGCGTTTCTAAGTACTTGGCAAACAGCTTATAGACTGAGATCCCAGCCCCGCCAGACTCCCCTTATATTCTTACTGATAAAATGTATGTCATATTGTAGTATTAGTTGTGTACAATGATGTTTGTATACCCGCCAGATTGTGCGGCGGGCCAATTCTCAAGTACAAGGCGCCAAAGGTACAAAAAAATTGTACTAACTTTGACTCTAATGTATAATATAGTAGAATAATGACATTTGAGTATAAAGTGAAATTTACACGGATTGCTTATTATTATGTTGTAGTTTTCATAAAAATAAAAAATGGAATGATTTTTCCATTAGAAAATTAAAAAATTTATTTAAAAATTTATAAAACATTAAAAAATTAGAAATCCACGTAGAAATAAAAATCATTAAACTTAGTTAAAGTTAAGAGAAAAATGACTTGAATAAATTTTGTTCCTTACGTTATTCTGAATCCGAAAAATAAGATCACAATCTAAGTAAAGTAGAGTAAGAGCACAATCTGACGGGTATACAAACGTTCATTGTGCACAACTAATACTATACTATTATGACTAATAACTATATTAAGACTAACTAATACCAATACTATAATATTGTCATATAAAACTATATGACATACATTTTATCAGTAAGAATATAAGGGGAGTCTTGCGGGGCTGGGATCTCAGTCCATTATGTATCATTGCAAGTTCTCAAGCTTATATCAAGAGAGTTAGAACCGCAGTTGTTAAGTAAATAGCTGTAATTTACTCATATCCATGTCCACTCTACTCATGTCAAACACATGACACAGCGCCCATACAAAATTCATTCGATAACATTACGCTTACGCCGCTGTCAAATGTTCCTGCCAGGCCCACAGGCCGTTAATGTTTACGACGGGACGACACTTCAAGTCTGATAAAATCGTAGATTTATAAACTCCAGTTTATTCTAGTGCAAACGCACTATGCACAATAAATAAATTATTTATTAGGTTAATAAGCTTCAGTTCTAGTAATAGGCGCCTCGGAATAAGTTGAACGTTCATTATAAATCGAACTGAACACAACAATAAAACCCTTCCGGCGCAGTCCGAGCTATTTGCCAAGCAGTTTTTGCGAACACAATGAGCAGTGGCAATTTATGCTCATACATTGCTAAAGCTCACGCATTTATTTCCAGAAGTTCATCGATAAATTACAGTGCTTTAATAAGTGTAGTGTTTTCGTGGTTCAATTTTGTCGAGTGGTGTTGCGCGTTTGTAAGAGATTTTGCTCTAAATTTTTTCATTTCGAAAATAATATGATAAAAATATTATTTCATCATTAAGAAAGTTTTTTTATTCTATTTAAATACTTTAATTAAATACATGCAGCTTTAACTGACCACTTTTCTTGATCCAAATGTTCGAAATTCACTTTATGTATATCACGGACTGTACCACTGTCTGTGTCTGTCCTGTCCACTGGCGATTGTGTCATCATACAATTCTCTTTAGTTGGATAACGCTCTTGACGACCTCTGTGGCTTGGTTGTTAGCGCGTTGGCGCTCAAGTCGGAGGTCGCGGGTTCGAATCCCGCCGAGGGAACAAAATGTTTTCTGTGTTTTCCAGGGTCATGGATGTGTATTAAATATGTGTATAATGTAATTAAAATCTCAAATATAATATTTCCGTTGTCTGGTACCCGTAACACAAGTTCTTCGAGATCTTCGAGAACCACGGGACCAGATTGGCGTGGTGTCCATAGATCTTGAGCACGTATTCTCAATTCGTCATATTTTGTTTTGCGCCGGGGGGACAATTTTACTAAAATTAACGCCCAAACAGGACTGAAACGGGGGCCGTATGATTATATGGAGATACTAAAACTAATCTAATGTTACACTAATTGCCACCCCCATGTGTCACCGGCCCACCGGCTTTTTCGTAACCCCTACCCCTCCGGGTAAAGCCTTATTTCAAGAAAATAATACTGAAATGGAGCAATATCTTGTAAAGAATGTTTTCAAAACAAAAATAGATATTCATGGAGCGTGAATCGTGATCAGTAGGTATACGTATCTCTTTCCAAGAACTTGTAAAACATTTGATCTTATATTTTGACTAGATTATCCTCTATAATATTTCACGCGGCGTAGCCCTGTGCAGTGGGCGCAAGACCTTCAGAGCCGGCACGGAGTACGACAGGGTGAAAGTGTCCATACATGTGATTTTTCTGTTAATTACTCAAAATCCAAAAAGCCGTCGTTAACTACGTAAGTTACTACGTTACTACGTAAGTAAAAGTATTTCGTATAGTACAAGTGTCATGGTTAGCAACAAGCAGAAAGAAAACATAATGCACACACACACAAAACTACTAGATTCTATAGACGATAAATTAAGTCTATGCCGCAATAGTGCAAATTACTACATTTTAAATATTATTTAATTTAAATTCTTACAATACCTCAGTAACATTGTGTATACAACTACAATATGTAGTAACATTACATGATAAATGTAAAAAGCATTGTGTGGTTTTATGAAACCACGGTAAAAGTGAAACTTAATAACAAAATAGCGTGGAGCACTGGCACAAATGAGTACTAGTCTATACACTACACGGTCAGCTGATGCGAACTATAGGCGCCGCCATATTGGCCTCGGCTGCTCTGACGAGAGCCTTTCACTTTATCCCTTCTCCGCGGCGACCGTCACGCGACATGCAACACACAGACGAAAAAGTTTGAAACGATGTAAACAATATAAAATTTTATTTGTAGTTAGATATACATTATATGTGTTTTTAGATGTGTCTAAAAATTCCAAAAATGTTTGCTATATTAGTGGAAAAAAAAACCTTCATCATTAGTTTACTAGTTACATCATTGTACAGAAACAAGAATAATTTGTAATTTGGTTGTGAATTACCCAAGAACTTTACTTTTCCTCCGAAAATCCATCCTTTTTTTATACACTATAATTTTTTTACAAAAAAATTAAAAACCCGCAATCTACGACCACCATCCCGCTGACAATTATAAATCATTCCTTAATTGCGTATAAAAAGCATCCGCGACCGTCAACGACACCCTAGTATCATGTGGAATTAATGGACATTAACATTTCATTACTCATTTGCACCGTAAATTGATAACGGAATTAAAAGTTATAATTATAATAACCAACTTAATTAAATATGTAGGACGTAGGTATAAAAAATCCTCAAAAACGTCAAATCGACAAGCAACATCTTAAACCACTAATCGGATTGCACTTAGATTTAAGTACACAATTCACAAATGACAAAATATAGATAACGTCGTAAGCATCCAGTAGGAACAATTATCTTATAAGGTTCCATTTCTTTTTTGAGGCACGCAACCGTAAAAATATTTATTTTCACTTAAGAATTAAACAAGAAGTTTTTTTAGGATTAATACAATAAAGCTGCAGCTAAAATCAATTTGATGGACAGTCAAATATAAAATGGAAAATATCTAGACCATAAATATATAACAGAAAAGCTAATAAATTGGAATTTATTTGATGTTCGACACGTACGAAACCGCGGGCAAACCACGGTCCTACACAAACCACAGAAACTGCTGCAATATATTTTCAGCACAAATATTTTACTCCAATGTATAGAATGTCATAAAATGTATCATGCAACAACCAATATCGGATTAATAAATAATTTACAATACGTATAAACAATTCCGGAGTATAAGTTCATAGTGACTATTATAATTTGGATTCGACAATACGTTTAACACTTACTATATTAAATCTTGGTGCGCGAAAACATTGTAAGGAAAACTATGAACGTTATTAATATAGTGGATGATTTTTTTATTCCAACCTCTACTCTAAAATCTTCAGCCAACCCACAGTAGGGTAGCGTAGCGGCAGAGAGACCCGATCCTTAGAAGTGAAGACGTTGTGGTTTTTTAATTAAAAGGATCAGGCAACAAGAAGCCGGGCCGCCTGATGATAAGCTTACCGCCGCCCTTGGACAGTCGCAACACCAGGGCCCTAATTCACGAACCTCGGCCGAGGCAACGGTATATTTATCCGGTCGAGTCGGCCCATTCGTGCCAAAGCATGGATCTTCCATGTCAAAGCTTGTGTTGTGTTTATTTAACTACAATTTACGGACCTTTTTAGTAGTTACATTATTAAAACTGAGTAGATTTTTAGAAAACTTCAAGAAACCAAAGCAGTATTAAAATTAAAAAGCATAAGATAAGTATCAAGGGCAGTGTAACGCGCGCATACAGCTCGGGGAAGTAGACCGACTCTTGACCGCGATGTGCGCCACAAAGCCGCGATGAAAAGATGCATTACTGACCCTGAAAACTGCGTGAATAGCTGAATGGAAGTCATCTGCTGTGTGGGGAAAGTAAAATATCGTGGGAGGTTATAGGGTTCCGTTACACGTTGACTAAAAAGTCTGTGTGTTCCATGTTATATGAAGAAATCTAAATATATCCATATTATGCGTGGCTGTTACTTTATCAGTGTGTCAAAGAATCTGTACCCACCAAACAGGACATCCATTATATATACATCACCAATTCACCATACAACAAAGACTTCATAAAGACGACGAAACAGACTTGTCAAGTCCTCTTGCGAGTGAAATTTTCAAGGGAACAATTATGTATCCCGGGCAGGGGCGTGCGCTCCTTGTAGGCAGAATAGCAGTGATTTACTTGTCATTCACAGATATTTTAATAAAACGTTCGTACGTTTTAGATGACTTTAATTAATAGTAAATAAATTAATTTAAAAATATAATAACTTAAAAACGCCTAATATTTTATAAATAGCAACTCATTTCATGCCGTTGCATTCTGCAGGACATATCATCGCATGGATGTGTAATTTTCATACTTCGCAAACGCACACACCCATGAATCCCCCATCGACATGATTATATAGCGGGAACTCCCGCGGCAGGCGATGCCTCTCGGCTATCCGAACGCTTCCGAAAACCGCCGAACTGGCTTGTCGGAAATTATTCGTTGCCTATAATCCGAGTAAAAATAATAGTCGGAAATCTAATAAATTACGTATGCACATTATGCATTTTTGTTTAGTAAGGTTTTATTTGTTTAAATAGAAGAAACGTTTTGTGTTTCGCGGGGGCCATATTGCATATTTCATGTGATAAGCATTGTTTACAATTTAATCGCTCCAGTTTATGTATAGTTTTCTTAAAAGATTTTTCAATTTTACATTTGAAAGTGTGTAGATTTAACAGTTTATTACTGAGTTTCAATAATAATTGTAGTGATTTGCTTTTACTAGTGCGGTTGTTGATTTTTTTTTAATGTTATTTGATTGTGAGGTTTGTGTTGAAAATGTGTGTTTATTAAAAATTAAAAATAACAAGTTCTCACAATTGTCATTCAGTGAAAAGATTCAAATTCTGTCTAAAGGTAGGTGTGTACGGGTACACACCTACCTTTTTTAGTTAGTTTAGTTAGTTTTAGTTTGTAGTTAGTTTAGTTACAACAATTCAACCAGCAAAAAAATAATGTAACTCGAAAATTTCATGTTAAAAAATTATGAAACGTATAACTGGCTGTGTGGTTGTGTACACACGATTAAACTATATTGTTTTCCTTGCATATTATTTAGTAATTTACATCGGGATATAGTAATCTCAAGTAACCGGAACCTTGAATATGTGAAAATTGAAGCTGACGACTGGTGAATGGTTATAATATTTTAAAATATGCTTATTATTTTACTTATTAGAATTTCTTCCGCCGCGACGATCGATCGCTGTTTTGTCTGCGTTGCCGTAGAAGATGTACATGAATAGTAGTACATCTAAGACTTGCTCTGTTGGCATGGTTTCGATTCGATCCGTCGCTTGGCTGTAGCTATGCTAAAAATCTATAAACGAAAAAGTTTTTGTGACCGAGTACTTCGCCGCATACCCAGTGTCATAATCCTGTGCACGCCTCTGATCCCAGGGGCATTTAGCCTAGCTAACCTATGGTACCTTTGAATTGTTATATGTGATGATCTTCCGCGAGAATATGTGGTAGCTGTAAAGATATTTTAAATCAATATTTGAAACACAAAAATCGAAAGGGAAGGTAAAATGAAATATCATACGTTCCTTCGCCTGTCGCAAGTTGACCCAAAAAGCATTTGCGTAACAGGATTATCTCCTGTCCGATTTTAAATTCCACTTCTCGAAATCATGACGGCTGTGGAATGGAAAAGGAATATTTAAATGTAGCTGACCCAAGGGACCTGGCCTATCTGCCAGTTACTATTTAGTATATTGTGTTCGCTGGTATATTGTGTTATAGTTTTTTTTTAATACCTTGACTCTATATGTTATTAAGTACAGTTTACATGTTATTATTTATTTGTTTTAGTACTAGACTAGAGAGTTATATATAGGCGGAGTGGGACAAGTGGACTTGGAAAATTTACTAATATACCTATAACATTTTGAATTTGTACAAATTAAGATCGACTAGCTTTTTCGCGCGGCTTCACCCGCGCGTAAATATAGTATCCCACTGGAATACTGCACTTTTTCGGGATAAAAAGCCTATGTTTTAATCCAGAGCCTAAACTACTACCATACCAAATTTCATCGAAATCCGTTCAGTAGTTTTTGCGTGAAAGAGTAACAATCATCCATCCATCCTCAAAAAACTTACACATTTATAATAGTAAGTAGGATATAATGACATCTAACTTCCCTTGAGAACCTTTTTATGCCGTCGATCTTTTCCGCAAAGATAACATTAATTCAAGTGGAACGCTGTCTACGCAACCGAAAGGCGTATATGTGTATGAAAATAAATATCAGACTAGCTGGTGCCAGCGGCTCGGCCCGCGTAAATACAGTATTCCACGGGAACACTGTCCTTTTTCGGGATAAAAAGTAGCCTATATTTTAATCCAGATCTCAAGCTACTACCATACCAAGTTTCATCAAATTCCGTTTAGTAGTTTTTGCCTGAAAGAGTAACAAACATCTATCCGTCCGTCCTCACAAACTTTCACATTTATAATATTAGTTGGATGTTAATGATATTACATTTCGGATCTGGAAACGGATACAGAAATAGGAATATAATTTTATCGGTTCCAGTTACGAAAATTAAATTATTTCATTTCAGACTTTCAGTTAATTTCGGATAAATTCGGTTACGGATATTATATGTGCCTATTATATATTACGGATATTATATATTAGTATATGACGAAAGTAAGTAAAATGCAAATGCTTATTGGCATTTAATTTATATTTATAGCTCCCAAAAATTACAAATTTTACTAGTTTAGTTCATTATTTGGCCTAAAAAGCTAGAGAGTCGGCACGACTGCGAAATTAAATATACGTGTCATATTATACTCCGTCTGCATCCGAAACTATCCGAAGCTTTTACACCGGATTCGGTTACGGATATTTTTTAATTTCGGCTATCTGATATTATTCGGTTACGTTTCCGGAGCTCCATAACTACATTACATTCTAAATGCACGGAAAAAGGTAAACCTTTATGAAGATTTAAATGGACGAAATATAAAATGATAAACCTCTATGAAAGTATTTCACTAGTTTCAGATTCAGTTTACATTAAAAAACAAAGTAAGTAATATATAGAAAGTTAAAATGTTTCTCCTAATTATCATAGTTCACCATCACCACAAGTACATCCTGCACTTCCGTTTCCTCATAACGGGGGCTGTATATCTGCGGGACTCACTTCCGGTTTCCTTTGTGGAGCAGAGATTTATTAGGCTTGATATACTGTACTGGTAAAGTTTACGTGGTCTAGTTTTATAACTTTTTACACTCGGTTATTGCGCTTTTATCTTAATAATACAAAAGTAAGTTTCATAGTTAACTATAATGTGGCAGAGCCATGCTTCGGCACGAATGTGCTGGCTCGCCCGTATAAATACCACAGCCTCACTGAAAACTGGCGTGAAATAACGCTTACGTTGTGTTTCGCCAAATGGGTGAGGTTACCGGAGGTCCAAGGAGGGTTTGGGATTTAAAGGACCTGGAAGGCAAGTGCGCAATGTTTGTGTAATTTTGTTATTTTTATTGATTTTATCTATTTCTTAGGCATTATTTAAAAAATACTAGCTTTCTGCACACCTCTTCCTCCACATAAACTTTAACTGAGCCATATATCATACTCCTCTATTCGCAGAATTATCGTAAAACTGAACCGAAAATTTTCGCATCATAATAATGATGATAGTGAAAAATGGTAAAAACAGCTTCTCCATACAAAAATTCATCACCCATTTTCTGGCTAGAAAAGATTTGATTCCTCATCTATTTATGATATTCCTACTTTGTACGGATAACGGAACCCTCGGTAGGCGAGACCTTTCAAAGCACCCCACTACCGTTTGGGTCATCACAACTTAATATTAAGCGCTCTTTAAAACTGTTTAATGCCTAATGCCTAATGCCTTGCCTGCCTTCAAAATAAGTGCAAGCTTAAAATCCTGTAGAACACTGTCTGACATTTCTTTAGAAATGTTTTGTGCAATAAATCCAGACAGTGGCCAAATAAATTAAACCTGTATTGTCTCACGCATTAATGTGAGTGCGGCGCGTACGGAGGGTACCTGGGTCTTTAGTCAAGATGCATTCGATAATTTCGCCGGCGAAGTTCGCAGATAAAAATGTATGGAATTTGACATAAGTCAGACATAGGTGACATGTCGCTTACGATGCCTTATCTCAAATTCTATACATTTTGTTTTCGAACTACGCCATCGAAATTATCGAAAGTATCTTGACTGGTGCGTGGTGCGTGTGCGAACGGTGCTGACAAAATTAAGGCCCGAAATTAATAAGTTATCTAAAATCTTAGATTCTCAAACAAATTGACGTAGATTGACGTGAAGTTAATCCCAGGATCGTTGAAATGTATTGAAATCTTGATCTCAGATAGCTGAAATGAGATTAAGATTGATTATTAATTTCCGGCGCTAGAGCATTGAAATTATACGGTATTTTCCTGTTTTTTTTTTATTACATAAATGAATAGTGCTCTGAAAAATAAGACTAAAGGAATAGTGTACTAAAATTCAAAATGTTCAAAGATATTGCGGATTGTTTGAAGCACTTTTGTGAGTCTCGTGAAAACGCCTCGTATAAAAGTCGTACTAGTATATAAGTCGTAGGTGACGTCACACGCTAGTAAGTTTCTACGAAATGTATGGGGCCATATGCACAAAATTTCGGAAATCTCGCAATTTTGCGCGTTTATGTTTGATACACACCATAGTAAATCTTTTTTTGAGGTGATAACGTCTTATAATTTGATGGAGCCGGCTGCACGCACGAAAAAATCGGTTGTCTGTAAAGTCGGTTTACTGACGACAGTTGAACGTGACAACGTCATGTTTATAGTGCGCGCGGAACTAATTGGCCGCGCCTTAGATAGGCGTGTTGCCGCCGCGAAGTCCGGCGCCGAACTGAGTAATAACATCAAGCGCCACCGCCTCTCCGTCCCACCGCTCACATACCTAATACGCGGCCAGCTGAGGTAACGGCAAATGCTAATTGTTTTTTACTTTTATCAAGTTGTAATACCTAATTATTTCTTAATTTATTATAAAAAGCTAATTTTTTACATGTTGTCAAATACCCAATTATGTGCGTTAGTGACAACTGGCGTAGCGCGCGATACGTCAATACCATATTATACACTTATGGTTTCGTCATGTCCGTCCGTCTTCGGCGTCCCGTCGCATGGATATGTTGTGTACGGAACTACCGAACGAAACCCTACGTGCACGAGGTAAACCCGACTCGCACTTGGCCGTTTTTTTTGTTTTTTCCATCTTCATCATCATAATTAGCGATGGCATCTTAGCTAAAGGCCCAGTTTTATATGTGTCATATGAAAGCTACGATAGATATTATGTTCTTTCGAAATATATAAAAAAAACGGCTTGAGTGCAATTGCAATTGCAAAATGCAATAAAATCGTAACTAATGTAAGCGTTTTAATTATTCAGGAATAATATTCTCGCCCGAAGGTATAAACTCTATCATGTTTTACACCTAATATCAATTAAATAACGTTTAAAAACGTTGTTGTTAAAACAGATGTTCCAAATTGTTACAAATTACCCTATTTGTAGGGGACTGTATTATTCCACAGGGTTTCAACCGCCGGCTCAGATTAGACTCGAAGATAGCAAGGTTACACCGATTTGGGCAGAGCCGGGACGATAGTAAAACACTATTTGAGGAGAACGATTTTCACTTTTTTCGTCTCGCTTACCTGGCTCATGGCAATGCCGTATAGAGAGCCGCGCCCGTACGCCTCTTTCGGGCCGATTTGCCGTCTCGCTTTTGCCTCTCTATACGGCTATTTTCCGTAATTTTTCCTATTTTCCATGAGCCAGGTGAAGTGAAACGCGTTGTGTGAAATTCTTTATTATATTTCCCAATTACATAAGACCTTATATACTAATAATCTTATTTCATATAAAATAATTCCATATGAATATCATAACCTAAGATACACCATGTATAAAATGCCATGTATTTTTACCATTTTTTACCTAATCACTTCGTATATATTTATTATATAATCGAAATCGTTACTCTTCACGTTAGGTATTAGTTTTATCTATATAAGTCAAAAGAAATTACGTTAAAATTCACTACAGTTTAGAATATATAAGCAAAATAACCTTAAGTTCATAAAACACCATTTAACACGACTTGTTGCACACTGATGCTATAGAAATCTACACATATATCGTCACTGAGTGTTCACCATTATAGTTTATGTACTGTTTTAAATCACTTGTTTAGCGTTCACATTTCAATTCACTGGTATTTAATTACGTTACGAGGCCACTGTCCTTAACACTATTATTAGCAAAACTGTTTATATCGAATGCTCAGGGTGTCTGAATAAGGTGTCGGAAAAGGTGTCAAATGTTTTACAGATCATTATTTGATGGCGTCTTACGGCTTGTTTCTAAATTAGGTTACTATTTTTGAATCGGAGTAACTTTGTTTTTATCAATTTTGGCCATAAAATACGTGAATTTGTGTGCGATTGATTTTCGTGATCACGGAAATGTCAATGTCCAGCAATGGACGTCTTGTGAAGTTGTGAGTTGCGACTGAAACAACGACGAAAGAAGAACATACTGTCAGTTATAAGACTTTATTGCAGCCCATAGATGTATAAAATTAAAAAGAGGTTGCAGCCTGATCTAATCGATAAATTTAATGTAATCCGACCCGGCCCTATTTCCGATTTGATTTCATTCTCAAAGTAATTTTCAGTCGACAAAGCCGGCACGAGCTATAAAATTGAGTTTAACGTGACGCTCTCGCTAGCAGTGGCGTACTTGTTACGCCTACTTAGATATTTATTAAGAAATTCTTGTCTAAAAACAATCCGAGGACAGATAGGGTGACCAACATACAGTTCGTAAAGAACAGGAATTCTTTAGTCGTTTTTATAGAACATCTGATGCGGTGGATTTGTCACAAAAGTCAAGACCGCAATTCTCATATTTAACTTAGCCATATGAATGTGTTGATATCATAAACTGATTTTTGTTCAACCGAAATACCGTATTTCCTATTCCATAGTCCCGACCAAGTCAAACCACGGTCGAATGACCGTTCGTTCCTGTCGTATTGTTTCAATTTGACATGACATTTCATTTGTCATTTCATTGGTGAATGAAACATGGCTTAGACAATTTACTAGGATTATTTTTTAATAACTCATTGCGATAAAATTAAACTGGTTAATTGTAATAGGACGATAGATAGTAATATATTATAGTATAGTATTAGAATTGTTCTAGTCTAGTCCATCATAGCATTTAGCATGTTTTAGCATTAACTTTACATTTAGATTTAAAGTTCTCGAGTGTCCTCCAAATAAGGCGGACCACCCAGTAGGTAGCGTAAGTTTCTTAGTTCATATATTTCAGACTTTTTTATTATTAAACTAAATGTGGTTGTCCCGACACACGTTGTTCTGTCGCACGTAGAAATATAGTGTTAATATTTTCCCCGCAATTTTTCCAATATATGTCACCGTTTAAATTTCAAGACGAAAATTAGGCAAATCGGTCCAGCGGGACTGAAGTTTTAGTGAGATATTGGAATTTAAATCCATTTTTGTATGGTTCCGTAATACATAAGGAACCCTTATAGTTTCGCTCTGTCCTTCCGTCTGTGTGTCTGTCTATCCGCGTTTCTAGCTTCTGTAGTTATGATTATAAATTGATGAAAGGCATAGTTATAGATTGTCTATAGATCTCGGTTGTAACATCATAAAATAATAATCATTTTATATTTTCTCCATATTTATTTTAAAATATTCTTCATTCTACCCCATCGTGTGGGGTATCGTTGAATAGGTATTTTAAAATAAAAGTAAGGATTCATACATTACTTTTTTACAAAGTCAACCATTTTCGAGTAATCAGCCTCCAAAGTGGTTTATAAGTTGACCCCCCCCCCCCCCTGGCATTTCTAAACTATACGAGATAGAAACACTTGTAATCTTCCATGCTGATAGATCACGCTAAACACTCTAGGAAAATTATGTTGAACGAAATCGAACAGTAACTTTTGATGTCATTTAAAAAACATATTGCGCGTTGATAATTACGGAACCCTTCTTAGACATGTCCCATAACATGCTCTTGGTTAGGTAATTATATATAAGATTAGATTTTCCATTACTTTATAATTTGTAATTTTCCATATCAAATCACACATTTTATAAACTTGTATATCACGTCCCACGGGAACGGGATAAAAAGTCCTTCGTCCGTCTCCTGGTTCTAAGCTACCTCTCCACCAATTTTTAGCCAAATCGGTTCAACCGTTCTTGAGTTATAAATAGTGTAACTAACTTTCGACTCGAATAGTGTAACGACTTTCTTTTATATATATAGATATGGATTGGAAGAAAGTAGACGTTTTTCTCTAACATCCTACAATTACATCATTTCATTAATAATGGCATGCTAAATAATTAGGGTATTTCATGCGTATAGAATGGTATCCCCACAAAATGGCGGTTGTTAGCCTAACTTAAAGAAGGAAAGAGTATTTATCAGCTGCTATTAACAACAAAGTGCGATTTCAATATTATAGATTAGCAGAATAATATGGTTATGTGGTTCGATCAACCCATATTTAAGTTCCGATCTTATAATACTCGCATCGCGGTACATTTCTGCGTTTGGCGCTTATGAGAATAACAGCTTGCAGTTTTAACATATCGAGACTGTATAGAAATTGTATTATTCTACGTTTTAATTAGCAGAATCGAGAAAATTTATATTAACAGACCTTCAGTGTTAATATAAATTTTCTCGGTCAAAGGGCTGGGAACTTACCAACAAAAATGTAATGCCAGACTATCACGAATTTCCATGTTAAAACTCTCCATCGAATGGCATATGGCTTTAAAATTGTTTAAAAAAAATATATTTTTTACATTACTTTGTGTATGTATTGTAGGGTGCATATAATTATAAATAATAATTACGTATGAAATAAGACTTGGTTTTATTATGTTGTACAAACAATTTTGAGAATGTGTTCACAAGCCATCGCGCCATCTTTGACAGTTGATATTCCCAAACACTAGTTGTCTCAGCCTTTGGTTGGTGAGATGGGGCGTCTTCAATGAAAAACCCAGAATATTTTAGTAAAATATATTATTAGTCGCTACATTAATGCTTACAAATTTTCGCTTGTTACGTGTTGGAAGGAAGAGAACAAAAGATGGCGCGCAAGAGGCGCCGTCTGACAGATGCCATTTTGACATTTGTTTGTTTTTTTTATGGCAATTAATTTGGGGTAAAGATAAACTCTGAACACTAGTGATGTAACATCTCATAACAGTATGATCATAATATTTGTTTTCAATATCTTAGTATCCGCCATATTATATCGCAATAATACATTCTGGAACTTGCTGGAGGCAATTCTCGGTTCGAATCAATTTGAGACAAACACAACCTCCGTCTCGAACTAGTTCCTCGCTTTCGAGTTTGCAGCTCGTGATCTACTCGTTTCCGACTTTTGATAACTTTTTAATTACGTAGCTCTATGATAAGCGGAGAGCGGAAGCTTGCACATACTTTACTTTGAAGTTTTTTTTGTTATAAATATTTTATCAATAATATTTAAAGTTGAGATTCTGAAAAAATCCGTAACCACCAACGCGCTATAGATTTTCTTTGAATTACTCCAAAAGTTGTTGTCCGATTTCGCTCAGAATATTTTTTCTAAAGAGTTTTTAGCATCATCTATCAGCATGGAAACTTACAAGTTTCTATCTCTTATAGTTTTTAAATTGTTTATGGTTTAGAAATGCCAGGCCGATCACTCAAAAATGGTTTACTTTGTAAAAAAGTTATGTATGAAACCTTGCATTCATTTAAGACCTATTCAACGAGGGTAGAATAAAAAAATATATTTCGTCCCTTCATAGCATGTATGGGGAGTCGCCCCCAAAAATGTATACCTAATTATTACTATTTTATGTTGACAAAACAGAGATCTATACCTACACAGTCTATAACTATACCTTCCACATTTCAACCATTTACATTTATAATTACAGAAGCTAGAAGGGTGAACAGACAAACAGATAGTTGGATAGACAGACAGATAGACGCGTCCGTCTGTCTGTCTGTCTGTCCAGTACATAGTGAAACTATAAGGGTTCCTTGAGTAACACATAATTTTTCTTCATAGAGGTGTTTATACCTTGTAAACGTCTAGTGTGAAACTGGGTTAAGTTGATAATTTGTACTCGAGTCCCCGAGAGGCGGCAAGCGGGGCCACCCTGTACTATAAAGCCTACGTATATTGTATATGCAGTATGTTTAATGTTCTTTAATTTGTCGGTCTGAACATTCGATACTTTCAGGACCTTGGGGTTTCAATTTGATATTCGTGTAATGAGCTTTTAAGGATTTATCTCTGATTCGAGAGCGGTCTCTATTGAATTTCGAATCTCGGGCCGCAATTTTCTAATTTTGAATTTTTATGTTGTCTGTGATTTCGTCAATTAAACGACGTAAGTTATCTATGTCTATGTGGTTGTATTTGAAACCCTTATGCATAGATGTATTATATTAAAAAGAGCTTATTTTTAATTTTTTTTAAAAAGGGAGAAGATTAAGGCATAAAAGAGTTGTTTCTCCATACAAAAAGCATATAAGTAAAATAATACACATACAAATAGCCTGACAAACAAACTACAAGCCAGTGGCGAAGGCTGGTTCTTATTCGTAGGGAAGCCCTAGCCTGTTCAATAGGTAGGGATTTGGATGACGGTCTTGGAGAGGAAAGTGGTAAGTGAAGCCGAAGTGAGTTATAGGAACCCCACGCCACTGCTACAAGCTTAAAGACCATAATATTCTTTTCACCCACATATTACAATTATTACGCCCAGGACATTTATAAATTTCCTCCTCACAAAGTTCTACCTACACTAGTAAGACATAAATATTCCTTGTTGATAAACTATCATCAAGGAATATTTACCGGTATTGGTCATCAAGCTACAGCTATTAAAATAAGACGTATTTTAAATTAATTGCAAAAAAAACAAGCCCTGTCCACGTAAGGAGACAAGTATTTCGCCTGTAGGCAAAGATTTCAAAACTCAAGATAGGCTATGACGTACATTTGACAGAACAAATCTTCATACAATAAAAAGATACGCCATCTTGGTTCTCACCATACTTCAAATGTCAGCCATCTTGTTTTCACCATACTTCAAATGTCAGAATGGCCCCGATAATCTCAAAAATCGCCAAAAATCTCCATTTAACTGGAGACACTTATTGCCTCAACATGCCTCGTCTATAGATTATTTATGTACGCCTATAGGTATATATTAGCAATACTACATAACTACATGACCTGATTCCGTTATACTACAGCCAATGAGGGTTTTTATGTTCGGTAGTCGTGACATCTGACAGCTGTTTGACACGGCTAGTACCCGACATTTTCGAAATTTCGAATTGACAGTAATCGAAGTCACTCCCGCCGCCAGATGGCACTTTGTGTGAGTCGGGTCGACCGCCTCCTCGCGGCAGAGAAGATATCGTAAACCATAATGCGGGTCTAAAATAGATCAATTTGCCCTCAGGGAGAGACGCATTGTAGTCGATGTTCCAGCTATAAATATATTGTGGACAGCCTTCTACCACCGAGTTAAGGAGCCTATCAGTAGCGAGGTTTGCTTCTCCATCAAAGGGAAGCCCTAGCCTGTAGATGTAAGATCTTATCTCTCAAAAATCTAAAAAATTTAGTACCTCGGGCAAAATTTTCGTGTCCGTAAATATGTATAAGTATGTATTCATGATCTATAAGGTAATGTTGGAGGTTCCGAAGTTTAAAACTGACTGACTTGTAACTTGTATATGATTGTTATTGTATCTTAATTAAACGTGAAGCCGGCGCGAATCGTGTTATATGCACATTCCGCTACTGGAGCCTATATAAGTACATTTGTTTATGCCTTCATTTGAATGTATTTACGGCCGATTACTGAAACGTAACTTAATATTACTAGCCCCCTACTCACAAGCTGTCACTATCGCTGTCGCTGCTTGGCACAGTGACTAGTGTGCTGTGGCCTGTGTACAAGTTTTGCCACTACTCGCCGAACGACTATTAAGAAGTTAAACTACAAGGGAGTTTTGCCGGGGAGTTCAATGGGTGTCGTTGTGGAATTTGTAAAACTGCATAAATTTGTGTTATTTCGGTTCTTAATGTGTAATATTGGTAGAATATTAACCATTAAATATTCGTTATCGTGCACAAGCGTGGGCAAGTGGTACAACTTCTAAAAACGTGTTATTTTGTGTTTCCCGCCAAAACTCCCTAGGAACTTTCAGTAAAGCTTCTACCACTTTACTGAATCGACTGACATGACTCATAGACTGTACTGACTATATTATTATATTTGGACTTTGACTAGACTTTAGACTTGACGATATAGGAATACGGTGTTGAAAATTGAAACGAAAGTTCTATTTCCCGCCCCTTTTAACTTGACACTGGCAAATGGTTATAAGCCGATGCCATATATAAATAAATAAATTAAAAAAAAAGTTAACTACAATTTGTATGGCATCAAATTAGTTATCATTGTTTGCCACTAGGGGCGTTGTTTCGATGCCATACAAGTTGTAGTTAACTTCTTCACGGCGACGGGCAAGTAGTGACAAAAACTCGCACACAGCATACAGGACAGCATGTACCATAAGCGCCACGTAATTTAAGTATCGCATTTCAGTATTCGGCCGTTATTCCACCTAATATATTAATAATACAAAAGTTTGTAAAGATAGATGTCTGATAATCTTTCATTTAAACTGTTCATCATGAAATCAAATACATGTGTCAAATAGATGGATTAAACCTTGATATACATAATTAATAGCGGGCAAAAGCTACATACAATTTAATCTGTAAGTTGTTTCTCCGAAGACTTGTATATGACGACTATTCAATATTTTTTTATTGAATAAGTTAGCCGATATTTATTCATAACATTCGCAAACTTTAGGGATTTCTTTTTCTTGACCAAAAAAAGGAAAATTGTGTTTTTCTGAAACTTGTAAGTTAGTTCATTAGTCCTATAAAGTTATGCCGAGCGACCAAATACAATGAACCTTTGTGAAAATGTTATCGTTTAAATATTACCCATCATTATTACAGCCTATTCGCGTTATGAATGCAGTAAATCATCAGTATAAACGTCAAAATTGACATACTTTAATTAGTCTATGAACACGGCTTATGAGCCATTGCCCAATTTCGACATTTGTACTAATGAGTCACTGCATTCTTAACGTGAATAGATAGACAGAAATACAGTTATATAGTCAAAATGTAAATTTATCACAATTTTATAAACATTAATTAATATCAAGCCATGAATTTGTACTTGATAAACGAAGTTTCATTACGAAAAATTTGTGAAATTTAACAAAAAGATGCGAGATTGATCTGTTAAAGCTAAAAGCTCCATTGAAGTTGCGTCGGAGCGGGAAGTTCAATTAAAAAAAGCTTCGCTAATCAAAAGCGACATAATAAAAGCTGCCACGGTATTATTGATTGGAGCACGATTGGGGAGCTTTCAGCGTTGCTCGTCATGTTACGCAAAACCAATTTGCCTCATGGTTAATGCCCGTGAGATCAAAACGAGAATCATTACAATCAAAAACATCGAGATTGTAAGCCGTGTCTCACTTTCAGGCGTTCGGATAATGTTATCCTTCTTAACTATCATTTTATTAACGGGTGTCACATAAATCTATTTTGGCTTAGGTAATTTATTTTAAGAATTAATCTGAAGGAAGCCTTATATTTTATTACGGGGAAAAAATTGATTTAAAACGGACACAATTTTGGGGCAGTAAAAACTAAACTAATTTAGTTAGTAAAGTAGGTATTATATTTGTAAGTTTCCATACTCTAACACATGCCTCTGTTACAGATCGCGAGTGTCCGGAGCTAGAGCAGCCTGAGATCGGGAAGGTGACCCTGACCGGCCGACTGTTTGGTGACAAGTGAGTAACGGATCCCAACCACCCAAAATCCTATTTACCCGAATACAGCGAAGCCAAAAGGAAGGGTAATGATGTTGGCAGTCTATGTATTATGTATTTATGTATGTATGTGTCTTTCATCGTAGCGCCTAAACTCGTGATCCTATTCTAATTATTGAGGTATCAATAGTTTCGTTACAACAGCCCGGGTAACATAGGCTACATAATTTACGTAGTCGGGTTATAGTAATATCTTGTACATTTCTAGAAATTGTTCAAGGGCCTACTATTGGAGTTTACTCCTTAAGAATCGATTTTCATATAAGGCCCCCGGTATGAAAAAAATATGAGCAGTAACATCTACTGAACGAATGACAGCGTTACGTTTTCGTGCGCAACCTATTCTGCGCACCTGTCACTTTTTTTCACATGGCGCGAATTTTTGAACTCAAATCGATCGCTAAAGTTTTTGTTCCATCTGAGGGACGTGTTTTACTTTTTAGAATAAACTCCAGTCGTGCGTCGGAGCTGACACACACTTTTTTTTAGGGCGGTGTACTCGTGCCCGCACGGCTACCACGTGGTGGGGCTGCAGAGCCGGAGCTGCCAGGCCGATGGCTCGTGGGCCGGCCAGCCCCCCGCCTGCAAGGAGAACAGTGAGTGTCATTTCAACAGCTAGGGTGGAAGTGAGATAGACAGAGGTGAACAAAGAAGATATTAAGATATTAAAAAGCGGGTGGGGCTGTGTCGGGGCACACGGCCGTTGGTTTTAACGTGAAACGTCTATGTTAGCGAATCGCTTTTAAAGTAAAAGATTGAAATGAAAACAAGATGGACGCTGTTTTAAGTATTTTAATAAAAAAGAACAGGTACGTAATAGAAACAACAAACACACGAAAGAATCACCACGCTATAAAGTCGGAGTCACGAGTTACACTGAATAGAAACAAGCGTGAGCGCCGGTTTCGCACAGTTATCGCAGTATCCCTCCCCCGCCGCCCCGCTTGACCCCGACACGAACTCAATGTCATAACAGCGAGCTGACTATATAAGTGAAATATTTACACCACATTTTTGTTTCTAAGACTAATAGTTTTTTAATTATTAAGGTACGATGATATAGACCTTTTCGTTACGGTCCAGTTTTTAAACCTGGTACCCGTATGTTTCGGCGCGATTTTAAAGACGTTTCACGTCAAAAAAAATGTAAAAGTTGTTGTGATTACTTGTCTAAAATGTTTTGATTTAATTTAGACCTTTCCAGTAGCCCCGTTTCCCTACTTTCGATTGCTCTCTCCTTTCTCATCAGGAGCCGAACCTTTAATCCATTGGTTCCGAACCTGGGGGTAATTACCCCCGCGGGGGTAAAACAGCTATTCTATAGGGGTAACACAGGTGGTACCTTAAGAAAGATGAATAAACAGAAAAAAAATATATGTTTCAAATAAAATAACAGTAGGTACGCAGCATGACGCCCTCTCGCGGTCATACAATCGCGGTGAGAATTATGAACTCTGTACATTTTGGCGAAAAGCAGCTTCAGAATACCCTGTCATTGCTGAAAGAGTCTCTGAAAATGTTGGTACCGTTTTGTGCCACTTATAGCTGATGGGAGAGCGGCTACTCAACTCTAGTAATATTGTAAGCAAAGGCCAGAAACCGTCTGTCTGAACGTGGAGCATGACATGAGATACGCGTTGAGTGTACCTAAACCTAATATTAAAAAACTTGCGAATTTAAAACAATCTCAACCTTCACACTAAAATCTAAACGTTAGTAACAAACTATTAAGCTATTGCATAGCTTCTATCGCGGGCCTTGAGCGCGGGGACCGAATCCAGAAATTCCGTAACGAAAAAACCTCACGGGAGCCACTCCGACGGGCACGGAGGTGTGGCTTGAAGGCCGTGCATCGTCTAACGTCGTTTCAGTTCGGCAGTCTTCGACACGGCGTTGTGTGCGTGCGATTAGACGTATTGTACGACTCTACGAAACTCGCACGAATCGAGACGAGCTGCTCCGAAATCGGACGAATACATAAGCAGCTGTTTATGAGAAAGTATATAGGTGTATAGGTATTTATGTACAACAGTGAATAGCTGTACTTGTAAAATTTGTGTATAAAGTGTTTTGAATATGAATGAACAAAGTGCATTTATTATTAATGAAGAAAGTCACGAAAAAATAGTGAAAGAAAAGAAATACTGCATAAATAAAATAAATAAATAATTATAATTGCATAAGTTGATACAAAATGCTATGCAATAGCTTTACCGCGGCAGTCCCCGAGTGCCACACGTCCTTTTATAAATGTGCATTTTTTTTTATAAATAAAGATATATGTAGGTACTTGCTTTAAATAATTTTTGGGGTTGGGGGTTAACTGGGGGCAAAATCTAACAGGTCATATAGGGGTAAAAGTCTGAAAAGGTTAGGAACCACTGCTTTAAACCCTCGACAAAATAACTGCCCTGCTATTTATGTTTTCTCAAATGGTCTACTCCTCTTCCAGTCTACTGCCTGCAGCCGCCGACGATCGAGCACGCGCGCCACTCCGCGCTCCCCGAGCAGGCGACCTTCGACCTGGACGCCACGGTGCAGTACAACTGCCACACCGGCTACGTCACCAATGGCTTCCCTAGGGCCAAGTGTCTGGCTATTGATGGCCAAGCGTCGTGGTACGGCCCAGACATTACCTGCGAACGTGAGTTGCTGTTTATCTAACTCTAATAGGATAAATCTATCTATAAAAACTTGATCTAGTCTCGCTTGCGCAGATCTGGTTATATAAGCTATTCACCTTGGCATCATTGCCTTTAATATTTTTCGTAAAAATTCTACTACTTCTTCGGCTATCGTAGTTTGAAGTCAAGGCCAACACCCACTGAGGCTACTCGTTAAACAATAACACCCATAAATTCATCTACCTTCCAGCCCGATCCTGTGGCGAGCCAGGTGACGTACCCCATGGGTGGGTCACGGCTGAATGCCACTCGTTCGGCTGCCGGGCGGTAGTCCAATGCGGCCAGGGCTTCGAGCTGGTGGGCAAGGCAGAACGGTACTGCCAAGCCGAAGGGGCCTGGGCACCCAAGGAGCTCCCCACATGTGTCCGTGAGTACCACACCCTGTTGATACATTACATGATGAGTCCTTCTTAATCCTAACATACTTCTTTCGTTTGTTTGAAAATAATGTTACTTGGGTAAAATAAAAAGAAATCATAAAAATTACGATAAAATATATTACGAGTATCTCGTAAAAATACCGCTTCAGCCAGCTAAAGTAAATATAATTTTATCGAGTTTTTTTTTGCATGATTTTATATGATGTCTTAAATTATATTGTTTTTATATTATAATATTCTGCTTAGTAAAACGGCGTCTTTTATAAGCCCCAGGATCCTCTCATCTTAAGTTAGGATTAAGCAAGACTCGTCATAAGTGATCTCGCGTTTGGCATTGCTTCGTGACAATGTAGTTGCCGATTTCGTCGTCGTCTCGTTTGGAATGTTGCATGGTTTTGGAGTTACGTGGATCTGTTACCGAGGACTAGATGGCATGGCGCTTAGTATTTATCATGGCTATCACCAGCAATATCATTGTCATGACGCAATATGATCGGATCTCACACTTGGTTGGGCTCGGTCCGATATTTACAGTCACGTAAGTGTGGCCTAATATGAGTTTTGCTTCGAAAATAAATATTGAATCGCTTGCTCGTGCTAACCAACAGATGGCGTCACCAGTCGCAATAACGAACTATTCAAAATTCTAACGCGGTGTTTTTATTTGAAATCGTAAAACTCACTTAGGCACAACTTAATCCTAATTAAATCGATACAATCAAGTGACTATAAGCAAGTGAGATATCCTATAATAAGTCTGAGTTATAATTTTATTTAAATCATATTTTTCTCCTTTCCTGCTGCAAATAGAAGGAGAGAAGGGGACTATTTGAATTATTTACGTAGTCGAACTACTATAGAGTTGTTATTTATCCAAATTCTCTGATAGAGTAAAATGGCCATGGTAAACCAAACCAAATACTGCCTATAGCCTAAACTTTGTGGTGCGAAGTAGATGATATTATGTAGATAAAGCTTTCTTGATAAAACGATCTATGTTTACAAGTTTCTTCTTAACGAAATGTATTTCAAATGTTGTAGAAAAATAAATATGTATTCAATCTTATTGTTTCATTTTCCTACTGCATGACTATTTTACCGTGCATGCTCTTTCCATTTATCTCGAATTTGGATATCAACTAAATTGGTAAGTTACATCAGTTTAACTTAGTAGCTGTAGAATAATCAAAACGTTATTTAATCATTTACTATATCGATTAGATAATTGCAGAAAGTAAACTGATCAGTATATTGTTTAGTTTTTAATAAAAACATGTTAAAGTTTTAGCGCCTTCTAGCGTGTTGTATGCAAAAGCGCCATCTAGTGCACAAAGTAAAGCGACGCGTGTCGCCATCTAGTGGTGACTCAGGTGCAGTGCCCGCCGCCCGAGGCGCCGCGGCACGGCAAGGCGGTGTACACGTCATGCGCGTACAACTCGGTGGTGTCCTACGAGTGCAAGTACGGCTACCGACTGGTGGGCGACGCGACGAGACGGTGTGGGGCCGACAAGAGGTGGTCGGGCGCCCAGCCCGTGTGTAAAGGTACTGCCAACTTTATGAGCTACTAGAAGTAAGAACATATTAAGAACTTCTTCAATTATATTAATATTGTAACTTCTCGGAAACGTTAAATAATTAAAAAGCTTAAAACAATTTTTCAGAAATCAACTGTGGACATCCGGGCCAACTTTGGAACGGTTGGCTCGAGAACATCTCGTCAGGGACTGGACTGGGAGCATCGTTAATATTCCGATGCCAGGATGGAATGAAGATGGAGGGGAACGGATCCGCCATCTGCCAAAGCGACGGCAGTTGGAGTCATCCACTACCGATGTGCTTAGGCAAGGCTTTATTTTCTTTTTGAACATACATATTTAGAAAATCAAAGAATCATCACTATTTTTCAGTGATTTTCATTCTTCTGAAGTTTGCATTCTCAGAAATTTGTTATTTTAGTCAAGGAAGCAATACCCATAAAATACAGTGCCTAAGGTTTTGACTGAAACTTGTATATTTTATGTTCTTACAGAATTTACTTTGTAAGGAATTAATTATTGTTTAAGAAAAGGAAGCTATTTTTTTTAATATTAGCATTTTACCACTTACCAGTTACTTGAAGATTCATAAAATACAATTCCTGAGGATATTATTATGTTTTCGACTTCTATCTTATGATTGCTGTTTAATTTCCAGCGCCGTGCGTGGTGCCGCACGTGTCGCAGGGCCGGGTGGTGATGATGGAGAACCGCACCGGCGACAACGACACGCAGGAGCAGACGCAGATCGTCGGCAGCTCCTCCATGGTGCAACATAGTATGTAGAGATAAAAACTACTTTCTCTTTGTGGAATAAGGAACACACGGATCGCATAATTGTAAACGATCAGCCAGGTACACCCGATACACATGAGGAATTATGCCATACTATTTTGTGTAGATGACTCCTTTTCCTTTTGTTGACAAATTGGGTTCGCATAAAATACAGTAGTTGGATACTCAATACGTATATTGCAGAAAAAAATAATTACCTAAAACAGTAAAAAATATGCTATTCAGGTGAAATGATAATGGTGGAGTGTGAGAAGAACTACGAGTTCCCTTCAAACAACCTGGCCGTGACGTGCAACAACGGCACCTGGACGCAGATACCGAGATGTCAGCCAGCCAGGTATTGAATACCTTTGTCCCTGAAGAGTAAATCTAAATAGAAACAAGACCTCAAAATGAAACTCTTAATGGCATATTATAGATTGGTGCTGCAATCGTTTGCCATAGAAGAATAGCTTTAGCGATTACTAAAAATCTATAATACTATAAACTTAGGAATAATAAATAAATTGTAGATATAAGTTTTGTAGTTACCGCAAAATCTTTTATTTCAGATGTAAAAAGATGCCTAGAAATCCCAGGAACGGGATGGTTATAGCACCAAAAACTGAGCACGGGATGAAAGCTCGGTTTAGGTGTAAGGACGGCTTTGAATTGAAAGGAAATCCTATCGTGGTGTGTTCCTTTGGTGTGTGGAATGGAGAAACACCTAGATGTGAAGAAGGTAAAGCCTTTTATAGGCTTTCGAAATTGGTATATAATAAATCCCAAATTATATTAAAAATTATAATTGTTTTTTTTTCATGTTTCAGTATTTTGTCCATTCCCTGGTTATGTTGAAAATGGAAAAGTATTACTAGTTGGTAACATGGGATTGTACGACTATAGGCCGTATGTTAAAAAGGTAAGGTCATTAAGATGTAGCTTGATTTTTAGAGCTTGATCAATGTATACGAATATTTCCCTTTCGTTTATTAATAAAAATTTAATATTTATTATGCGATGCCTATTACAGGTGGTAAACAATAAGCAAATAATGTACGAGTGTGAGAAGGGCTACGTGCTATCAGAAGGTCCACCTGGAGCTACGTGCATCGGCGGCCATTGGAGCCCTAGAGAACTTCCCAAGTACGACAAAATCGTCTTCATGAACTACATTATATATTTTCTACTTGCCTTTTTACCATTGTTACGTTACTCTATTTCAGGTGTACGCTTTACCAACATCCTCGCATTAGATGGAGTCGCAGACGACGATCTGCCGACGAAACTGAAGTACGCCACAAGCGGTCAGCTTACCTCCGACAGTACTACAATAAACTGAAGAGACAAGAGGAGAGTAACAAAGAAGTAGATAGCTTATATAACAAATACAACCACGGTAGCCAAAAACCAACACTGAGACATGCAAACTTCAAAATGATGAAAAAATTTGACTTAGATTTTAACGGAGACGTTAGTGCAGATATGATAGAATCTGATGGGCCCGAAGGTCAAAATTATCCTACTGCTGTGTACACAGTTTACAATGTCCACGGGGAACCTATAGGGCATAAATTTTATTCTTACCAACCAGTGTATGAGCCCGAGGAAGACGAAATCCTTCATCGAGAAGAATCGTCGGAATACAATGATTCCGCAGAACAAGAGACAGAACCACAATTAACTATTTTAAAAGGAGGAACTTTTCCAGATCGTGGTATTGAAAATACTAATGACGTATCAGAAAATATTAACAAATTGAAACATGACTATTTTGAAAGATACGTGGATAAAAGGCGAAAAAGATTTTCGAATATAAAGATCGAAAAAGAACATCAAAAGATTAATGATTCAGATTTAGAATCTAATGAAAGTAGGAGTATACGTACTACAGAAACGACATACACAGGCTCTAGGCGAAAACGAGACGTAAACGATGTTCATAACAGCCACTTTTCGACTGTAAATACACTTTTCGATCTTATTGATATCATAACTAGTAGTGAAAAAGATGATCACCTAAAAGTTATACCGTTAGAAAGTAAAATTCCAAAAAATATTTCTAAGAACCTACTTCAGAAAGAGGAAGCAGTGCAGGCTCCGTTACAATATAGGAACATGAATTCGACGGTAATAGATAATGTACTAGAGAAGCGGGAAAAAAGAACGAGTAGAAAAACAGATAGACTTAACCAGACGACTGCAACCATTCCTAAAACGTAAGTTAACGTAATATTATATTATATTATATCTATTATATTATATCTTCAAAAGATATCCTATTTAAAAAATTACCTGCTTTTTGTGTTGTTGCAGCAGGCCAAATACGATTATTGTTTTTGTTTTAATGTTAAACTGTAAAAAGTGTATAACACTTGTTGAAAGAACGATATTATTTAATTATCTCTTCTAAATATAATAATCAAAATCCTTTTATTTTCAAAGTGGTAGAGATGGAAAAGGTGGTAGAAATCGTCAGGCGCAAACCAGCAGCAGTGAAGAGGACAACGTACAGAGTGGTGAGGTCATGGAAACTGGGAACAAAGGGAATGGTAAGAAGGGACGGCCCAAGAGTCCCTGTGAGCCCATCAGCAGTGAGCCCTATATTAACATCGAGATTGTGAAGTACGGGAGGGACCCTAACAATACTTTCAGCTCTGGTAATTTTTATACTAATGGTATAAGGAAAAACTATCTTAGCTATTTAGATCTGTTTACCGAATGCGAGTTTTTGTCACTACTCGCCGTGCGTGACGAAGTTAACTACGGTTTGTATGACATCGAATTAGTTACCACTTACCATTGTTTGTCACTAGGAGCGTAATGTCGAAACCATACAAAATGTAGTTAACTTCTTCACGGCGATCAGTGATAAAAACCCGCACTCAGCACACTTACTAGTTTAATTTAATAGCAAATTCATTTCTAAGTCGTATCTCTAACTACACTTTGTAGAGCTGAATTATTTTTTTAATTATATATTAATAATAATTTATTATTGCACAACAATTGTCTCCAAATGTTGTTAGAAATTTCTCGACATGATCGCAATTCATAGTTCTATGCCACATTTCACGTAAGTGCTAGGTGAAAGCATTTCTCACACTTGCGACTTTTCGAATAATAATTTCTAAACTATTAAAAAGTAAGAAATTATTAAAAACACAATAGAGACTCGATTATCCAAACAAATTGTTGTCGTTGAGCATTCGTAGAAACTTGGAAGAGACAATAGTGAAAAGCAAACACTGAGGTCCAGATAATCGAGAGATAGTGGAAACTATATTAAGTATATAAGGTCTAGAAAAATCAATTACGGATATTTCGGGCACATGATTTACTGTTTATTTTATTTATATTATACAACGTCTCCGAAAATCAATTACGGATACTTCGGGCACATGATTCTCTGCTTGTGTCAAAAGGTTTACGCAGAAAAATAATTCATACATACAGTCCTACTCTAATAAAATATTATTTCTTTATATGGGCTAGTTTGCGTTTAGCGGAGAGTATCCCATACAGGAGATAATTTTTTACTTTGAGTATGCCAAATATGTTTTTGCCTAAACGTCTTTACATAAGCTGAGAATCATGTGCCCGAAGTATCCGTAATTGATTTTCGGAGACGTTGTATATACAATGTCAAATGTAATTTTATGTACTTTACAGGAACCATTGTCCGTGTGGCTTGTGGCAAAGGATACGGCTTGAACTTAGAAGCAAATGCCACAGCCAAATGTGTTCGAGGCAGGTGGAAGCCTGAGAAGCCCAAATGTGAAATTTGTGAGTCAGCAGTTCAGCACATAGAAACCGCTAAGCAATTGCATTTTGCTCCACTATGCATTCTTAATCCACTGTCATGTTAAAAATAACCACTTTAGACAATGCAACAATTTATACCGTATCACATTTATCATAAATTTACAACATCAGAGATGTATGTTTTTCATTTCAATGTAATTAATCCTTTAAGTATCTCCAATTTGAAGGCGTGGAATATTGAGCCTAAGGTTCTTGTCTTATAAACTGCGATTAATTGTATATTATTATGCGTACTTCCTGCTTTCGTCAATTTTCAAATAATTTGTGAAAAACATGCCTCTTTTTTCATGTAAACAAAAAATAACTAAATGAGCAATTTAAACCAATCCGCAACGATTTCCAGTACCGTGCCATGTTCCCTCCTCGGAGTACGGCATATACACGATGCCGAGCAACCCCTCCATCCTGCCGGGGATCAGCCAGGGTGGGCAGGGGGATGAGAAGGAGCTGAACGAGACAGACCCGGTGCCTAATGGTCAGGTCGTGCACTTTTCTTGCGAGTATGGGTAAGCCTGCATATTATATTTGGCTTATTTATGGGCTTTTTTAAATTATGGCCTACAATATAATATTTCGCAGCCTCCGTGGTCCAGTGGTTTAGAGCTTGGCTCTCGACTCGGAGGTCGTGTGTTCGATTCCCGCGTTGGAACAACAAAAATGTTATTTCCAAGTTTGGTTAGGACAATGGAGGCTGATCACCGGATTGTCTGACAAGAAAGATGATCCATGCGTCGGATGGGCATGTAAAAGTCGGTCCTGATCTCTCGCCAGTCGTGTCGGTCATCCGTCCCACTGGGATTCGAGAGTAAAGGAAGAGAGAGTGCTCTTGTGTGCTGCGCCCACATTTAGACACTATAAAATAACTCCTGCGTAGCTGGCCTGGTTTCAATGAAATAGGTGTGGGGAGTTATTATTATTATTTCGCACGAAAATACGAGTTTGTTTCCCAACATTTTGCTCAAAGGACTGAAGAACTTTCTTTGTGATCGGATCTTTAATTTCATAATGCAGTTGTATGTTTTAATTCATTCTGAAATAAATAATTTTTTTCTCTAAATCACAGATCAAAATCAAAGAGTACCTAACATTCTAAGGACATACAGATAATTTCCACAGTGAAGCAATACATTGGCCAATTATAATTATTTCTTTTACCACAGGTATAATGTGCAAGGACCAACCAATCTGCGATGCTGGCTTGGGGAGTGGGCAGTCACCAGCATGCCCGAGTGTGTGGCAGGTAATTACCATGTTAATATTTAATATGGTCTTCCATAGTTCAGTAATTCTCATTACTCGAACCAATATGTAGGCATCAGGAGACATCCATATTCGTTCGTTGCCCTCCATATGTTTAATATGTCGTCCACTATCGTGAATAGTAACATTGCGTTTCATTGGGTACTTATCAACAATCGTGTTGTAATTTATGGCAATTATCTGTAGATAGTCTTAAATTCATTGCACAAGTTGTGCTTATAAATTAGTGAAAGATGCTGTTACTCGTAAAATTAATGTTTTAATGACGTAAACCGTTTCTTTACATGATTTCCGAAAATTCTCAAAATAGACACAGAAATTAATGATTAGGTATCTACCACTACCAAGAAAGAAACTTAATTGCTAACCGTAAATACAAAATTACGATAATTGTTTTAAAAATTTAATTTAATTGATATAAGAGTGTAGTCGTTTTAAAATGTATGCAACACTTGAGTGAAAATACGATATTGTACGTTTGTTGGTTGGAAACACAACAATGTATTTAATTTACAATAAAGGCACTGTAATTTTACTCCATCGTGTCCTATCATTACAAGACAAATGTCTGCAATAATAAATACTGTGGTTAAATAATATTTAGTTGGATAAGTACTAATTATAATATATTGTAATACTTGTAAAAGTGCAGGCAAAATATTCGCAGCTGATTTGAAACAAAATAAAATATTTTCACTTTTAGAGTCCATTATAATAGAATCTTTTATATTCTGCTATAATTAACTAAGTAAATAAAACCATACCTATTCCTCTTTGAGTATTAACGCCAGCTACTTTTATTTAAGATATCAGTACATAAGTCAAGGACATTGTTTTAGCTCCCTGTGAACTGCCGCTACTGAACGGAGCGACTTACGAGGCTGGGTACAGAGCGGGTCTCACAGTAGCGCACGCCTCCTCCGTCAGCATCGCCTGTGAGCCGGGCAGGTCGCCTCCAGCTACTCTCAACTGTCACTTGGGGAGGCTGCAGCCAACTGTCCACGACTTCTGTCGACCACTGGGTAAGAATTACTCATTAGTTAGTATCACTGTTGACAATGCAAATGTTTTTCCTATAGAAGGTAGCATAACATTAGCACATGATGTTAAAAAGTGCTTCAAAACTTGCAGCAAATTTGTCCCGACCGAGACCAACGTCGGAGTATCAAAGTGGCTCTGATATTGTGAGAGAAGACATTTCAGAGCTGGAGCCAGATTTGCCAGGAAAAGCGATGGAGTGCGGACCACCGGCGAGGTATAATATTTTCTGTGATTCATTTTCATTTATTCAGTATTCGTTTGGATAGAGCCAATGAATTGTTTATTATAAAAAATAAGTTTCAAAATGAAATAGGTATATTAAATGTATAATATAGTACCTACCTCATAATAGCAACAGTATTATTGGCGTCAGATAAAATGTGAGTCAAGAATAACGATCCATTGGCCAGTTGATATTAAGGTGAGCGCTTTCATTGTAGCTTCTGTTTGAACTGTTTGTTTATTTTGAGACGACATTTTGATTTCTGATGTGAATATTGGCGTACCTGTATCCGAGCCTTCCAATTTAATTTTGCCCTGAGCTTGCTCGTATTAAATTGTTCCAAATAATCAGGTACGGGAGGTCATCACGCTTGAAAAGCATTGGTTTTTATTTAATTTATTTGCTTCTATTATGTATATGTATGTTGATAAATTGTATTTTAATAAAGATACAATTTATCAAAGACGTTTTGAGCCCCAGAATCAATGGGAACGGCAAAAAATAATGTTTTTGCAAAGTCTGCATTTCTTATTTGCTGGCTGGAAAGACTGAAGGGAACCCAGGCGTTCAGGGATGCCAAGCCCTGGTGAGAGCCTTCTAGGTTCGGACTTTTGCTTCTATATCTTCATTATATTTTTAATCATGATCATCAACTTTTTCGATAGATTCATCTCCATCAACTTTACTACTATCGAAGAACACTTCGTCTCGGACGTTCTCCTCACAAATTCTTCGTTTTCAATAATTATTTTTCATAACTTTGGTTCTATAGATTTTCTCTGTCGGTCGACACGGCTTGAACAATTCCAAAATCCTCAGAAGGCAGGGCTTAGTTGATTTTTGTACGTGAACCAGCCGTTCGCTGGTTTTGGCTTTTTCCTTTCTGTCTTGGCCGAGCTTGCGTTTTGTTGCAATTTTTTGCAAAATTTATCAGTACTATTATAGTGCATGCTGTATATTTTTGACGGGTGAGTTTGTTCTGGGTTGGAGAATGTTTTGAATTTGTTGAAATCGAATATTGCTCCATGGTAACCTTACTCGTCCCAATCATGTCGTAACGTTTAGGGTCCAGGGCACTCTGATATACCGGGACGGGTCGGAGGTGAACGAGACGACGCCGACCGGGGGATACCCGCACGGGACCGAGGTGACCTTCAGGTGCATCGCCTCCATCATGGGGGAGAAGACCACGTGGGTACTGATCTGCGAAAATGGAAACTGGGTCGGAAAGAGCTTTAACTGTGGTAACTATTGAAAATCTTATGATTGATCCATTTTTTTCTTAATTGCAATTTAAATTAATAAAGTTTGTCATCAAATTATTTTCAAAGCTTAACCTAATTTTTCTACATATTCTGTTTTGCAGAGGAACTGGAAGCTCAGAGTGAGGAGTTACTGAGCAACAACACCTGCACCTTCAGGAACGAGGAGCCTCACGTGGTGTCGTTTTACAACGACCTGGAGATCACAGAAACTGTTGACTTTCCTCCTGGGGCTGTTATAATATCTAGGTAATTAAACCCTTTTTTTTCTGAAAGTAGATGATAAACCTTTGTCACTCTAGATATCGAAAGAAAGCAATAAAGGCAGTAAAATATAATATTATATACACATAGTAATGAAATAATAACGAAAAATACAATTCAAATTACAGGTGCAGTGACATTGGCAAATATGCAATGGTAGGATCGCAGACCAGAAGGTGCATCGGAGGTGTCTGGGACGGCGTTAAACCTACATGCTTCGGACTGAACCAGGAGAATGATTACGCAAGTAAGTTTCCTCCACTAATTTGATAACTTAATTTCAAGAAAGAAGCTTTAAATAGGCAGCTACATATTCTGTGTCCCAAGGCTAATGGAAATCTCCACGTCCCAATAACAAAATTATGCTTTTAGTGGAGAAACCCCCGACAATACTATTCAGGCACTCCAACGGTCCAATCGCCCAGAGTAACGATGGCAAGCTGCTGGTGTACCCCGGTACCATACTACACATGGAGTGCCTGTGGATGAGGAGGTTCGGGAACCCCAAGTGGAACGTCACACACTTTGATCCCGAGTAAGTAATTGTTACATGCAATGTTAAGTGCAAAAGTTAGTAGGCAAAAGTAAAGTTTTCAACCAATCGTAAACGGTACTAAAGAAATGCACAATATTGTATAAGATGATTTTGGTGTTCTGAAATTTGGCATGTTCATCCGAACATGGCAAATTTCAGAACACCAAAACCATCGGTTACCCAACCGAAATAAACTCCTTAAGTACGAGAATCCGATATAAAAGTTTGGTACCTGGGTAACAAGGCTATGCTCGGAGCTTTAAAAACATTGAAAATAATCATAAAAATATTTAACCGGGGTCGAACCCCGGTTAACCCACCACATTCCGAATTTCCGAACAACGCAAAAAATTATCCAATCTGCCAATCGGACTGACATTATAGAGTCGAAATTATTGATATATTGTTACACGACGAAAGAAAACACATAAATAGGTAACTTAAAAATGCGCAGTTTCCAGGGATAAAACTTAGCTAGACCGATTTTTCTCTTGCAGCCGTTGCCGAGATTACGATCATATATATATATATATATACAAGATCGTCTCGTTTAAAGTATAAGATGATAAAGGTGGAGTTTAAATATTGTATTTTACTCATAAAATTCTTTAAAAATCGAATATGCTTTTCCGAAACCAGCTGATTATCCGAATTTATTACATATCCGTTACCTATCCGTAACCGTTTTGTTATTCTTATATTCGTCACTGTATCCAGATCCGAAATTTCATATCCATAACATCCCTGATAATTATTTCTCAGATCAGAACGGAAATACCAAGAAGGCTGGACCGACGACCCCGGCAGAGACAGCCAGCTCGAGTACCGGCTGAGCATCATCAGTGCCGTGAAGGAGGACTCCGGCGTGTACAAGTGCGAGACACCGGCCAGGCAGAGTCATCAAGTGGAAATCATCGTTGAAGGTTAGAATCACACCATACCTACCGACTTTAAAATTGCTGGTTGCAAGTGTTTTAAAAATCTAAACAGGCATTTTTAAAGACCAACGTCTTAAAATGCAATTTTGCAATATGGCGGAGTTTTAACCATCGCTTATATTGCATGCGCGGGAAATTGTATATTATCGTTAACAAACATAAAAAAGACACTGGCGTCATCTGGTTATCGCGGCATCTACCACCCTCCTAATCGCTGATTCACCTTCGATGCACCTTCGGACTGGATCTACATATATGCTGAAATGTTTGGCCCCACTGTTGGTTGCTATTTACTGAATTGCATAGTGTACATTACATTAAAAAATACATGGGGTCATATAATACTTTCCTTCGATAATAGATCGTGTTAGCTCGAATATCATTGCAAATAAATCTACTTACCGAGTTATCTGACTTTATTTTTACTTGAGTCCCGTCCACGGCTGTTGTAAAGGACGTTGCAATAAAGTTTTATTTGTACATTTGCGACCAGATATTCACTGCCCGCCGCTACCGATCCGGCGCGGGCTGGTGGCGAGCAGCGCGGACACGCAGCTGGGCTCGGAGGTGCGATTCTCGTGCGCCAACGGAAACGCGCTGCTGGGCTCGCAGGTGCTGCACTGCCGCGCGTCCGGCAACTGGAGCGCGCCGCTGCCTGTTTGTGAAAGTAAGTACGAGACGTGAATACCTCACATCAGCTTAGAGCGCGGAACACAATAGCATTTTAACACCTACAATAGGTTTTATGGGCGAAAATATCAGAAATTATGGGAACTACAACTGCTTAATTTACGACGAATTAACATGTAACCCTGTGTAAATTACATGTCATTGAGAGTGAATACTTTAAATTTGAATTAATTTTCGCTACCTGCCTTACGGCATTAAGTCAACCTGTGTCATATTTTGTGCATGAAGTTTTAAATAAATAAAATGCAACATCTGCTAAAGCAAACAAAACAGCAAAAAATATAGATAGTCTTAGCGAGGACAGCTAATCCAGATGTGCAGATGTGTGATCAGGCGTGGAGTGCGGCGAGGTGGTGCTGGAGGCGGCGGGCGAAGGCGAGCGGCGCCCGCGCGTGGCGGTCGTGTCGCGGGGCGTGGGGGGCCGCGCCGCCTTCTCCTGCCCCGCGGGTTGGGCGCTGAGCGGGCCGGCCGAGACCGTGTGCCTACCCGCGGCTGAGTGGGCCAAGCCGTTCCCGGTCTGCAAAGGTAGGTGACGGGATGGATAGGCAAATCTGATGGTAAATAGCACACACAACGCCAGAGTTGTCAAAAGTAAAGAAGATACGAGGTTAGCACTCTGGATCACAACGCAATCTTCATGGTGGATTTCTGTGTTACGAGTAACGCTTGAATCGAGCTGGCCTATCCGAAAGAAGATCTTGCGTTTTTTTTTTCGAATAGGCTTGCAAGTTTTTCTACCGCCCGATTCAATAATAGCCTATCTACCAATAACTTTTTGTTAGAAACGTCAAATTTGTAACGCAAAAAACCGGCAAATTATTGAATGGCAACTTTTTTAACAAATAGTTATTGGTAGATAGGTTATTGAAACCGGCCATTAACCGTCAACTTGCCTGTTCCAAAGATGTCACATAACCATTTTTTGCGTGTCTCAAAGATGTTTCATTTTTAACTTTTTTGGCTGCCCGATTCAAAAATGTCACATTTTGACCATTTATGCCTGTCGCAAATACCGTTTTTCTCCCTCTCCCAGAGGTGTCATGCCCGGCGCTGCCACCGCCCGCGTCAGGCTACGTGCTGGGCCGCGCGCCGTACCGCGCCGGCGACGTGCTGCAGTTCCACTGCAACCCCGAACACACTCTGCACGGGCGACCCATCCTCGTCTGCCAGGACAGCGGCCGCTGGAGCGACAAGCCGCCAACTTGTGAGTCACATACCTGCTGCTTTATCTGTAAAGTTTCCTCGAATCCGTCGAGCACATGATTTACTGCTTGTGTAAAGACGTTTAGGTAGAAAAAAAATAATCTCACTACAAATCCCCTTTTCTTCTAAAAGATTTGTTATTAAAATGGAATTGTTTATATAATATTTAGGTTGGCTGCAATGCAAAAGATGAATGTACATTTTGACGTGATAACGTCTTATAATTCGATGGAGCCGGCTGCACGCACGAAAAAACATGACTCATGCGGCGTTACCGGCGTTACCGGCGTTACCTCGCTAAACATGACTCATTTCTTATGACGTTGTCACGTTCAACTATCGTCAGTAAACCGACTTTACAGACAACCGATTTTCGAAATAAAAAGTAGAACTTTGTAAAGAAAGTACTTACTTTTATTTAACTAATCTAATCTGAGTTATACACAACTGTTGAACTGAACACAACTAACAAAGTGAGTAACATAAAAGAAAAGTGAGCGAGTTAAACAAGGAAATCAAGGAAAGGAATAAAAAATCGGTTGTCTGTAAAGTCGGTTTACTGACGATAGTTGAACGTGACAACGTCATAAGAAATGAGTCATGTTTAGCGAGGTAACGCCGGTAACGCCGCATGAGTCATGTTTTTTCGTGCGTGCAGCCGGCTCCATCGAATTATAAGACGTTGTCACTTCAAAACATCAAGATTCAAGTTTTTCAGCTACTTTATGTGGCGCTTAAACCACACAATTCTTGTTATTCTGCCAAGCAGAGACAGGGACAGCCTGCGATATAGAGGGCCCCTAAGTTTAAGTGTTTTAGTATTCGACAGTAAATCGCACAATAATTTCCAATTCTCTAGAATTTAGAAGCTCTGCATAAAACCGTTACTCCGCAGGTGCGCAGGCGTGCACGTACCCGGGCACCACGATATCGGGCCGCATGTCGTCCGTGAAGTTCTACTACAAGATCGGCGAGACCGTCTCCTTCACCTGCGAGCCCGGCTACCGGCTGAAGGGCGCGCCGATGCTCAGATGTCTCAAGTAAGTGGATATAAATATCTAATAGCCTGAAAAACATAGCTTACCTTAATTGTCATCTGATAATGAGTTTTAGCTGTCAGTGATATTTACTGATTTATCACTTGCTTGTAACTTACCTAACCTTCCCACTGCTGGGACTTGAGTTTCTCCTCAATACAAGGAATATAAGTATAAGTTCACCACGCTATAGCTGTACGCTAGCGTATAGCTAGCTAAACCAAAATTAAATTTGGTTTTACTACAATATTTTAATTTTCAGGAACCGCAAATGGTCGAACGCGATTCCGCTCTGCACGCCCGTCAGCAACTATACGTCCGCGGACTCGCTCGCGATGCTGAACGGCGACATCGACGCCATGTTGTCCGACGCCATCTTCCCAACGGAATTCCTGAAGAGGCGCGAAACGCCCGCCATCCTGTCGCCCGAGAGCCACAAGGCGGCTGTCACGAGAGTCGCCGCGACGAGAATGCTCCGGAGATCCCCCCTGGAGCTATACAAGAACAGAATCTACAGAGTCAATAGATTGCTGCGGAGGGATGCTGAGAGATAATTGTAAGAACGTCCACACTCCAGGTATAGTGATTCGTCCTAAAGACAAAAGACTTAGTGAAGCGTATCATAAGTCTCGATAATTTGAACGATAGATTATAGTTAAATATTTATCTTCAGCAATATGAACGTTTCGTATATTTGTTATATTAAACTTGACTTGCTCTATAACTTTCATCAAAGTACTATTTTCACAATTTCAGTCTTACAATAATATAATTAACTTCAACACTATTAACACCAATCTATAAAATTCTTTAATTTTTCCTTACATCGAGGAACAGTTACATATAATTTTGATTTTAAATGTCAAAAGTTTGCATAAACTTCTTGAGGCGTGACTCCTGCTCATGTTTTTTTTTTTCGAAATATTACACAAAAAACATGAAACAAAAACATTTCTTTTCATACACAAGCTGTCTCCAGCTACAGAAAATATTTTTGATTAAAACAAAAAATGTTGTGTAAAAAAGATCACGAGTTCCGATGAGAAAGACGTACTCGCAGTTCAAGCGATTGAATAACATGGGACATATATATACGGGAAATGTCCGGGACGAAACACAGATTACGAGTTAGGCCATATTTACTGACCCGTAATTTTAATACTTAACAGGAGTTACGAACAGAAGACCGATTTGGGATTGATAATTCTTAATATAGCATAGATAATTTCTTCCGTATTTCTATGTGTAATGGTCATGTGAGTGGTGTGACAGCTGTCACAAAACGAAACATTCCTTCCCCTGTCGGCCCGCGCGGGGAACGTATTCCGTCCGTCTCGGAAGCCAGAAACATTGTCTATTCCTACACTACTACTACCCCCTTACTAATAAAATTATTTATACACCGGATAAGCAATACAACGTTGCTATCTTTGTCTGATACGTTGGAAAAGCCACTTGACAGACAAAGACAGCAACGTTGTTTAAGTTATCCGTTGTGTAAACATTTTTACTAGTAAGTGGGCTACTGTATAGCCACGCCCCAATGTTTCGATGTTTTGTGTAATGTTTCGAAAAAACACGAGCAGGAAACGCGCCTTCAGACAGTCATGAAGATTGAAGCCAATGTTTTGTCTATGTATTCTATAGCATTTCCTAAATGGATTGTAGTAGGTTTTGTATGAATGTAGTAAACATCTCTACTTATATGATCAAATTTTTGTAAACACATTAAGTATACATTGTCATATTAATATAAAGATCTTTTAGGTACTTATATTTTGTATCGTAAAATGCATTTTCTTCCAATTTCAATATTAAATTGTTATAAGTTCTTAAAGAACGCACCTATATATAATATATTTATGCGTTGAGTACACATATAATATATAATATAATATATTTAAATACGTGTGTTATGATATATTATAATAAACCACCGTATAAAGTTATTTAATTGCTCAAATAAGAATCGCCTTTGCGTACCTTAATCCGTAGTAAGGATATAACCCACATTATTATATCCACTATATTTCACAATCTACTTTTATGCGTCAGATAGCTTATTTATATGTTTTGTCTCTGTCGCTCGATATATATGTCAGCAGCGCCAAACTTCCGAATAAGCTATCCGACACATACTTATTAGAAGATTGTGTAACAGGTTAAATAAACTTAAGGCCTGTTTCAGAATCTTCTAATTAGTATCTATCTATCAAGCAGCAAATATTCGGAAGTTTTGTCACTTTCTTACTTTATAACGAGCGACAGAGACAGAACATGCTACTATCTGACACGTATCAGTAGATTGATAAACGGGCCCTTATAATAATATCTTTAAATAATAGTATGCGCATAATAAAAATCAACTACAGAAAGTTTCTGCACATGAAAAAAATTATATCTACTTAATGTAACGAACCTTCAGGGCTGAAATCATTGACCTCACACTATCACACAGCTGATTACAAACGGGCTTGTAACCAAAAATTAACGTTTTAAAATCAGCTGTTTGACAGTGCGAGGGCAATGGCTAGCTTCCAGTATCGATAGTTCTATACTTTTTTTTTTCGAGTTGCAAACTTTTTTTTCTGCCTAAACGTTCTATCATAAGCAGTAAATCATCTGCCAAAGTTTCTGTAATTGATTTTGCCAAACGTTTGAATATTATATCCTGCAGTGTTAAATTATAATAGATTTATTGATTTCTTATGTTTACGCGAATATTGTTCATTGTTTTAAACACTTACGGATTCCGGAAAGTAGCCGAAACGTCGGGAAAAAGAAAAGTGCACCGCGACACAATCCGTAAGTGTTTAAAACTATAATAGATTTATTTTAGTATTGACTATAATCGGTGGTTTATAACTAATGAATTATTTTATTACGCTTTACAGCTGTTATTAGTGCAATAAAATTAATGCGCATAATTGTTTATATTATAATAATTTTAATAATTAATTATAGACTGATGTGTACTTATAATTTAGGGCCTGTTTCATAATACGTGTCGGATAGCTTATTCGGAAGTTTCGTCGCCGCTAACTTTGTATCCAGAGACAGAGACAAAACATGCCAACAAGTTATCTGACACGTATCAGAAGATTGTGGAACAGGCTCTTACAAAATTAATGTTACCATACTTTAAGTGATATCAGATATTTTAATATTTTTAATGGATTTGACTGCATCGGATGTAAGTTTGAATTCAGCAATAGTAATAATTATAGGCGTTAGTACTTAAGTGTACCAAAATCTTAGTTTGGTGCATCTAATTATATAGAAATACTCACCTAAATATTTACTTTAATTAATAGTTTTTAGTGTTATCATATTCGTATTTCAACTATTTGTTACTATCTAATATCTATTGGCAATGCTTGGTCAACCGTTATAGCTGCATCAAACGTCCGAGTGATTTGAATAAAGTATAGCTATAAGAAAACCGGCCAAGCACGGGTCGCAGGGTTCCGTACCAAACGGCACAATCGCGTTTGTTGAATGGGAGCCTTAAACATTAATTTTATTATGTTTTTAGTATTTGCTGTTATCGCGGCAAATGAAATAGGTCATATGTGAAAATTTCAACAGTCCAGCTATACTGGTGACGGCCAGATAGACGGACGGACAGCGGAGTCTTAGTAATTCCCGTTTTTATAGTTTGGGTACGGAACCCTAACAAATGTATGAAACCTTCGGGAAATTGAAAGAGAAAAAGTTATTGAATGGCATGAACAATTAACATGGCCGACTAACGAATTTTTTGTTTGTGTGTGTCATTCATTACATAAACTCACTAGCGTCTCCTGCATCTTTCAATTCCTCTTTTTCACTTGTGACTCAAATGTAAATACGCCAAAGATGTCCCCTAGCTCTACATAATATATTTTCAAGCTAATATAGTTTATGTCAACATAATGTGTAATTGAATAATATAAGACGTTTTAAGATATTCTGTCTGTAACGCACAAAGATTGTGAGGTCTTTTGTTTTTTAATGAGTACGAAAATCCAGCCGAAATTCATTCAATAAATTGAATTAAAAGATTATTTTTCTTTTATTTAATGTAAACAACTAAACACTCTAATTTATCCAAGAAAATAATATTTTTCAGCACTGCGAACACAGTCCGTCACTAATGGATTAATGCTCTGAGCTTATGATAGAGCAAACATAGCGTAAAAACTACAAACTAGACATTTTACATTACATATTAAAACCTAAAACCGGCCATCGTCCCATAATCCGTAATGGAATGAAAACGTTTAAATAATTACCTACCAGTGGGGTAAACCAGAGCAATTGACGACGGCGTATTCGCAACCTTATCTTATCGAATGAAAATTGTATCCAAGGCGCTGTCATGATTTTACTTGCTAATAAAAATGCTTATACAGTGTTATACTGTATAAACTTTACAATATTTTTGGAACAAAGTTCCTTATGGGGCGATGCGGAGGGGTACCCTAGTCGGGAAAAAACGTCCGTAACGTAAGATTTTTAACTATAGTATTATTTTCTTATACTTACCTCGAATAGAACTTAAAATAAATATTTTTATAATAAGGAACTTCGTTCCTATCCGGTGTCCCACGACGCCACACGGCTTTTTTTCCTTGTCATTGTGTTGCTTATACAATTTATAAATATTTTTATTAGTAAGGGGGTAATTATAAAGAGGAAAGATTCTTTTCTTTGCATTGAATAGGTTACGAAACTGCTGGACCGAATTTAATGAAATTTGGCACAGATATAGAGTAGACCATGGGGTAGGACATAAGTTAAATTTTTGCGGTATAAATTTTACGTTTTGGATAGGATTTTACGTTTGCGCGCACGAAGTCGCGGGCGACATCTGTGATACATAAATATGGACGTCGGTTTCCCGTTCACGGACATTTCGGACTGCTGACATTTGGCGTGGCGCTCGGTTTTGCCATCGACAGCCAACTGCGGACGACGTGCGCGTGGATTTCAATCAGTTTGGAAATCCAAAGCTTGTCGACGTCCATCCAAATAGACGTCGTCGTTTAACCGTTCACGGAATCTTTTTAGATCATATTTAGACGGTGATGATGCCATTTGGATTGATGGAAATTGGACGTGTTTTCAGTGGGCAATGCCTAAAAGCTTTTGGCGCATGGCGAAAATCGACCGTCTAACAATCCGGTCTAAATCTCTAAAATATAGACGGTCAATTTTTCGTTGATTTTCGCCGTGTGGCGGAAATCATATGGCTTTTTGTCACCCGTGTAAATTCCGCATAATAAACAAATTTCATTTGATAATGATACAAACACGTTGTTGTTAATTGTTCGTGCTAAGCCCACGAGCAGCGACATAATTTTACCTTCCGACTTCGATTCTCTAGAGAAGTTTTATTCCGAGTCAGTTCTCCGCAGCGCGTCGTGCGAGGTGAACGCGTATCAAGTTTGCCGCCAAAACTTTACGATAAAAAATTCCGGCTATTTTGATTAGCGAATGTATCTGTGATGTGTTGTGTTTTGGATTGTACGACGCGAGGACCGGCTTAACACGGGTTAGTATTAAATAATAGCTTTGATAATGACTAATTACCGAGAATTTTTACGCTCTATTATGGTCAGAGCCATAAAGGATAGTATTTATTCCTTTTATCGCTCGACAATTTGGACTTTTCAAGCAAACGGAACGCTGTATTGTTATATTGTGTAGTTTTGTATGGGTTTTTGAAGGACGTTTTTCAGTGTTAGTAAAAAGTTATCGTCTTGTATAATTAAAATATTAGACGCTGCTTTTGCGTCGTGCTGTGGTAGTTTTTGTGTAATTTTTTACCTGAGACGAACACAAGCTTGGCGTCCGTCTATCCATCATGTTTATAAACTATATTAATTAATATTTTTCAAATATTGTCTAAAAGATTTATCTAACTGCACGTAGATTTTAAATTTTTATGCCTACTCTCAAAAAGATTTTTTATTTACTCCCTTAAAAGACACGACTATAAAAAACTAGCTTTTGCCCGCGTATGTACTAACACACTGGAACACTACAGTTTCCAGAGCTTATACTACTAGTATAACTTCTGTAGTTTTTGTGTGAATGGGTGGATGGAACAAACATCCTTCCATCCGTCAATTCTCACAAACTTTAACAGTAGCAGGAGCTTCTGAGCTGTGATTAATAGCATTAGTAAAATACCCAACAAACACTTTAGGCAAGCTTCCTTAATATACTTAGCCTTAATCTGAAATAGTACCAAAATCTCCAGAACTACATTTAGTATTTACTATTTTCAGAGGCTAGACCGCTAGTAGGTAGGTACATACGAAAAATTGTATCCTACGTTATTTCATTCGTTATCTTATCAGAGAGTACTTCGTACTATTATTTCAGGGTGTGCGAACTTGATAACATGATGATCATCAGCTACACTCCAGGCATCTAATATCTATTTTATAACCTCGGTCACACGGCACACGCGTTTCGAAGAAACTTTCGAACCTGGAAACCATGGCATGCAGCCAAAACTATTATTCGGAATTAAAAGTATTATTAAATACAATTAAAAATTAGAAAAGGAGAGATAACGTGCAGTTGTCTCTTTCACGGTTAATTATAACCGTTTAACTATGGTTTAACTCCAACAGTTACTAGAGCGTGAAAAACTTATTTTTGACCCCCTTTGTAGCGATTAAACCGAAATTTCACATACGTGATACGTCTAATATAAACTTAGCGTCAGAGTGATAAATATGATTTAGAAATCGAATAAAACTTGTGTAAGTATATTTTGTATATAATATACATATATAAGTATCTACGTAAAACTTAGAAAAGCTCGGTAAATACATATTATAGAGTTACCCAGTAATTTAAATTATAGAGTAAACCTCTTGCATTAGACCTTATTTAATATTTTATAAGGCCTTTCAAAAGTAAAACCAAACAATTCTGCACTTGAAGTCGTGGTCGATCCATAGATAATATTCATTGTTAAACAAATAAAATTAATTTCTTGTAATGTACAAGGTTAACCAACGAACAATTAATGTCGAAAGATATAAAAATATATTGTTTAAATACTCAGCAGACTTAAGTTATTCCATGTTTAGTATTCCACCTATTACGTCAGTTAAGTAATGTAAAATATTCAAACATAGTCATTGAATATTTGCAAAGTCGAAGTAAACAATACACAGTTCATATTTTTTTAATACGCCTATAAGTGTATCAACTTATTAAACCTACACGTCTTTAAAAGTACTAGAGATCGCCCTGTGGTTGAAATTCGCCCATAAGTAAACTATTATAAATGTGAAAGTTTGTGCGGATGGATGGATGTTTCCTGCGACAAACGCGAACGCGACAGACCAGAAGGTATCAAAAATCTCGACGAAGGTGGTGTTTTAGCACCTTCTCGCTTTTCGCGCTTATGCTGGGGGATGTAAGATATTCAGGTCGTATCCTGGTGCCAGTGTAGCGGTTATAACAGGCTAGCATTAAATCTAGCCTACATTAGCATAGCTTGAGCTGACACGAGGAATGCCAGTACATGTGATTATAATAAGTTATGCGTTTACCGGAGACTGCGCAGTTGCTCACCCACTTACACGAGTAGTTGTGGGGTGAGGGGGAGGGGGGATATTTCGTAGGTAACTCGTAGCAGAAATAACAGCCTAAGGCTACGTCGCTACGAGCGTTTTTTTGTCGTCGCGACAGAAAAATCTGCACTGTAAACAGAACTGTGCACTAAAACATTATTCTGAAAATCGTGTAGAGTTGTCAAATCTGATATTTGAAACTTTACACTTCGATTTTCAGCCCTACTGTATTAACTCAGAGTTCTATTTACAGTGCAGTTTTTTCTGTCGCGACCACAAAAAATACGCTCGTCGCTCGTGGGCACGAGGGCTTACGGCCGAATACTGAAACGCTAATGGAAATTAAGAGCCCTCTTATTCACAAACTGTCGCTGTCTCTGCTAGCCGAAATGACAGGGACAGCATGTGGCTTGAGCATCACTTAATTTAACTATTGTTTCAGTATTCGGCCGTTAACATATCCAAATGAATTCTGATGATCCCAAAGACTTTTTATTCATCAACCACTCATGTATGTACTTGCTACTAGGCACTTCTAGAACGAGGATTTCTCTTCAATGTGAGTAAAATTAGACAGTAGAATGTAGTATGTCCCTCTTCTTAAAATTTACACAAAGGATAAGCTATTCAATGTCGCTGTCTTTGTCCGGCAAGTAACTTTTCCAACGTATCAGAGAAAGACAGCTACGTTAAAAGCTTATCCGTTGTGTAAATGTTATATTAGTAAGGGGGTTAAACGTTAGTATAATGGCATTTTCCTCTTGGATTTTCTCTGAAAAATTGATGAAAAAACAAATCGGCAAGTCACCATACCTTTACTGCCTGGTAATTAAAATACGTGGCCACAAAATGTTAATTGTAAGTTGTACTTTATGAACATAGGAACAAAAAAAAGCAATAATATCGGGAAATATAAGATAATAATTGATTAAATATAACCTAACCTATTGTTCAATAAATTTCCCCAGTGGCGGTCATTTTTCTTGGTATAAATATATATATAGTATACAGGGATCTATTTCACACCCCAAGTATTTTTTTCACAAAACTAGTACTCAACTATTGAACTATAGAATAAAAAAATAACTATAACCTACTCCAATAAAAATAAATCTATCTATTAGGCCACTAGATGGAGATTTTATGCCTCAAATTGACAATTTACAGCATGATAACCATAGACTATACAGATATGATGACAACGACTACCACAGATAAGTACGTATTTTTTACATGAATTCTCTGATATTACGAGATTCATAACTTTTTATTCCCAAGTCCTAAAAACATAATATTTTTTTTATATAATAAATTTTAAATACTTTAAACCACATATGTTCGAAACTTGGCCGCTCTTGATGGAAAATCGGGCAAGATTCGCCAGTGTCCTTTGAAGGTCATATACGTCACATAAACATATACGTCATTTTAAATTAATTCTATTTACATAATAGCTTCTGCGATTTAGAATAATTTCGCGATGCCTGAAATGCTTAGGGCAAGATTGGAACCACAATGCCATGTAGCTAAGTTCTCAATTAATGTTTAAAACTATCGTTGACTATCCGTACACCTCGAAGGCGGAAAATGCCTTCACTTCCTCTTATTATTAGGCACAATCTTTAGGCCCATGTTTCGGAGGTTTGACGTGACAAGCACACAAACGTCTGTTCGGTGCGTATTTGTAGTGTGAGCCAGCAAGGCCGCGGCGAGGACGGACGCCAGCCGTGACGAAACGTCGCGTGACGTTTGAACTTTCGATGAAGGGATAGGGCAAATGTTTTGAAATGTCGTGGCAAAAGAGATGTCTCTTACCAGGGCAAAAGTACCGTGGTGACGAAAGAGACATTAAGTCAATAATTAAACGGCCAAGAACGATGAAGATTAATTTGTAAACGAGTTCTACCGTCTAGTCATTTCGAAAGAGGGCCAAAAACGACACAGATTATTATGTAAAAAACCTTCAGGGTCAGTTCACACCGCGACGATACGCAGCGGCGCTGCATTTTTAAAATAGCTATTTTAAATTGTACCTACTTTATTCACTACACAAAAAGAAACACGTTTCATATGACATCGGTCATACACTGCACATGCGCTGTGCAGCGCGGTGCAACTTGACATTCGAACTGTTACAATGAAACGTGTATCATCTTGTGTAATAAAAAAAGATCAATTTTGAATAGCTATCATAAAATTGCAGTAATATGTCGCGTATCGTTTCGTTTAGGTCTGAATTGACTCTTAAGTAACATCGTCAGAGGCTTTTATTAACATTTTGGAGACTTCGAACTCGGTCAAATTATATTGGTACACAATTTGGTACAGTCAAAACTCAACCGTATTGACTCAACCAGTTCTTAAAATCATAAAACCGTCTCGGAGCCCAGGTAGCATTTCGTCCACAGGCAATGGTGTGTATCGAAGCACACGACAACATCATTACACGTGTATAATAAGCTTAAAAACCAACCATTAATTATTATATATAAGCTAAAACTGAAAAACTAATAAGTGAGCTTCGCCCTGGATTAAAACTAGGGATGTTAAGGAGCTCCGTAGCCGTTAGTATATAGTCCGTTGCGTAACCGTAACCGAAACGAAATAAACGTGGAATCTAAATTCTGTATCTTACTTTTGAAATTATTAAAAAATCTATTATCCTTATCCGAAATTAGCGGATATTCAAAAATAACTACGTAAACGGTATAATATTTATCTCATATTCGTATCCGTATTCCGTACCCAGATACGAATTTTTATATCCATAACATCCCTCGTTAAAACTAGAAAATGCTTGCAAAGCAACCTTAGCAGTTGGCGCTCACGACCTCTGATTAATCTCTGACAGATGCATTACTATCACTCATTAGCCTGAGGAAAAATTTGTTTATGCCTAGCGTGGTCTCTAAAGGTAGCCTCCGCGACCTTTTGAGACCGCAACCCGCGACTGCGACCAGCAAACCAGCCAATCAGGTTATCTAGCTACGCTCACCGGTCACAAGAGTCGAATGTCAATGTCATATATTAATTAGGTCATTGTAAAGGATGATGATAAAGTCGTTTTTTTTTTAAACATAATATATTTATTTCATCAAAGTATATACCATTGCTATCTATGGACTTTTGCCATCTCATAGGTAGTTAGTTCATTGATTCCTTTACTAAAAAACCATTCGGACAGGAATCAATAAAATCTTTGAAGGCGCTTTGGACTGCTCCAACGGAGTTGATTTTTTTCCCTTGCAAGAAGTTATCCAATTTTGAAAAAATGGTAATCTGTTGGAGCAAGGTCCAAGGATTACAGTGGATGTCTTAGACATTCCAATTGAAGCTCCTCTAATTTGGTAGCCGTCTGTTGTGCAGTGTGTGGTCTAGCGTTGTCTTGAAGCAGCAGTGGCCTAGAGCGAATGACCAACCTTGGTTGTTTAGCAGCTAGCTTTTCCATTATGATTTGCATTTGCTGGCAATAGACATCTGCCGTAATCGTCTGGCTAGATTTAAGAAAGCTGTAGTGAACGACACCAGCACAAGTCCACCAAACGCTCACAAGTAACTTTTTTTGGGTCAATTTTCGCTTGGTGCCGCTTTGGCTGGTTCGCCAGGGTTCAGCCATTGCGATGAGCGTTTCCGACTATCGTACAGGATCCACTTTTCATCACAGGTAATGAAGGGATTTAAAATCCCTTCATTATTGTGTTTGTTGAGAAATGTAATGCAGCAGTCGACGCGCGTTTGTCGGTTTGCTGCACTCAATTCATGAGTTTCCACACCCACCTTTCAAGCTTTTTTACCTTTCCAATTTGCTTCAAGTGGATTAAAACAGTTTTATCTCTAACACCGCAGCCTGCAGCTAACTCGGACATGGTTTGCGATGGATCCGCTTCCACAGTAGTCTTCAATTCTTCATTATCAAATTTGGTCTCCGGCCGTCCATGGGGCTTGTTCTGCAGGTTGAAATTTCCAGAAAGAAAACGTTGGAACCAAAAACGCACTGTGTTTTCTTTTGCGACACCGCCGCCATACACATCATTAATCCTTCGAGCCGTTTCTGCAGCACTGGTGCCACGGTGGAACTCGTACTCGAAAATAATACGATATTTCATGTTTTCCATTTTGTAAACAGAGTGACGCAAAGAAAAAACCAAAAGAGGAAAAAACAAATGAATTACGGTTTTCGAAACACAAATGCATGAGTAAATATAGCGGTATAAATTTGAAATAGGAATTCCTAACCAAAGAAGATATATTTGGGATCAAATTGGCCAGCACGACAAAACGCCAATTTCATATGACAGCTTGACCCTTAGATTTTCAACTCTATTGTACTAGCACAGAGTTCTATTTTCAGTGATCTGAATTTTCCCGGGCCCGCCGGATTCCGGATCAAATAGTCCCAGCCTTAGTCTTTTTATCGCCTCTATCGCCCATATCTATTAAGTTTTCATCATACTAGGGTAGTTACTTATATTTAGAGTACGGCAGAATCGAAAATATTTTTTTTCGTTAAACTCGATTTAGAATAATTGAATGGGATATTTTAAATTCTACGCTTATCTTTTCAAACAGTTGAAACCAAGTTTCTAGTGACAGAATTATGTAGAATATCATCGTTAGTACGACCGGATAAATTGAACAAACACCGCAATAAGGCATTAAGGTGTAATGACAGGAAGTGGGCTGCTCGAACAAAGTCAAGGCCAGAACAGTGGTGCTGACTGCTGTTGCATAAGACGGCCTGAGCGAGGTGAATGTTGTATAATGTGGGGTCATCCTGGCCTGTGGATAATGAGGCCTCATATATATAAATATGGTAATGGTATTTTTGATGCAATAGTATTCGAACCATTCTAGTCTAGTAAAAGCAACCTAAGGCTCAATTCACGCCGAAACGAAACGATACGTACGTACGACAAGATATTAAGATTAAGATGGCTTTTCAAGATTGAACTTTATTAATTACGCGGGAAGATACGTTTCATTGTAAGAGTTCAAATGTCAAGTTGCACCGCTGCACAGCGCATGTTCACAACGCGACGATTCGCGACGCTACTCAGCACCACGTATCGTCGCTACTCAGCGCCGCGTATCATCGCGGTGTGAACTGACCCTAAAGAAAGTTCAAACTAATTCTTAAGTTTGCGCTCAACAACACCTTTTGATACATGATAATAATATTATGTATTTTAATTTATATTTTTTTTAATTTATACTTTGCTGTATATTTTGACTCATTTGACTTTGTAATAATATTTTCAAAGATTTTTATTATTTGCTGTTTTTTCTCATTTAGCATTTTTATTTTTACCTAAGTACATTATTTTGGTAATTAATTAAGGATCTTACCTATTACATATTAGGTAATGTATAAATACAAATATTATGTTCGTTAGTTTTTTGTTAACTCGCGTCAAATCAAACGCTCTTTACTATTTTTTGTTTTGTTTTTGTCGGGAAATAAACATTAAGTATTCATCCTTAGATTTGTTATTAAAAAGGAAATAAAAAATGAGCAAACTATTTAGCAAGGAGAATGGTTCTGTTCAGATAATAATTGTCTATGTAAAAACATTACATACTTGTACAAACCCATCGATACAGAAAGTGTAAAAAATTTATATTTTCCAACACGATTCTTGAAACAATTACCTTATAAAATGGGTAGTTGCTGATAAAGCCATTATTTTGGGATTGTATTGCCCGTTCAAGTAGATACTTTCACTTGTGGAAAAATATTAACAAGAGTTATATTGATAATTCTTGATGAAATAATTAATATTGACAAGTATTTTCTTTACAACAGAACCCAAGTTCATGTGTGCCATATTTAAAGACGTTGCCGAATGCCGAATTAAATGTAATTACCGGGACGTTATAACGACCCTAAACAGGTAGATTATACCCACCGCCAGTCGCCATGTTGCGGACAGCCAAAATTAAATTTCGAATTTAATAGCGAGTTTTGGTTAACATTATTCGCTTGTTTTTTTTTTTTGAAGTTATCATTTCTTGAGCGTGCTAGTGAAGATGAAGACATAATATTTTTAATTGCTTTGCTTGTACCTAAATATCTATGATCTGCACTCTTTTTAACCGACTTCCAAAAAAAGGAGGCGGTTGTACGTTCGGCTGTATGTATTATTTTTGTGTATGTTCAACGACAACTCTGTCTGTTGACCGATTTTCAAGATTATTTTTTTGATGTAAAGGGTATACTTCGAAATTGGTCCCGTTTTCACAAAAGTGGTGACCTGATGATGGGATCCACGAGGAATCGAGGGAACTCCTCAAAATTTATGTGGACACATATAGTGATTTCGACTTTTTCTGAAGTAACCCAAGCAAATGCTACCAAAAAGTAAGATTTTGCACCAAGGTATACCCTGGATCCAAAAGTACTGAACAGAACTCCTGACTCCTTATAGTTAGATACATGTTTGGGGATTTCGGCGTTGCTTATAGAACTGCAAACATAAGCCACTATGTCAATTAAAGTAATCATCATCATCACCACCATCATCACACCATAAATCATGACATAATGATGATATGATAGGTACTTCTCATAATATTTTACACCGACACGGATATCTTTGAACATTACTCTGACGTTTATGAACCGATTTTCAAAATTCTTTTTTTTTAATGTATTGGGTATAATCCGATATTGGTCTCGTTGTCACCATAGCGGTGACCTGATGATGGCATCCGTGAGGAATCGAGGGAACTCCTCGATATTTATATGGACATATATAGGGATTATGACTTTTTCAGAAGTAACCCAAGAATATGCTACAAAAATCATTTTCATGTAAAATGATGCCAAGACTCGCAGTGTCTAAAAGCTATCAGATCTCTCATCTCATGTAAAACCAAGCTTCTGACTCTACAAGCGTAACTTCACAAACTCTACAACTTAGTCAAGAAATGTGGCCTGGCCTTTCGCTACACTTGGGCGTAAGGTGAAAAATTGACTGATTGTTTTCTTCTGTTATACCTTCTACCCGTATTATGGTCAGTTTTTTTTAGACTTTTTTTTCTCATTTAAATACGAAGTTTAATACTAATTCTCTAAATCCCTTGTAGCTATCGGTATTTTAATGGTCGCTATTCGCAGTTATTGGTCCATGACCCGCGATACCGACCGTGTTTAAGTATGATAATGTATGGCCATAAGAAGACTTCTTGTTTCATCTCCGATCGCACAAAAACTTATCGATGTACATCCATCAATTTGTATGTATGTATTATGTATATGTATGTATGGATGTAATTCAAAAAGGACAGTACCGGTCATGTATTTTTATGATGGCCATGTATGGGCAGATCTGGATGTTTTTATTTAACTAAACGCGCACCGTGTATAATGTCTTTATATCTGACTATTTTTAGATGTATTCGAAATTCGAATTCCTAGAGGTTAAAAGTAAATTTTTTAACTACAAAATATATCATTGCAATAGCCAAATTGTTAAGACATGTTTTAGTTATTATTAATCGGACAAATTTACCTACAGTTTGTTCATACCTCCTAGGCTATGAAAGACTATTACTTATAGGTATTAGGGTAATAGGTATAGGCACATAACTTATGGTCCTTAATAGCAAGGTTTTAAGCTAAACAATCTGAGATCAATGTAATTAAAGGTCCGTTGACCTATGCGTAAGCGCAGTAGATAAGCCACGACTTACGCATATGCGATGTGGGAAAGGAATGAGGTGCATGCATTTGCGTAAGCTCATTTCCTTTGTGCGTAAACGAGGTATGTGGAAGAACAATATGTACGTCTAAATGATGGACAATAACAAGTATGTACCAGTTAAAAAACTATATTTAATCCAAAGAAAAAAAAATCTATCCAAAAAATCATTTTAGACATTGTTATTAGAATATTAAACACTAAGGGAATCCAACTTTTGCATTTTCACATGGCAAAAAGCATGCAGTCTTCCTATAGAAAGACAAAAGTTCTCAGAAGTTTTTTCTCCTTACTGAGAAGACTTCCAAAATCACCGGACAAAGGCTCTAGACGCTGTACAAAACCAGGTAACCCGCGACAAGGTAACCGCCGGGATCCCGTACGAGTGCAGGAAGCGGACCCGATGCGTCATGCCCCAACAACGAGACAGGGCTGCCTGTCGTTTTTTTTTTATTATTGATTTATTTATTTATTTTTATTTATTTGAGTTGACTTTTTTGTTGACATTTACTGATTTTCTAATTTTCTATCAAAGTATAAAGTTGACCATAAGAATAAATGATTACACGATGCCCGCCATCACAGACTACAAATTCAGGATTGTCAGGAATCGGCTACTTCTATGTTGCAAATTTTGAAAAGTGGAATAGTTGCTGTAACGTAGAAGCTAATTCCCTTATGTTAGGTTTAACCAAGCCTTGCTTTGGATATTTTAAATGCAAGCTACTTAACCAATTTCCAACTAGAATGCAATCTTCAGAACAGGAAACAAAGTCGGTGGCAACCCTAAATCCTTCACACTCCACTTGCTCATGCACAAATTGATCGTGCTTCGTCCCGCTCGCACGGCCCATCTCGCTCGCACTAACTGTGGTCGGACAGTTAGGCGACGCTAAGCGCTCACTAATACCATCAATATTGACAACACTACTTATATTATACTATAGGTTGCTTGAGCACTCATTGTTAAGAGTCCAGTACTCACGAGTGTGCCGACTAAATATGGGCTCGGCAAAGTGTCATCTGCGCATAATCCGTCATCTGGACATAAAGGCCCTAAGTTCATCAATGGTAGCTTTCGGCAGCCAATATTCTGCATACAACGTCAATACAATATTGATAAGATTACTATGTACTCGTGATGCAGACAGTCATCTGTACAGTGTGTTGGTTGGTTGGTATCGAATTGGTTACCATTGTTTGCCGCTAGAGGCGTTCGATGGCATACAAATTGTACTTAACTTCTTCGCGGCGAGCAGGGACAAAAACTCGCACACAGCCACTGTACAGATGACTTTTTGCAGATTGTCTATCTGTCAGCGAATTTAGTGCTAAGATCTTAACCCTCTCCAATGAGGGTTTGTGTAAGCCAAACCCCATTAACAAGATTAGACTCTACCTTCCTCAAGTAGAGACTCTGTAAACCTTTTTTATTGTAAAGTATATTGCATCTTGTTCATTTATCACGACCACAATATCCGACATGTACATTGTACACCGATGCGCCCAAGGCCCGGCCCTCCCTCTAGAATAAAGGGCATGACAAATTCACTGAACTAGATTTCATACAAACGTCAAACGTTGTGGTGATCTTTGTTGCATATGAAAACTTAAAGTTAACTCTAGATTTATGAATAAATTCATAAATATTATACTTTCAAAGTTTATAATATCTCTAAAGGACATACAAGCTTTAAAATGTGAAACATACTCAATTTTCACCTATGTTTATTGATAAGAGCCGCCCCACATAAACTGGGATGGGAACATTTTTACCTGTGTGTCAATATTTCTATATTAGATAAGATATCATTGAAAGTTACTCAATCTCTGTTCTCTAGAACATAATGGAAGGCGAGTACCCTACACGGCAAAAATAGTTTTCCCTATTTCAATAGATTTAATTGTATATTTTGCCTTTTAAAGGCCATTTATACTCACGTTATAGTTGATACTATTTAAAATTAAAAATTGCAAAAAGATGTATGTAATAGTAGAAGCCAGAACATTTAGCATCTAGTTATAAATTATACTCACGCTGAAAGCCTCACTGTGTACGAGGCGAAAAACTCAATGATTCAATCTGCGCCAATAAAGTTTTCTCCGCCACAAAAACTGTTCCCACACCACAAATACTTGTCGCTGCCATTGAATCTAAAAATCTTGAATCTACGTTTGATGTTTAGTTCTGCAATAATCACATTTCATTTTCTAGTTAAAAGTTTAAGTCCCTACCAAAAACTACAATACTTCCAAGTACCTCTTCCATGTTTCTAAAGTAATGCAAACATTTAAAATACCTAGCGGTCGCCCTGAGGTCGAAATTCGGCCATAATAATTCATATAATTTTTAAGTTTGAACTTTGTTATCTAATACGATATTTTAAATAAATTTAAATGTTTAATTTGTATAAACATTTAAATTTATTAAAAAAAAAAAACACTAACACTGACGTGTAACGAAATTAATTTATCTATCATATTATATCTATAAAATTTGTATGATCTATCAATCGCTCGGTAGTGTGTACCTATTAATAATAATGTGATGTATCATAGTGTGTGTTTTTGTTGTTATTTTTATGAATTTTATGTATTTCTAAGCATTTTTTTAAAAATATTAGCTTTCTGCACACCTCCCTCCATATAAACTTTAACTGTGCCAAATGTCATATTCCTCCGTTCTCACAATTCTCTTAAAACTGTACAGAAAGTTTTTCTTCAAGTATATTAACGTATATACATATATATGACATAAAATTTGGAACTGCTACGTTGAATAAACCTTAAACAAAATTTTGTTTTTGACAAAATGTAGTATTTGAAAAATACGAATTTATTAGGTTTGTACTTTTATGATTTCTTCCTGCGTTAGATCCTGAAGTCTTAATAAAATAACATGAGATACATTCTCTTGCTCTGTAACTAATAAATGAGCTGAAACAATGGCTTGTGGGCTGTGGCCAACACGTTTATCTACGCACGTCTGTCTGTCTGTTGTTAGAAAGTGCGAACACTGGATAATTAGATACTATAATAGGTCCGAACAAGCCATTATCCCGACATACTTGATTTGAGTAACACATGCCCACTCGCACGGATCCACAGACAGTTTACATTTACCTACTGGTGACTAGTGAGACGCGCATCGGGCTATCAAAATCTAAGTCATCAAAGTTTGTGAGGATGGATGGATGGATATTTGTTTGTTATTCTTTCACGCAAAAACTACTGAACGGATTTTGATGAAATTCGGTATGGTAGTAATTTAAGCTCTGGAATAGGATAAATTATAACAATTTAAATAGGATAGGATAGGATATAAATTTTAACTATAACACATAGCATACTTTTTATCCCGGATAAAAAAAATGTGTTCCCGTGGGATAGGTACTGTATTTACGCGGGCGGAGCCGCGGGCAAAAGTTAGTCTTTAATATTGAAGTAACAGTAACGCAAAACGTTGAAGTTACTCTATTGTGAAACGGCATTGTAACGATGATTATCTTATACTTTAAACGAGCAGTTCTTGTATATGATCTCTTGAGATAATCTGAATCTCGGAAACGGCTTCAACAATTTCCATTAAGTTTAGTACGCAGGGGGTTAGTGGGGCGAAAAATTGATCTAGCTAGGTTTCATCCCCAGGGTTATCGCGAATTTTAGTTAGTCGCGAAGTTTATATAAGTATATTATATTTTTTATTTCGTTGCGTGATAAAATATATGAGTTATTTTGTTCTTTACTTGTCAAAGCGCGTGGCTCATCTACGTATGTATTGTACTTTTTGCGTTGTTCGCAAATTGGTGTCTCGGGCTCGATTCCCGGTCAGAATAATATTTTTGTGATTCTTCTTCCATCGTCATAATATGTTAATTCTTTCCAGACTTCTAGAATTCGGCGCTAGCTCGGTATCCCAGGTACCTACTTGTTATTAATACGCCATCGTTCCTATCCATGGTTATTATGGTCCCAGTTTAACATTACTTTTTGGCAAGTGCAAGCTCAACATTGACAAGTGATTGCAAACATCGAACAAAATAAAAATGTATTCTTCTGTAATTGACACCGATTGAAACAGATTGTGTAACGCTAATGATGATGAATAATTTAGATGTCGTCGCTTCAGGCCAATACCAGGTCGCAATAATGCGGTTTAATAGGTATTTAACAACTTAATGATTCGTTGTATTGAGTTCAAAGTCAGTGGATAATTAACATTCTTGGTAACTAGTATTTTATTGGACAAGATAATAGTAATATTTGTAATTTTAGGTTCCGAAATTTTATTCCTTATCTATTTTATTTACCTCTGGGGTAACAACTATTTCAATTTCGCGTATTTCAATGTGTAGAGTTTGTGAACTTAGCCTTGTGGAGTTAAGACGTGTAGAGTCAGAAGCTTGGAAACATGAGATCTGATAACTTTTTGACAGTGCGATCTTGGCATCACTTTACATGAAAATGTTTTGGTGGGATTTCACTTCTTTTGTAAGTTGTTATGATAATATTTTTTGACGTGATAACGTCTTATAATTCGATGGAGCCGGCTCGGCTGCACGAACGAAAAAATATGACTCATGCGTTACCAAGTACCGTTACCAAGTACCAGCGTTACTTCGTATTTTATTATTATTGTTGTTGTTGTTGTTGTTGTTGTTGTTGTTGTTGTTGTTGGCGTTGTCACGTTCAACTATCGTCAGTAAACCGACTTTACAGACAACCGATATTTTTTTAGGGTATATTTCTTGCACAACAGAAGCGCCTTTTTACTGCCCACTTTCTTATCTTGGCCTTTTTTCTTTGTTGGCTTCCTATTTACAATAAGATCAGGGCTCTTCGACTATAGCTGACTGTTGTAATACTACTAAAGTCAATATTTATATGGTGAACACCTCGCAAATTATTCACTGTAGAGAGTTCTACATAATCCCGCCCACAAGAGAACGTAGATGACCCAGTAAATTATTTGATCTGTTAAGTAAAATTTGCCCATACAGGTAATGATGATACGGTAGCGCGATTCAGCAGGACATAATATATCGATAATTGATATCTATTGGCAACATTAACTAAACTGGAATTACACATCCATTAAATAATGCAGTATCATCAAAGCGCCATCTATCGCGTGAGATGTGACGTAGATAAGAAGCATGAGGTATTAGAGGCCGGCAACGCACTTGCAACTCCTTTAGTGTCGCGGGTATTCATGGGCAACAGTAGTCGCTTTTCATCAGGTGACCCAGCTGCTGGTTTTATGTTTGCCCCCTCTTATCACATTACACTGGAACAATAATATCCTATCATATACAACGTACTACATAACAATACAAATTTTTATTATCTTTTATTTTAAATGAGCAAATCTTGTAAATATATAATATAATATTGAGAATCTCGGATATTTCAGCTACTAAGCATCAGACTTTGCGTGTTGGCAAATTGGTCGAGGGTTTGAATTCCGGTCGGACGATTTTTTTTCATTTAAATGTGGAAGACCCACGCTTCGACATGAATAGGTCGGCTCGACCGGGTAATTCCACGGCCTCACAGAAAATCAGCGTGAAATAACGCTTGCGTCGTATTTCGCCGAGTGAGTGAAGTGACCGGAGGCCCGAGGGGTGTTGGGCATTTTAAGGACTTGGAACGCAAGTCGCAACACCAGGGGAGTTACAAGTGTAATTAAGTTAAGAGTGTCCATAGGCGGTAGTTATCTACTCATTACTCATACTAATTAATATTGACCGAATCTTTTGGTGAAAAAAATATGCTTACAGAATCTATGATTTCATAAGTAATCTACTGAAGGCAAGCGTAAGCGTGATACAGCGTCAAAACACGCTCATCTGTCGGTAGCATTAAGCACTACTTGAATACACATCATTGATATTGTTTATTAGCTAAGTACTTATTTGCCTAGATGGCGCTTTTGACTAGAAGTTATATTTCTGTGATAGATTAGAAATTTTTTTGTACAAGTGGATTATGTTGTTTGTTTAAAACGCTTTTTATTTACGAAACCTAAAAACTAAAAAGACAATAACTGTTTTCTGGCTTCAAAGTCAAAGTCAAAAATTTTTATTCAAAATAGGTATTTTCATACACTTTCTGAACGTCGATCTACATGATGCCTACCACCGGTTCGGAAACTAGCCCGGCGAGAAGAACCGGCGTAAGAAACTCGCGCGGGGCCATCTTTTATCAAAAAGATGGAAAATTGTTCTTTTAAAATATAAAAAAGGCATATATAACAATGTTATGACTAAAACTACATAACAAGAGTACAATAATATATGTAATTTAGAAGTAGCCTTGCAGGGGGTCACCTCATTCCCATGGTGTGCTATCATTCATAAAATCATTAACTTTATAATAGGCTTTAGCACACAAACGTTCTTTAACTACTTTTTTAAATTTATTGATTGAAAAATTTTGAACGCTTTCTGGGATCTTATTGTATAGGCGTATACACTGGCCTTTAAACGAGTTCTTTACTTTACTAAGTCTAGTCACTGGTACATCAAGCTTATGCTTATTTCGGGTATTTCTATTGTGGTTGTCACTTTTCTTTTTGAATAGGTTTAGATTTTTTTTAACATATAATACATTTGATAGAACATACTGAGAAGCTACAGTTAAGATTCCAGTTTCTTTAAACTTCTCTCTTAATGAAGTGTTGGGGGCCAGCTTGTAGATTGCCCGAACAGCTCGCTTCTGCAGCACAAATATAGTATTTATATCGGCAGCATTTCCCCACAGTAGAATGCCATAGGACATTATACTGTGGAAGTAACTAAAATATACAAGTCTTGCTGTGTTTTCGTCTGAAAATTGTCTTATTTTACTCACTGCAAATGCTGCTGAACTGAGTCTGTCAGCCAACCCAACAATATGAGGGCCCCACTGTAGTTTTGCGTCTAAAGTTATACCTAAAAAGACAGCTGTATCTACTAGTTCCATACCTTTTCCATTCAATAGAACATTGGTTTCAGTTTGCCTTACATTTGGCAACGTGAACTTTACACATTTAGTTTTTTTGCTATTTAACAAAAGATTATTAACACTAAACCAGTGTACTATTTTTGAGAGAGCATTATTTACTTCGTCATAGCCTGAGGTTTGGCGATTAATATTAAAAGTAAGTGACGTGTCATCGGCAAATAAGACTATCCCGTTTTTTCCATTAATAAGGTATGGTAGGTCATTTATATAGACCAGAAAAAGAAAGGGTCCTAAAATGGATCCTTGTGGGACCCCCATCTCAATTTTGGTACCTGTGGATCTTTTTCCATTTATCTCAACCCTCTGAGTCCTATTTGATAAATAAGATTTTAAGAGGACGAGTGCTGGTCCCCTTACTCCATAGTGGCATAGTTTCCTGATCAATGTTGTGTGCTGCACGCAATCAAATGCCTTGGAGAGATCGCAAAAAACTCCTAGAGCATCCTGCGACCTCTCCCAAGCATCAAAAATATAACTAATCAGATCAACGCCAGCATCTGTTGTAGAGCGACCCTTCGTAAAACCAAATTGTTTATTATGTAAAATGTTATTAATATTAAAGTGTGCTAGTAACTGAGTAAGTATTATTTTTTCATATATTTTACTTAGTGTTGGCAAAATAGATATAGGTCGGAAGTTAGATGGATCCGACTTACTACCAGACTTAAACAAAGGTAAAACTTTACTATGTTTCATTAGATCAGGAAATACGCCACTTTTTATACAATCATTAAAAATAGTTGCTAAGTAAGGTGCGATAATATCGATTATAGATTTAATAACTTTCATTGATAGACCCCATAAATCTGCAGTATTCTTAATATTTAATAAATTAAAATTTTTACTTTGAAATGTATGGGAAAAAGTAATGGGAAATAAATGGGAATAAGTAATTGAAAAGTATTGTCACCAGTTAAGTCAATTATTGGTATAGTTTTTGTGACATTTTTTTCAAGAATACTAGGATCTCTCCCAAACATTTCTTGGAACAAGTTTTGTGTTTGTGAGGAATTATGCTCCTGTATTTGACTTTTCAATATATTAATTTGTGTATAGGCTTCCTCTAGTTTCCGCTTCCAAATACTAGTGTTGTTGAGAGCTTCCTCGTACTCATCCCTGCACCGGTCAAAGCTGTCTACAATTTCATGTAATTCTCTGTTTTTTTGGTACAAATCTTCATAATTTACATTTAACTTATTTAACTCAGTTTTTAAGTTACTTTTTTTTGGATAATTTTTACCATTTCTTTTTCATTATCCTCACGTTCAGAAAGCAATAGTTCATTTTGTTTCTTATACTGTTTAAGCTCCTGAAGGGTCAGACGGAGTTGCTCCTCAGTCTGACGAGCCAGGTTTCCTCTAGTCATCATGTTGATGTAAAAGAAGTTAAAAACTACGAGATAATTAGTTAATTAATTGACCAATTTCTCTATCAATGAACCAACTATCTAGTTAGCGAGCAAATTTAACACTTTCTGATACCTCCAAGCAGACCCGACCACTCTATATCTATAGATGGTGAGATATTTGCTCGGTGTAAAGCGGTCACGCAAGCTGGAGTGGGGTATGTAAGATGGTAAAGAAGATATAAGTCTATGCCAAACCTACAAGCCAACCTAACAATGAATTTTATTTTGCAAACCAGAAAAGGAAATAAGTTTAAAATTCGAAATAAACTACAATGGCAGTGGAATCAAGAATACCCAGTCCTCCTTATATGATCCTGTCACTCGATATCTATAGATGTTGAGATATTTGCTCGGTGTAAAGGGATCACGCAAGCTAGAGTGAGGTGAATAAGTTGTTAAAAATGAGTAACAAGGTCCATTAATCCCACTGACTGGCCTAAGTAACCTACGTCTTTAATTAGTTATAAACAGCTGATTTATTGCTTTCTTACAACGTTTATTATCATAGCCTATCGTCAACCTTAATCAGCATAAAATAGTTATAGATATTATTAATCTGTTTACAGAGATTTATTTAGAATTCTAAGCGTTTTTAATATAGAAAATTTGAATTACCTTGACAGCTGATCGCCGTTGACGTAAGGCACTAACTTTAAATTGCTGATTACACAAATAAACTTGTTCACAGCACTGATACTTATTATTTGTCTTATAGCTAACACTTAAAATAATATAATTATCAACGATTTGAGATAATTATAGTAAATTAATAAATAATTTTCAATTTTTTGTCGGGAGACTTTACAATGTCATGTTAACGGTAGGGTTGCCAGCAGGAAAAAAAAAGATAAAGCTTAATAATATAACATGTTGTTTTTTGAAATTTTTATTCACTTCAATTAATTAATAATCTTTTTGTATTTTTAATCAATCAATTAGTTAATAATAAATCATTATATTTATTTTAAGTTTTATTAAAAGCGCCATCTGTACGCGCGTGTTATGTACTTCATCTTAAATAGTAGTGTAAGAACGTCCCTTTAATAATTAGAATCTTACCTTTGTTTAATTTTGCGTTTAAACTACTACTACTCGGGAAATAATTATTTCAATATTACGTCAATTAGTTTCCAATGCAAGCGACGAACGACGACATAACTTAGTTCATAATATACGCGATAGATGACGTTTTCAAAGACTTAACTTTCATCCCCTAGTTTAAGGAGTTGGGGATAAAAGTTTCAATTTTGAAATTTTTTATGTTGGTTGTATACTAATACAACCTTACGTACCAAATTTCACCTTTCTAGGACATTCGGAAGTACCATATAATTTTGTTGATCATCAGTGAGTCAGTGCGAATTCAGGGGTTTTTAGATATCAATAAAATCTAAAGTATAAGACCTATACAATCAAAACTTTACATGTTTAATAAGTCCGCTATTGAGAACATATCCCGAAAATTCCATTTATCTAGTATAATCCAGAGTTATCCAAGTTATGAGGGTACAAAAAATCGACGAAACGCTTCGATAAAAGGTGGTCTGGTTGGCTTGCACTTCGCTTGGCTTGGGGACACTACCGTCACAGATTAATAATTAGTTACTCTACTGTGCCCCCAGATTTTCTAATCTGTGTCTAAACTAAGTATATATTTATTCAGTAGTAAGTTATATTGGGTTTGCAACTATATTTTATAGATTTTGCGGCCATGACTGTCGTGGCGTGGAATCGCACAGCCCATTGTGCACGACAATAACTGATAACAAGCTATTATAGTTGAGCCTTGAGTCGACTGGGCCTCAACTGGAGCATGGTGCAGGCCTGTAGACCTAGTTAATTGGCAACAAGGGAAATAAACTCAACAGACAATTGATACTAATTTTTATCTTGTAATATAAATATCGTAAGGTACTATATGTCTAAGGGTCAATTCACCCTGAAACGAAACGATATGCTACGCGGCACTGCCTTTTTAAGATAGCTATTCAAAATAGAACTTTAATCAATAAACAAGAAAATACACGTTTCACTGTAACAGTTCGAATGTCAAGTTGCACCGCGCTACACAGCGCATGTGCAGCGTATGACTGATCTCATATCAAACGTGTATTTTTTTGTGTTGTTCGAGACTCAGAGTCAACCTAACTCTCGGACTACATTATCCGAAATTTCTCCGGCCGGAAAAAAAAGCAATGAAAATAGAACTCTGCGGTAATACAATAGAGGTGTGACGAAATCGAAACGTCGAATTTTTATATTACTGCCTTGTGTTGGCATGTGCTGTTTTTACCGGCCGCAGAGATCCTGGATAATGCAGTCCCAGGCTGAGAAGACAATATATTTAAATTCAAAGGTATACCCTGGATCCATAAGCACCAGTGGCGTGCACAGGATTATGGCACTGGGTATGCGGCGAAGTACTCGGTCACAAAAACTTTTTCGTTTATAGATTTTTAGCATAGCTAATGCCAAGCGACGGATCTCTAAGTCGAAATCATGCCAACAGAGCAAGTCTTAGATGTACTACTATTCATGTACATCTTCTACGGCAACGCAGACAAAACAGCGATCGATCGTCGCGGCGGAAGAAATTCTAATAAGTAAAATAATAAGCATATTTTAAAATATTATAACTACTCACCAGTCAGTCAGCTTCAATTTTCACATATTCAAGGTTCCGGTTACTTGAGATTACTATATCCCGATGTAAATTACTAAATAATATGCAAGGAAAACTATATAATTTAATCGTGTGTACACAACCACATAACTTTTAACATGAAATTTTCGAGTTACATTATATTTTTGCTGGTTTAATTGTTGTAACTCGGGTACACACCTACCTTTAGACAGAATTTGAATCTTTTCACTGAATGACAATTGTGAGAACTTGTTATTTTTAATTTTTAATAAACACACATTATCAACTCAAACCTCACAATCAAATGTACACACTTTCAAATGTTAAAATGAAAAATCTTTTAAGAAAACTATAAATAGACAGGAGCGATTAAATTGTAAACAAACACACGAAATATGCAATATGGCCTCCGCAAACACAAAACATTTCTTCTATTTAAACAAATATAACCTTACTAAACAAAAATACATTTTCTGTTTAGATAATTCATTAGAAGTCATTTTGTTTTTAGTCGGATTATAGGCAACGAATAACTTCCGACAAGCCATTCGGCGGTTTTCGTTAGCCATCGGATACTTCGGATAGCCTGCCGCAGGAGTTACTACTATATTATCATGTCGATATTCCTGGATGTGTGCGTTTGCGAAGTATGAAAATTATACATCCATGCGATGATATGTCCTGCAGAATGCAACGGCATGAAATGAGTTGCTATTTATAAAATATTGGGCGTTTTTAAGTTATTATATTTTTTAAATTAATTTATTTACTATTAATTAAAGTCATCTAAAACGTACGAGCGTTTTATTAAAATATCTGTGAATGACAAGTAAAGCACTGCATTTCTGCCTATATGGAGCGCACGCGCCGTGATAAGCACTGAACAGAACTCCTCAGTCTTTAAAGATATCATCATCATCTTATATACAATATTTAATGGAAGCTTGGCGTTCTTATAGTATGTAGTGATAGCTACCCCCTTTTCATATATAATACGGGTTGCGTATTCGTTTTTGTGTTCATCGTTTTATGCTTCCAGATAGTTACTTAATTACGTTTTTTCTTATTTATTTGTGTACAAATGAAAGGTCGCCAACATAGAGTACGTACTAAGGCGGGTCAATAAGTCCGTGACTTTTTGAATTTCTAACCTCCTTACTGAAAAAGCAACACTACTCCTGTCAACAGGCATCTGTCAGTTGACTCCTATCAAAATTTGAACTTGCTGCGTCAGTTAGTTTGTGTTTTACAGCTATCTTTATCAGACTATCCAGTAACTTAAGGAAACAATGGAAAAAAGTGAATTTCGTGTGCTTATTAAGCATTATTTTTTGCGAAAAAAAACCATTACCGAGACCAAGGCTAAGCTTGATAAATACTATGGGGACTCTGCACCATCGATTTCAATGGTAAAAAAGTGGTTTACTGAATTTCGTTGTGGCCTTACAAGCACTGAAGATGCCGAACGTCCTGGACGCCCAGTTGAGGTCTCTACACCCGAAACAATCGAAAAAATTTACGATATGGTGTTGGCCGACCGAAGATTGAAAGTGCAAGAGATTGTGGAAGCCATAGGCATCTCGTATGGCTCAGTGGTTTCAATTTTGAATGATCACTTGGGCATGAGAAAGCTTTCCGCAAGATGGGTGCCGCGTTTGCTCACAGTCGACCACAATCGCAATCGTGTAACAACTTCACAGGAAGGTTTGGCGTTGTTTAATCACAATATGGAGGAGTTTTTTAACCGTGGACGAAACATGAATCCATCACAATACACCAGAGACCAAACAACAGTCAAAACAGTGTGTTTCTAAGGGTGAATCGGCGCCAAAGAAGGCCAAGGTGGGTTTGTCAGCCAATAAAGTTATGGCGACTGTTTTTTGGGATGCACGTGAGATAATCCACATTGACTATCTTCAAAAGGGAAGAACAATTAATGGGGAATATTATGCCAACTTATTGGACCGCTTCAATGAGGATTTGAAAAAAAACCGACCTCATTTGGCCAAGAAAAAAGTTCTTTTTCACTAAGACAATGCAAGGGTGCACACATGTGCAGTTGCCATGGCAAAAATCCATGAATTGGGCTATGAATTGCTCCCACATCCACCCTATTCTCAAGATTTGGCTCCGAGTGACTACTTCTTGTTCCCAAACCTGAAAAAATGGCTCTGTGGAAAAAGATTTGACTCCAATGATGAAGTCATCTCGCAAACAAAGGCCTATTTTGAGGACCTCGACAAATCATATTTTTTGGAAGGGATAAAAAAATTGGAGAAGCGTTGCACAAAGTGTATAGTGCTCAAGGGGTACTACGTTGAAAAATAAAATGATTTATTTATCAAAAAATCTGTGTTTTATTCCAAAAGTCACGGACTTATTGACCCGCCCTCGTATTTTGAATGTTTGAGGACAATAATCGGGGGGGATGCCAACAATAGTTCATCTCCCCCTGCCTCCTCACTCGTATCTAAAAGGAAATATTATGAAAAAATTAGTAATGAATGGCGCCATATAAGAGGGCGCCTCATAGGACATACCACATCAAATATAGATAAGTACTTGTCTGATGATGAAACAACGATGTATTTAATGACTAAACTAGATAACAGCTGATAGCAGATTAAGTGCAGTGAGCTCATTTGTGAGTCGTCAGCGAGATTTAATGAGTCTCATCAGTGGGATAAACAAGAAGATCACATTTCTAACCTACTAGTAAGTCATTGTGTAAATGGCATTGTGAAGTCAGGAGAATATAGATGAAATTAAATGAAAAAATTTATGAAAATGTTTATTTAACAAAGTTACATACAGTGATGTTTTCTTATGCCCATGCATTAGGCAGAGCCTGTCACGCAGGTGGCAAAAGACACAATGACTCAGATTTAAGACGCTATTGTCATTATTCTGAGCACAATTAGTCGCATGTTTACAAGTGAAAGGCATCAGTGCTTATGATATTAAAGGCATTTCTTTTTTTCATTTACTTAAGGGCGCGGTTTCAAAATGTGGTCTTTTACAGCGGCCTAGTACGGACTAACATTCTTTGAAAATGTTTTGTGCAATAAATCCAGACTGTGACCAAATAAAATAAACCTTATTGCCACGCATTAATATTCATGTAGGTATACTCGTAATAGCAAAACACGTGAACATTTTGAGGAGACATTGTTGTACTTTTCCAAATAAGTTTTTTAGCAAATTTTAAGGTGATTATATCCGCTATCTTTGGGTAGTTTTAAACAAACAAAGTAAGCTTTATAACAGCAGAAAAGTGATCCTAAACAAAACTCCTTTTTGGTAAATTTTGTGGTTTTTTTTTTAAATATTTGAACGTGACGTTAGTTTTGCAGGATTTGGTTTCATTTTGTCGCAAAATGGATCGAAAAGCAGCCAATTTATGTCTAACTAGCTTTTGCCCTCGGCTCCGCCCGCTTAAATACTCCCACGGGAACACTGTACTTTTTCGGGATAAAAAGTAGTTCGGCTTAAAATGTGTTAATCCAGAGCTTAAACTATTACCATACCAAATTTCATCAAGATCCGTTCAGTAGTTTTTGCTTGAAACAATAACAAATATCCATCCATCCAAACAAACTTTCAGATTTATAACAGTAAGTAGGATTTGTCAACGTGCCCTTAATTGACGTTTTGTATTGTTTACATTTTTTGCGTTTATTGGTTTATATACATTTGTTTCATGATAGTCACATGAAACAGCACATTTTTTTATCACTACTAAGATGACTCTCCAGACACGTAAAGAGAGTATAAAATAAACTCGCTTACTCGTTACCACCACAATGACAACATTACTTTTAATGTCTTTCTTAGAGAACATAATCTGGAAAGTGCTGACAGCTGTTTTTGTTTCAGGTCCAAATAGCTGAGTGAAAGTAAAATGGTTGTTTTATTGCCTCGAAATGTGAAAATTTAAGAAATTCATTTATGTGAATGTGTATTGTGTAGTGAGCAAAACAGTGTTCGTTGCAAGTGTACGCGTATGATGTACGGATATGGATGAGGTAAAGGTACACAAGACGTGCGTGCGGGTGCACTCGGCTGATGACGATGAGTCCCGGGATGAGGTGGACTATGACCTGCCCAAGAAGAACCCTTTTGTCCGGGTATGTACTCGCATTTCTCTGCTATACATAATTTTAGACATTGACTTAGGTAGATATAGAGTATAGACTCTTCTTATTAACAACACAAGTTTTCTGGGGCATTAGGATGAGTATATTTATCTGTAAACAATAGATATACTATAGGTACACTGAAGTAATGGTACAAATGAACGTTGTCTAAAACCTGTAATGTTACATCCAGTGAATTACATTCTCCAATGATGCGAATCTCTCTCGGGAATTGCATGGGTCGTTTTCACCGTGCGGCGAGTCGCTTGACAAATCGCCTTGCCTTTTTTGTTGGCAAAATTGCCTTGCGACCTAGCCAAATTGTCATTTTCCCCGTGCGGCGGAAATTGTGTGCCGAAAATGGACACAAAAATACGTAGTATGTACATACATATCCCACAAGGGCCTGTTTCACAATCTACTGATGAGAGTCAGATAGCTTATTTGCATGTTTTGTCTCTGTCGCTCTTGCAAATAAGCTACCCAACACTTATTTAAAAAATTGTGAAACAGGCCCTTACAATGTTCTAACAAGTGTTGGATAGCTTGTTCGGAAGTTTTGTCAATGCTTACTTTATATAGAGCGACAGAGACAAAACATACAATTGAGGTATCTGGCACTAATCAGTAGATTGTGAAATGGGCCCTTAATGTAATAATACCTACAGCTAAAACGTTTACATTTCAACTTACTCTGGGGTTAAAATTAAGAAGAGTTTTATAAACTAAAGTTTCAAAATTTCTCTATATAGAGCTTACGAAACTATAAGTATATTAATCAAGTGATAGAATATGTAAATGTCATGTGTTGTCGTTGTTGTTGTTCTTTGTGTTGTTGCTAAAGGTCCTTACAGAGGACAGAGAGAAATGGCGGAAGCTCCATCGACAAGAGCCGACCTTAAATCAAGAGAGAGCTACGAAAGATAATGAGACAATAAATTACATATATACATCACTGACATGAAGCTGAGGTCTGCGGCGATGTCTGCACCGTTTGGCCTGCGTAGTGCGTGGGCTCGACCGGTCGGTTCCGTTGCTTATCCATGTGGACTACTGTGACAGATGACGCACGAGCACCGGCGAGGAAAGGTCAATGACCACGCTCAAATTTCGCAAGCTTCGTATGCGATCTCGAACGTTGTCGCAACCACTTTTTATCGACAATAATAATTGAATGCAAATACGCAATCACAACAGTCATAAATCTTTGGAAGCGATCAACGATATATTATTTTGTGGCGACAAAATGCCTGTTAAAGCCTATGATAATTACTCTAAGAATAAATTCAACGATATTTCGCGTTGGCTAATTTTTTATGGAAGAGGAGCTGTGCTCCTATAGCGACAGAGAATTCTATTAAATTAGCACAATAACTTCGTCGGCTTTCATCCGAAGATTGTTTGTTCTGCATTAATCACACCATTGCAGAATAAACGATATGCGGAGACAAGGTGGATTTAATAGATATAATATCACCGACCGATTCGATTTCGATCTCAGAAACCCGGAGTATCTCCTTAGATAAGTCAGGTCAGCTCACACCGAATCGAGACGATACGCGACGCAGCGCTGCATTTTTTAGCTAGCGATTCATTTTCGTTTGCCACAGCGGCGCCGCGCTATGCACAGCGGAGCAATTTGACATTCGAACTCTCGCAATTAAACCTTTATCTTCTTGTGTAACGAATAAAGCTAAAAATTTGAATCGCTATCTAAAAAATGCAGCGGCGCGTCACATGTCTACTCCTTCGTTGTGAACTGACGCCAAGGCTGCCTATTAATTAATTATTATACCCAACAATAATACGATTCACAATTATCTTTCTTAAAATCTGTATTGTGTGTTTTCCTTGGGTTTCCCGTTTCACTTTAGTTTTCCTGATACACTCATAGGTCATAATACATAAGAGAACGGGGAAATTACCGTTCAAAATACAGTACAAGTTTTTTCTAATATTTCCTCGACACCGCGCGTGGACAACGCAAGTGGTTCCGTGACCACTCTCACTAAAAACTACATTTTGCGAATTCGCCATAGTTCTACTGGACTAGATTTTCGTAGTCATGCGGGAAATAAACCAGCATGGAACCCCAGGAAACCTAATAAGTCCATAAGAAAGGTTACTTTTATAACTAAGTAACTTTCTTCGTTCTTAACCCACCGTTTATTTTACAACAGGTAGGTATAGGTGATAGGTAAAACAATTCATATAAACGTTTTAGGGTTCCGTAATACATAAGGAACCCTTATAGTTTCGCTCTGTCCGTCCGTCTGTCTGTCTGCCTGTCCGCGCTTCTAGCTTCTGTAATTATGAATATAAACGGATGAAATTTGGTACAATTATAGACTGTGTATATATATCTCGGTTTTGGCATCATACAATTATAATAACTTTATATATTAGGGGTGGGGCTCTCCGTAAATGTGAAGTGGGGATGAAAAATATTTTTTCATTCTACCCCATCGTGTGGGGTATCGTTGAATAGGTATTTTAAAATAAAGGCAAAGTTTCATACATGACTTTTTTTACAAAGTAAACCATTTTCGTGTAATTGGCCTCCAAAGTGGTTTATAAATTGGTCCCCCCTGGCATTTCTAAACTATAAGAGATAGAAACTTGTAAGTCTCTATGCTAATAGATCATGCTGAAAATTCTTAAGGAAAGTTATTTTCGAGCGAAAGCGGACAATAACTTTTGAAGTAATTCAAAGAACATGTCGTGACATGCTCTTGGTTAGGTTATTCTTTTTAGTCGGTGATAATATTACAGACTAGGAGTCACAGGCTGAGCATTCACCACAGCACACCTCACGCGGTTCTAGCACTCTCGCGACACACCTACACCCGTGTTTACTATACCAACAGCTTTGAGGACGCCATTGCCAAGATTATCAGGCGATCGATGGAAGCGTCAGTCGACGAAGTATTCGACCATAACATTCGAATAGCCATACGAGACGGGAACAAAAAAAACAATCATTAATAAAATTATTAAAAAGCAATGGACCGAAGGTGACCAGCGACCTTGATTTTAGTTCACCAAAACCGTGATGGGCTTCGTAAACAATTATATTCTATTATAAAATAATTATTGGAAATTTAAAAATGTCCTGAGCATATGATTATTGTAATATTTGGCCAAAAAGGGTATGGGCATTAAGTCTGTACTTTGTTTATAATGTTAAATAAAAAAACTTTTAACCCCAGTTTCGGTGGTTTCTACTTAATATTTAGCTTCACTTCAGCTGGATTTAGAAGTGAAGACATTGCCTAAAACTTAATGTTTCTATGTCTGTGAACCCTCGTTACGTTCGCACTTCTATTGGCCGTCACTAGAAAGCAGATCCCACTTCCCAGTTAGAACAATGGGATGTTTACCAAATTACTTATTCAGCCTATCCAATAGCTGGGGAGACCACAAATTAGGTTATTTTGATTTCATTAGCAAAATATAAATAAGCTGGCTTTTGCCCGCGGCTTCGCCCGCGTGGAATAGTGTTCTTGGAGAAAAAACTTCTTCAGCAAATAACCCTGCTCCCTGCAAAATACTTATAATACAATATTGTAAATGTTTTTTTAAGGGTTTAGCACCGCCGCGCTGCAACCGCTATGTGCCTGCATTTTAAATCTGTAATATCTTCGATCATTTAAATTACATGCTGTAAAGGGCCATATTGATGAATTTACTGTACTTAATTAGATACGGATTACTGCTGTATTGCTTGAAATCGCTTCGTAAATAAGCCATTATTTATCGTAAAAAGTAAAGTAAAGTAAAGTTCTTTTGTAGACCTTTTACACCTTAGTACAATACTGTAGTACATTATTTTGATCTATGTCGTAGGGTTCAGTCAGCGTTTGCAATGTAAGCGCAAAAATATGTTTATTTACGACATTGGAAACCTCTAAAATTATATGTGTTTCTCTACTATATTATGCATGTTATATACATATAAACCTTCCTCTTAAATCACTCTATCTGGAAAAAAACCCGCATCAAAATCCGTTGCGTAGTTTAAAAAATCTTAGCATACATAGGGACAGACAAGCGACTTTGTTTCATCACTATATACTATGTAGTGACGACGAACACAGATGAGGTTTTCTTTTCGATGATTTTGGAACCTCGTATTGGCACATACCGATAGTTTTATCATGACAATCTAATAGGTGCTGTCTTTTAATCGGATCTACATAAAAGTGTCAGTTCACACCGAAACGAAACGATAAGCGTAATGGCGCTGCATTTTTAAGATAGCTATTCAAAATTGAACATTATTCGTTACACAGGAAGGAACACGTCTCATTGTTAGAGTTCGAATGTCGAGTTGCATCGCGCTGCACAGCGCATGTGCAGTGTGTGCAGACTGATCACTGATGTCATATGAAACGTGTATATTCTTGTTGTGTAGTGAATAAAGTTCAATTTTGAATAGCTATCTTAAAAATACAGCGCCTCGTAGCGTCACGTATCGTCGCGGCGTTAACTGACGCTTAATTTAACTTGTGATCAACAATATTATTATTAGCTCTTTTAATAGTGGCATTAAGGAAGCTCTGTTTAGCAATTAACCGGAAAAAAAACCTTCCAATGCACGGCCTTTTGGCCTAAGGGTCTGTAGGCGAGGCATCTCTTGAAGGCGTAATGACAAGTATCGTGTGTTGGTGTGGCAGTGAGATGAGAACGTACCAATCAGGATGGTGCTTACTGTCACGAGTCACGACAGCGGCGTCCTTATACAAGGATAGCTCTAATTTATGTCATTAGGTCATTAGATGGTTTAGTAGCCTAAGAACTTCCTTCACGAACGATGTCTATTCAACTACGAGTCTAGTCGCGCTATCATTATTATAATAACAATGATACGGTTATGTTAGCCAAAAAGCAAGCTAGGTTTGATTTAATTACAAAAAGTAATTTAATATATCTGAAATAATACATATATTTTGTAAGGAAGCCTTCTTGGCCCAGTGGTTTAAAGCTTGGCTCTCGAATCTGGAGGTTTTCAAGGGATGTCTGATTAGGACAATTGTCTGACAAGAATGATGATCCGTGCGTCGGATGAGCATGTAAAAAGTCGATCCTGCGCCTGATCTCTCGCCAGTCGTGTCGGTCGGTGGGTTACTAAAGTAAAGGAAGAGAGAGTGCTCTTGTGTATTGCGCACACACTGGGCACTAAGAAAATAACTCCAGTTAGGAGATAATAGGTAATTGCAATTAAAATTAAGATTTTTACGAAAAACCTATCCAAAACTGATTTTCAACTTCAAATCTCGTCGAATATTCGTCTCCATTTTTTATGTTCACCTAAATTCTTCTGTAAACCATCTTCTTCGAATGTTCTAGCTTCTTCTAAAAAACTAAATACCTTCTGTCCTAGCAAATACGTGGCAATGGTCACCCCGTTCGTTACAAACCTAGTAACAACGTAACAAGTTGACGCGACACTTTCGCTCCGGGTATCTGCACATTTGAAGAATGCTACATTTGGCACCATCACCTTTACTATCATATTCATCATAAACCTTATCTTCCTTGATTTGTTTAAATCAGTTTGGTTACATATTAAATATTAGATGTTGCGTGCAAATTCATGCGAGCAAAACTCGCAATCCTGCAGGAACAAATACCACAGATTACTAAATAGTTACTACGTAACAGATAAAACACTCCATAGAAAAAACTTAATACCTACGTTTTTTAAATGCCTACATTTACTGGAAAGTCACAGCTGCGTGTGAAAATGGACCTTAAACGCTCGGACGCTCGATCGTTATTCGAATGCGATAGCGCACAATGACGCGGCATTTATGCGCCGAGACAATCGGTCGGGGACCAGTCAGGGTTGCTTCTTACAATTAAATATTTAAGTAGACGCTTATATTGAGTTTGAAATGTTTTATTATGTACAATTTTTTTTTTATAAACATCTAGATGCCCCGAGACACGTTGTTCTGCCTTAAATATGAACAGGAATGAATAAATAACTACACCTACAATGCAACCTACCTCCTAGTCCTACACCTACTCCTAATCCTACAACCTACTGCTTTTCCAATATTTGTCACCGTTTAAACCTTTCCTGATTTATTTCAAGACCAAAATTAGCCAAATTGTTCCAGCCGTTTTTATGTCCTTCTCACGCTTGAGTGGTGATGATAATAATACAGCAAAAATTCTTACATTCTCCTTTATTGATGCTTACGCAGATACGTATTACATATGAGGTATGTCTAACACAAATACGTCGACAGTCTACACTGAGTATAGCCTTTTAGTTATCTAAATAAACCTAAGTAAATAGACTTAACTTGTGACATCTGTTAATATGACATTGACAATTACATCTCTTAAAACTACTTATGCAACACTATGACATTATGCAACAGCCTCGTCTACTCAATAAGCGAGAAATACCTTCAACAGCAAAATGACTACTTTCTATTAGTCACATATTCCCAGTAGGTACTTTGATAACTTGTGCCTACTAGTTATTGCAAACGAGATGTGTTTTGAGCTAAACCTCGATAATCATTGGGCATAATACATAATACACATGTAGTTTGTATTAAGTATAATTTATCTAAGTAAAGGCGTATAGAGTAGTTCTTACCTATAGAAATAACAAATACCCAACTTATATAGGTACCTATATAATATTTAATAATACCTATAGATACCTAAGTGTTATTGTTTTTAAACACTAGGTAAATGGAAAAACGAAAGATTTTCTTTATTTTTTCTTGTGCTCTATTCACATCCATGAACAGCACATAAATTGCCAGACGACGTTATGTAAATTTAATAAATATTAGTACCCGCGAATGTCGACAACCCACTGCGAAAGGGATCGGCGACGATGCGGCGAGCCGTGGGCATTTAACGCGCGCAACTACATCGAGTGACAGAGGCCTGACAATACATTTTACCGCGATAGAAAGTAGCCTATGTCCTTACTCCTTCCCCATGGTCTACTGTATATATCTGTGCTAAATTTCATCAAAATCGGTCCAGTAGCCTATTCAATGCAAACAAACAAACAATCAAACAAATATTTCCTCTTTATAATATTAGTATGGAATATAGACATCTGTATTTTGTTGAGCTCGATATGTTATCCTACTATTCTACTACTATTATAAATGTGAAAGATTGTGGGGATGGATGTATGGAAGTATGGATGGAGGGACGTTTGTTACTCGTTCACAAAAATTCACTGAACGGATTTTGATGAAATTTAGGTATGGCAGTAGTTTAGACTCTGTATTATACACATAGGCTACTTTTTTATATATAAATGCACGGTTCCCACGTGATGTCTTTTTGCGCGTACGAAGCCGCGGGCAATATCTAGTGGAATTTCCTGAAATTGAGTGTCATCAGACGCCAAGATTTTTTAAGAAAATAAAGTAGCCGATATATAGTTTCATATATTAGCAAGATGTCTGCATTCTGCCTTCTAAAGATCACGTCATGTCAGAGTTAAATGGTTGTGTAAATGCGTTGAAAAACTAGTCGCAGCTTATGTGCCCACACCAATGAATTGTTAAGGCTTTTCGCGAACACCTGCTGGCAAGTGAAGTACATCGCGTTCACCGTTCGAAGTTCATTCAAGTCTGCCAAGTTATTCGTGTGACCCCAATTTCGCAACGGCCAAGCCTACGGCCGCCTTGAATTCTATGCAACTGCCTGCTGAGAATGCACCTTAATGTAATATATAATAGGGTGTATACTCCGTAATACTGCGTGGTATATACAAATAAATACATGTGCTGGTATCAACTGAAAATACACCTTGAGTCATTACCGTTGAGTGCATATTTCCATGCCAAAGTCTCGTGTGCTGGTATTCATCATTTGTTTGGCTCAAGCCCTTCGGTTGACGATTTACAAGCCGGCATTTTGTCGTTTTTCACCAAATTCGTTTAATGCGTTTGTCTGACATAAATTAATGGGCGATATTAAGGAAATTGCAGCCAATCAAGCACATGTACCAGTACCACAGATTAAGCAATAGTAATAAATATCTATGGACGCTTCACACCACGTCAATCTGGCCCCGTGCTAGGTATCCGAAGAACTTGTGTTACAGGTACCAGAAAACGGGAAGTATATTTAATACTTTTGCACTATACATATATTTAAGATTTTTATTATATTATACACATATTTAATACACATCCATGACACAGAAAAACTTTTTGTTCCTTCGGCGGGATTCGAACCCGCAACCGGCTTGAGCACCAATGCGCTGAACCACTGAGCCACAGAGGTCGTCAGATAATAGCCCACTTCTTTATATAATTTATATAAAATATGCTTCCACTAAATAACCCTTTCTCCTTTAGTGGCCCCATACACGGTCCGGCTTTCCTTCAGTTCGGCCTGAACGGATACAAAATCGTATCATCTGTGTGCAATTTCAAGATCGCATCAGGCGGCCGTATGGACTGAAGCGATTTTTTTCAGTGTTGCCAACTCTGTTATTGCGAAACTACTAAATTCGCGTCGATTTCTACTAGAAACTACTAAAAGAGTACCGATAACTATAAAAAAGCTACTAAACTTAGGAATCCCTAAAAGTTTTTTTTGGGATTTTGTGTTTACAAACATACACACATTTTCAGTTTTAATATTTAACCGTTAAATAAAAAAAATATAGTAAGAAATTTTACGATATAGAAATTAAATCGGTAGTTTTTACGGATGCGTGCTACTTTGTGCTATTATGATTAGGTGTCATAATAGCACATAGTAGCAGGCCACTTTGCATATTATGATTACTGTCTAGCTATTTTGTACAAAACCACTACTAACAAATAAATTCCTACTAAGGAGGTAATAAAATACTAAATTTAGTAGTAAAACTTTGTAAAACATCTAAGTTGGCAACATTAATTCTGACCTGTACGGATGGACTGAACGGCAATAAAATTGGACTGAACGGTAATAAAATTCGAGTGTAAAATAAAACCGGTCAAGTGCGAGTCGGCAAGAGGGGTTCCGTACAAAACGGAAAATATCACGTTTGTTGTATGTGAGCCTCTAATTTTTATTTTATTCTTATAATTTGTTGTTATAACGGCAATAACCTAACCTAACCTACACTATACAAGTGCATTTAATGTGAAAGACAGATTGACAGAATTATACCAAACTGGTAGTGTGAGTTAATAATCTTTAATCAAAAATGTATTTTTAAGCATTATATATAATATATTATAGAAAAATATTATGCAGGCATAAAAATATTATATAAACTTTAACTGTGCCAAATTTCATACGAGGAGGATTCGTTCGCTTAATTTTAGTAAAAATAGTGCAAAGGTTTTGCTTCACGTATAATATTATGATGTTGATTGATGATATCATGGTATTAACTTTAAGTAATTTAACAATACTGTTTTTGAAGCCAAAACTAGACTGATGATGACATTGTAGGGTGACGGACTATATTGAGGGCACGTGAGGCTCCGGTCCCGTGCGGTAGGGCTTCGGTCTGCAACACAGCAGCCTAATCCAATTACAGGAACCCTAGGTCCGAATAGCGCGGATATTATACGGGTTCCGTATAGCTTCAGCCTTCATTTTATGGTTGATAAGCCAAAATTATTTAAGCCATTAATTCAGTTAGCCTTATCATTTCAATGTCGATTATATAAATTAGTGGATACATAAAGGAAATAAACCACTTTTCCTGATTTTAAGTTACATGTTGTTAGTCGCAGAAACATAATATTATTAATATGTTTTTTTTTAAATACACTTGTTAGTTAAAAAAACGGACACCAAAGCAAATTACGAATTTGCTTACACACAGACACACAGACGTCAAACTTATATTACCACTCTGTTTTCCTCAGGGGTTAAAAATGGAATTAAACTATTCCTTGCTAATTATAATTGATTTACTTTGCAGAAGATCAAATGACCCATAGTCTCATAGACCATAAATATCTGAACAGATAAGACCAAGGCTTAAATTGTTTTTTTTTTTTTTTTTTATTTAGTTATATAAGGTCGTTCAAACATCAATCATCAATGGTCATTAGCGACCACTTTAGGCTTACAATATTAAATCAAATCATAGTATTTAATCAATTTTAAAAAATGTACAGTTTTTTCTGTATATTCAAAACACTTTTTATAACATATAGGAACGTTCACTTTTAGACGTTATGTATTATACATTCAACATTTATTTATTTCTCTCTCAACACACAGTACATTTGACATTCAATTAACAAATGTCTTAATAGATATGTCACTATCACTCCTTACGGATTTCTTCTTAGTATCTCCTATTCTTAATCAATTCAGAACTACTGGATCTCTTCTATTATTAGGCTTTAGTTTGCTTTGAAGTGAACTGATTTTCTTAACTCAAAAAATGCACTATTGTTATCATTTACCCAATAACTGTTCCGTAAATCTTTAATTTTTAGTTCTTGGTGGCTAGGGATCCAGATGAATTCTATGGCGACTTTACTATCAATTAAATTAAGCAAATTATCTTTAGTTAAATTAACTAGCGGATCTATGTAACTAACATTTGACAACGCCATTAGGGAAGACAATGAATCGGAAAATATTAAATATTGTTTAACATTCGAGTTCTCTTTAATTACTTTAAGGCATTCCAGTATAGCAATCATTAAACATGTAAAGATTGATTTTTTCTGCTGAAGAAATATATACGCATCACTAATTCATTATGCTTATATTTCAGAGACCTCACAATACACGGTGATTATAAAAAACTTTATAATCTCTAAATGCTGGTATTTCTGCAATTTTTAATATTAATTAAGTATGTAATAATAAACTGACTTCCAAAAAGAATACGATTATTATCCTTACTTTGACACAAATAGATGTCTTAGTATATTGTAGTTAGTATATGTATATAGTAAACCGGAAAATTTAAGAAAATTCCAAAAGGTTCTAGACTTGTCATGTTTACTGAACTCTACTTCAGTCTCCAACCCTTTCCGGCTCAGGGAAACCCCACATGTTCCGGCAGCAGGAAATTAGTTTAGTTTAGCACTCGATTTACCTAACGCTTTTGCTTGTTACTGTGTTCAATATATAAATAGAATTGATAATAGTATTAAGCTTCACACTTCTATTGTATATCTGGGAATGTTTGCTATAAAATTATTTTATTTTATTTATTAGGAAGACATACAGTGATATATATATAATGTCTCCGAAAATCAATTACGGATACTTCAGACACATGATTCACTGCTTGTGTAAAGATGTTTAGGAGAAAAGTGTTTACATAAGCAGTAGATCATATGCCCGAAGTATCCGTAATTGATTCTACCTATAACAACTTAGATACATTACAAATTCTTAAAACCAGTAAAACATTTCCACGCTAAACGACAACAAATGTTTTTCTAATGTAAGTATGAAGAAAAAGTACATAAGTAAGCTAGAGGAACATTTATCGCAAGTCAAGTTTATAGGTAAGTGTTGAATTCGTTCAACACAAAAATAAGATTACTGATGTTAATGTTATGTTGCTAGTAACTGCTGCCTGAGTAAATAAATTGACACAGATTTGCATGTGTAGCGCCTGACATAAAATACACGCAATACAATTTGCTCGTGGTTAGTATTACAATGTCAGGCACTTTATTTAATAAATTAAAAAAATAGTTACGCCTTTTTAAGTTTAATTAATCTATTGATACACATCAATTGTAAGTTAAATAATAAAAAGTTTTAATTTATAAGAAAGAGGTAAAGTAATTAGAAAATATATTTTCTTTCTGAAATTTTGATTTTCATTTCAAGAAATTTTTTATTTTTTATTTGAATGTTCTTCTGAATATATAACATATTTCAAGAACACACAAGAAATATTCTTGAATGAATGATGATACATTTTGTTTCCCCTCTTTTACGAATAAGTATCAATAGTCATTTGTAAAATAGCCAGCCTACACAATGTAAACCATGACGTGGTTAATCAAGATTGAATAATATAGAATAATAAAAAAACTCTAGGAAATTGACCGTATGCTATATAATAGTGAGTCACTGTTTATTTATTTTTGAGAAACACGTAATAATAAACCGTTCTCAAACTCGTTCTCAAGACCTTTCTTTGCTGAGACAGTCTCAAGTAACGATTAGCTTCTCAAGATGGTCTTTAATTCATAGTATGATCTCAAGACCGTATCAGTTGATAACGTTATTGAGATCACTTACTCAACTTTTATGCGTCATCTACACGACAAGGACCGAATGAAATAATGTTTCGTTTACACTTCTACAAAGAACGGATTTATTGATTCATCACATTCCTTAAATATATTTTTTTAAATGTAATATTTAATAATATAAATACCAAAAAAAGTTTAGTCTATATTTTTTAAATTGAAAAACCTGATTTTCATTAATTTTCACGTAGATACTAAGGCGGGTCAATAAGTCCGTGACTTTTTGAATTTCTAACCTCCTTACTGAAAAAGCAACACTACTCCTGTCAACAGGCATCTGTCAGTTGACTCCTATCAAAATTTGAACTTGCTGCGTCAGTTAGTTTGTGTTTTACAGCTATCTTTATCAGACTATCCAGTAACTTAAGGAAACAATGGAAAAAAGTGAATTTCGTGTGCTTATTAAGCATTATTTTTTGCGAAAAAAAACCATTACCGAGACCAAGGCTAAGCTTGATAAATACTATGGGGACTCTGCACCATCGATTTCAATGGTAAAAAAGTGGTTTACTGAATTTCGTTGTGGCCGTACAAGCACTGAAGATGCCGAACGTCCTGGACGCCCAGTTGAGGTCTCTACACCCGAAACAATCGAAAAAATTCACGATATGGTGTTGGCCGACCGAAGATTGAAAGTGCAAGAGATTGTGGAAGCCATAGGCATCTCGCATGGCTCAGTGGTTTCAATTTTGAATGATCACTTGGGCATGAGAAAGCTTTCCGCAAGTCGACCACAAACGCAATCGTGTAACAACTTCACAGGAAGGTTTGGCGTTGTTTAATCACAATATGGAGGAGTTTTTGCGCCGTTTTGTAACCGTGGACGAAACATGGATCCATCACAACACACCAGAGACCAAACAACAGTCAAAACAGTGGGTTTCTAAGGGTGAATCAGCACCAAAGAAGGCCAAGGTGGGTTTGTCAGCCAATAAAGTTATGGCGACTGTTTTTTGGGATGCACGTGGGATAATCCACATTGACTATCTTCAAAAGGGAAGAACAATTAATGGGGAATATTATGCCAACTTATTGGACCGCTTCAATGAGGATTTGAAAAAAAACCGACCTCATTTGTCCAAGAAAAAAGTTCTTTTTCACCAAGACAATGCAAGGGTGCACACATGTGCAGTTGCCATGGCAAAAATCCATGAATTGGGCTATGAATTGCTCCCACATCCACCCTATTCTCCAGATTTGGCTCTGAGTGACTACTTCTTGTTCCCAAACCTGAAAAAATGGCTCGGTGGAAAAAGATTTGACTCCAATGATGAAGTCATCTCGCAAACAAAGGCCTATTTTGAGGACCTCGACAAATCATATTTTTTGGAAGGGATAAAAAAATTGGAGAAGCGTTGGACAAAGTGTATAGAGCTCAAGGGGGACTACGTTGAAAAATAAAATGATTTATTTATCAAAAAATCTGTGTTTTATTCCAAAAGTCACGGACTTATTGACCCGCCCTCGTATTTATATTTATTATTCTCTAACATATTAATATCCGTATTTTTATAACAACTAAGTAAAACGGAATGCATTGTCATTCGAAAAAAAGATCTTCTTTAAAATGGCTCCATAGTGATTCGCCAATGTCAGATCGTGTTGACGAAAACTCTGCCTTATGAGTGGGTTTTATGAATAAAATCAAAAACACGGGCACGGTGTACTGGATGAAGTCTGTTGAATAATCTAAAACCTAGAACAAACACAAACATTTAGGGTTAGTACCAGACTTTTATTTTGTTATTATAATATTATGTACATAAAGTTGCAATAAAAGGAGTATCTACAAAACACAGAACAGATTTCAGGTCGATAGGGCGAGGAATTTTAGGATCAATATAGGGAATCATATAATGAGGATTGTTTTTTGGACAGCAATAAAAGGTTCTGCTATCAAGTGTCAAATCAAGTCACTTTTGTTTTGACTTTTATCTTTGGTATTGAGAGCTATTAATATAAATCAAATAGGCAATTTCTTTAATGTAAATAAATAAATAAAATCGAAAATATTTCTATATATTAAACTCGACACTGCCAGAATGGTGCAAAACCTTTGCAACCGCGATTGCGTCTTTTTTTATAAAATTATTTTGTGTTGAGTATTAAGTGTAAATACTGAGTTTGTTTAATCGTAAGTATTTAGATTTTAATTTTAATTTTTACATTTATGTTGTAACACAACCAAAAATACAACAAATAAATTGTACTGGATCCCAAGCCGTGTTCAAGGTTTGACTGTACTCACGAAACCGCGTCTCAACTCTCAAGTAACAGTTTGACAGCAATGACAGCGTACTTGAGTAACGAGTCTCGTTTATAAATACGTTCGCACTCACTTAATACGCCGTACCTACACCTGTACTAAAGTAAAATCTATTAATTAAGACGATATCTTAAGTAATTTATTGAGAATTGTCTTAGACCTAAGAATTCTTTATTAATACGGGCTTTAACCCCTCATCTAAAACGGCCGATTAGACGTTAAAGACCAATTATTTTTTTATTATTGTTGGTTTCGGGGGTTGGCAAATCGGGACGCGACTAATAAAACAAGTGATCAATTTCACCCCGATTGTTTATTACAGAATTAATAAACGCGTTGAGTCTAGGGGTGCACGGGCACACGGGTAACAGGCACGCTTCCCCTTGATTATTACATGCTACGATGCACTGAGCGCCAAATATGAATTTTCATATTACGTACTTAATATCTAACAATGAATTATGTAAACTAATAGCCTTCTATTTTTTGTGGTTTCTTTTCTTAATTAGTTATTTTAGAAAAAGCCATGTTTATCAATAAATGAATTAATTTATGAAAACATAGCAAAGTAACAATTGTAATTGCTATTAAAAAATAGCAGGCACACTATTTTACTTTTACGTAGACACTTTAGTTGTTTTTTATTAAAGAATTCTGGAATTAGTAAATATGTTAAAAAGAGCACTTGTGTTTATTTCCATTACTAATATATTTATATTTTTGAGGTAATTTGATGTTGAAGGCGAATGTACCGCGCTATCGTACCTACTAATTTTCGGTCTCCTGCGATTGATTTACACACTGTATTCTCCTAAAAAATACTGATTTATAAGTTTCAGAAACTAGTAAACATGTCTAGGAGGTAATATAAGTTATTATTGTAGTTTTTCTAATGCAGTGCGGTATGGGAGACTGTTACAGCAGCGCAACGGTCTATCCGCGGTCAACTGCACGCGGCCCTTCCGGGTAGTGCAGTCTTAAGGCCAAGCCTGCAGTTAATATCTTCCCGAAACTTCTTTTGAGTAAACGGACCGGAATGAAGGCTCTACTTTACCACGATCAGTCCCAGTATATTTGTGAGAAGCATAGAACACTTTCTACTATGACAATAAAGAATACTTAAAACGAATGCTTTGTACAAACATTTACTTTTTATTTTAGTGATAATTTTCAAGACTTATAACATATGACAATATTTAAAATACTTACGTTCCAATGAGGGTTTTTAAATTTGTGACATCTGACAGCTTTTTGACGCGACAAGGACCGTCGTGCTACCAAACGCCGCCTGGTGACAGAAAAAGAATCGAAAATTCTTATTGACCGTCTTTGATACCACTTACGCCACCAGATGAAGCTTTCTGTGAGTTGGGTCTGCCCCTAACGGCAGAAAAAATATCAAAAGTCTCTCATGTTCCATGGTTATGATGTAAGTTTTAATGAAAATGCATTATTTATTATTTGAATTATGACTTCACGTTAAACCACTTTGACATCATATTTTGTTGATACAATAAGACGTGCAAGATAAAACAAATGTGTCAGAAAATAAGAAATAATTGGGCGTCACTTACAATGAGCGTTACTCACACTGGGGCAACAGATCCATAAGGGTAGCTTGAGAAAAACAAGCTAGGGACTCAAAGAGGCCACGGTTCGAAAGCAAGGGTCTTATAACACGTTGCTTGGCCTTAACAACACGAACTAGTGGGCAGTCGGTGGTCGCAGGCGCATTCTCCCGCGAGTGTCGCGCACGCCGCACGCGCGCTGTGAAGTGCCCTGAGTGTGTTGGTGTCGGTTTTTAATTTGATACTCGTAATTAAAATTATTGTCTACGAGGTATATATGCGCTAGGTGTTTAATTATTTATATTTTATGTTTCATTTCATTAAAAAAAAGAACAAATGTACGAGGTGGACCCGACTAGTGAACTAATTTTGTTGTTGTTTACAAATTGGTTAAACGTAATCAACTGCAATCAGTGGCGTGACTAAGTAATATATTTTAACATAGTTGGGTATTGAATTAAAATCTATGTCTAGCTTTATTAATGTTATTAAATGTTGCGATTAGCCTGCCACATATATTAAATCATAGGTTACTATTTTCATTGTAGGTAGGTAGCTACAAAAAATAATATTTGTTTATAATTTTACTTCATTATTTAATCAATGCGGTAGTTATAAATGTTATATTTTTTTTAATCAAATTGGTAATTATGACTTGCTCTTAAAAAAAAAACCTATTTATTGGTAGTCCAATTATAAAAATATATATTGCTTAGTAAGTTATCTTTAAAATTGCTTTGCTTATCGCATTTGTAATTGGCCTAACTAGAGGTTCCAAATTATCCCAATTATCAGATAAAGTGAGCCTTTCGAGTCTGATACTTGTATGTCTGTCTCATTTTATTATTTTCAGTAGATATTATGTATAGTAAACGCCATACATTTTGTGATACATTTTCTCTTACCGAATGATCACTTTCGCGAGATATCGCTGGAATTTCATGAATGAAATGCATCACCGATCAGTGATCACTCATGTACGAAATACGATACATATGCCAACTTTCCAAAATGGCGTAAATCCAAAAACAGTTTTTACCCTAATCTGACTTAACTCTATTTGAAGACTAAATTGTCACGTGTGTTTATACATCCGTCGACTTTCTATTTGTCCAACGCCGGCTTAACATTGCACGTGTATGATTTATTAGACTATTACCCAAACAAAGAAAAATAAATGCAATTACAAATTTTTAAGACCTCTTTTAACTATTCCTCTAATCAATCAGATTTAATCTATCAAATTCTCTCAAAACTAAAATGAAACTACTCAGAAAAACTTGTATGACAATTTTGCCACATTAAAGTTTTACCACATAAAATCCTTGGCATATATGCCTATGCCAGCAATTCAATATGCACTTTGCCGATAGATATGCATATAGTTTTTTTTTCATTTCTTTTGATTGTTCCCGCTTTGCCGACAAAGCTGTATCTCCCGCCAGCCTCAATCTATTATCTGTGGCATCCATCTTGGAGCGTACTTTCGTTTTAATGGAGTCACTTTTTGTTTTTATTTACTTATACTTTCCATTTTTGCGAGTAGGCAATAAGTTTTCTTATTTATTAATTTGAAATTCTGTTCAAAAGATAAGTCGCATTTTTTTCTTTACAACAAAAAGTTTTGCTACTAGATTTTGCTGTTGTATTTGGAATCCATTTCGAATCATAATTTAATAATCATAAACAAAACTCAATAATTAATGACTATTCTTTGTCAAAGAGTTCGCTCTACTAATTCTCACTTAATTCCCTTCTACCACCCGCAATGCTATTATGTATCGTAAATAGATATTAAAGCTATCTCAATAAATTTTAAACAGCACAGAATATTTATTTCTATTGCTAATACACACTTCAGCCATCGTGTTTTTATATCGCCTAATGGTCAGTTCACACAGCGACGATACGGGAACCTACTCGGCGTTGCATTTTTAAGACAGTTATTCAAAATTGAACTTAATTCACTACACAAAATATACACGTTTCATAGGACATCATTCATAGTTCATACACTGGATACACTGGTGTATCTTCTTGTGTTATGAATAAAGTTCAATTTTTAATAGCTATCTTAAAAATGCAGCGCCTCGTCGCGGATTGTTTCGTTTCGATGTGAACTGACCCTAAAGGGAAATCCAAGCATTTAATAATTCATAAGGTACTATATCCCTTGTTTCGTCATACAAACTGTACCGTTGTAATTGGTAAGTTATTGTAATACACAACGGTTAATTATTAATGAAGTTTATTACCGTCTGTAGATGGCTGATACTTATATTTACACAAATAACCGCAGCCCATCTTTGAATAACTGTTAGGGTCAATTCATACTTAGCGTCGGAAGTCCTACATATCCCCGTGGACACTGGACAGCTAGATATGAGCGCCGATAGGTAGGTCGACGAAAGAACGCCGATTTTTTGAGATCGGCGGCGGCGTCGTCGTCGTCGTCGTCGTTATATATTGGGATTTGGGTTACACACAATTACAATGCATTACGTAAATTTTGTCGCGAACCCCCTACCGTCGAATGGCGAACCACTGGGGGTTCGCGTATGCCACTTTGAGACACTTCGATAAATAGACAACTTCCCCTTACCTACTTCCTCAATGTAATGCATACGACATATTATTCCATCTGCAGGCTTAGCATGCGCACCCTAGAAACACCGAAGAATCGACAAAATGACATATTGAAGAAACATTAATACCATTCGGAGCAAAATAGGTCTTATTGTAAGGCAGCAAGGTCGATGCATCGTCGTTATGAGAAACAACATTTCTTTTCTTCCCGAGCATGAGCTCACAAAATGGCCTCTTTTGACAGCTAAAGTAGAAACGTTTTCTTATTTCAATGTCCAATAGTTTTACAATAATGTCAACTACTCCACATCATGGCGGTCGAAGACAAATTGTTCTTTACGTTCAGTCATTTACTTGAAACTTTGATCAATTTTGAATCTTTCTTATCTTAAATTTTTTATTTTTCAATACCCTAAGGATCAGCTCACAGCGAAACGCGACAATACGCGACGCGGCTCTGGATTTTTAAATTGTGATTTAAAATTATACTTTATTGCTCTGTGTGTGAATTGAATCTTATTCAAAGTACCCATATTGAGCAGATACTGATTGTTGATTAAGGCGTCTCTATAAGTATTTTTTATGATACTCGGTGAAAACAAATTATTGAATTGATTTGCATCAACCTTAGCAAACGACTACCTTCTGGAGAAGTAGTTACTATATAAATTATAAATTAGGTTTCTCCTTTTATGAACAGTAAACACTACCAAATAACGACATATAATTAACTAATATAGGTTTATAGCGTTATTATGGTTATGGTAGTAAGTGTAGCCATACACCATGCCTATCGTCCAATCGGCATGACGCTACGGCATGCCGATTGGACGATGGGCTGTATATTGTATGGCTTCTGTAAGTGTATAAAGCTCCGTATTAATTTTTTGACTGTAATCTTGTAGATTCGAACAGTACTAAACAAAAGCTGCTGCAGGTTCTGGCTAAATTTACGATAGTATTAGTACAGTGAGTGTATATCGGATGACTTGTGGAGTGATGTGATCTGGTCGGCGGACGGCGGACGGCGACATCGGAAGTTATGAAAATGGCGTCTATTATAATGGTAAGTTAACACGAATCATTAGATTACACTGTTATTGTGTAGTCATCAACATATATGCCCCTGTCGGGCTTCTGATGATGAGTACAAACCAGAAAAGGATTTTTTTTGTTGTCTTGGTTAATAAATAAATAAAATAAAAACAATAGATAAGTTACATGATATAAATCTTTTTTTTTTTTGCTTTTGCCAACCTTAAATAACGATTTTCATCAAAAATGTTGGTCTCTTAATAAGAATTTAGTAAATGACTCTTAATAAGAAGTGACGACCTTTGTGACTCAGTGGTTGAGCGTGTTGGTGCTCGAGTGGGGGGACACGGGTTCGAAATTCGAATTCCGTCGAAGGAACAAAAAGTTTTTTGTGTTCCTGGCTCATGTATATGTTGTATTGTGTATAATATAAAAGTATTAAATATATTCCCGTTGTCTGGTACCCCTAACACTAGTCCTTCGAGAACTTACCAAGAGACCAGATTGACGCGGCGTGAAGCGTCCATAGATATTATTACTATTATACAAGTATCATTGATCACTCACAAACTCAATTCTCCACATGTCTAGAAATCTCTAGACGTACTGGATGTCGGATGTAAATATGGTGGAATAACCGCCATCACATTTTAGCTCGTAGGGTCCATACCCCGCTATCAGCGTGCGTGCTTGTCGCGCGTTTCCCGCATAAGGGCCGATCGCTTTTCAACAGCTAGAAAATCATGGAGCCGCTATATTATTTATTGAAAATAACGCAAAATACTAAATTTAAAGGCTAATAATACTTCTGAAAATAGCAAGCATGTTTAATTTAAGCTGTGAAGGCGCACAAAGCATAATAAATCTTGCAGGATCGCACAATTAAGAGCTATGTACACACATTGTATATCAAAAATCACGTCACATAATATAATAGGTACTCCATGTCTTAGACCAAATAAAAAAACTGAAGACAGGTATCTGCGAATCACACAGTGAGGACGGTCTAAGCTACGTCTCGCCGTTTAATTTACACAGTGTCACGCACACACACGTAACGCAACTGAGATTACATTGTAAGGCGAGCTGTCGCGGTGTGTCTATGTAGGTATGTAGTGCGTACGTACACGCTTACTACATAGGTACATAAAATCCGGCCCCAGTATTTTTTGATTTGTCAAAAAACTTCACTTTTTATTCGGTCCGAGCTACATGTGATAATTGAGTGGCTGAGCTTCGTGCATCCTTGTGATGCGACGCCGCATCGCAGTTTTGTGTTCAACCCCTGAATGTTTTAAATTATTAGTTTAACAGTAACGGGTGAGGGCTGTTAACCAATTAAGAATAATATAGGGTACCTACGTTAGACTATTACATAACAATGGCGATCAATATCTATCGCAAGCTCTCGTTCCCACAGCATGTCGGATATTTGACGTTGATACGTTTACAATAGTTTGTAGAATGACCCTGTGAGATTGGCCGTTAGCATAATATACTCCGATGTAAAATTTATATTATTAAAGCCTTTTTTAACATCACCGTATGCCATAAATGGACATCGTATTATCTGTACAAACAAAACGATGTCTATAGCAGTAGTGGCGTGTTCATAACACGATTCACAGCGGCTTCACGTTCGATTAAGATACATTAACTATCTCATACGATACATTATGTACAGTTTGAAGCTTCGTGACCCACAACATTGACTTGTAGAACATGAATATCTACTTGTACTTACTTATTTATGGATTAACATTTTTTTTTGTCCGACGCGACGATATAGCTTTCATAAGATAAAATAAGTTTTGCATCTGATCTTACTTCTATAGGCTAGGGTTTCCCTTTGATGGAGAACCAGCCTTCGCTACTGGTCTATAGTTTACCTATCCATTCTAAAAAATTATGAAAGTTCTCACATTATGCAATCGGGTAATTTGTGTATGCAAAGTGTGTGGTTTATGTGTAAACTGTAGTTGTCACTTGTTTCAAAATGGCGGCTTTGTTTGTCTTGCGTTTCATTCCACGGAAACGGTACTTCCTCAAACATCCGTTCCATAATCCATTCCATTAAATATTAATTAGATTAGATTTAGGGCTATTATATCATAAAATTCACCAATTATAATATTCGTTTATATGCCAAATAAATAAATAAGTAAATAAAATTCAAATGTCGTAATTGTCTAATTTGTAATTATTAATTTTATTTTGGTATGTAATGATATGTTTATTTCTAGGGCAACTTAACTATCATTATGGCCTTATTTTAATAAGGGAAATCATTAGAATAATGTCGTTTTAGTTATCTAGAGCAGTAATGAATTCCGTGTCACCTTGAATTTGTAGCCTTAGATAACTTGAATCCCTTGAATTTTGTTTTGACAGTTTTCCGTTACGTGTACGGCTTTTTATTCAATTTTCAAAGTTAATCTACATTTTTACATTACATTACATTATAATCCTTGGCAAAAATTATGAGCTCATTTAGCGGCAAATATTTTTTATTAAATCTAGTGAATTAGATTAAATAAATTATAATTAGAGTCAAGAGTCTTGAATCGATTTTAAACGATTATCGTCACGTCCTACGCCACGCCGCCATATTTAAATACGCCAAATTAGAATACAAAAAATAATAATCACGACTCCATGCGTTCGGAGTAAGTTCGTCGATCCATTGCGTAATGTCTCCAGGTAGGTGATAACCAGTGTAGCTGGTCCTACAGGAATTCCGTATTGCGAGGAAATTGTCGTATTAATGCACTAAACGGGGAATAGCGACCGGTACTTATAAAAGTATAACGAGGGTTATATTATTTTTCTTTCTTTCTTTTCTATGTACGTGGATTGCTAACACTAGTTTTATATAAATTCTATTACATTGATGTTGAACGTGCACTAACCAAACAACAAAAAGTGTCACAATCATCTTCTGTTCATATGTTTCTTAAAAAAAAACAAGTTAGTTGGGAGTTTTGCCGGGGAGTTCAATGTGTGACGTCGTGAATTTGTAATATTTCATAAATTTGTGTTATCTCGGTTCTTAATGTGTAATATTGGTAGAGTATTAACCATTAAATATTCGCTAATGTTCACAAGTGTGGGCAAGTGGTACAACTTCTAAAAACGTGCTATTTTGTGTTCCCCGCCAAAACTCCCTAGGAACTTACAGTAAAGCGTCTACCACTTTACTGAATCGACTGACATGACTCATTGACTGTACTGACTATATTTTATTTGGACTTTGATTAGACTTTAGACTTGACTTTAGTACTTTGTATATGAATACAGTGTTGAAAATTGAAACGAAAGTTCTATTTCCCGCCTTTTTTACTTGACACTGGCAAATGGTTTTAAGATAAGCCGAAGCCATTAAAAAAAAAAACAAGTTAGTTCTACTTATAATCAATAGACTGATTACAGCAATATATTAAGATAGAAAATAATTACAAGGAAAAAAACGTCATGAATATTATATTTTATATTTTATTTTATTGTTTTTGTGTGGTTTGAGATGTTGAGTGTGTGGTGCGTGGTGCGTTTGTATGATGACTGATATACGATGTGTGTGCAAGTGTGCGAAAGTGTTAGTCAAGCACTGTTTTTTGACCTTATTAAGTGGTTCCGGCCAAATGTCTACTAGGTCACTAACATCATACACAGCCTTACACACTCTTACACATGGGGAGTTCAAACCGAGCACAGATCTTCGCAGTGGCTTTAAACCAGTAAAATAAGAAAAAAATTTTGCTCACTCGATCCGCTCGCGCGCTTTTTACATAATCAATATGTTATTATATATATCAATATATAACGCATGGATCATCTTTCTTGTCAGACAATCAGGTGATCAGCCTGCATTGTCCTAACCAAACTTGGAAACAACATTTTTTTGTTCCAATGCGGGAATCGAACCCACGACCTCCGAGTTAGCTAAGCTCGAACCACTAGACCACGGCGGCTGTTTATTATAATGTGTCGTAGATTATTACAGTACTAATATATCGCTTTTAAACAATGGGGGTCGGTGTGAGAAGGGCGACAAACGGGGATTATGTATTTTAATGCAAAATCAGAAAGAAATAAATAAGAAAATGTCAAAAAAATGGGTGGGGCCACCCTTATGACAAAGAGGTATGAAATATACGTTTACAACCTACTGTCATACCTGCAAATTTTCATAAAAATCGGTGAAGCCCTTTCGGAGGATTCCTGTAACATACACTGTGACACGAGACTTTTATGTATATTAGACGTTAAAATATGCATAAAATAGATAATTATGTCAATGATTTCAACCTGCTGGGTCATGTTTATTTTCCCGTTAAATCTCAAACCCGCTGGATTAAAATGAAATTGAGCACATAATATCAGATGAGCCTTATTTCATTAGGTATATGTATATCGGATAGAGGACTATAACTGTTATGTTCATAGATAAATAACTATGTTATGTTCGCGTTGTGAAGACAGTGAATCATGCGTACATAATATGTCAAAATAGCTTACTGTAATTGGTTAATGTGAACACGGCTTATAGGCATGTCATTGACTGTCTTCTTAACGCGAATACTATAGACTTTACTTCATCCAGCACACTTAGCATAGCCACCGTGAACACCACCATACACCACCACATATGGAAGAATAAACAAAAAAACCGGCAGTGTTCGAGTCAGACTCGCGCACAAAGATCTCTGTACATACATTATTTTATTCAATTTTTAGTATTTGTTGTTATAGCGGTAACACATAGACAAAAAAAATAAAAATTTCAACTATCTAGCTATCGCAGACGGACAGACGGACAGCGAACTCTCAGTAATAGGGTCCCGTTTTTACCCTTTGGGTACGGAACCCTGATGAAGATTGAAAATGTTAATCGCGTACAATGCGTTATTCCAATGGATAAATAGTAGTATACATTTTCCTGGTAGAAGAAGTCAAGGGCTACTTCATGGCTGCAGTATAGGGATACAATACTAGTTCAATTCTCAAATAATGCTTTACTAGCTAAGGTGCCTGAATGCACCTATTTGAAAGTGAGCTACACGATCAATGGCATTCGCACGGGACCGGTTCTGAGGCTATTCATTTTGGGGTAATGAAGGTTGACGACCCGCCAGCCTCCTTTCCCGAGCTGGGAACATAGCCGGTAAAGACTTCATCAGCTTTGCTCATTTCAACGAGTCAGTACCTGGGTGACCGACTCGGTTATTACTATTTATTGTAATATGGTGAAACTCGAAAGCATAATTCTTATTCACGTAATCAGTATAGGTAAATGTGAGACATATTTATGAGAAATATGTATTGTTATCTCAAACATTACATTTTTTTAAACTTGTCTAAAAACAATAAAAATTAAAAAATTATATATAAACTTGAACATATAAAAAAATAACAAAGTAAGTCACCGAGCGGGATTCGAACCCGTATTACTCATTTCTTGCCATCCGCGTCTTAAGCCGCTGGACCAGACGGACAGTGGCCAGTAAGACGAAATTATTGACCATATTTGCGTGTACAGAAAAACGCATGAAAACTCGAAAACACGCGTTTTCCCAAACATAAAACTCTAATCTAGATAGATTGTTTACCCCCGAAAACCCCCATATACCAAATTTCAGCGAAATCGTTAGAGCCGTTTCCGAGACACAGAAACATATAAATAAATAAATATACAAGAATTGCTCTTTTAAAGGTATAAGATACTCGGAAGAATTTGTTTTGTGCGTAACATACATACCGATGGTTACGAATTTGTTATGGATCTGCGCCTGTAGTGAATAGGGAGTGAATATTTGTATTAAAATCAGCTCATTTCTCGTCTACAAAGTAGACATTTATTTTACTTTGGTTGTATTATAAGTTGAGCGAATTGTTATAATAAACTGACTTTGTGAAGTTTGGATCAATCAGAGTGCTGAGTGTGAGTTTTTCTTTTCGCATTCGATCGTGAGCGCGATTGGCGTTTACTATTTTTAGGAATTTGTATATGATTTGTACAGCACCACCTAGTTGTGAACGCGACAACTAGGTCAAATCACATACAAATTCCTAAAAATAGTAAACGCCAACCGCGCTCACGATCGAATGCGAAAAGCAAAACTCACATCTGGACGCGTTTGACACTAGTTTAACGTTTGAGAGATTACCGGTTTGGCAGTTTAAGCGTACCGGGACTTGATTGTAACCAGAAGCGGATTATCCCTAAGGCGTGAGGGTACAAAAGGGCGCACGGGCGGAATTGTAAAATAAAGAAAAAATATATAATATATCATAAAATTAATTGCCCAAGTAAATGAGCCACCGGCTTACACAATGAAAACTATTATTTTTGCTTACAACTTCAATTTGCTTCAATTTATAACAAAAGATAAATTTAACGGATGAGACGAGTAAAAAAATAACTAAAACTTACGCCTACAAACAACACATGTACATGGTCTCTGATTGAAGTTGGAAAGATACGACTGCAATTTTTTAGTTTCTCATTTAAGCTGTAACAACAAGTAAATCAAAATTAGCCACATAAAAAATAGTTTCTTAATTAAATTTAATAATTATTAATAATTTCATTGCTACATTGAATAATTTCTGCAAATAATTCAATTATTTCAAATCATATCTAACTTTAAGTTACAAGAGTGCCATTAGGTTCACTTTAAGTATACTTAGTCTGGCCATAAATACTGTTACCATTAACTATAAACAAAATATTACATTTGAATTTGGAATCTGTCATTTTTATATGATTGTTCATTGAGTTTTCTCATTTTGGCGCCAATACATTGTACAATATTTTGCGATGTCAAAATGGAGGGGTGATAAAGAGAACCGAATCGCTGTGATTTCATTACACAAAGTAGGTATGGGGCCAAATGCATTTTTTAAAACTCTCCATACGCTTGGTATTAGTAAAATATCTATGTACCGGGCTATTAATAGGTACAATGAGACCTCCTCTGTTTGTGACAGAAAAAGATCTGGCCGTCCACGTAGTGTTCGTACGAAAAAGGTGGTCAAAGCAGTAAGGGAAAGAATTCGATGAAATTCTGTCCGAAATCTAAAGATTTTATCTCGGGAGATGAAGATAACACCTAGAACCATGTCGCGTATTTTAAAAGATGACTTAGGACTTGCAGCCTATAAGAGACGTACTGGTCATTTCTTTAGTGATAATTTAAAAAAGAATAGGGTGGTAAACTACTAAAGCGGTACGCAAAGGGACCACAGAAAAAATTTGTTTACGGATGAGAATTTTTTTACAATTGAGCAACATTTTAACAAAAAAATGACCATATTTATGCTAAAAGCTCTAAGGAAGCTTCCCAATTAGTTAACAGAGTGCAACGTGGGCACTATCCGATTTCAGTGATATTTTGGTGGGGTAATAGCTATTTTTGGAGTAACTGAGCTATACTTTTGTGAAAAAGGTATCAAAACATCGGCACAAGTGTATCAAGATACCATTCTTGAGAAGGTAGTGAAGCCCCTTAACAACACCATGTTCAATAACCAAGAATGGTCCTTCCCGCAAGACACGGCGCCGGGTCATAAAGCTCGGTCTACGCAGTCTTGGTTGGAAACGAACGTTTCGGACTTCATCAGAGCTGAAGACTGGCCGTCGTCTAGTCTCGATGTTAATCCGCTAGATTATGAATTATGGTCAGTTTTAGAGAGTACGGCTTGCTCTAAACGCCATGATAATTTGAACTCCCTAAAACAATCCGTACGATTGGCAGTGAAGAATTTTCCCATGGAAAGAGTGCGTGCTTCTATTGATAACTGGCCTCAACGTTTAAAGGACTGTATTGCAGCCAATGGAGACCACTTCGAATAAGATTTTTATATTTTAAATTGTTTTATATTTATGTATTAATCTTACACACTGTAAAAGTAATAAATGTTATTTAAAATAGAAAAAAAATTTGCTTAATCCCTACGCTCGCGTTTCATATAAAGAGCATAATATTATGCTCTCTCCGCTCGCTCGCTTTTGGTTCAGGGGCCCCGCGGCAGAATTTGCTAGCGGCCCGCGGTGGCTTATTCCGGCACTGGCTTAAGTAAATGATTCGTCGCTTGATTTTTTTTTATTTACCAGGTATTAATAAATTCTTAAAATTAATAAAAGCGCCAGATAATTCACGACGACGCGACGTTCGTTTCGCAAATTTGCCCGACCGAGAAAGAAATCCGGGACCTTTCGCGTTTACGGCAGACATCGAGGTCGAATTAAGTAACTATTATATATTAAAGTTAGTAGTAAAGCTTTACAATATTGTAAACCGAAATTATATAATAAGTATCGTATCGTAAGATCTGTCCGACAATATAGATCTCATATTGTCTGCTCATGCTCTTTTCTCCTAGGCCCCCATCTCACCGCGTTTTCCTAAGGCGCGATGTAACAGCGGTTTCGCTCAAACTATAAGTACGAGTTATTTTGAATATAGGGGCGCCGATGAGATGCTTGCCTACGGCGTTCTCAACGTTTAATCCGCCTCTGATTGGAATTGTATTATCGCTGGTTTTATTTAGCAGAATTGACCCTCACGTCGGTATACCCGGTTGCAACCCGGAAATATTGTTATCCTACTAGGCAGCAGTGGCGTGGGTATCCTACAACTCTATTCCTATCGGCTTCACTTACCACTTGACTTCTGAAGACCCACATCCAAATCCCTACCTGTTATACAGGCTAGGGCTTCCCCATGAAGGAGAACCGGCCTTCGCCACTGTTAGGTAGTTACCCCTGCGGATCTGTACCAAAACTATTGAAATTCAATTGGTGATGTTTCATAGCACGATCATTCACTTAATGTGGTCATTTTTATCCGACTACGGCGAAGCCAAGGACAAGGGTAATAATGATTTTGATAGTCAATGTATGTATAATAATAATATCTATGGACGCTTCACACCACGTCAATCCGATCCCGTGGTAAATTCTCGAGTAACATGTGTTACGGATACCAGACAACGGAAATATATTTAATACTTTTTATACTATAAGTAGGTACAAATATTTAAGATTTTTTATTATATTATACATATATTTAATACACATCCATGGCCCAGGAACACTGGAAAACTTTTAGTTCCTTCGACGGGATTCGAACCCGCGACTACCGGCTTGAGCACCTCTGCGGCTCAGTGGTTGAGCGACAACCACTGAGCCGCAGAGGTCTCCGTATGTATGTTTGTTCCACCGTAGTGCCTAAACTACCGATCCGATTTTCCGATCCGACCTGAATGAGGTATCAATAGATTCGGAATAATAGCCCGGGTAACATAGGCTATATAAATTACGTTGTCAAGTTACAAACTTACAAACATACATTATAATATAGGTAGGTACACAATTAAATTGTGGGGGAGCCACGCTTCGACATGAATGTGCCGGCTCGACCGGGTAAATACCACGGCCACACAGAAAACCGGCGTGAAATAACGCTTGCGTTGTGTTTCGTCGAGTGAGTGAGGTTATCGGAGGCCCAAGTTGGGGATTTTATGACTGGGAACGCAAGTCGCAACACCTGAGCAGTTACAAGTGTAATTCCTCTGGTGTTGCGAGTGTCCGTGGGCGGCGGTAATCGCTTACCATCAGGCGCTCCTTCTGCTCGTTTCCTGGTTTATTTCATTAAAAAAAAACATAATATATTTTTTAGTTGAAACCTAAGTTAGCTAGGTAAAAAACCCAACAAACCTTGCATAGACTTCGCAACGGCTTACTTTACAATTTGCATACAACTATGATAACAATTACTTGACGCATCCAAGTGTATGACCATGAATTGGCGTGTCGTAACTAGTAACAAACCTTCCCCGCTTCCGCTGGAGGTTTCAAAACGCCTTAATCGACCGTTAAAGGCTGTTAAGCGACGATACCGCGAGATGTAACGAGGATCAGCTTGACCAATGTTCATTCGACATTCATTAAAATGATCTTATCTATTCGTGATAATTATAAGACAAGATTTATGCGTCTGAACTCTGACATGATAAATGTTATACTTGATACTAATATTTTATAGAAGAAATATATTTTGTTGCATTAGGCTCTGAAAGAACTGGAGCGATTTTGATGAGATTTGGCACAGATAGGTACAGAGGGGCAATTCTGCTAAATAAAACCTGCAATAATACAATTACAATCAAGTCCCGACACGCTCAAACTGTCGAACCGGTACTCTCGTAAACGTTAAACCAGCGTCAAACGGGTTCCGATTGGTCCAAACTTGACAAAGTCAGTTTATGATAACATGTCGCTTCACTTATAATACAATGAAAGTAAAATAAAAGTCTACTTTAAATACGAGAATTGATCTTCTGACTGTAGAGGGAAAGTTTAATATTTCTAAATAGCTGCTAAATCTGAATAAAAACCTCAAATTTTTTGTTGATTGCAAGAAAACTCATTTATTGTCCGCCATTTTAAAAAGTGTCATCTGACGATTCTACTCATGTGGCGAAGTTTGCTGGTATCTTATACTACCGACATAGCCACTAGGTATTGCTCATGCAGGCTCTGTAAACTGAGTGTACCTAGTCTCCCTGAGGATCAAGGGTCAAAACAAAACGAATTTAAAGTAACCCCCGAATTGTCAATCAACGAGCGAGCTGATGATGATGAATTACAGCTAAGAACACTCTCGACCGTATCAGCTTTCAAACAAAAAAAACTACATCAAAATCGGTTCTTCCGCATGGGAGCTACGATGCCACAGACAGACAGACACGTCAAACATATAATACCCCTCTTTTTGCATCGGGGGCTAAAAACAAATAGTTGCCATAGTAGTCCTGTCGATTAAGTTATTTTTAATGAAGCTACCGTGACAGTTAGTGACAGGATTTATTTTAATTGCAGAATGATCCGTTAGAATTTCGTGGTAAACTAGTCCACGACCTCCAGTTGCTCGTTTGAACGGAAACGTCAGAACTTGACTTCCGTCATTACTTTTTCTATTCACTAGAAAGAAGGCAAAGATTATATCGATAACGATATTTTTTAAAGTTTTTTAATACATTAATGAAGAATGTCAATAACCATAAACATCTTCATTACACTCGTGTGTTGTTAAAATGATTGATGATCGCCATATGGGCTGGAGTTTGCCGTAGAAATTGTCTCGAGTGCCTGCGGGCGAATAGAAAATGTTATCTAAATGGACGCCATCTCAATCATCTCCAAATGTAATTATCGGTTGGTAGTAACAAATTTAATTGCGAATACTCATGTGAATAGTTTTCTGATTGGCTTTTCGAAAAGTACATAATAAGGTAGGAAATATTGTCCTTGACGAAACACAGTCATTACAAAAGTGCACCGACCACACAGTGCAAAAGTGAGATCGAGAATTAAAAAAAATTAGTGAATATTAAAAACGCCCTATGCTGAAATACATGACAAATGACGTCACTGGTCACAGCCGCTGTTGAAAATGTATGGAGATTTCAACATTGATTTTAGTAATTTAACTACTGTGTTTATGTATTAGGTCCTTACATATGAAATTGGCGTTTTGTCGTACTGGCCACTTTGATCTCAAATATATCTTCTTTGATTAGGAATTCCAATTTCAAATTTATACCGCTATCTACTCATGCATTTGTGTTTCTAAAACCGTAATTCATTGGTTTTTTTTCTCTTTTGGTTTTTCTTTGCGTCACTCCGTTTACAAAATGGAAAACTTGAAATATAATTATTTTCGAGTACGAGTTCCCCCGTGGCACCAGCGCTGCAGAAACGGCTCGAAGGATTAATGATGTGTATGGCGGCAGTGTCGCAAAAGAAAACACAGTGCGTTTTTGGTTCCAATGTTTTCGTTCTGGAAATTTCGACCTGCAGAACAAGCCCCGAGGACGACCGGAGACCAAAGTTGATAATGAAGAATTGAAGGCTATTGTGGAAGCGCATCCATCGAATCAAACCACATCCGAGTTAGCTGCAGGCTGCGGTGTTAGTGATAAAACTGTTTTAATCCATTTGAAGCAAATTGGGAAGTTGAAAAAGCTTGAAAGATGGGGTACCTCATGAATTGAGTGCAGCAAACCGACAAACGCTCGTCGACTGCTGCGTTACATTACTCAACCGGCACAATAATGAAGGGATTTTAAAGCGAATCATTACCCGTGATGAAAAAGGATCCTGTACAATAATCGGAAACGCTCATCGCAATGGCTGAACCCTGGCGAACCAGCCAAAGCGAAAATTGACTCAAAAAAAGTTACTTCTGAGCGTTTGGTGGACTAGTGCCGGTGTCGTTCACTACAGCTTTCTTAAATCTGGCCAGACGACTACGGCAGCTATCTATTGCCAGCAACTGCAAAACATGATGCAAAAGCTAGCTGCTAAACAACCGAGGTTGGTCATTCGCTCTAGGCCACTGCTGCTTCAGGACAACGCTAGACCATACACTGCACAACAGACGGCTACCAAATTAGAGGAGCTTCAATTGGAATGTCTAAGACATCCACCGTAATCCCCGGACCTTGCTGCAAGAGATTACCATATTTTTTCGAAATTTCGAAAAAACTTCTTGCAAGGGAAAAAAATCAACTCCGATGGGGCAGTCCAAAGCGCCATCAAATATTTTATTGATTCCTGTCCGAATGGTTTTTTTAGTAAAGGAATCAATGACCTATTTATGAGATGGTAAAAGTGCATATATAGCAATGGTATATACTTTGATTAAATAAATATATTATGTTTAAAAAAATCGACTTTACGTTCCTCCTTTACAAAACGCCAATTTCATATGTAATGACATAATATATGATTAAAAAAAATGTCATAAATCATATAAAGATTTGAACGGTAATATTCGTTTTTCAATTATAGAAAAAAATCTCGTAAAAAAAGTAATTTTATGAACTAAATGTCGCTTAATTACCGCGCAACAAACATAATGACACATTGATTTGGGTTGAATATACATAATCTTTTTGTTTGCGCAAATCTAATTTACACAAATCTGTAACTAGATGCTGTAGAGGCATGTGTGAAGACGCGCCACAGGAAACGTAGCGATCTTAAATCATTATATAACAGTATCCAATACGGCAATGTAATGCATGACCACGCCATGTTTGTTATACAAGCGAGTTGACAAATTGCTCATTATGGTCCGATCAGCTCTTACATTTGGCAGATTTCATAGGAAATTATATTATTTATTCAATAGGAGTTTTATTGGGTTGGTGGGAAAAAGGGGACATATCACATAGGCCGACTGGCCGATGTTTGAAAGTGGTATAATGTTATTTTTAGGAGTGAAAATACGATAAATGTTACGTTAAAAGTTAAAAGTAGTTCACAATATTTTGAAGTAACTGCAAGCAGCCATAAATTGTTCAAAGATTGCCGCGACTATTTCTGAGAAGAAAAATTTTTAAGAACTAAAATAATTTAAAAGATATATTTGTTTAGATATGATTTATCGAAGACGCATACAAAAAGTCAGAGAGAAATATTATTTAAAGTGATGAATTCTGTATGCAAATGCCGTCAATCTTTCTCGGAATCGGCGCTACAGTTGCGACACCTAGTATAATTTGGTTAGCACATAGCATTCGCTTCCTCAATTAAAAATGCTTAATTCTAATTAATGCAAGCAAATTCTCACGTAAGCAAATTACGGACATAAAACACAGAGCGAAATTAGTAAATACAAAACATAACTAACATTGTTAACGTTACAACAACTAGCTTTTGCCCGCGGCTCCGCCCTTGTAAATATAGTATGCCACGGAAACACTGAAAAGTAGCCTATATATTAATCCAGAGCTTAAACTACTACCATATTACAAATTTCATCAAAACCCGTTCATTAGGTTTTGCGTGACAGAGTGACATACATAAATCCATACATTTTTGTATTCAAATATTCAAAGTATAATCAAAATCGGGGGTTCCTAAACTTTTGAGATAACGGAACACCAAACAAAAGCCTGAATTCTTGCTAAGTGAATCGTACCTAACTAATTACATACATGATACAATTAATGACTCCTTAACGCATACATTTTTGCCGCTATTAGAAATTATTTTGGCGGAACCCGATAGACTATTCCACGTAATTCACTTTGGGAATCGCTGATCTAAATAATGGTAACTATTGAGGTAGTTAATTTATTTAAGGTGTCCCTGGTCTCAGATGGAAGCACACGCTGTTAATGTGGCTGACCTACAACACAGCTGCGCGTCAAATCTGCGGAATGGTAAGCCGCGTGAGCTAATTTCCATTGTAATACAGAACAACGATAGATTTTGATTGCACTTAGCGCTATCTATTCATAAGGGAAGCCGATATGAGCTGATATCGAGTTGTATAAACGGCTCGCTCCTGTATGTAAGGCTTACATTAAACAAAACATTTATGCAAGATTCAAAAGTTTCAGCGTTCTTTTTGAACACATTGTGGGCGAGGTGAATATAATGTTGAGGTCGAAATTATATCCAATATCAATTAGTTTCCACACTAATACGATTCGCAGTATCTAATTGCAGGTGTTGCACAACAGCGGTTTCTATCGCGTGCACCATCTCACGCGAAAACCCACCTGGTTCTTATTACAAGGTGATATAATTTACAATCGAACGTTTTCCCACTTTTCGGCCGCACGGTTGTATCAACTATCTGGTTTTTTAATGGTTAAAATATGATCATAATTTTAATGAGCCTCGCCTCTGTAAAAGGCCTCGTAAACGACAAATACTGGAATTTTCACGTTTCAGACACTGTGTTCGAGTGTTGTTGTGTTATCTTAGGATTTCGTAACATACGACACTCTTTTAATCTTAGATCTATGGCACATCTAAAATATTATTCCCCTGCAACGTGTTGCATAAAATGCATAATTCAATAAAAAATTTCGTTATGGATAAAAGACGCCGAAATAACTTTTTATTCCGCAACTGTTAATCTTAATAACTTTAATGAGTATGACATAAGCGATGATTTTAATGAAGCGTTGTCCATTGATGGTGTTGTAGAAACACAAAAGACCTTTGGAGATGTGAAAGTATCGCGTGATTTGACAATACCATCGATACGGTGTGGTGTACTGGAAACTTTCACCCCGCAATACGACCAGACATATATTCTCATCATTATTAAAGGAATTTATGTTCGTAGTCGGGTTAAGTTAATAGTAGCAGTTAATCTAGTTAGTACTAACAATATACGATTACTAATCGGGAACATGTATAGTTTTTTTTATTGGCTATTCGGAAAGTACACAATAAGCCAGGAGCCAGTCTTTGCATTGGCATATATACGATCAACCGTTGACGAGCTATAGTGATCACAAAAGTGAGGTCGTTGGAGAGCATTAAAAACGCTCTATACAAAAAAATATACAGGAGTCTCGTCACAGCAGTTAAAAACGTATGAAGATGGATACAAATTTGATTTTCTAAACTTAAGCACTGCGTTCATGTTATTATTGTTGTAACAAAAAATGTCACAAATAACATATTAAGGATTTGAACAGTAATTTTCGTTTTTCAATCATAGGAAAAAAATCGCCGTTTTTTAGTTTTTTTTTTTAACTTTTTAATTTAGCAATAGATTACTGTACTTTGCATTTTTCGGTCCATATTTGCCTTTCGGAAAATATAAGGATTATGGTGATTTAAAACAAACATTCCCTATTTTTTATGGTAATTGGTAATCCAATACAAAGGTAGATCAACAGAATTTTGGAATGCTTTTGATGGTAAATGTGAAAGGCAATTTTCCGCTGATTTGACACACTACTGTGTACTGGACACGTTCGTTCTTTTTACAAGCGAGATAATCATCATAATCTCTTTTACGTACTGCAGTTTTAGAGTAGAGATTGATCATATCTAGATTAATGTTGTTAGCAGATTACTAGGTATATGTAATCTTAGAAAACCTAATTGTTTTATTAATAACCTGTGATATCAAATGATATCAAATCTAATTTATTACATCAGCCTTTACATCTCCATTCATAATAATATTTAAAGATAAAAGATTCGTAAAAAAGGAGTGCCCAGGGTTGGACCTATTTTATTTTCCTCGAGTGTTGTGCAATCGAACGCTGCTCATAAATCAAACCATAACGAAATATTTGACTGATCGAAAATGTAAATGAGTGAGCGTAACACGCTCTGGTAAACGCAATAGAATTCGGTCGCAGCGGAGAAATTAGGTACATTGAGAGACGAGATGTAAGCTTTTACTAAATGTACGGGCCGGATGAGAAAATAAAACATAGATATCTGTGTCATCTATCGCTAACAGTTGTAATACTTAATTTATGAGGGAAAAATTGCATTATATTCAACATAGTTTTATTTATTTCGTCCGTATTATGTTTCGAATCGAATTTATAGTTTTATCTGATCCAATCACATTCGAGAATGTGAAGATATACCAATAATATTTGTTTGTAACGGTATTTTCCTACATTAGAGTTATGCAAGCGTAGACAACATGTTACATCACCTAAGCGTCAAAGATTAATGTTAAACGTTAATTAACTTGTAGTAGGTACCACAACCTTATGATAAGGATAATGGTGGCAACTGTCTAAAATATAATACTTATGGAGCTATTAAATCAGAGCGTTTGCAAAAATTACGGACCGCGACTCTAATAATTATGTGGCTGAATGTGATTTTTATCAGACGGACATTAACGAGATTGTCTGTAATTAGATTTGCAGAGAAAGTGGTCACTTTCCTCCATAGGGTCGGTTTCTAACGTCTGGGATGTGAAACTGGTCACGCCTGCTTAGGTGCCTTAAAGGGAACGTCTTCAAATCGGAAAAGCGATTCTCGTACACATCTCAGTTCTCACTCTTTATTATGTACTAGATGTTGCCGGCGAATTTCTTTTACTTTTCCGCAATAAAAAGTAAAAAGCCTATGTTCATCCCCGTGGTCTAATCTATATCTGTGCCAAATTTCATCAAAATCGGATGAGTAGTTTTACGAAACTAGCCTATTAAATGCAAACAAACATAAAAACAAACTTTTCCTCATTATAATATTGGTATAGGTCAAAGTAATGAAACTTCCAAATAATGAAAAGATACTTAGTGTATACTTATATATATTTCGATTTCTTTCTCTGCTTTATGTCTCCTAACGCCTCATTCGTGCTCGCTGACTTTACTTCTTCTACTTTTTTGTTTTATTCCACTATCCAAACTCTCTTCTCGTTATTTGCCAAAATATTTTCGTAAAATAATTCATTTATCTACTACTATATGTTCGCCATTTATCACGCTATATCAGATCCTCTGTAATCGTATTTCCTCAATTCCTTTCGTAATTCCTTTTACTTATTTGAAACAATAGGTGGAGCAACGGTACCTATTACATACAACAAATACATATTATGTTGGAGGTAGCCACGCGTTTGAATTTTATAGGATTTTGTAATATTTTTTAGTTGTAAAATTTTTTTATGTCATGTACCGTTTCAAAATTCTTTATCTGCATGTTTAATTGCCAGCATGACCATGATACTGGTAGGTATATGGTTCATTTTATATCGAAAAAAATTACATTATGTATATTTACATGTGCCTGCAACCTACAGAATATAACCTTATACAATCTAAGCATTTCTTATGTTTGTCCGTAGATACATACTTCATATCCTTTAAAAACGAGCATAAATGGTCATCTTACCGTTACCAACCGCTACATATAATATGATGAATGGTTAGGACATTAACGATTTTATTCGAAGTTGGTAACGTGTAATCCCATTGTTGTTCAACGACGGCACAAGTTACAACAGAACAGATACACCAGATAGAACAAAACGTTACAATGTGCGAATTTAACAATTAAGAAACACTGGACTCACCACTTGTGTAGAACGTAAGACCATTGTACGGGCACAGATTAATAAATGGTTACTACGTAACAGATACATCACTCCCATACAAAAACGAAAATACCTACGCTATAATTGCCTACAAAATTTAATAATAATGTCTGCTTTTCGCAGCGAGAAAAAAAGGTACCATAAGTACGTGCACAAAGAATCGAGATTGTGATGCCGGCCGTGCGACTTACGTTACGTATGCGCCAGGGTTATACCTATGAGGATTATTGTATATTATTTTTCAATCAAATATGTTATAAAAATAATTTATACATTTTTTTACCTTCATTGAATACTCGATTATTAAATTGTATAGTTGAAAATATCCGACATCGCGTAAATAATTTTAATAGGTTTATAGAAAAACAGCAAAGCGGAGGATAATTAATAAATTCTTAAATAAGGAGGTATTTTAAAATTTGCAATACTTATTTAAGCTCTTTGTAATTTTTCTTGGCTGGAGGCTAATTCCTACAAAAAAACTATAAGAATCAAATGCCTACTAAAGAGGTCAAAAAAACTAAATTTTGTTGTTAAGCTACTACACTGCAGCCATCCACTGCACATATACATGCCATTTCGACGCGTAAGCGCGGGAACGTACGGTGCGAGTTCTCTGGCGGGCGTGCGGCGTGCGACAGCCGTTTGTCGATTGTACCTTATGAGGTACGCCGAGGGGTAGGCAAAAAACGCGTGTCCTTGAGCGAGTGACGAACGCTCGGTACGGGAACCATACGTTTTGTAGATTTAATAACCCAAGAGCATGTCGGGACATGTCTAAGGAGGGTTCCGTAACTATCAACGCGTAATAGGTTTTTTTTCAAATTACTTCAAAAGTTACTGTTCGATTTCGTTCAAAACAATTTTCCCAAAGAGTTTTTAGCGTGATCTATCAGCATGGAAACTTACAAGTTTCTATCTCCTATAGTTAGAAGTACCAACTTATAAACCTGTATAAATATTATAAAAAAAAAACGAAAAAATATTTTTCATCCCCACTTCACATGTATGGAAAGCCACCCCTAAAATATAAAATTATTATTATTTTATGTTGTTTAAACAGGATCTATAGACATTCTAATTTATATAACTTAGGCCTTTTCATCCGTTATTGGATGATTTATACAGTATTCTCCGGGCGAAGTAACCGCTCTTGAAATACTGTAGTGCCTGGGACAGTTGGTTTTTAAATGTCGTATGGTTGCTCAAGCACATACGGCATTCTCACAACACAGTCAGCCTAGTCCAGAGGAATGACTGGTCAATACGTCCGGGGCCAACCACGTGCGGGTTACCTCACGATGTTTTCCTTCACCGTTAGAGCGTCCGTATAATGTACTTGAGATCTGAAAAAGTCTCATTGGTACACGCCACAACCTGGGAACCGAACCTGCACTCTCTCGAGTGCGAATCAAACCGTCTACCCACTAGGCCACGGAGCTCTTGACAATCTATAACTATGCCAAATTTCATATATTTATATTCATAATATTCATAACAGAAGCTACAAGCGCGGCTGTCCGCAGACAGACAGACAGACGGATGGACAGAGCGAAACTATAAGGGTTCCTTATGTATTACGGAACCCTAAAAAGTAGCTTGTATTTTAATCTAGATTCTAGGATTTATAATATTTTGTTTTAACTGTGTATAATAAAAGCGTGGACCTTCAATAAAAGCATGGACTGTATAATGTAACGGTTGTCGTGTGTATAATGAAACCAGTGAAGCCGCCCGCCCGCCCGCCCGCCCAGATACCGAGGGCGAGGAGTCCGCAGTGGTCGTCGAGTCCACCGCAATCCGCGTTGACACACTACAAACCAATCATTTGACGTACATTTGACAGAAAGAAACATTTTTTTTATTAATATATGTCGTCGGCTTATCTTAAAACCTTTTGCCAGTGTCAAGTAAAAAAGGCGGGAAATAGAACTTTCGTTTCAATTTTCAACATTGTATTCATAAATCGTCAAGTCTGAAGTCTAGTCAAAGTCCAAATAAATAGTCAGTACAGTCAATGAGTCATGTCAGTCGATTCAGTAAAGTGGTAGACGCTTTACTGAAAGTTCCTGGGGAGTTTTGGCGGGGAACACACAGATAGCACCTTTTTAGAAGTTGTACCACTTGCCCACACTTGTGCACGTTAACGAATATTTAATGGTTAATATTCTACCAATATTACACATTATGAACCGAGATAGCACAAATTTATGAAATATTACAAATTCACAACGTCACCCATTGAACTCCCCGGCAAAACTCCCAGAAAAAATCTTAATGCAAGAAAAAGTTACGCCATCTTGATTTCACCATACCTCAAATGTCAAAATGTCTTCAAACCCACAAAAGTGGGGACAGTTTGTTTATGCCTCGACATGCCTCGTCTATAATATACGTCTATGCTACAAACACAATTTCATGGCGAATAAAACTTCTTGGGTCTAATTTAGTCCCGCCGTTTCGATCCACGCACTAGGCACTTACAGTATATTAAAAAAGATATTTCTTAAACGTAATATAAAAATATCGCGGTATAAACTAACATAAAAATAAATCGCGATAAAATCCTATTCGTCAGTTCACACCGAGAACAGAGGCAGTGTGTTGATTTTTAATGTTTGCTGCACTGCTAATAAAAATACGGTTAAGCTCACACTGAGAGGCGACGCGGCGCGCACTTTTTGAGGCAGCGATATGTTCGAAGGCGTCGCTCCTGCAATGAAACGTGTATCTTTTTGTCTAGTGAATAAAGTTCAATTTCGAATCGCTATCTTAATATGTGCCCGCCGCGTCGCGTGTGTGCTTAACCGTAGTTTTATTAGCAGTGTAAATATATGCGTAAACATAAGATGTTCAAATCAACACACTGCCTCTGTTGACCGACCGCATTGAATGGGCGTATCACATCAATAGGAAACAGTTAAATGTCAGTCCGAGGATGTAAAAAGAAATTTCTAATTACCAGCGAATTGCATAATATATTCCCGGCATCCGGAAACACGATCGTATATGTATAAATCTCTGTTAATTGTGGCGGGGAGACGGGCATCTAACGGTGCACTCCTACCTCGGAAACTCGAAGATATTGAACATCCGAGTTCTCTTCTACGTTAGTAATAATATCTATGGACTCTTTCACACCACGTCAATCCGTGGTAAGTTCTTGAAGAACTTGTGTTACGGGTATCAGACAACGGAAATATATTTAATGCTATTATACTATTCATATATTTAGGTTTTTTTATATTATACACATATTGTATAAGGCGTGAAGCGTCCATAGACATATTCAATACACATCCATGACCCAGGAAAACAGAAAACTTTTTGTTTCTTAAGGATTCGAACGTGCGACCTCCCGCTTGAACGCCGACGCCCTAAACGCGCTGGTTGGTTAGGTCGATAATAAGAGTCGATAACTTTATAAAAGACAATATGATTATTATTCAATATTGGTCGCTGTATTATAATAAAACATAAATCTATACTAATATCATAAAGAGGAAAAGTTTGTTTGTTTGCATTGAATAGGCTCGAAAACTACTGGAATAATTTGAATGAAATTTGGCAAATATATAGAGTAGACCACGGGGAAGGTTGCCTTTACATAGGCTACTTTTTATCGTGAAAAATGTCTGGTTTCCGCAAGATTAACTTTGGCGCGCATGAAGTCGCGGGAAAAATCTAGTTAAGTATAAAGCGCGACTGATACACACTACGTCATTCTGTGAAACGCATAATGTCGATAAAAAAACCTTTAAAAACTCCGATCAAGCCACTTCAAAGCCGAAAAGTGAAATCGCAATCGGAAATCCTTTGATACTCCAAATGTATTCTGTTAACGTGTAACTTAACATAATGGCCTTCCTTTGTTCAGGTAAAAATGAACGACAGTCAAACTCGTTTGGCATTCAGATGTCACGTTAGCTCGCATTACACGTGTGACGTAACTCGATCAGCAATTCAGCACCATGGTAGGGCCACCGGCCGGGGTTTCTAAGTGAAATGGCGGAGAAATGATCGCCACGCTACACCGCATCGCAATACCCCATTACCATACCACCAATAGACGTGTGTTACATAAATACATCACTGTGGTAGTTGATACCAAATTGCCAATACTGTGGGTACTACTAACAAGAAATATTAATTAATCTGTGACACTATTAGCTGTATGTAGAACCACTCTAGTGTATACGTTAAGTCAGCGAATCATGCGTACAAATGTCAAGATGTCAATAACGCATATTATGTTCACATTAACCGAATAAGCGTAGCTATTTTGACATATGTACCTACGCATGATTCACAGAATTCTTAAAGCGAATACACCATATATTATGCTGTCGGTCGCTTTGCTACTTTTGGGGATAAATTCTTAAGCTCAATCAAAAATCAAAATTAATGTCTTCATTAATTAGAATTTAACGCGAGCAAAACATTTCAACGCGCTCACCGAGGTGTTTTAATTAAATTTCTCACCGTGCTCACAGCTGCGAGTGGCAACTGGCAATATTAACTTTATAACTGGCTGAACGGCACTATTTCTTTGCTGTTTTCGTAATTTCATATCACAACAACAGCTGCCCCGGATTAAGGCAACTTTCTCAAGGGTTATAGATATTATAAAGATGAAATGTTTGTTTGTTTGTTTGCATTGAATAGGCTTCGAAATTACTGGACCGATTTTGATAAAATTTGGCACAGATATAGAATATACCACGGGGAAGGACACAGCCTACATTTTGTTGCGGCAAATGTGCGGTTTCCGAGAAATTAATTTTAAAGTCGCGGGCTACATGTAGTTTATATTATATTTATGTACTAGCTTTTGCCCGCGACTTCGTCCGCGTGGAATAGTGACTTCCGGCAGAAAAGTATAGATAGCTGAGAATAAGTTAATGTATTTGTAATATTGTTTAGATTAAGTTAATGTATTCACATTCACATGAGGCTAAAGTATTCGGTCGATCAATACCACAGCAACTTCATTCGTGGATGGAGCATTATATAGCCCAGGGTGTTCCTGAGTTGGACGCCTATCGGCATTTATAACAATTTTATAATTGTTATCATCTTCTCGAGGAAGAGCTTCTAAAGCCGATTTAAAACTGCATACATACGAATTAACCTGATGCAACATGTTCTGAAGTTGTGAAATGAGTTCTGTATTTAAATTCGGGAAATATTGATTTCTTATATTCGACTGTTCGTTGTAGTTGGATACAAAATATATTTGAAGAAATTTAGGTTGGTCTTCAGGCAAAAGGGATCCAATCAAATGGTAAACCTGACCTTGTATCTTAAAAGTAGGCATGAAAGGACCTTCTGAAATTTGTTGAGCACCAAAGGATGTCATTTGAAACGCACTATTATAAGTGCGAATATTGTCTAAAAACTGCTTCGATTGCACATGTTCACCTAAAAGTAGTGATTTTAAAGGTTAAAAATAAAGGCAAATTTATTTTACCTCCAGAACAACAGAAACCAGCCGACTCCTTACTCCACTTTGAAGCATTACAAAAAGAACATACCACGTTCATATCGCCTATTACAGAAGATGATCTGTAATCAATTGTGAGGTTATAAGCAAACCCACTTTTATATTTGTCGGACCACGCCACCGAATTTCTAAATTGATCTTCTATGTATACATCTAAGTTATTAAGACTATGTCGAAATCTATCTGCAGTAAGACGGGCCTCTCGCTGTTCGTCCGTTTCAAGAGACCGAATATTTTCGGTTCTTAATCTCTCATTAGACAGACTTATTGATCGTTCGTGTCTCAAAGAATTGTAATGTTCGCGTACCGACTCATGATAAAGAAAGAATTATTAATATAATTATTCTCTGTCCGTCGTTGTTCATGCTCATGTTCATCTTCGAGAGATCGAATAATATTATACTCTCTCCTTGTCTGAGACGGTTTTACTATGGTAGTCTACGCTTTATGCTAGTAGCCATCACAATGTATCCAAGCTAAAAAAAAAAAGAAAACACAGTATCCGGATCGCAACTGTCAAACTTCATTACGTATTTTTGTGCGCTAGCCATTACAGTGAAATTTTGTTTACTTGGTATAAAAAGTGAAAATTTCAGATAAAAGACCATGTATACAGCAATAATATGCCTTAATATCTTATGCGACTGGAAATGTAAAAAATATTTGGTTACATCAAGTACTACGGGCTCACTACAATGGAAATCTTACAAAACTATTGAGCATTATAAAGGTAAAACAATTGAGCAAAATTCCCACCAACATATAAAGGGTAAGTGATATTATATAGTATATAAGGGTTGTTTTCGGTAACCATACCATTTTATTCTTGAATAACTAAAACATTGTTAAAAACTAGAGGTTATATTATTATTATGTTACCTCTACTAGTTTGACATGTTTACATCCGAGATTTCCGGGCCTTCGGCACAAAATTTCTTATGTTGGTTACTTCCGTATCCGCAAAATTTTTCACTAGTGGTTTCAATTTCTTTAAGTACTTTTTCTCGTTTTGTTCTGTGTTTGTTGGACTGTCGGTAAATATAACAAAATAAAATGGGGAAAAGAAAAAGCTCTCGCAAAGAAGACGAAGACTTGTGGAGAAAATTAAGAAGAATTGAGAAGAAACTGAAACTACGAGAAGAAAGTCCGAGGACTCCTCCTCCACCTGCACCGGCTGAAACAGCCCACACAGTATGTCCTGAAGACACCCAGGACTTGATAGGTAATTATTATTAATTAAAGGTACTTTAAACGACTGGATGACCCTGGTATTTGTGGTAACTACCCGGATATCCTACAAGCCCATATTATACATAAGTACCAACTCTGACTTAGCGCTGCCACTAGCGGGTAGACAATGTCAGTTATATACATTCCAGCGCTATCACTCAGCGGATAGACACTTCATTCTTACTTTTCTTGAGCTATCACTTGCGGATAGACAGTTATAAAAGACATTAGAAAGACCCACAACTGACACTGACAAAACTTATAATTTACAGTTGAGGACATCCCAGAAGAACTCCTGGAAGCCCTGGGTAAAGAAGGAGAAAAAGAAAATACTGTTGGTGAGAAGCTACAGCAACAGCTGGCAGATCAATGGACCAACATTATTCACCAGGGACTGGGAAAAGAATCTAGAGAGAACTTGTCAAAGAAGTATCCTACTCCAGTTAATTTCATGGCAGCTGTACCACCTGTCATGAATGACGAAATAGCAGCCGCTATGAATGAAGCTAGCAAAAAGCGGGATAAAAGAATAGTTTTCCGTCAGGCGTTAGTGGGAAAAATGATGGTCGGTCTAGGTAAGGCACTTACCTGTGTCCTTACGGGCAATATAAATACAAAAGAAATTGTAGAACAGTTAAATGACGCAGCCAAATTAGCTGCAGAAGTCCTTCACCAGGACTCTGAATCTAGAAAATTTTTCGCATTGGCTGGGACAAGTACGGTTATAAGGGAGGCGGTTAAAAAAGTAAATACTGACGAATTTCTATTTGGAAAAAATTGTGGAGAGCTTATAAAAGCGGCTCAATCTATCCAAAAGACAGGATCCCAAATAAAAATTAAACCGCCTACCCCAGCAGTCAGACAGGAAAACTGGAAGAGCCCGCTGCAACCTCATCATCAACAACGCAGCGGGCAAACACAGCGTACACAGGCAAAGGCTCAGACATCTCAACAAGGCCAGAGACCCCAACCACAGCGGAAGAAACCCCAACCCCAGCGCCCCAGCAGACAGGCCCGAGAGAAATATCGCCGTTATTAGAGGTACATGCCGGCAAACTAAAATATTTTCTTAATAACTGGCTAAAGACTACCAATGACCCCGTAATCTTGCAATGGGTCCAGGGATACAAAATCCCATTTAATACCATCCCTCCAGAGCATGCAGAGCCCCACCAGTCTTGGTCTGACAAGGAAAGAGAAATCATACATTCTGAAATAGAGAAATTAAGTTCATTGGGGGCTATATCTCAATGCGAATATACAGTAGGCCAGTTTACATCGCCAATATTCGTAATTCAAAAACAAAATGGTTCGTTTAGATTTATATTAAATTTAAAAAAATTAAATCAATATGTTTATACATGCCACTTCAAATTAGAGGACATAAGGACAGCGTGTAAATTAGTTTCTCAAGACTGGTATATGGCAAAATTAGATTTAAAGGACGCTTACTTTAGTGTAGCAGTTTCAAATGAGGCAAAAAGATTTTTAAGGTTCAAATTTGACAATAAGTTGTATGAATTCAACTGTTTACCGTTTGGTTTATGTACAGCCCCCTTTGTATTTACCAAATTAATGAAACCCATATGTACTTATCTTAGGAGTAGAAATATTGTCCTGACATCTTACTTAGACGATGTCATTTACTTTAACTCATCAAAAGAACAGTGTAAAAAGGATATAGAGATGTCGTGCAGATTATTTCAAGATCTAGGTTTTATCATTAACCTTGAAAAAAGTATTTTTACACCAAAAAAGACATGTACTTACCTAGGTCTAATTATAGATTCAGGGACAATGTCATTATCAGTACCCATAGAAAAACAATTATCTGTAATAGAAAAAATTAATTATTTCAAGAAAATTAGATCTTGTAAGATAAGGGAATTTTCTCAACTATTAGGAAAATTAACCTCAATTTGCCCAGCTATACCATACTCATGGGTATATACAAAACTTCTAGAAAGGGAAAGATATCTTGCTTTGTTAAATAGAGATAATAATTATGATGAAAAAATGAGATTAGGTGAAACAGTAACTTCTGAGTTAAACTGGTGGACTAAAAACATAGATAAATGTAACCCGATCCAACACTATAATTTTTCTCTAGAAATTCAGACAGATGCATCAACAACTGGCTGGGGAGCAGTTTGTGGCACAGAGCGAGCTTCAGGTTCATGGTCTTCTACTGAGAGACAGAACCATATAAATTTCTTAGAAATCAAGGCAGCATATTTAGGACTGCAATGTTTTACTAAAGACTTTAACCATGGTAATATCCTACTCAGAGTGGATAATACAACAGCAATAGCATATATTAATAAGATGGGTGGCGTCCAATTTCCTCATTTAAACAAAATGGCTAGGACCTTTTGGCAATATTGTGAGAAAAAGAATATATGGGTGTATGCATCTTACATAAATACTAAAGAAAATTTTGAAGCTGACTTTGAATCAAGAAAAATAAACATAGAGTGGGAACTTTCAAGTACAGCCTATAATGAAATTGTATCACAATTTGGCCGCCCAGAGATTGATTTATTCGCTTCTAGAATCAATAACAAATGTAAAAGGTTTGTCTCATGGAAAAAAGATCCTGAAGCTATCGCTGTAGATGCATTTACCTTAAAATGGAGTAAATATTTTTTCTATGCATTCCCCCCTTTTTCATTAATTTTAAAATGCATTAGAAAAATACAATCTGATAAAGCAGAAGGTATCTTGGTATTTCCTTTATGGAAATCCCAACCCTGGTTTCCCATGTTACAGCCTCTGCTTGTTGGTGAAATGTTAATTTTCCAACCCAATCCAAAATTATTATCTTCTTCTTACAGAGAGACACACCCACTTCATCAACAACTTACCCTGGCTGCAGGGCTGCTGTCTGCGAAGCATTCGTGAGATGTGGCACTCCAAACTCAGCCTTAGATATTATGCTAAATTCACTATCTAGCAATACTATCAAACAATATGACAGCACTCTTAAGCTGTGGTGGAATTTTTGTAAAAAGTATAAATTAGACCCTTATCAAACATCAGTTCCATTTATTCTAAATTTTTTAAGTGAACGTTTTAATTCAGGTGCCTCATATGGTACCCTTAATACCGTTAGATCTGCTATTGCGTTAATAATGGGACCAAAAGTTAGTGCAGACGAGAGAATAAAAAGATTCTTAAAAGGTGTGTTTAAAATGAAACCACCTAAACCAAAATATAATACAACTTGGGATCCAGGCTTAGTGTTAGAATATCTATCTAAAAATTATACCAATGTTAATTTGGACTTACCAAGGGCTACTAAAAAACTTGTTACAATGCTAGCACTTACCACTGGACATAGGGTTCAGACCTTGTCTCTTATTAAATTACAAAACATAAAATTAACACACAGCGGTGTTCAAATAAAAATTCCAGACATTATTAAAACATCAAATAAAAATTCTAACCAACCAATGTTATATTTGAAATCGTTTACGGAAAAAGAAATTTGCCCAGTAGAAATCATAAAAATTTATTTGAAGAAAACTGAAAACTTAAGACAGAACCTTGATTACCTAATTTTAACACACAAAAGACCATATAAGAGGGCTTCATCTCAAACTATCAGTCGTTGGATAAAATCTGTATTGTGTGAATCTGGGATAGATGTTTCTGTATTTTCGGCCCATAGCACCAGACACGCATCTACATCAGCAGCAAATAGGGCCGGGCTTAGCATAGACCTTATTCGTAAGACTGCTGGCTGGTCTAGTGGTTCTTCTGTATTTGCAAAATTTTACAACAGGCCAATAACAGAGGATCCTTTATCCTTCTCAGACACTATCTGTAATCTTAGCATAAACAACTGAGAAAAAGTTGTTTCTAGAGATAAGAATATTTTGTAATAAATAAATAATTTGATTATCTGATTTATATAAAAATGGTTTCATTCACAACTTATGAATCTTTAAACATCTACCATAGTAAAACCGTCTCAGACAAGGAGAGAGTATAATTAAATGGTTAAACGAACTTACCTGTAAGTGAAGTTCTACCATAATTATACGAAGCTCCTTGTCTGAGACGGTACCTGTTCCCCACCCTACCCTCCTCCTTCCAAGTATAAGGTTGCTCATGAAACTTATTGCTTTCAACATAATGAAGTTTGACAGTTGCGATCCGGATACTGTGTTTTCTTTTTTTTTTTAGCTTGGATACATTGTGATGGCTACTAGCATAAAGCGTAGACTACCATAGTAAAACCGTCTCAGACAAGGAGCTTCGTATAATTATGGTAGAACTTCACTTACAGGTAAGTTCGTTTAACCATTTAATTATGGTGCACCCTATCATTTGTTAAACGGTCTTCATATTGAGTAAAAGTTTCAGATTCTCGAGATAAAATATGCCGTTCGCGGTCAGCTGTGAGGCGCAATTCCCTCTCAGTAAAAGTTTCTGACTCGCGAGACAATGTATGCCGTTCGCGGTCAGCTGTGAGACGCAATTCCCTCTCAGTAAAAGTTTCTGACTCGCGAGATAAAATATGCCGTTCGCGGTCAGCTGTTAGACGCAATGTCCTCTCAGTAAAAGTTTCTGACTCGCGAGAAAATGTATGACGTTCGCGGTCAGCTGTGAGACGCAATTCCCTCTCAGTGAAGGTTTCGGACTCGCGAGACAATGTATGACGTTCGCGGTCAGCTGTGAGACGCAATTCCCTCTCAGTAAAGGTTTCTGACTCGCGAGAAAATGTATGTCGTTCGCGATCAGCTGTGAGACGCAATTCTCGTTGTGCAGCAGTTTCAGCTTCTCGGGATAACACATGTTGTTCTCGGTCATTGGTAAGACTCAGCTCTCGCTGAGAAAAGCTTTGAGACGCCCGTGATGTAGCATGTCTCGCTCTGTCAGCTGCTAATCGAACCTCTCTCTCAGGAGAGCTTTCATTGGCTCGAGAAGTTGAGGCACTAACTCTCATAGAGTTTAACCGATGCGCTCTTTCCTCTGCCGATTCTTGAGAACGCGTATTTCTCATCCTCTTAGCATCTCTCGAATTTCGAGATAAAGATGGTCGTTTTTAGGAGGCATTGTGAATTTTTAATCGACGGTAACAGAAGCTACCTTACACTTATGAAATCAAAATGCTTACTTAAATACCTAAGTATCTACCTAAACTACGTATGTTATAACCTATTTGACACCTAAGTACCTATTTAAAACTACTGCTAAATAAATGTTAACTTATAAGTAATCTAAAAGTAATTTAAATAAGGAGACTATTATCTATATGAACCTATAAAATGTGAAAAATATAGGTACCTACTAAAACTAAATAATTCTACTTTCGAAATATTTACCACTACCAAAATAACTAATACACTAAAATAACTAAACTACTAATACTAACAAAACCTCTATACCTATTTCATAAAATAAAGACAACAAAACAAATCTAATAATAACCTATTCAAAAACTAAAAATCGCGCTGATAAGCACTAATAACTATAATTATTGTCTGTCAATAAGGTCGAACAATCTGAACGTCCTATCGCTTCAACAGCCAAATATTGTAAGTCGCACGCGGACCCCCCGCCTTTTTATACCTCCCGCCGCGAAGCGCGTCGAGCGCGGCAACTGATACACAAAAATAATCCTTATTGCATGATTCTGTATTCACGCGCGATGACTTATTAGTGTATTTCATGTATATCTTTGGTGTTTCTACACCGATTTACATGATTCTTTTTTTATTGAATAAGTAATAATGTTAACTTTTTTTAATTAGGGATGAGTGAGAGTGTTGTAAACGTAAGATTAGACCAATATAATCAGAAAGCTCCGAATTGCTAAGCTACCGGAAGTTTCACGTGCTATTGTGAGTCAACCATAAAAGATAGACATTATGCTGTCAAGAAATATTTTTATATAATATTAAGAAAAATATTTCCGTCATACGTGATTTCTATGCAGCTCTAACCATTAAGGCTGCACACGCGGTGGAAGCTTAAAAAATGGAGTAACTTCTCCCGTTTTCCCAATATATCCCTTCACTGCTCTGCGCCTATTGATCGTAGCGTGATGAAAAGTATACTATAACCTGCCCAGGAGTATGAAGAATAATTGTGCCAAATTTCATTAAAATCCGTCGAGTAGTTTTTGTTTCTATAACGAACATACAGACAGACAGACAGACAGACAGACAGACAAAAATTTTACTGATTACATTTTTGACATCAGTAGCGATCCCTAATCACCCCCTGATAGTTATTTTTTAAAAATATTTCATGTACAGAATTGACCTTTCTACAGATTTATTATAATATAGAAGATAACGGATTGACGTGATTTATTGACGTGAATTTGGAGAGGTAATATTAGGGACATTTATGTTTAAATTTAGAGTCTGAAAGATAGACTGCCGAGTTACTTGGCTCTGTAATTATAATTTAGTACAACTATGTACAGTGAAAAATGTGAATGCATTAAAATACTTCTAAGGCTGCGCCGGCGCAGGATTCCTGACAGCGGCGCCGCGTTAGACGGCGGGGTGGGCTCACGTCAATTATAAACGCTATTCTCGTACAAAATAACCTTCTGAGCTTTTTCTTAAAGGAAAAAACTACACCATGTACCTACGGCCTTTTTTGCTAAATTGCTCCAGTTACTCAAGATAAATATAATTTGAAGATTGAATCTTTAGACATTTTCACATTCTTTTATTAATTTATATAATTTATAAAAATGTGTATGTACTTGAATCTTGATAGATAAATAATTTATTATTATATCCAGCTATAAGATTTAGGCATTAGGTACGTAACAGCAGCTCCGCTCCATTGGCTGATGACGTCAAGATGGCCGCCTAATCAATTTCCCGCCAATTTCCCCGGTGCTGTCACATAATTAAATGACACGGTCCGCCATTTTTTTCTCTGTTATGTGACATAGACAATAATAACATTAACAGTTAATTAAAATCTTTTATTGACAATTGGATATACAGTACGTAACTGTATCATAAAATCATAATTATAAGATTTAAAAACGTTAATTATTGTCAACACCACACAAGTGTTTTACCGGGAAAATTCCCGTGGGAGACGAAGTTGACACAATGAAATGTCATTATGTCAAAGTTGTTTTTTTAATTACCTACTGAAATGTGGCCATTGCAATGCGAGCGTCACCTGCACGTTTCCTCATAATATAACTTAACTGTTAGCAAATAGCTCTTAAGGCCGCACTTATATACATTTAATATTTACTTATGGAGTTTGACATTAAGCCAATTGTTAGGTATATTTTCCGTCAAAATCTTAACTAAGTAGCTCCTTAAGTAAAGTTTATATCTTCGAGTGACCGTTAGAGCAATACTTATACCTAACCTTTTAGTCAAGTATTTATATACCTGTTGAAATAATTGGTCATTCCAAGACTCTTATTCACTTTTGCCGTGATAAAAAGTTTTATAATAAAGATAAAAATTCAACGTGGTCTACTCTATATCTGTGCCAAATTTCACCAAAATCGGTCCAAGTAGTGTCGGAGCCTATTTAATACAAACCAACAAATATTTCCTCTGTATAATATTAGTGTACATTAATTAATTATTATTATTCAAGTCCCAGTACTAAAGTTTTAACACGAATTATATTAAATATGCGATTTTGTATCTATCATCATTAGTTTAAAGAAGTAAGATATCAACTTCATAATAAAATGGGCAGGAAACGTGTTCGTTTTATGATATTTTTTATATTTATGCACATAATAGGTCTTTACCTATGAAATTGCCGTTCTGCACTACTGGCCATTTCAAATCAAAATAATTTTTGTTTGGCGAATTCTAATTTCAAATTAATTTTATTTTAAAAACATAGAATTCTTTTTCCAAAAGTAGTCATTTGTTTATTGATTAGTGTTACATTTTCATCGAATTTCAATCTTTTTCGTCATCATGGATACGTTAAAAATTCGAGTAATTATGGAATATGAATACCGACGTGGCAGCAACGCGGCACAAGCGGCACGCAACATCAACGACGTTTACGGAGCTAACACTACAAACCAACGCACCACCTGTTATTGGTTTGCTCGCTTCCGTTATGAAAATGACGACCTGAAAAATGAACCTCGCGGTCGTCCGAAGACTTTGGTCGACAATGACGAATTAAAGGCGATTGTGGAAGCTGATGATACATAGGCTGCACTAAAAGTATCGGGAATGGAATATTTCCACTGTTCCTGTCATATTAAAATCTTTTTAATTTAAAACTCCTTGGTTTTAAAAATCGAATACCGTTTATTAATTTAAAAAAAGATTCTCGGTCTTTTCACAAGATCTTGTCAAACTTGTTTAGTCGTTGAGAAAATGGAATTGACTCGAGAAAATTCTAGAGCGATGATTTATTATGACTTTCTAAGTGGTTTAACACAAAAACAGTGTGTTGACCGGATGATTTCTGCATTTGGTGATGAAGCCCCATCCAAAACCACAATTTATCGCTGGTTTGCTGAATTTCAACGTGGACGTGTCAAGCTCAGTGATGATCCCCGTCAAGGCCGTCCAAAAACTGCAGTCACCCAAGAAAACGTTAATGCTGTGCGTAAGCTGATTGAGGAAGATCGACATGTGACATACCGCGAAATTCAGACAACTTCAGACATTGGCATGAGTCAAATACAAATAATCTTGCATGAACAATTAGGTGTAAAAAAGTTGTTTTCCCGATGGATACCGCATTTGCTCTGTGAAGAGCAAAAAGCGGCTCGCGTTACTTGGTGCGTCAGAACTCTCGAAAGATTCCACGCAGGATCCTCAAATGCTGTATACAACATCGTATCAGGTGACGAATCCTGGATATACGCGTACGAACCCGAAACAAAAAACCAGTCACGAGTTAGGGTGTTCAAAAATGAGTTAAAGCCAACAAAAATTGTTCGTTCACGGAGTGTTGCAAAAAAAATGGTGGCCACGTTTGTCTCCAAAACCGGCCATGTTGCGACTATTCCTCTTGAGGGACAAAGAACGGTTAATGCAGAATGGTATGCTAACATTTGTTTGCCACAGGTCGTTTCTGAACTCCGTAAAGAGAACTGCAACCGCCGCATCATCCTCCATCACGACAATGCGAGTTCTCACACCGCGCACAGAACAAAAGAGTTTTTAGAGCAAGAAATCATAGAATTATTAGACCATCCGCCGTACAGCCCTGACCTAAGCCCTAATGATTTCTATACTTTCCCTAAAATAAAGAATAAATTGAGTGGTCAGAGATTTTCATCACCTGAAGAAGCTGTGGACGCCTACAAAACGGCCATTTTGGAGACCCCAACTTCCGAATGGAATGGTTGCTTCAATGATTGGTTCCATCGTATGGAAAAATGTGTCAAATTTCGCGGAGAATACTTCGAAAAGCAATAAATACATTTTTAAATAGTAATGTTGTGTCACTTCCTTGATTCCCGAAATTTTCAGTGCCGCCCTCGTACACAATCTACGGCTGAATTAGCAGCAGCTTTCGACGTTAGCGTCAAAACAATATTGGTCCATTTGCGTCAAATTGGCAAGGTAAAAAAGCTTGACAAATGGGTGCCCTACGAACTCAATGATCGCCAGCGCGAAGTACGCGTCGAGATGTGCCTTATACTGCTTAACAAACACACAAATGAAGGAATTTTTAACCGCATTGTTACCTACTATGAAAAATGGATTCTGTTTGATAACCGCAAGCGCTCAGCAAGTTGGTTGGATCCTGGTTCAGCACCTAAACAATGCCCTAAACGAAAACTTACCCCTAGAAAAGTGATGGTCACTGTTTGGTGGTCTAGCGCCGTTGTGATCCATCACAGCTTCTTACCAAACGGGGTGAGCACTGCAGGTGTGTACTGTGAAGAACTGAACACAATGATGGAGAAGCTGGCATATCTCCAACCAGCATTGGTCAATCGCTCGTCTCCGCTGCTCCTGCACGACAACGCGCGACCTCTTACTGCACAGCAGACGGTCTCCAAGTTGCAAAAACTGGGGTTGGAAGCTCTCCGTCATCCGCCCTACTCACCAGGCCTTGCGCCTACAGACTACTACTTTTTCCAGAATTTGGATAACTTCTTGGCGGGAAAAAAATTCAATATCCGAGAGGCAGTACAAAATGCCTTTGAAGAATTTGTTGCCTCCCGTCCAGCTGATTTATTTAAGAAGGGCATCAATAAACTGCCACTGCGTTGGCAAAGATGCATTGATTGCATGGGTGATTACTTCGATTAATACAAATAAATAATACATGAAAAAAATTCGTTTCAATTTTTTCATACAAAACGGCAATTTCATAGGTGAAGACTATTAAGAATATTTATTAATAATTCTGCGATTTGTTTACTTTCTAGTTTCTAGATAAATCTCGAATAAAATTTAAAATATCAGATTAGTATATCTGCACAATACGTCTATATAATGTAAGACTTACTCAACTGGGAAAATAAACAGCCTACTCTATTTGCATATGCCGGTCTTTTACAGGAAACGTGTGTTAGTTAGTAAATTGGTGGCTTTTGCCATTCTGACTAGTATTGCCAGTTACCAGAAGCTATAATAATTGAGTATTGTTTGCGTGTTGTAGGTAGATATGCCTTTCAACCTTTGCTTCAACCTAACACTCCATTCATTTGGATTGCGATTACTTATTTTCTAAGCTTAACCAATTTTTATTTAACTACATGTCGCGCTGTGCTCTAAATTCACGCTTAATAATTCATATAATCATTAAGTTTGAACTTTATATAGAATTCTTTTGACTCTTAGATAGAAAAAAATGTAATTGTTGTGACAGGTTGACAAATGTCAACGTGTAAAAAACTATATTTATTGGGTATGTATCAAAACGCACAGTAGTGTGTGTTTTAATAATCTGAGCGATTGCTGCTGTTATTTTTATTGATTTGATGTATTTATTAACATTATTTTTTTTTATATCCAGATAAACGTTAACTGTGCCAAATATCACACTCCTCTGTTCGCATAATTCTCGTAAAATTCTACTGAAAGTTTTTACTTCACGTATTAATTTACAATATATATAGATACTATATAGAAATTGAGACAACATAGAGGAAAATTGCAATTTTGCTTTTAGAAATGATAACTAGTAATTTCTCATAATCATGACGTTTTTGGTAAATGTGAGAAAACTATGACTTCTCGTAGGTAAAGCAAACAAGTAAAGCGAATGCGCGCGCGTAACGAACAGACCCGAATCAGTGTATTCGACCCTGGGGACACTAGTATGCATCTGTATATTATCTATGCTGATGACCTTAACGTCGTTTATTTTGTATTCGGACAGTGAGCTCTGTATAACTAGCCTCATGGTCTAGCCGGTGTTGTTAGCCTCATGGTCTAGCCTGTGTGTGTAGCTTCATGGTCTTAAAAATACCCAAAGGCCTAAGTTAACCTAAAACGGTAAGGTTTAGATAAATACTTTTTTTTAAACTTACCTACTTCTAGTCAGATTTTCCAAATTTCTCATCGGCATCAGCAAATTAAGCATTATAAAATGTTTTTTTTACCTAATTTTACACAAGCATAATAATATTTTACATTTCGGAAGATTATTCCACAGCTTACTATTGGGATACTTTAGATTTTTCAGAGTTATTCCTATTCCAAAAAAACATGGTTTTTGGTGGTGGTACGCTACTACGAATATAGTTATTATTAATTAAAACGGTCAAGAAAAAATAAAATAGATTTTGAAGCTTGGCAATAAATTTCCCCACTTTTGAGGAAACGCGGTCGCTAGCAACCCGTGTCCGCGGCCCCTCCTTTTCCGCTGTTCGACGTGATGTATTAACATAATAGCCTTTTTCTTTTCAAGTTCCGTTGTATTGTTTGATTTGAGTGGTGAGAGATAAGCAGGGATACGTTGGAGAATAATAATTATTTTGCGTTCATTACTCTGACAAAATGTAAAAAAGTAAAAATATAGGAGTATACAAATTGATTTAAGAGCATTAAAATAAAAAAAGTTATCGTGAAAATACATTAAGTACTTTTTTGAAGAAAATGTTTCTACGTCGATCATCAAAATCCAAAAAGGTTGGAACATAAATGCAAAACAAATGACGACTTTTCACAATACCTTATATTATTATTTATGCATCCAATGTTACCTTTTTACATGCCTGTGAATTTTAATTGCATTCACATATATTCACAAGTGCAACAATTATGACATTTATGTAGTCTAAAATCGGTGTTGCCAGTTGCCACACGGCCTCTTGACAATATATTGTCATGTCACCCTGACACGTTACGTCAGCACATACCGACACTTGTGCGTTAGTTGTAATTTCATAATTATTGACCTACTGAATAATTTATACTAGGTAATAGGGTTGACAGAATTAATTGCTGTGAATTAAATTGTAATAATTTAAAGTGTCTACGCATTAGAGCAAGGATCCATTAGTGCGTCGAGCTGCGTTGCGTTATCGTTTTTCCTAGTATTTTTATGGCATGTCCTTTTAATGCGTTGCGTCATCGAACGCGACTTTTTAACGGAACGAAGGATAGGAAACTATTACCCTCTTGCTTTGTCATGTCGTGCGTCGATGCAGCGTAGGTGTGGCATACAATGCGTTAATCCGCACGCACGCAACGCACTAATGGGGCCTCAGCGTTACTCCGTCACAGCAACAGTCACAGATTAATAGGTGAGCATTCTCTAGAAACCCAGTTAAATAAGGATTTCACCGAGGAACCTAACGGAATAAGCTGAATTTTTGTACATGGTATTATAAAATCATTTAAATATTCATAAAAAATTTCGCCAGCCCTATTCTAAACTTTGAATACTTTATCAGCGCGTAACGTGCCGTAGTCGGTAACTGAAGTAACCCGACTGATACAGGGTTACACAAATCACATAATATCAGGTTGCTAGCAGGTTTCGGTTACAGAAACCTTGCTATTTTAGATAGTAACCTTGCCAAATGCCATCATCATCAGTCATTTGTTACCATTATATTCTCTACAGTGTCCGGCAGTAAAGAATGCAGAGAAAAGAGACATTCAGTAGGGCCGTCGAGGTTTGACATATTTTGTCATCTTGATATTAAGACATATTTTGCTTTCCGCAGTTTATTTAATCCGTATTCATTTAACAAAATCTTCTGAAATCAAGATGGCGTAACTTTTTAATAGACTTCAACAAAAAAAGCATGTTCTGTTTGATCTGTATGTTTGTATGTATTTATATATATATATATATATATATATATATATATATATATATATATATATATATATATATATATATATATATATATATATATAGAAAGATTACACAACAACGCTGAATTACTTTTCATAACTGAGTAATATTTTGTTTAAGTCCTTGACATGTTTTAGGAGATATGTTTTATATTTATTACCCTCGAATTACATTTTGTTTGCTTTTAATTTCATTCACATAAGCAAAATATTTAACATACTTGCGACAGTCAAATGTTTTGTAACTTTTTTGTTGACTTTATTTTATTACTATGTTCTTTAAATAGATATACCTATCTACCAGTGGCGAGGGGTTCCTATTACTCCATTCGTGTCGGCTTCACTTGCCACTTACATTTTGCAGTGTATGACTGATGTCATATGAAACGCGTAGGTACTTATGTGTAGTGATAAAGTTCAATTTTTTCTTCTTCTGTTCTATGAAGACTCCCATCCAAATCCCTACCTATTATTACAGGCTAGGGCTTCCCTATGAAGGAGAACCAGCCTTTGCCACTGCTATCTACCTACCAGTGGCGTAGGGTTCCCATAACTTCATTCCTATCGGCTTCACTTACCGCTTACCTTTTGCAGTGTATGACTGATGTCATATGAAACGCGTAGGTACTTTTGTGTAGTGATAAAGTTAAATTTTTAATAGCTATCTTAAAATGCAGCGCCGCGTCGCGCATCGTCTCGTTTAGGTGTGAGCTGACCCTACCACGTTCCTAACTCCTAATATGTAACAGCTCATACCTGCTACCTTCAACTACTCAGTGACGTGCATTTAATATATATTTTGTTGTCTACTAAAGAAATAGATAGCTTCGTGACACGATTACCGACTAAGTTATTTCTTGTCCATCGAACGAAAGTGCGTCTCGCGTGCGCCCGCGCAACGACGACGCGACGTAACGTAGGTACAGTCTGTCATATAATGTACGAAACCAACATTCATTATTAGTGCCCAAGTGTGTGCACAGTACACAAGATCACTCTCTCTTCCTTCGCTCTCGTAACTCGGAGGGATGACCGACACGACTGGCGAGAGATCAGGCGCAGGACCGACATTTTACATGCCCATCCGACGCATGGATCGTCTTTCTTGTCAGACAATCAGGTATCCTGGCCTGCATTGTCCTAACCAGACATGACAACAACATATTTTTTACCCACGAATACCCATATGATTCGTACCCACGCGGGGATCGAATCTACGCCCGCCCGAGTCAAGAGCTAAGCTCTAAACCACTGGAGCACGGAGGCGTCTTTCCCTTAACCACTATCTATAGGACGAATGAGGTATTAGGCAGTAGCCAGGAGGTCCTAACCCATGTATGAACTATTAACTACTAGGCTGGTGATGGTGAATTAAAAATTAGGTCCTATAGAGACGAGAGGGTAATAGGCTACTTGACTCATATTTAATTTCATACGGGAGTGTTTCCTTTAGTACTTGACTTAGGAATTATATTGTATTCTAGCGATATCATAAATTAAAAACTTAAGAGTAATAAATAAAGTTGATTTAGAAATATGTGTTTTTGTTTTTTAATTTCTACTGATGAAAACACCTCGAAGTAACTTCCGGCAAGGATGTGACGACACAAACACACTAAATACATATGTAGTAGTAAAACGGAATGTTTCTGTAAATAAAAATAGTTCACGACATCTTAAAAAGTTATTTATGTCAAAACGTCAAACGGAACGTCACACCCCCATTTTACTACTACGGACTATAGCACAGATTACAAATAGTACTAGTATGACGTCACAGCACAGATAATCTATCAACCAACATGGCGAATTGTGTTTTCGGCGGTTTTTAAAGAGTGTATTTTTAAAATATTTTTTTTGTAGGTTTTTAGGTTTCAAAATAATGATAAATTATTTTTTTGTGTGTAATGAAACAATTATGAAGTGTTTAGGACAATAAAAACAAGGTCAAGTAGTATTGAGCGTATGTGTGGATATTCGTCTCCGCTATATTATACATTTTTTTCAAAACGATACATACACCCTTTCTGATTGGTATTCGTTACATACTTGAAACAGTGTTCAAGTCAAAGGCTTAGCAAGTCTGGGGTAAAAGAAAGTTCTATTTATTTCTAACGAAGTGTACATATCTGTCAGGCCATCCGTGTCGTGATCGACCGATACTAATGACGCCCACGACTGATTACCGCGATCACGATCATCACCATAACAAAACATTTCACTGCAGAGATTATCACATTAACACAGTTTTTAAGAGACACCGCAAACTTTTCTAGTTAGTCATTATTTACATAACTCTGAGTGCCATTTTCTCTCTGAAGTGTGAAATTATATGACATCTCAAATGTCATTTCTTGAGCTGCTGTGGCTGACGTTCCTATGATATACTCTGTTCCGATTCAATTTGATCTTAATGTAAACAAAGCTCTATATGGGCGGCGATAACGCTTCCAATTTAAATGTTTTACATGTAAAATGTTTAAATGTAATACAGTTGTTTAAATTTATATCACATTGAATCGGAACGGAGTATCCATCAAATGAAGACAAGGCAATTATAGTAGCTTAGAAAGTAGTAACCCCTCCAGAATAACCACCGTAGAAATGGTTTCTTTCTACAGAAGATTAGACAAAATTACAGATCGATAAAGGAAAGCTGACATTTTGTCCATATCATCTATCAGTATGTCTATTCTTGTGTAGACAAAACGCATTTCTAAGCTAAGCTGGTCAAGCTAAACGTGCTGAGCTTGACCTTTATTTTTTTGAAATGAACTTTTCCCCCCGTGATGAACTTTTACCCCCCCTGATGAACTTTTACCCCCCTGATGAACTTTTACTCCCCTGATGAACTTTTACCCCCCTGACTTTACTCTTATGTTGTTATTGCATGGGTCTGTTCTCACTCGCCATTGACACTGACTTGATCCGTCTTTAACCTGTTGTTCTGCTATTGTACACGATTTATTTTCTGTTATTGCAGGACTTCATTTATTGATATAGATGATATGATACAGGTGTTTTATTTTAATTCGTGCAGGTTTTTTACTCTTTACCCAACTTTAACCTTACTTACGTTCCATTGTTACAGGGCTCGGACCCGCGCGTGGCGACGTGTCGCGGGCGGCTGCAGACGCGCCGCTGCCAGATCAACCAGGAGATCAACAAGGAGCTGCGCCTGCGAGCCGGCGCAGAGAACCTCTTCAAGGTATGGAATTTTCTGGAAAACAATATTGTAAATTCTAGAAGATTCTAGACTTGGCCAGTGGTGTATTCGACGCGGAGGCGTCGGAAACGCTTGAACTCGTACGCTACTGAATGAATCAATAGACACAGGACTTAAAAATAATTGACTTGCGTAGCTTGTAGCAACTGCAAATTAAAATTCAGATCAACGTAAAGTGCATTCTCGAGTGCATGATAATTCATTAACATTATGCAGTTTGAGGAAAATCTGTAACCTGGATTAATTTTAAAATCATTTTTTATAATTTGCAAATGTAATAACAATTGTTTTTCTCGAAGACTACACTCATTGTTTCTTGATCTTCAAAATGATTCCGAGAACAATTTTCAAAACGAGAACATCGTGACGTCACATCCGCAGTCGAGCGTTGACTTGTATTGTGTTTAGCGACCCGTGACCCCACTCTTGACCTTGGACAGGTCACTCAGGTCTACCTGAGGTACAGCTGCGGAACAGTGCTTTTTCTTGCAAATTAATGATTTCATTTACACCTGTTTGGTCGTGATAAAGTACATAAGAAAACAGAAAGCATTTAAGCAGTGCCGGTTTTAGCATTATCAGCGCCCTAGGCGATTACGCCCTGTTCAGTTAATTTTTCTACCTGAAGGAACTAAGGCACAAAAATTATGTACCTACATAGGTATGCCGTATGATGGATTTCAAATATAGTTTGTACTATCGGGGCATCTGATTAATAAGCAGGTAGGTAGAGTGTTCTCGTAATTGATTAATTCTATTATAATGACGGCGTGCAGTCATAATACAATTGTGAACGACATGTCAGTTTAATATTCTAGGTAAAACATAATACAAACAAATTATGACAACGCGCAACGGTGAACCTGCTTAAGAATTAGATTCCCTGATAGTACAATAGCACAAAAATCCGCTCTACATTTGCACGGCAATGCGTTGCTACCCGCATTATACCAATGAGGGTTTTTAAATTCGTGACATCTACAGCTTTTTGACACGACAAGGACCGTCGTACTACCAAGCGCCGCCTGGTGACAGAAAAAGAATGGAAAATTCTTATTGACCATTTTTTAATACCACTTACGCCACCAGATGACGATTTGAGTGAGTTGTGTCTAACGGCAGAAAAAATATCAAAAATCCTCATTGATAATGAACGCTCGTACTCGATACATGCTTGTATACACGAATACACGAAGCACATGTTTCTTTAAAAGCAGAACCTAATCAATTTATTGGGTCAGTATACAATGTATTAAATCAGTGGCCTACTATTGAATTCCAGGCGACGACGAACCGAAAGCTGCGTGAGACGGTGGCGCTGGAGCTGAGCTTCGTCAACTCCAACCTGCAGCTGCTGAAGGAGCAGCTGGCCGAGCTCAACTCCTCCGTCGAGCTGTACCAGAGCGACAGGTGTGTCATCTGTATAGGATAAGGGACTATAGACATCCAACCTGAACCGCTGATCGAATTGCGTATGGGCAGTAGGCACACAGACAGTTGGTAGGTATGACGTTATCATCGGATATGGCACTGGCAGTCATAAAAAATTCTTCGAAGATAACAAGCTCGATAATACATACGCGAGATTCACAAGTTATTTATTTAAATGACATACCGCATCCCAAGAAGTAAATCAATTAGCGAACTACCAATAGGATTCTTGACTCATATTTAATTTCATACAATGAAAGAGTATTTATTTCCTTCAGTACTTGGCTTAGGAAAACGTATTCTAGCGATATCATAAATTAAAAACTTAAGATTGAAAAATAAAGTTCATTTTTGACAAGATTGAAAAACAAAAATACATATTTTTAATATGTATTTTTGTTTTTTAATTTCTACTGATGAAAACACCTCGAAGTAACTTCGGGCAAGGATGTGACGACACAAACACACTAAATATATATGCAGTAGTGAAAGGGAACGTTTCTGTATTATTTCTGTAAATAAATAGTTCAAGAGATCTTAAAAAGTTATTTATGTCAAAACGTCAAACGGAACGTAACACCGACATTTTACTACTACGGACTATAGCACAGATTACAAATAGTACTAGTATGACGTCACAGCACAGATAATCTATCAACCAACATGGCGAATAGTGTTTACGTCGGTTTTTAAAAAGTAAGTGGGTATATTTTTTAAATATATTTTTTGTAGGTTTTTAGGTTTCAAAATATGTTATATTATTTTTTTGTATGTAATGAAACAATTATGAAGCGATTAGGACATAAATAAAAACAAGGTCAAGTAGCCTATTGCCAATGATGGGTTTATGTTTAGCCTTGTTTTTCTGTCACATTGTGTACTCGATAATATTTAAGTTGTAACTTGCAAACCTTATTCGTTTGGAGTTCTTTAGTTAAATTTATAGTTTGACTTTATAGTTCGTTCTTCAATTCTTCCTTATCTTGTTGGCATAAAGGTCTTGTGAGAAGTAATATAACTCTGAACGTAATGTATCGCCGTAATCGAATTAAATAAATAACCGTCATTCTTAACGAGGGGGCTAATTAAAATATAAACCTTGGCAAAATAATGAATAGGTACTTATAAGTAATAGTAATAGCTCCCACGCCGATTTCGGTGACGGTGGCCTGTTCCATTGAAACCAGGCCAGCTACGCAGGAGTTATGTTATAGTGCCCAAGTGTGTGCGCAGTACACAAGAGCACTCTCTCCTCCTTTTACTCTCGTAACCCAGTGGGACGGATAACCGACACGACTGGCGATAGATTAGGCGCAGGTCCGACTTTTTACATGCCCATCCGACGCATGGATCATCTTTCTTGTCAGACAATCCGGTGATCAGCCTGAATTGTCCTAACCAAACTTGGAAACAACATTTTTTTTGTTCCAATGCGGGAATCGAACCCACGACCTCCGAGTCGAGAGCCAAGCTCTAACCACTAGACCACGGAGGCTGTAGTGACTAGTTACCCTAACCATTACTTATAAGTAATGGTTAGGGTAACTAGTGTCTACGGAACCCCACTTAAAGACACCAAGTTTCATAAATAAGTAGCTTTTTCACTAGAAATCTGTCGCTTTTCAGCAAGGAGTGCGTGATGCCGATGATCCCGCTGGGGCTGAAGGAGACGAAGGAGATCGACTTCCGCGAGCCGTTCAAAGACTTCATCCTGGAGCACTACAGCGAGGACGCGGTCGCATACGAGGAACCCATATCCGACTTCATGGATATGAGACAGGTGAGCCAATACCATTAAAAATTACCCTTGGAAAGCAAATGTTAATGCCGAGAGATGAATACTGAAATATTGGCATATAGTCGCATCACACATGTGTCTGTAAATTTCAGTTTTGTTCCGAACAATTGCTATAAAACCAAGGGTCCTCACGATTATATTGCCATTTTTCAGAACAATTTACCAACGAGCCTTAATAGCACGTATTTGCATGCTACAAATAATTCCCCTTATTGATTTTGTGAGAAAAATCCCTGGGTTGATATGACTATAAAAATCTCAACCCTGATTGGCTCCTAACCACAAAATATTCATGCACATTGCAGGCCATCCGCACCCCAGTCCGGTCCACTGCGGGCGTGGCGCTACTGTTCAAGTACTACAACCAACTCTACTACATAGAGCGTCGGTTCTTCCCGCCTGATCGATCACTGGGTGTTTACTTCGAATGGTTCGATTCGCTGACCGGTAAGTAATTTTACACCAAATCTCAAGTCTCATAGTGAACAAGACTTATAAGATTGGTTCTTACCGATCACTCTATCATTCACACTGGATAATAACATTTGTTTTCCAGGAGTCCCGTCCTGTCAGCGTACCGTTGCATTCGAGAAGGCTTGCGTGCTCTTCAACATAGCGGGGATATACACGCAAATTGGTGCTAAACAGGTAAATACTTCAAGAACTAAATGATGGGCGTCACCAACTTACTTCATAGCTAACGTCAAATTGATGCTATGTAATATATCAGTAGCGCCACTTGCAAAGCCACCACTCATCCACTATAAGTTAAATAAGCTATAACGTTAACGACTTGTAGAAGTCATGGGTCTACAGCTGGCTTCTTAAGAATATGATCCTCTCATTGACTGGCATTTTAATGTCTATACCTTAATAACTCCTCCAGGAGCGCAACACGTGCTCGGGGCTGGACGGCGCGGTGGACGCGCTGCTGCGCGCGGCCGGCACGCTGCGCTACATCCACGAAAACTTCACCAACGCACCCTCCGTCGACCTGGCCGCCGACACGCTGCTCGTGCTGGGTGCGCTCATGACGGTACGTGCTGATGACGTCATTTCCCCTAAATCAAAAGGGATATCAACTAAATCGTAATTAACTAAATTTTTTCCATCCCCTGATTTAGTTGCGCAAGACAAGGACATCAAAGGGTCTCTAAAATAGTCGATGGAAAGTCTTTTACTAACTAAGGCGTCAGAAGCCGGTAGTTTTTTAGAAGCATAGCAAGCCTTTCTTAGTAGCATAACTGCATCATCTCCATTTTTGTTTTAGGCGCAAGCACGCGAATGCCTGCTCCACAAACTGCAACTCCAAGCCCGCGAGGCCAGCGGAGAACGACTTGACCTAGACATGTGCCTTGACCTGGCGCAGGAGTCTGCGCAGCTGGCCGCCACCTACCGCCAGCTGTACGACAAGATGCAGACGGAGGCGGTGTTCAACTACGTGCCATACTCCTGGGTCTCCCTCGTGCATGTCAAAACTGAGTTCTATAAAGGTAAAAAAACCAGTGTTTCTGCCATGGCAGTGTTATATGTCATACGTTGTTACTGCTTCCGATTTTTTAATGTCTGCGAAACCACGTGTTCACTTATGATTTGAAGACCAAAATATAATTAAAATAAAAACTTCTCAGGTAGTTTTACAGATTTGGAAACTTTAACCTAGGTATGTTTATTTTTAATTCTAATAAAACCTGTCATGTATTTCCAGCATTGGCTCACCAGTATTGCGCCACGGGCCTGATGCACGCGGCCGGTGCGCGCGCTGCAGCCCGTCTCGCGGACCTCTACGGCCCCGACCAGCACGACGGTAAGTATCACTTGCATCTGCATTGTATCTTAAGAGAGGATACGGTTGAGGAATGGGACAGGAGATACGAAGTGGGAGGGACGGCCGGAACCACGAAGCTCTTTTTCCCAAGCGCTGCTGCTGCATACAAGATAGTAAACAAGATAAACATCACACATTGTAACGGAACGTTACATGACTTCGTTTTATTGATATTACTTTAAAATATTTTCATAAACTTTACAAAATCAAATCTTTACTAACAATATGTACTAATCTTACTCACTAATTTATTTACATTTTAATCCCTAACAATATTTACATAATATTATCAATAAAATATACCTACTAATAAAGTTAAAGTGAACGTTCGATTTGCTTCCGATATAATACGTCTTATTAAAAATTAATAAAATAATTAGTTAAGCATTTGTTAGCGACTGTACACCTCGGATCGAACAATAGAACCGGTTGTCATCGACTCGGGCGCCGCCGCAGAGGCGCTGGGGCATTCGGCGCTAGACTGCTAAGCTGCTACTACGTTACCAATTATTGTGCTTGACCGCAGCGCCGCCGATTATAATATTAACCTATATCATTTGTTCAGCATTTATTTGCTTAAAGTACTAATATTAACTGGATCCTAAATCACCCAGTTGGATATATATTGGAGAATTCCCGTCTTAGGGAACCTTGCTCCGAGTCGATAATACGAGCGTGGAGCGTCCACGCAACCCAGAAATCTACAGCGTCTTTTCGGAGGCCAACACCGTTGCTGCCTTCACCCGTCTGGATGCGGAGTCCCTCCAGCGTCCTAGCTATACCGGAACCTTCGTCTTCCCTCCACGGTTGTATCAGGAGAGTAGCCCTACATTTCCTAAGTGGCAGAATCATAAGTAGGCTTTATACCACGACCCTGTATTAAATTTTGTGTCTCACATACCGGTTTTAATCACTGCTGTACCTTAGTAAATTAAATTTTTAATTGAACACCGATCTTTTTTTTTTAAACTAAAAACGGTAGGTGTTACACTGGCGCCCAACGTGGGCAACGTGGGGTTGTTGGTGTTTAAAGAGTCTACAGCTATTATAACAGAACGAAGCAATAATTATTATTTTGTATTATTCGTGTGCTACTTAAAATTTTCGCTAAGATAGGTAGTTTAAAAGTTACTGCAGTATGTCTGTTATTTCAATTAAGTACCTTTCCTTACAAAAACCAGAATTAGAATATGAGGTTGCGCTTAGAGGCGAAACACCGGGCAGTACTGTTGCTGAACTCAGGAAACAGATCACTAAATTAGTACAACTATTTCCAGCTGAGGAAATAGCTTCTTCTCACCTTGACCCAGTAGACGACCTACGGTCTGTGTCAGAATTATTAAATAAAGTTCATAATACTCTTGAGTCAGGCGCGTGCGACAAAGGAACACTTACGCGTACGGAAAATATTTTGCATCACCTCTATTATAGGTTGAATAGAATAGACTCAGGCGACGCAAAGGATACACACGCGGCTTGTAGTAGTTTGTATCGAGATTGTTACGAATCGTATCTTAAAACCCTAAATGAATCAATAGACCTACTTAAAGTTGAATCGTCAAACTCAGCTACTGCATTTTCTAGTAGACAAGCACCAATTAACGTAGCAGTTACTTGTGACAAAAGCATTACCGCTGAGTTAGGTGCGTTCGGTCCTTTATTCAACGTGTCAGCGAATTTAGTGAATCTCGAAGCATTTCTGACACGAAATTAATTTCATTCGCTACAGAAATATTTACAGATGACGCCTTACATTGGTTTCGAAGTATAAGGGACCAGGTACCATCTTGGGATGATCTTATTATCCTTTTAAAACAGGATTTCGATAAGCCTGATTATGACTATCGCCTATTATCCGAGATCCGCGCTAGAACTCAGGGCGAGACGGAAAATATAACAATTTACTTATCGATTCTGTCAGGAATGTTTTCGAGACTTTCAAAGCCGTTGTCGAGGGAGGACAAACTCGAGATTGTTTTGCACAATATACGCCCTTGCTACGCAAGCACTCTAGCTTCCGTAACTGATATTCGGGATATTAATCAGGTGAGAACCTTGTGCAGGAATTATGAAACCGTCCAATCTCGTCTTGCTCACTTTAGAGAACCGTCAGCAGCAACTTCTGATACCTTAGCACCAGAATTTGCATACAAACATCCAAAACTAAAATCTAATAATGATTATAAAACTAACACTAATATAAAACAAAATATTAACACTAACGAAAAATATTTACATAGTATTACAAAAAGCACATCTCAAACTAACAAAAGTATGCCGTACTGTCCTAGGTGTCGTAATAATACACACAATTTGAGGCAGTGCACTAACACTGAAATCAAGTGTTTCAAATGTGGCCATAAGGGCGTTAAGAAGCCGGATTGCCCTAATTGCACTAATAATCAGAATACAAAAAAACTAATTAGGCAGAATTGTGGCAACTCTACACTGAATAATGATAATATTATCCGAACTAGTAAACAAGAGTGGAATAACTGGGTTAAGTCTGTTCGTTTATTTTTCAGTGGATACAAGGTTGCTACAATTCTACACACTAAACCAACTAATGACACAAGACCTTATGTCAATAATAAAATTAATAACATGACAGCTTCAGGCCTTCTAGACTCAGGATCAGCTGTTACCATTCTAGGCAACAATGCACATACCGCTTTAGTTAGTCGTGGTTTGGAGTTGTGTACCGATGATTTGGTAACAATCGTGGCAGCTGGTGGACAGAACCTGTGCAGCTTAGGTTACATAAATTTGCCCGTCCATTTTGATAATCAGTTCCACATTATTAAGACACATGTAGTTCCAGAAGTTCAATCATCGCTGATTTTAGGGATTGACTTCTGGCGCGCTTTCAAAGTTTGTCCTAATTACTTGAGCTCTCGTATTGTAACTAATGCTCCTCTAGCTGACTTGCATTCAGATAGTCCAACAACTTTCATACAGTCATACGACAATTTAGATAATTCGCAGAAGGTTATTGCTGACAACATTACACAGATGTTTAAAGATATATCCTTTGAACGCGTAGGATCGGGTCGTACGCACTTAATAACTCACCACATCGACACTGGCGACTTACCTCCTGTAAGGCAACGCTATTATAGGCTATCGCCTGTTAAGCAGAAAATTTTAACCGAACAGGTAGATGAAATGCTGCAGCTTGATGTGGTGGAACCTTGCGAAAGTGCATGGCAATCTCCAGTTCTACTAGTCACAAAGAAGAACGGCCAGCCTCGTTTTTGTTTGGACAGCAGAAAACTTAACTCAGTCACAAAACGGGATGCGTATAACTTGCCTTACATATCCGAAATCTTAGATAATTTACGTGACGCTAGATACTTAAGTAGCATAGATTTGTCGAAGGCGCTTTGGCAGATACCAATAGCTCCTGAGGATAGGAATAAGACGGCATTTTACGTCCCGGGCCGAGGTACGTTTCGTTTTAAAACTACTCCGTTTGGATTGACTAATGCGCCGTCCACGCAGCAACGATTAGTGGACCGACTATTCGGCAACATGGACCATCAGGCCTTTGCATATCTCGACGACATTGTACTAATAAGTCGTACATTTGAAGAGCACGTATCTCTTCTTCAACGCGTCTTTGAGAAGCTACGTCAAGCTAACCTAACAGTCAACCTGGACAAATGTGAATTCTTTCGAAGTCAGCTTAAATATCTAGGATATGTGGTTGACGCGAATGGTTTGCGGACCGACCCTGACAAAGTAGCGGCCATACTAAACTACCCAACTCCTACGTGCCGCAAGGATCTTAAACGTTTTCTAGGCACGGCAACTTGGTACCGCCGGTTTGTTCCAAATTTTAGCACAATCGCTGGACCGCTCAATAAGCTAACTTCCAATAAAAAGTCTGCACCTCCTTTCCAGTGGACTGAGGAAGCTGACGTAGCATTTAAGAAACTTATAGAATGCTTGGTCTCGGCGCCTATTCTTTCCTGTCCCAATTATGACCTTCCATTCGAAGTGCATACAGATGCTAGTAACTATGGGGTTGGTGCAATGCTCACTCAAACCATTGATGGAAAGGAGCACCCCATAGCTTACATGAGCAGATCCTTAACTGGGCCAGAAAAGAATTATAGCATCACTGAGCGTGAGACTTTGGCTGTTCTCGTAGCCCTGGAACATTGGCGATGCTATTTAGAGAACGGTCAAACTCACACAGTCTATACAGACCACAGCGCGCTTAAGTGGTTCCTTTCATTAGATAACCCAACAGGTAGGCTTGCTCGCTGGGGAGTTCGTCTCTCATCCTTCAATTTTATTTTGAAACACCGTCGTGGTGTAGATAATGTTATCCCTGACGCTTTGTCCAGAGCAGTCCCTGTTTCAGCAGTCACTACTGCCAATTCTGTCGCGACTTCTAGTGACGATTGGTATAAAAATATTTATAATGGCTGCCGCGACAAACCAGATACCTTTCCAAATTTCCAAATTAAAAATGATATCCTCTTTCGGCTTAGCAAAAATAAACACCAACTTACAGATGAGTTCTCATGGAAAGAAGTGGTCCCATTAGAATTACGCGATAAGATTATTGCTGAAAACCATAATGAGCCTACAGCAGGTCATATGGGAATTTTTAAAACATATAGACGTGTTGCGCTCAGGTACTACTGGCCCAATATGCACAGCGATATTTCTAAATTTGTCAGTTCCTGCTCCGTATGTCTCGCGTACAAACCACAAAATCATGCAACACTTGGAGAAATGGGACGTCCAAAACAGTGCTCTCGTCCTTACCAGATGATCTCAATAGATTTGATGGGTCCTCTCCCTGTAACACGCAAACAAAATAGCTACATTCTAGTAGTTACGTGCTGTTTTTCGAAGTTTTGCCAGATTTTTCCTATTAAAAGAGCCACTTCTGAGGTTATTATCAGGATCCTTGAGGAACAAGTCTTCCTAGTCCATGGTGTCCCTCAAAGTATCTTTATGGATAATGGGAGTCAGTTTATTAGCGAGCAGACCAAAACCTTGTTCGATAAATATAAAATACCGAACGTGTTCTTTACACCCAAATATACTCCTCAGATTAATACAGTGGAACGTTACAATAAAACAATCATCACCTGTCTCTCCACGTTCGTCGAGGGCGATCATAGAACTTGGGACTTATTCATCCCAAAAGTACAATTTGCGATAAATAACTCTGTGAACGAAGCAACTGGTTTCTCACCGTCGTTCCTTGTATTTGGCCGAGAATTGGTGTTATGTGGTACTCATTACACAGACACCGAGTTGGGTAAGGAGGTTGTGTTCTTGCCTCGCGAAGAATATGTGGAAAATCGTGGTTGTTTAGCTGCAATTTTTGATAAGGTCCAAAAATGCTTGTACCATGCGCACGTGAAAAACACATCCCATTATAACTTGCGGAGGAAGGCATTCGAGTTTGAAGTTGGTGATATTGTTTATAAGCGAGCATATGTACTGAGTGACAAGGATAAATACTTCAGTAAGAAGTTAGCTCCAAAATTTATCAAATGTCGCGTGACTCAAAAGCTGTCCCCCCTCGTTTACGTCTTAGAAAATATGTCGAGAAAAGATTTAGGTACTTGGCATATTAAGGACCTAAAAATGGTTGGCCGTAACACATAGGTTATGTTTTCTTTATCTGCTAAATCTGCGTAAGTTGCTTACCTGCTTCTATGCTTTGAGTTCGGATTTTGTCATAGTAAATATGATAAAATCCTTGCGGGGCGAGGCGGGTAATGTAACGGAACGTTACATGACTTCGTTTTATTGATATTACTTTAAAATATTTTCATAAACTTTACAAAATCAAATCTTTACTAACAATATGTACTAATCTTACTCACTAATTTATTTACATTTTAATCCCTAACAATATTTACATAATATTATCAATAAAATATACCTACTAATAAAGTTAAAGTGAACGTTCGATTTGCTTCCGATATAATACGTCTTATTAAAAATTAATAAAATAATTAGTTAAGCATTTGTTAGCGACTGTACACCTCGGATCGAACAATAGAACCGGTTGTCATCGACTCGGGCGCCGCCGCAGAGGCGCTGGGGCATTCGGCGCTAGACTGCTAAGCTGCTACTACGTTACCAATTATTGTGCTTGACCGCAGCGCCGCCGATTATAATATTAACCTATATCATTTGTTCAGCATTTATTTGCTTAAAGTACTAATATTAACTGGATCCTAAATCACCCAGTTGGATATATATTGGAGAATTCCCGTCTTAGGGAACCTTGCTCCGAGTCGATAATACGAGCGTGGAGCGTCCACGCAACCCAGAAATCTACAGCGTCTTTTCGGAGGCCAACACCGTTGCTGCCTTCACCCGTCTGGATGCGGAGTCCCTCCAGCGTCCTAGCTATACCGGAACCTTCGTCTTCCCTCCACGGTTGTATCAGGAGAGTAGCCCTACATTTCCTAAGTGGCAGAATCATAAGTAGGCTTTATACCACGACCCTGTATTAAATTTTGTGTCTCACATACCGGTTTTAATCACTGCTGTACCTTAGTAAATTAAATTTTTAATTGAACACCGATCTTTTTTTTTTAAACTAAAAACGGTAGGTGTTACAACATCACACCACACAGATTCTGACCGGACACGGTGGGTTCGCCTTCTATTTGAACAGATTCAAGTTGAAGGAGGACCCGTCGTGTTCATGTCAGCCAGGAGTTGAGGAGACGGTTCCTCACCTGTTACTCGAGTGCCCGATTTTTGCTAGCAGTAGATATGATACTGAGCAAAAATTGGGCATATCGATGACGGGTGAGAATCTGCCTGCCATCCTGGGGGGAAAGAAGAGGGACATTTTCCTCTCTTTTTGTAAGAGAATTGTGTGTGTAACAAACAAGAAAAATTATGATATTTTGCTGTGATAAAAAATTAGTGTTAGGTTTCTTAGCGGTAGGTTTTTAAATTTGTGATATTAGGTTAGTTGAACGTTGTGCTGTATTTTTAATTTTATCTTGTTTTGTTTTATTGTCTTATTGACATTTTATTGAATGCTATTAATTATTGAAATTTTTAAAATTGGAATTTATATAACTGAAATATTATATTATATTGGAATTATTTTAATGTATATTTTAAACTGGACATCTATTTTTTCTTGCTATTATAATAAGAAATTTAAAGAAATCACTTGTAATGATGAAAATATAATTAGACTAAGAAATGTTCTACATGTAAAAACCTGACAAAATGATTGTATCATTGAAAATTGTAAATATGAAAATAGACCTGGACATGTATGTAGCAATAAGAAATGATGTAACAAAAAAAAAAAAAAGATAAAAGAATTAAAAGAGACAAAGAAAAAATATATGAAAACAAAAAGCCCTGATTATGTTAGGGGGACGGGAAAAAAAAAATATATTATCACTTGCCACCATCCACCATATTTTAATACCAAGAAAAGCAATATCTAGTAATACCACCATATACTTGGCATGAGGCTGTCATTATATTATCTCCTCGAAAAATATTACAATACAAAAAAAAAGCCTTACAGTTTTTGTTCTGGTCGTAGATTCCATGCTGTCGGCAATGAAGTACGAAGACGAGGCGGACCAGGTGGCTCTTGGCCGCGCGCACCTCTCCGAGGCGCTCGCGCTGTACGAGGAGGCGCAGCGGCTGCAGAGGATGTGCCGGTCAGTATTATCGTCTATTAACCGAGCTTAGCTTGGCTGCCAGTCCTTTGCAGCACCTAGAGAAGAGTGAGCTATATGACTAACTAGGTACTATTTTTATTTTTATTTACTAACAAGACTTTGAGGATTAGAAATACTCCAGATTGGACTGTATTATGTACTAAACTCTTAAATGATAATTGAAATCTTATGATATTTACAGAGAGTTACGCGACAAGGAGGCGCTGTCCCGCGTAGTGGGCGCGGCGCGCGCGCGGGCGGAGCGCGATCACACTCCGGGGCAGGACGATCTCACGGATCTTCTCGATGCGCCTGCCATTAGACGTGAGTATATTTAAAATAGGCAGCATTCATTCTAAACAAAACTTTTAAGCCAATAGAAAACTAATTAGAATTTATTAAGCTCAGACTAACTACATGATAAGTCATTTAATTTCAATTGAATTTGATCCTGACACATCCCCATTATTCGTCATTTATTTCCAGCTTCTTCGAGATTCCAACTGGCTCTCACTCCGCCTGACTTTGCGCAGCATCGCGTCGAAGATCTGTTCAAGGCTCTCGGACCCATAGCGGTGTTCTCAGCCAAAAGACACTGGAGCGCGCCCAGGCTGGTCCAGCTGCAGAAGCAGTCGCGGCACAGGAGACGCAAGGAGGAGGACCAGATCAAACGGAGGCCCAGCGACAAACGGGACAGGTCGGAAGACAACAGCACGTACTACAGCCAGATCATCAAAAACGACGAAGACAAAGTGACTAAGCAGAACGGGATCTACATCAGCAGTTTCGAAAAAAACGAATACCATCCAAAGGTTCTGGACGACTACGAGTACAAGGAGAATGGGTACAGGGAGCCCAAAGTGAGGAGCGGGAGGAAGGATTTGAGGAGGGCGGCCAGTGAACACAGCATCATGTCCAAGGATGAGGATGGCTTTGGCTTCTCCGTGAGAGGCGACGCGCCGGTTATGGTGGCGGCCGTGGAACCTAACTCGCTGGCTGACGTAAGTTTTTTTGATAATTATCTTAAAGGCTCATTTATAATAATAATATGCTCTCCAGGTAAAGATCATGGGTTACGGGTATCAAGATAACACAAGTAAATTATTAAAATTAAATTAAATTCCGTTTATTTCAGGCTGCATAGGCCCATATTATAAATACCTTATAGACTAATTGTTGTTATTTATTTTCAAATTATGATAGACATACTTATACACATCCATACTCATTCGGCAAATAATGAATCTACTTCTGATAGCCAATAATATAATTGTTTTTTCAGATCGGTGGCATGCGGGAAGGCGATTACATCATCTCGGTGGGCAGCGAGGACGTGAAGTGGCGGACGCGAGAGGAGGTGGTGCGGCTCGTGCGGCGCGCCGGCGACTGCCTCGCGCTGCGCCTCGCCACGCCCATGCACTCGCACAAGGTACATAACACATACATACGACCAGAGTACTATACATTGCATTCAAATTTTTAGATACAGGTATCATGCGACCTCCATACGACCGCCACCCACGTGGTCATGGCTAAGATTTTAGAAACTAGAGCACCGACTCTCTATTATAATTAACGCCTTGTTTTTGGCGAGTATACTTTGCACAAAAAGACGCGTTTTTTTCGAAACTCACAAATATTTGTTTTAAAATATCATAGCCCTAAAGGTTTATGTCTAAATAATTCTAGAAAATCCTGAAATTTGAGCTTCACGTAAAAATTTTTTGCTACTTGACATGCCTGAATATTCTCTTCTGTTGCAGTCTTCACCCGAAACAGTCCGGCAGTCCAGTTCCAACCAGGGCTCAGTGTCGGCAGCATCCACAGCGTCCAGCGGGTCCACAGCCACCCCCCGCGCGCGCCGCCTGCCCTCCTGGAACCCCTTCCGCCGCGCCGCGCGAGCGGACAGCACGCATCGACATAGCAACGTCATATTCAGATAAGAAGGAATATAGAGGTCGGCTATTAGGTGACCGAGTCCTGGTGGTAAAGACGGTTTCAAAGTAGAAAGGCGATAAAGACACGACAAAACGAGTTTGTGGCGGTAAAGATTGCTTAAGAGTCACTGGTCAAGTACCTAACCACGCGCCAAAAACACACACCGACACCTGAATATTATTCAGATAGGTCGCATAGATTAGGAGATTTAATAGGTCGGTAATGAGGTATTCCCAACAAAAAAAACAATTCCAACAGGTCACAAAGATTGGATTATAACTTATTAAGACCGATTTTGTAGGCAAAAACAAAAGGAAGTTTCGATAACCAATTTTGGTAGTAAAAACCCTAGTTTTAGATGGATTTACCCATCTAAAGCAAACAATGTATATTACTAACGTAAAACGTTATGTAAAGGGCGCTTTGCTCACGGATGTTTGGTTCGGAAAGTTGAATGTGGGTAGAGGTTAACAATTCCGTCCAATGATATAAACTAAACAAGAGAAGCAATAAATTATTTACCTGCTATTAGAAGTTTTAGCAATTTAGAACAAAACATTTCATCATAGTGAGTAAAACACAACCATCTCGCTATATGGCGCTTTATATAATGGTGCGAACACTATGCAAGTCGTGTTGGTTTTTAAATATATTGTGTTCTTAAAATATTGATAGTATAGTTTTTATTTTAAAAATACTTATCAATATCAAAGTGTGAAATACGAATTTATAAAGGTGGTTTTGATTGTTTTAATCATTTATGTTATGGTAAATGTAAGTGGTATTCATTTTTATTTTTTTAAAACCTGTAGAGATTTCTGTATATTTGTTGATTATATATTTAGTCTAGGAATTTGGCTATGACTATCCAAAGTATATTTGAAAAAATATATAGATGATATATAAAATTTTCACTTATTGATTTTGATGTTCATTTGTAATAGTTATTTAAAAAAAATGGTTGTCTGTTAATTCGGTTTACGGACGGTAATTTTTCGTGATAACGTCATCACAAGCCGATCGCTTAGCGCGTGGTGCCGATCGCTTGGCTCGCTCGGCGCAGGCGGAACGTGACAATTTTTCGTGCGTGAAACCAGCGTTCGTCGTTTAATAAGACGTTATCAGGTCAAAAGAAAAAATGTATATGTATGTTTAAAAATTAAATATCTACATTGTACAATTTATTCGATTGTTACCAAATTGTTGAAAACGTGAAAAATACTGTTTTATAATAATTTTATTTACAGCTACTATTTTATATTCAAGTAGTTAAAGTGAAGAAGTATTCGTTAAAGGTGTATTTTCTGTAAATAGTTACATAATGTACTACATGTTATGTATGATAATTACAATTAATGGTTTCACATTTTCTAAGTCACGAAAGTATAGTGTGTAGTTAAAAGTATGACAATGGCATTGTAAGTAGTACAATGGCAAAAAACAATTGTTAAAAAAATTCAACAATTCGAGACTTGCTATCCATCAAAATTAAAAAAAACACAGCAGCCAATAAGAATGTCTGTTACAGTTTCAACACAAGAGTCAAGTTCAAAATAAATTGAACTGAAAAATGAAAGAAGTTTAGTGCTACTCCTATTATGCGCAGGCTTCTATGATCATTTAAATGAGGGTGTTTGATATTTTTTCTGCCGCTAGGGGGCAGACCCAACGCACACAATGCGTCATCTGGTGGCATAAGTGGTATCAAAAACGGTCAATAAGAATTTTCGATTCTTTTTCTGTCACCAGGCGGCGCTTGGCGGCCCGACGGTCGTGTCAAAAAGCTGTCAGATGTCACGAATTTAAAAACCCCCATTGCGACGTCTTCACTTCGCGCCATTGTCGTTGGAACTGTCAAATGTCAACTCGTCCCCGGCCCTAGACCACAAACCATGTGTCAAGTTTGACATTTCACAATTTGACTTCATGGGACTGCTGGCGCGAAAAAAGCGAACTGTCACATCTTTATCTCGCTCAAGAAGTGCACAGTTGTCGAAACATTCACGAATGTTCTTAAAACTCTCCAGGAAAAATAATTATCGATAAAAAATTGTTACTATGAAATGTCAAACTTTGACCACGGTTTTAACAGTATATACTTAATGTTGGGCAACGCAGACCACAGCCGGGCTTCACACATCATAATCCTGTATTACTATTTGACTATTTATTAAAAACTGTGGTCAAAGTCAGACATTTTTTTTTGTTTTTAATTATTTGCCTACTATTGTTACATACTTGCGGTTAGCCATTGAAGCAATTTCTGACTTGACTAATGTAGTAGACCAAGTAAAAACTTTTAAATAAGGGCTGCCATTCACCTACGAAAACCATTACACAAACAAACTACTTAAAATGATCCGAAATTGCACAATAGAGCCGTCTCGAGGCGCGAATCATATTGGTTTATCCTCAGATTAATAACTATAAAAGCATTTCATTGCTGTTTTAACACTAAACATACGGCAATTGTCTATGCCATAGACTATATGCTTTGCAAGCGATGAAGTCCCATTACATCACTTACAAGTTTTTATTATAAAATGTACTTAATAGCATAATATAAGATGTATAAAATATTTTGGATGCGATCGACGGTTTTTGATCGCACCCAAAACTCATTGTATAGAGTAAATGTATAGATATACCGTGTTCTATGTATATTGCTGAAATATAATATAATGTATAAAAGTATAAGGAAATAAATATATTAACAATTACTTGAGGTTTTAATCATACGCACGTGTTGTTTGTAAATATTTTTTATGTAAATTTGTATATCACAGCCTACATAGCACATTTTATATAAAACGTATAGTTGAAATTCAATAAATCAAAATATAAACAATCAACAACAATATGAAATAAATGAGAACATTCTCTTAAAACTTAAACCTATAGGCCGTTAGATAAGAGTTGGCGCCTAAGTTGTGTGCTGTCTAAGAATATAAACATTACCTGACGTTGCACGTCACGATTATTCATAGACAGCACACAACGTAACATGTATTTATTCATGTCGTAGGCGCCAACGTGTTACGGCAACGCCAACGTAAAATGTGTTATCTAACGGTCTATACCAATTTCCTAAATTATTATCCTCTTTTTTTAAAAATTAATTTAACATTAATATAAAATCTTTACAAAAGACGATGTTGAAACAGCTTTTCTGATACTTATAGGTAACCCAGAATTAGTGCACTTATAAAAATAATTCACTTTTTGGTCAAAAATAATAAATACATATCATAGTCAATGTTACCTACACAATTAATTTATCCACGTGTGTTCTACAATTCTCGTACATGCCGAAGAAAACGAAACCCCCTACGAATATATTGGTGACCCGCGGACCCACCCCGACGAATAGCCCGCCGAAACCCCTCCGAGCGTAGATGTCAGCGAGCACCGGGGCTATACGTAGCTTGTGAGCGACCGTGCCGTCTGTGGCCAGCATTATCCGTGTCTTGGCCACGTCGAGGGGCGTCGTGGCCGCCGCCGCCAGTGCTCCAGCTGTGGCCCCACACACCGCACTCTGTAAATAAGAACGTATCTATTATCATAGATCATACTGTGTTATCCTAAATGTGAAACTTTGTGAGAATGGATGGATGCATGTTTGTTACTCTTTCACGCAAAAACTACTGAACGGATTTTGATGAAACTTTGCTATGGTAGAAGTTAGAGCTCAGGATAAACACAGATAGGGTTTGGTGTCCCGAATTTCCGGGACTTTCCGTAATTTCAGTTGTCGCGAGTCCCGGGATTCGAGACGAATTGTGGAAACACAGTTTGCTTATCGTAAATGTCCCACGTATTCGGTCAGCAGATGTGGGAACGGCGCTAAACCTAGTACCAGTTGCTCTAAAGTACACAACGAGCCTAAATCAATCAAAAATAGGTATGCACGAAAATGTACCCGAGAAATGAAAAGAAAAACAGGAGCATCATTAAAAAAAAACTGAACCTCAGTTGTTTGAAGCAACCGGAAAACGTACAGAAAGTTTGGAATGAACTATTTAAATAATGTTTCGTTTTCGGGCGGCATACGTCCATATTATAAATACCTTACAGACTAAATAAAGCCTTGAAACACAAACTGACATCTGTTGAAATGGAGTGCTTTCCTTGTTCGGTGACATAATTACAAAAATCAGAAACAGATTGTCGGACAAAACTCGCGCTCAGAATTATTTATAAAATATTTTTTCTTACAAGTCTCGAAGTCCCGGGACTTTGGTTGTAAGTTAACTCGTGTCTCGGGAACTTTGAAATTGTAGGGAATTCCCAAACACAGACTACTTTATATCCCGAAAAAGTCCAGAGTTCGCGTGGGATACGGTAAAAGACTTTGTTTTGTTACCAACAATGACCGTGGATAAGAGAAGAAAAGTCTGTAGGTAACTGCAGACGGTATCAATATCTCCAAGATATAATTCTACGAAATTCTCAGTTCAGATTTAATTTCATCTAAACGAACGTCAACCCTATTAATGTGTCAACCCTGGAGGATATAAAATGTCCCGCCTGTCCCTGAAAAATGAATTATAAATTCTACAAATTTTCAGGGACAGGCGGGCAATGTCTTAGCACGTAGAGTTCGGTCTCCTTTACTCTAACCTCCATGGTGTCAACGTCTCCTAATGGCACGACATTTAAATTGGTAGCATTATAGGCTCTATTGTCTTTTTACCCGACTACGGCAAAACAAAAATAGATGAACGATTGTGGCAGTCTATGCAAGTTCGCTCGCCCTTTTCAACCCAGCACCAAGATCACGCCACTACGTCATATGGTCCGATGTCGCCACGCAATGGACAAGTCACGCATACTGCACACGCATCTATGAGGGCTATATTCGTGACATCCGACAGCTTTTTGACAAGAAAACGCCCGTCGGGCTGCTAATCGCCGCCTGGAGACAGAAAAAGAATAGAAAATTCTTATTGACCGTTTTTGATACCACATCGCCACCAGATGACGCTTTGCGTGCGTTGAGTCTGCCCCCTAGCGGCAAAAAAAAATCAAACACCCTGATTGTCTATGCACAGCAGGATAGCAGGCTAGCAGCCATATTTCCCAATGTAGGAATAAGTGTGTTACGCCGTTAATGTTATAACTGTGATTGGGTAACTAAGAAGTAGTGTTCATGGTAAAAATCCTTTTTGCTGGATCACGTTTATTACGCTAGCGACCGGAGTCACTGCGCCAAGAACACTGGGGAAAATACGTACAATATGATATCCGATACTACATGCGTCGAACGTGGATACCTAATGTCACACAATAGATATAGATACATAATTTCACACGGATGTATACACTATGTCCCCACAAGTGGAAGCCCCAAAGGGAGATCCCTCCGACCGAGGGATACATGTACGCATTTCGGATGTTGTAAAATATGGGTACTCAAACTTTGACTTAAACTGTGTTCAGATCGAATTTAATCTAAATTTTACTACAAACTACATTTTTTAAATAAAAAACTACATTTTTTTGATAAAAAAGAATATAACCCGACTACGTAAATTATATAGCCTATGTTACCCGGGCTATTATTACGAATCTACTGACACCTCATTCATAAAAATCGGACCAGTAGTTTAGGCGCTACCGGGGAACAAACATACATAATGCATATGTGGCGGACCAATTGGCGCCACAATCCTGAATCGCGCTATCGAAGTTTTCAAAGATCGGCGGTATATATACAACATCCGAAATGCATACAAGTGGGCTTCGGCCTGACCGAGCATACCACCTCGCTCGGTGGAAGATCTCCCTTTGGGGCTTCCACTTATTCCCACATACTCAATAACTACTGAACGGATTTTGGTGAAATTTGGTATAGTAGTAGTTTAGGCTCTGGATTACCACATAGGCTACCCTTTATCGCAGCAAAATGTACGGTTCCTGCAAGATTCCTTTTTGCGCGTACAAAGTCGCGGGTAACATGTCGTTATTAATAATGAAATGAAATAGTTTTAGAACAGCGTTTAATCACCTCAAAACTGGATATTTTTCCGTGCCTCCTCTCTTTAACCATCTTCTTGAAGATCTCCCACAGCGGGAATTGTATGGAGCTGAACGGGATGTCCCGGAGCACGGTGGACAGGAAACCGCGGTAGACTCCCTTACACAGACCCTCTGTGCGGAACGCCTGGAAATATTAAAGAGAATTGTCACTTCATCCAGTTTACTCATTAAATTCAAAGATAATTTCCACATTTTAATAAACATCTTGTTCCTATGCATAAACAAAGAGTTGATAGGCACGTTGACTACAAAAATATATTTCGTCTATGCAATGTTATCAATGCTACTAATATTATAAATGTGTAAGTTTTTAATTGAGGATGGATGGATGTATGGATGGATATTTGTTACTCTTTCACGCAAAGTACTGAACGGATTTCGATGAAATTTGATATGGTAGTAGATTAAAACATAGGCTACGTTTGATCCCAAAAAAGTATGTACAGTGTTCCTCTGGGATACTGTATTTACGGGGGCGGATCCGCGGGTAACAGCTAGTAAGATGATAAACAATAAATACCCATTTTCTAAATTAAAAAAAAATAAAGATACAAACAATCTGGGGGCACGGTATCACAGGGGCGACACTCTACAAATGACAGCTCGAGCACCGACGAATGTCAACCATGTTGACGTAAGCCTAAGGTTAACACCAAAATATTTTTAAGCGTCGCGTCAGAGAAATCTATAATAGATATTATTAAATTATATTATCAATTATGTCAACACACGATACGACTAGCTGCCAGCCCCCCGAACGAAAGTGCTGGCTGGAAAAAACTCGCCCCACTCGCCCCGCCCGCCTCCGCATTCGCCCAGCCACGTACAGGCCCGGTACAGCAGCCGCGAGCTGTCATTCGCGTAAATCGGTGGAATGACGATTCTTTACGTTAGTAATAAATATTCTTTGACGGTAGTTCCCCCGCCAAGACAAGCTAAGCGAAGCGCAAGAGCACTACCAGACCACCTTTTCTCGAAGCGTGTCGTCGATTTTTTCAACCCTCATAACTTGGGTTTGGATTATACCAGATAAACGAAATTTTCGGGATATATTCCCAGTAACTAACTTATTTAACAGGTAAAGTTTTGATTGTATAGGTCTTATAATTTAGATTTTATTGATATCTAAAAACCCTTGATTGCATCAATGACTCACTGATGATCAACAAAATTATAAGGTACTTCTGGTTGTCCTAGAAAGCTGAAATTTGGTATGCAAGCTAGTAATAGCACATAAGCAACATAAAATTGACAAACTTGGAACTTTTATCCTCCAACCCCCTAAACTAGGGGATGAAAATTTGTAAGACTCACTTGCGTGGCCTGGCCATTTCGTTCCTACAAGAATAGTATAACAGAAAAACGAAACAGAAAAGCGAATCGTCTTGGCATCACTGTACATGAAAATATTTTTGATGGGATTCAATTTACAATAAGAAGGGAACATTTTTTTTTTCTTATAATTATTATCGCGTCAACCTGAATAACTTTTCTTTTAGATTTATGTCTCTATTAAATAATTTTAAAATTTAATTTGTAAAAATGTGATATTCGTCACTAGGAAACATCCCTATTGGCTAGCGCAATTTTTATTAAACCCTTGAAAAAATTACAACTTAAAAACAATTACCTGCAGTAAAATATGAATGCTGCTCTGATTACCAACTAGTGTTTGTTTCCTTTGTTTTGCTACTTCTGTAGGAACTCTTATGAGACATGCTAACTGGAACATTAAAAATATTAGCATACAGATTTGTTGATTTACATGTATGTAGTTGCATTTGCAATTACATACATTATGCATAGGATATCAAATAATATATTATTTTCATTTATAATTTTTTAATTCATTATATCAATTGTCATTTGATATTTACATTGCAGACAAAAATCTTTATTACAAACATACAATGCAAATAATATTACATTAAATTGTGATATAACTTACAACTTCTGCAATATTCGCTGCAAACATGTGCACAAGTGGGGCATATTTTATGGGCACTAGCGGTTGAGTAATATTCTTTGTAGCTTCATATGACACAAAGAAGAGAGATGCAGTAGGCATTGAAGTCGAAGCGACTGTTAAAAGACCTGGAGACAAAAAAAAACAAAATAAAAAATGCTCTTTTTCATTAAATTCCTTAAAGATACTTGGTATGTTTAACACACCCCGCAGCTCTCGTGACACGGCTGCACTAGGATTAGTGTGGATTTTGTGCGGTGGCGGTGGCGGCAAAATCCATATGAAATATAGCTGCTCCATAAGCTGTGCTTCGTGTATAAAGCCACTTAATGGAAGGTCAATACAAAGTCCCTACTACAAATTTATTATTTTATTACTAAAATGTTGCTGCTCAAAATTATGAGAACAGTAGAAAATTTGCCTTTGTATACTCCTCTAAATCCACCAGCTTTATGGAAACCTTGTTGGCTTTGAAGACGGGTCTTTAATGTGTCCAAGGGATACATGGCCACATCAACGGCTAAACCAGCAAAAGCACCACCCTTAAAATAGTTATTTATAAAATAGTAACACAAATATAATTTTAAGGAAAACTTATTTCAATTTTTTTTAATATAGTGTAAACTCTTTATAACGGCACTCAAAGGACTGTGTATATTTTGACGTTATAGAAAGTTGTCGTTAAATGGAGAGAAGAAAAATGTGTATTAGTAAAAGTTTATTTCAGACTAGTGTTAGTAATTACATAAAAAACAATTCTTATTTGAACGATATTGCATATAGTCATTTTCGTCTGACATCTTTTGCTGCACTAGAAATTTTGTTGTATTTTTTTACTTATTTACAACAGTCTACACGTGAAAGCAATTCCAATTTGTAAAAAAAAGAACCCATTTCTTAGAAAGTTCGCTATGTATTATGCTGATAGTTTATTATCATTATTACACTCAAAACCTGGGAAGCCTTAAAGGAACAGGGCATAGGACGGGCTAGGATAATAAAGCAACAATGAAAGTACACAGCTTTTACAGCAGTTTCTACTAATTTTATCAACTAAAAAAATTTTTTATTATTTAATTCTTGTCGTTATTGAGAGTGGGTGTAATGCTACATAGAGTGTATCATTGTATGGAAGACAAGCTAAACCGTAGTATATTATTATCTCTGTGGCTAAACCAACCAAAGCCGAGTGATTTCGACGCTTTAGGACTTTATGATTAAATCGAATGACGTTACATGGAGTTTACACTGTATTAAAGTAAGAAAATAGCAATTTTATTACTAAAACAAGTACAAACAGTAGAAATAAAGAGTTTTATAACCTATACTTTTTTGTCATGTTATTGCATAATATTATTTTTTGGATAACTAATGAGTGCAAGAAATATTTTCAGTGAACAAATACTTACCAGTAGTGGTCCTAAATATTTACTTGTAGATTTGGAATCTTGTAAATCCATTTTATGAAATTTTACCTTCGATTTGAAATTTTGAGTCAGTTGAGGTATTTTTCACAAATTTCACATACTACAAAGTGTTTTAAAACTACTTTCACACTTAATGATTGCTGGTAGATGTTTGTAATATTTTCCAAGTGAACATTTCATATAAGTTTTATGTCATAAAAGTTTTAACCCGAATGTACTTTGGGGACATGTTTGTCAGGGGTAGGACCTTCAGTAGTACTACCATAGATGATAAGTAACACTACTGAAGTAAATAAGCAACTTCCCCTGTTTGATGGTTCAAAAATGAAGGTTTGATGTAGCTCCTAGCGCCACCTGGTTAAGATGCAGTTGCACTACATAGATATATATATATACGAAATTACGGGATTTGTATGTCAGAATTTTGTTTCAAAGACCTTGATTTTCATAACAACAGTCTTTATTTGTTAAGTTTCCTTAGCAAATACACAATTCTCACAAAAATAAAACCTTTGAAATTTAAAAATCCGACTATAAAGCAAAACGAAACAAAATTTAACCAAAAAGGTAAAAAAAATTATTTTCACATATGGTAATCGAAAATTATTATTGTTTAAACACGTTATACTACTTATAATCTGTTTAGATCCAATTTAATTTAAACGTAAGCGAATATTTATAAAGCTACTTATTCAAATGTCACTTATTTTCCGTGCAATAAAGAAATACACACAATGACTTGGTGGAATTTAAACATTTTGCTTACGTTTAGATTAAATGGGGTCTAAACTGAGTTTACAACTTTACATTCTTAACACTATTGAATAAATTATATGCAATAAAATAAATTAATCCGTAAATCTTTTTGTGTTATCAGTAAATAAAAATGGCATTTTACTGCTGAGAATAAAAAAAACCATAAGTTAAACATGAGAACATCATTACGATCAATAAAGAGTTATAAGTTTTATATATTTTTTTAATTTAATTCAAAAACATACTAAAACCATGCGACCAATGTCAAATTCCTGTAACATGTGACTAGGAATTTACATAAAGAATTGATAATATATTTAACATTGAATAAATCTTGCCAGATATAATTTCATATAAAATTATCACCAATTATTAATATATACAACGTGTTCCTTTTGATTTCCCATATTTAACTTAAGATAAATATTAGGACTATATTATGAAAACATTCAATGTTTATCATTAAATCTAAATCGAATTATGTATCAATATTTGGAGCACCACATAATATCATCACCATTATACTTAATAATTTAAGATAGGTATGTATTATTATCTTTAAAACTATACATTTTAGAACCCCATGGGAAATGAAGAATCACACCATGTATAAAGAACATTAGTTTGACAAAAAGAAGAAGAATTCCGTTTTATTTCTGTATCTAAAAACAAATCAATACAATAATTTTACGGCCTAACCAGAAAAATAAAAACCTGCTCTCAGCGTGCTTCATTTTTTATTGCAGGAAAACTACGAAAAGCTGGCACGTGATTGGCTAAATCTCAAACTTTCCTTATTTCATATACATAATAAAATCATGCAACAAATGTCACATTCATGTAAGATACTGTAATATATTGAGGAATGAAAAACTTTATGTTAATATTTTACTACTATAAAGCAAGAAATATAATGTGACCAGACATTTATTTTAGGAGTTAACGATATATTTATTATTAAATAAATCCTACCAGATATAATTTAATACAAAATTATCAACAAATAATTATGATACAAAGTGTTTCTTTTGATTTCCCATAAGCTTCGAGTATTATTGTTATTTTTAAGCTGACATTTTATACACCTAATATAAAAAATCCTAAATACTTTTATTTTATTAACATATTATTGGCAATTCACATAATGATTATTGTTATATTTAAGCTGATATTTTTATGTAATTTAATTTAAAATAACTTTCTTTCCGTAGTGCTATTTTAACTACCATTATAATATTTAAGTATTATCCTGACATCTTGATATCACTTACTATTGTAAAAATTTTAAAAAAATCTTATAACATGTAAGTAAATATAATTCTTAAATAAAGTACTAGTTTTATAAATTGTTTAGGTTGTATTTTTTGATGATAATTGTTTTTTTTAATTGAACAATATTGTGCATGTCTGTAATATACATAAACACTGTAAAATTATTATTTATATTAACTTCAAATCTAAAATGATGATTTGCATGCATTTTAGAACCCCATGGGAAATGAAAAATTATGTATTATAAAGGACATGAGTTTGACAAAAGGAGAAGGATCTCCGTATTGTTTCTCTATAATAATTTCTCTATAAAAAATACAAATCAATAAAATAAATTTAGGGCCTAACCAGGAATATAAAAAACCTAAGCGTGTTTCATTTTTTTATTGCATGAATACTACGAAAAGTTGGCATGTGTTCGGCTTAATCTCGAAGATCTGTTATTAGTAATTATATTTTTAATTTAATTTAGTGCATATGGCCAAGTTTTGTATATTCCCGCTCAAGCTACAAAAACAATACCTTATAGTTTATACATAACATTAAACAATTGTAAACTGTATCGGGCTTCGACCTCTTGATATGCAAGTCCTTCTCACGCTTGAGTGGTGATGATAACAATAATACAGCAGCAATTCTTATACTCTCCTTTATTAGTGCTTACCACAGATACGTATTACAATATAATATGTAATGAGATATGCTTAACACAATATATACGTCTACACTATGTATAGCCTTTTGGCCGACTGAAATAAACTCGATAGGCTTTACTTCATGACATCTGTCAATGTCAATAATGACATTGACAGTTACATCTTACTGTTGATATATTATTATGTAACATAAACATTACTAAGTAATAGCTGTAGGCTAAGCTGGTGATGATCTCTCAAACGAGATTAATATGTTTCTTTAAGTTTTTTTTAATGGGCATCATATCGATGCCTTAGTTCACAAATGCACTAACTACATGAATGTCAACTTTACAGGGGAACGTTTTCAAGTTTCGGAATATTGAGATCTGGATTGCATGAAAGTAGCATATCTTAATTAAACAATTTTGCATGTATTCCAAAGACTAATCCTTTAGCTACATTACATCTCAATATTTTGTTATTATCATAACAATAACATTACTAAAAGAGCCAAATAAACCTATAAACCCCTATATAATACATTTGTGCACTATGTAAAATTACTTTTTACAGGTATTAAGTAAAAAACACAATAAAACTTTCATAATTTACCAGGCCAAAATAAAGTAAAAGGTCCATAATATAAAAGGACAAAGGTAAGTTAAAAGGTCTAAAAAGATTAATAAAACAGAATAATGAAACAACCAGTAATTTGTTATCATAATGTTTAATTTTAGGTTAAAAAAACAGTTTAAATTACTGAATATAAAGTAAGCCCTAATTATAGGGCATTCATCAATGATAATAAAAAACTTTTAAATTAGTCTTTTCTTCCTGAAGGACTATTATAAAATTTCACTAGTACAAACAAACGTTGTTATACTAGTGAAATTGTTTTTTAAAAACACTTCAAAGGAAAAAGGCTAGTTAAAGATTACAAACAATTATTATAAAAAATATCAAATATTCCTCAAGGACAATAAATTCGTTAATTTAAAAAATAAAACAAAAGGACTAAGCCATAGTGGCCATATCTATAAGACTCATTAGACTAAAATGATAATCACACATGATATTTATCAGTCTTTAATTAGACGGTCACAAACAATAACTTTTTGAATAAAGAGGAATTACGTAATCATAAGAAACTTTCAAATAAAAAAAAAATCAATTAACATTCAGTCTTTAATTAGACGGTCACAAACAATTACTTTTTGAATAAAGAGGAATTATGTACTTATAAGAAACTTTCAAATAAAAAAAAACAATAAACATTTGAATTTAAATAAGCCCTAATCCTTGGCCATTCTACGTCAAGAAATTTGACTAAACAAAAGAAATCTTAGTCATCAAAAAATATTATAGGCATTAGTAATCATTGAATTAATAAAAAAACAAATTATCAAAAATTTAAGTTTCTGCAATATTGAACTCCTCGTCATCATCCGAAGATTCTTCAATATCACTTACAATATTATTTATTTGCTCTGCTGTGCATGGAATATCTTGATAGTATGACGCGTAATCTGACGGAATAACTCCGTCTTTTAAAAGTGGCAACAGATCTTTTTTTTTTGGTTTGAGATATTGCAATCTGCGACGTATATGCTTCTTTAAGAGGCGTTTTTATTTTATTTTTGCATTGGTCTTTAGTCTTCTTTTGTCTATATTTGCAAATATCAATTTCTTTAAAATCTAGATCAGTTATGTCATATTTATAAAAAATCGAAGTAGGAGATTGTTTTTGTACCCGCAGCCATTTAATTTTCAGCCACTGTATTACCTCATTGTTAGTATTCTTTGTTGTATTGGGATTCAATGTTTTACAAAGTCCTTTTAAGTCATAGAATTCTCCATATTTCATAACAACAACATCATAAGGTTTCGGCTTAATTCTAGCAGACCCAATTACCAATGCATATTCACGTGAAGTAAATATGTCTTTATGTTTTCGCGCTCTTTCAATTGTGGCGTGTATTGAATCCACTTCTAAATATGAATGTCCCGATTCCATAAATTTTAAATCAACTATCTCTAAATGAGCTATGTTATTAACAGCATATAAAGCCGCTAGTGTAACAAATTTGTTACGATTTTGACCGCCAGCTGTATCAGAAAACGATGCGACATGGGTAACATTTTCGGGCAAACTATAAAGATATTTAATTAATATCGATCCAATTTCAGTGGAGCCTTTTTTGCCATTACATTCATCCCAAAAATAGCAATAACCAGTGTTCTCGTGACAATCCAATATAGTAAAATTATACAATGATAATTTACGTAAATAAAATATTTTGCAATCTCCTGTAAATGGTATTGATAAAATAGCTTGAAGATCAAATGTAATGGCACGAAAGGCACCACCTGGATCCAAGCATCTCTGTTTATCTTCTTTTTTTATCAAGAGAGCATCATGCTCACGCCTTTTGTGAGCGTCAGCTTTATTAGCTATATTATCAGATCGCTTATACACATTGCATTTTGTGCACTGATCTTTCTTTGGTTTGTAAAATGCAAGTCTCGGATTATAAGAGTGAAAAATCCTTTGATACACATAAGACGATACAGGAGTTATATTTTTGTTAGGGCAAAATACTTGTTTGTACATTTGATATAAGCGCGATAAGTTGAGATCACTATCTAAATACAGTTTTTTTGAATTTTTGCGACAATAATGGGATTCGATACGAGGGTATTGGTCAATATGCTCCCTTACCAAGTCAGTTACTTCTGGTGAAGTAATGTTAGACGGTACTTTGCCTTTTCGTTGGTCAGTGCCTACATATAAGCCGTTAAGTCCTCTATTTTTTGAACAATTATTAATAATGCTTGAGCTAATATTAAAAGTGTTGCAAAAAAACTTTTGGCAAACTCGTTTTCTACCTACTAATTGATGAAAAAGCCAATATTGGCGTGCCATGGTTCGATTTTTCTTCGCCTTCGTATAAAGACGTGCGACATCAGCATGATCAAACTCGAAATCATAATCTTTTGTTGTTTTGAATCTCCTAAATTCCAACACTCATCGAAGATATCTTGTCTCAAACAATCCGGAAATAACGAATTACATTTATACCTGCATTTGGTACAATCCGTAGGCTTGCATTTTTTGCTTCCACAGTTTTTCCACTTCTACTTATGTAACCTTTTCCTGTTTGCCGCATTTTTTTAAAACATTTCTTTTCCATGTCTCAGGCATAGCTTTCTGTCTTCTTTTTAATGTATTTTCTGTTGTGGCTTCCTCTGTGTCACTTTCGCTTAAAAGTGATGGACAGGATTGTCTAGGTGGTGTAGGACAATAAGACGATTCGGAATCGATGTAAGGAGATAACTCGTCACAATCAGTTGAATTATCTGATAAATAAAGATCTCTTTGTAACATGCTATTATTATCTTCACTTATTCCTGTTGATGTACCCGGTGTTGGCGAGATTTCATGGGCTTCGATGTATACAGTTTGTTGTTCTAACATGTTTCTGCTTAGCAGTGACGGAGAACTATTCTCGTTTAAGTGATCGGGATCAAATATTGTAGAAGCAGAAGCCGTATCTTCAAGAGTATTATCTTCTTGTGTACTTATCCTTATAGGAGACCGCATTTTATCTATTAGTTGATTATGTTCACTTGGTGGTTTAGAAATATATATTTTTTCCGTGCTGCCATAAATATCAGAAGACGGTCGTAGTGCAAGTGGCACAGATCCATTATTGTTTTCTATGTCCTCAATAGATGTATTGATATCAGGTGTTACATTAATGTTATCTTTATTTGAAGTTGGTGATATTTGGATAGGTAGCTCTTTCAAAATTCCGGTTTCACTTTCTTTCTGAGCTTTGTAGCCATCTGTGCATGCATCTAATGTTGTATCTGTAATAGACCATTTTAAATTTTAATTTTAGATTATTGTATTGTCATCGGGCATCGAGTTCTAAGATTCCATTACATACAAATTTACAAACATACCAACCCCCGTAGACAAGTGGCAAAACGCTTACGCTAACGCTAACGCTACAAAATGTATGGATTTGACATTAGTATTCGCTAGCGAAGCGATGACTTATGTCAAATCGCATACATTTTGTAGCGTTAGCGTTAGCGTTTTGCCACTTGTCTAGGGGGGCTGGTTGTTAATAAAAAAGAAAACGAAGCAATTATTACGCGTATCAATAATGACTAGCCGCCTACTTCACGGTAATCCTCAAATGCTATTTTTGCATTTGATAATACTTATTAAATATCACAAACGCATTGTGTAACTTAACAATTACTGTCAACCGCACCGTTTATCCCTATAAAAAGATTTTTTTAGGCAGTCGGATATTTTATGTCAATTCCCAAGACACTAACTATCTCCATACCTCTTTAACATCATTTAATTAAAATCGGTTCAGCGGGTTAGCCGTGAAAGCGTAACAAATAGACTTATATGGGTATGCATTAGTATGAACATAAGTGTAGTTAAAACTTTTGTTTACTGTGTTATCGTTATGCACAAACATACTAAATGCGTTTATTTTTCTCTATAAGACATCATTCATTAATGCACAATAGTTCTAAGTAAATAATTTTACCATAAAACTGGCTACTGAAGTAGGCATTTAAAATAGTGTATTGCTAATTACATAATACTAGTGGTGTTTCAATTAATGTTTTACTTACTTCTGTCTAAAGACGAACCATAGGATGAAGCCTGCTTAGGCTCGGGTTTTTGGCTCGACCCTTGTGAATCCGTTTTATTTTTATCATTTTGATGCACTAAATCAACCAGTTTACGTCCTTTTCGAAACATTATTACTCTCACTACGGCTTTAATTATTTAAATATTCTTATTACCAAAAAAACAAAGAATGTTACGCTCGTAATGACCATAATAAACAACACCGGCACCGGAATCACCCCCTCGCCCCTTGCGTCGCCCGGCAGACCTCTAGTCGGCGCGGACGCGGTCGCCGGTCAGTCCGCGATCGGCCGGTGTATTGGGAGCATGTAGCGCGTGTGTTCATGAGCTGAGAAAATTACGCGCCAAAATATGTTTCAATGCGCAAATGACTTAACAGTTTATAGCACGCTTGAATATTCACATTACTAAGTTCAACTTGATACAAATTCATTTGGTTCAATTGTAATTTTCTATTATTTTTACATGTACGATGGAACCATGTCTCAAAATAATTTAATGCATTTGTGCACTCACTCCTTGCAAAAGCATTAATAGTAAAAGTATTTAACATACCATATCCCTCAATATTTTTTAAATCATATGTGTTAACAACACATAACACACTGCCAAAGCTAGCGATGATAAATGAGCAGATATTATAAATTTATATAATACATTTGTGTTTTGTATTTTTCAGTAATTAGTGAACCTAAAATCAGTTACGTCAATATTTTTTTTGGATTTCTAAAAATAAAGGCGGTTATTACATTTGGTAACCAGAAACTATATTTATAACAATTGTGTCACTATGATTTTGCTAGAAAGAGACGGAGTTCCGTTATTTCAATGTGCGGAGACGAAAGAGCATGACATTTAATGTGTCTGGCACTTAAAAACTGAAAAATTAAAATTTTGCAGTTAATACATTTGTGAACTAAGGCATCGATATATTGTAAAGATAATTTAATATTTTATGTTTAAATACAATATAGTTTGCTGTACAATTTGTATGAACTATCACAGATGCTGAAGATACTATGTATTTTCAACTTGGATATAACGCGCCCGCGCTATCAGATATTACAGTACATTTTATATAAATCTACAGACATCTTATAGAATAGGTACATAATATCAATATTGGTCTAAGATCAGATATATAGAATATTATAATATTATATTATTATTTAAAATATAGAAAATTATTATTAGTAATATCCTCATCTGATAACAGATGCGATCATCATTTGCGATAAGTTTTATATTAAATATAAAAATCAAATTAACACATTGCAAATAGGCTGCGTATTTAAATTACGTGCGGATAATATTAAAAAAGGTTGACAATCCCTGAAATCCGCGAATTCACGAAATTACTTGAAACGAACACTGTAGGCATGCTATGGGTGACAAATAAAGACACTTTTGTATACGGAGATTTTTGTCAAATGTCGTTTTATCATATTTTTTTAAGTTGAAATTATGTATCCTCTCGGGCACCATACGCCATTCGTAAAAGATTTTAATGGTGCCTCATCACCAATCATCCGCACGGAAACGGTTGAAGTGCCTTGTTCTTTTTTCGTATTACAACGATATTTCATGCCAGGGGTAGGACACTTCGTGTAAACGTAGGTTCCACACTCACACATATGCAACGGGGAATTACCGCACTATTTATCCTTCTTCTTTTTATTTACTTTTTTTTTAACATAAACAATGTCGGAAAGCTTTTAGTTGGGGTACGTAAAAAAAAAATAAAGCTCCGTCCCTGCAAACTGAATTTGATATCCTTAAGCTAAGATTGCACCAAAGAAAGGCCATGTTTCTATACATAATGCAGTCTACACATACATACTGGAATATAGAAACAAAAATAGTGCGAAATAATAATATATTTTGGACATTTTATGGCAATGCACAGTGGTCAATTTGACCGACATCGTCGCATAAGTTCTAATACCACGTAAGTAATTTTTTTGGTGATTTTGACTTTTTGATGCCACTCACCAGGGGATCGGAAGACGCGCTGTTTCAGCCAATCAGAAACAAATGAAAAGCAACTCCAAATTAATCACCAATCGGTCGAAATCTCTCGGAAACAGTACGTAAATCAACGGGATATTACCTAACTTCGTTGGAATTCATGTAAATGCTTGTATAAATTCTCCCAGCCAATTGATGTCGGGGTATTACGTAAATATGTACTTACCTATGAACTATGTTGTTGAAATTTGTGTACTTTAAAACACCGCCGATGTATTAATTTCATATTTAAAACAATTTATACAATTTTCGAAATAGGCCATCGTGTGTATTATAAAAACGAAATATTGTCACTTTACAATTAAAATTATAAACCATGCCAATCAATAACTTATCCTAAAATATGTTAAACATTTTCGCATTGAAAAATAACTTTAATAAATTTAGATTTTTATAGTAAGTAAGTTTTGATTCTTTCCGAACATCGGTTCGGACCTATGAGATTCCACGATTGAATTGTTTTGTAAGCTCACAGGCCACAATATTTATTAAGACTGAAGAGAACGAATTAATCAAGAGACAAGAATATTTGCGACCGACGTGGCTCACAGAGGTACCTTTCTATGAAGCACATATTATTAATTACCTAGTAAAATGAAGTCTACATAGGATAACCGCCCCCTTTTTTGGAAGTCGGTTAAAAATATTGATTTCTTAGGTTTACGCGAATATTGTTCATTGTTTTAAACACTTACGGATTGTGTCGCGGTGCACTTTTCTTTTTCCCGACGTTTCGGCTACTTTCATGTATTTGTTGTACGGAACACAAATAATAATTGAAGAATCTTCGGGTAGTTTGAATAACTTCAACAAATAGGACAATTGACACCTCCGTCCTCCCGTGACCACGGCTGCTGGAAAGTAGCCGAAACGTCGGGAAAAAGAAAAGTGCACCGCGACACAATCCGTAAGTGTTTAAAACAATCGGTTCAAAATGTCGAAACTGGGAGCACAATAGGTCCCCGTTTCGTTTGCCAGTTCTCATTTCATGGCTTATGTCAAAATGCACTACGTTACACGATTTGATTGGTCTAAAGGAAGATTCATTCGTTCTCTGAAGGACAAAATGGCGGACTATTTAGTTGGACATGCCTGTAGACTTGCGCAATCTTTTTTGACATTTTGACTTTTGAAATAATGTCTTTAAAAAGTTGTAATGTCAAAATGATGACCATGACCAACCAAAGTTAAAGTTCATAATAGCCCCGCTGTTTAGTTCTATAAAGAACTAAACTGACTTACGTAATTCTGTTGACCCAACGGCCACTTGCTACTGGCAATTAATAGAAAAAAGGTAAAAAAAAACTTATTGTTTTGTTATTTTGTAGACCAGGGAAATCCAAACTATTTTGGACAAGTGACCCCTTTTCCAAAATGAACTATTATCTCAGACCCCCATGGCCAAATTACATACTTTTAAGATCAACCCCCTTATTCATAATGGTCCGCTAACTTAAAACAGCTGCTACAGAGTGTTATTTTTCATTCTGACTTAGGTCAATAGAAGAAGACAGAGTAATTAGCAATGCTTTAACTTAGCAGACTATTATGAATAAGGGGGCCTATCTTTAGTTTTTTCCTATTGATACAAAATACCTAGGTACTAAGGTACCAACTGGAAAACTTTGCACTTGGTTACGTGAGTAAAGTTGACATCATTTTCTCATCAAAATTTAACAACATAAAAAGACATACAATTCAGTAAATATCAAGTTTAATTTATAATGATTATTACAAATTAAGTACTTAAAGAATCTTAAGTTAGGAAATTAAATTTAAAAAAGTATTGATTCACAAAGAGAAAATAAAACATTCAGTGTGATGGATGAACCTGGTGACAATCTTCCAATCTAGCTACATCCGGTTTAATATTGGTGATTTGCAGCCATAAATCTCCAAGTTCGTTCATTTTCAAACGGTTACTTTGTTTCGTCAAAATGTTTGTTACCACACTGAAGCTTTTTTTAACTAGGTATGATAATGGAAAAGCGATAAGGTATTTTTCAGCAATGTTCCACAGTGAAGGATACTGTGTTTCAATGTTGCGTTGCAACCAGAACTTCTGATAGCCTTAGTTGAACTTCTGCTTAAGCTCTTCGTCTGTGCTGATGGTAATCAACTCTTCTTGCATTATCACATTGGCTTCTTCTATGGCTGTGGAATTGTACGGATTTATTATCCATTGAGGAATTTGTAAATTTAAAAGATCCTCAAACCTCTCCGTTAACTCCTTGTGTAATGCGTCCAAGTGAGTGACATATAGTAAAATGTCATCAACTTGAAGCATTTCTGGTAATTTTAACAAATGCGGAAACTGCGAATATTCTTTTCTGACTAAATTTTGTTTATAAAGAATTAGTTTACCCACGAAGGCCGATATTATTGATTTTGTTTTAATCAAGTTAAGATCGTCACCTTGCAGCTGCAAATTAACTTTGTTGAACATTCCAAAGATATCAGTCAAGTAATAAATATCTGTTTTCCAATTGTTCAGATTTTCTTTCAAATTTGGATCTTTTTCTTGTAAAAACTCCAACACAGATTCAAAAATGGCTGAAAATCTTTCTAAGCAAGAGCCTCTTGATAACCAGCGAACTTCAGTGTGCAGAAGTAATCGAGTAAAGACTTCGTCGTTTTCCTCACATAGCTGAGCAAATAACCGCGAGTTCAAAGAATTGCTTCGAATCTTGTTGATATCATTTATTACATATTGTAAAGACTTATGCAATCTAGGACTCAGCTTTTTTGCTACTAAATGCTGCCTGTGAATCACGCAGTGCACAGTACATCAGGCAGTTGTCGCTTTAAGTGAGCTATAAAACCACGATGACGACCAACCATAGACGGTGCACCATCAGTCGCAACAGAAACAATGTTCTTCCATGGAATAGCTTTGTCAGTAAAAAAATGTTCCACGGTCTAAAAAATCGATTCTCCTCTGGTATTAGTCTCTAAATATGTAGCAAAAAGCAGTTCTTGGCACATATTTTCATCTTTGATATATCGAACATATCCTAACAACACAGCTTCATTGCCGGGTAATGTAGACTCGTCCAACTGGAGGGAGAATCTGTTGGTCTGTAAACTTAACTTGCATAAAATGTTTTTCACATCGCGTCCCATCTCGTCTATGCGTCTCTGAACGGTGTTATTGCTCAAAGTTATTCTCTTTAAAATATCATGTGCGGGCTTGTGCAACACATTGTTAAGGACCTCCGCAATGGCTGATAAGATAAGCTGCTCTCCAAGTGTGTGGTTTCCCCGACATCGCTATTAGTAAATATATATTATAGGACGCTCGTAAACCATCTTCGTCTTTAATAGATGATGACGCAATCATCGATCTTATGGATGGCCTTTTGTCTAGTTTTTCTTTAAGTGCTTGAAAAAATGACAAGGGCTTACCTTTTTTGCCAGCATGTACTCTTGATAAGTGGTCATCCATTTTTGAAGGCTTCATGGCATCGTTACTGAATACTTTTTCACATATGAGACACATCGGCAAGTGTTGATTTGATGGAGATGCAATAAATCCGAACTTCAAGTAGTCCAAACTGTATTGTCTGCATTTATTTTTCGTGTCCACCATCATAGAACTCTCAGTAATCATGCAAATAAAAAAAATTAGAAACTACCTAAATAAAAAACAATAATAAACTGTTAAATTTGCACACTATCTTATTTTTATCACACCCAGGTAACGGATGTTTGTTAGGTATTGCTGACTTACTCATTGCTAAACTTGGCTACCTATATTAGGTAAGTAACTATAGTAGGTAATTAGGTATAGAAAATTTGTATTAGGTAAGTAGGTACCTATCAGCATAAGAACGAAAACCAAAGCAAACTGAACACTTCAAAGTTTAGGTACCTACCTACTTAACAACTTAAGTGTAAGTAATTTTTACAAATACTTTTATACCTACCTATTTAAAATATGTTGTGTTTACCATAGGGCAAAAAAAATTTACAATCAAATACTAAAACAAATTAAAGTAGTAAATTTTTACAATTGAAACAACTGAGGCAACTGCAAACTGTTGCAAACAATCTACAGATGGCTCTACTGATCACTATCACACAGTGGGGCAATGCTGATGCGCTGTGCTGGATAAAAACTGTTTGGATTTTAATTACAATGTAAATTTTTCATAAACTGCAGATGTTGTATGGTTACGCTATTAACTCGCGTAGGGAGCTCAGCATTTTGTAAATTCTTTTTCAGTCACTTTACTTCACTTAATTTAGCTATGTAATAACTTTGTAATCTCTTGAAATAAATGAGTACTTATATGAGTTATTATCGTTCAAGCTCCAACGAATTTCAAAACGCAAATGAACTTTCAACCTAAGTGCAAGCTCATTACATAGTAAAATATTAGGAACACGTTTGAACTTGTTTATCGTTCGTGTTAAATTGCGTAAGCGTCAAATAGAGAGCAAGTCAAAACGCGCCTGAAAGATGTACGCTCGAACTCATTATCTTGCACAAACTTGTCCACACTGACTTGCCGAGTTTTTCATCTTGTACGAACTTGAGACTTTACATTACTACAACAATGCTATTTCCTACAAAAATATTTATTATTCTTAGTACACGTAACACAACATAAACAATACAGTACCTACCTATCTTGAATATTTTAAATAAGAACTTGTGTTAATTTAATAGGGGTCGATTTTTAGACCTCGTCGACCCCCAAAATCAGTTTTTGTTTATGTCGACCCCTAGTACCACTTTGGGAATCCCTGTTGTAGACATTCTTACTCTTTAAATTTGACATTTTTTATAATGACACAAATGTATTTTTGTTAGTTAATCGTATTAAAAGTGTAGGTGACTTACGTGGTGTTTATTCAATCACACGCTGGGAGTTACGTAGTGTTGTGGAGTACTTAACTAGGGCATCGAAAACCGGACATATTTTTATGACCTTTATAGAGTTTCGCTACTTCTACGTTCAAAGTTACAGTGCGGTTAGGTGGATTTTCTTAATTTAATCGTAACTAAAAAAACTCGAAAAAAGCCCAAAAACCGGTTCTTAATATTATGAGAACCGGTTCTTCATATAGCTCCAAAACAGGATTTTTCGGTTTCGGGTAAAACTGGTTTCGATTCCCTAATTAGTATAGAACTCAGTAAATAAAAAAGTTTGATTAAATACTTTAAAAAGTGTAATTAAACGTAAAGTATTTACTGTTAAGGATAAATATTGATGAGGAAAGAAAAGGAAGGAAGAATAGTGCTATTTAATAAACGAATAAAGGATAAAGAAAATATAATTTTTCAATTTTCGTAAAAAAAGACGTAAGTCAGCCCGAACGGATATTAAAATAGGAAAACAAAACGTAGGTCATAAAAATTGTTTGAATTACCAATTTTTATAAAAAACTAATGATTTTTAAAAATTAAATCTATTATGAGGTGTATACAAAATACACTGTACTGTAATAGTATACGTTCAAATTATTCGGCTTTCTTCTCTCCTCAAAGTGACTATCTTTGATATACGTAGTGTTAGAACTTAAGCGACGATATTATTACAAGTGGCAAATCTTTAATGTACATACCAAAATACAAGAATAAAAAAAACAAAAAATGGCTGCTAATTTTTGCTTTACTGTTTTGTTGGTTTTTCTTGTTTAATTTAATTAATAAAGTCGAGAAAAGAAATCACCATGAGCTTTAGATGCATTTTTGGCTGCAGCGACCCTACCCACCCATCAGCAAAAAGTAAGAAAATATAATAAATGTTGAAAATGTCGACGAAAAATGGTTAGATTTTATTTTGTTTAAGCATATTATGTCAAATTAAAGTAGTAAAAAATACAACAGTAAAAAAGCATTGCTCGTTTACTATAAAATATGACAAGAGAACATATGACATGACAAGTTTTTCATCATTTGCAATCGGTAATTATAGTACAATATAGATTTTATCTTTACAGTTCAGTCTATTTCCTATCCTCTTTTAATATTTATATACAGAAGATCAGGTTGTACATCGTTTCCCTAATCGACTGTTTTAGTGGTGGCTTGTAAAGTGGGTTTTGCCATTTACCCCATTATGTGGGGTATTGTCGAATAGGCTTAGATATAAATTAAAGGCGAGGTTTATTATATGTGACGATTTTTATTAAAGATTAATTTTTTATCCCACTAGCATAAGAGGTTAGTACCACTTTTTTTTCGTTTGTAACTTTTATGCTTATATATCATGCTTAAAACTCTTGAGGAGGAGGCTAAAATAGGCCATAACATTTGAAGAATTTTAAAAGCATATTCTATGTTCACAGTTATGAAACAATATTTATGAGAGTCCATATTATGTGCTTTAAATTTCTATCTACATAATATGTACAATCCAGAATGAAATTATTCTCTTGTGATTAGATTTTTTTTAATAATTAATTTTTGCAGACTGTATTGGAGAAACACCTCTATTTTACATTCACCTAGACCAGTGTGTATTGTATAATCTTTTGATGGGACTGAGGAATTGCTTCGCCATGTATTGTATGCCCTTAGGCTGGGGCTATATGATCCAGAATATGGAAGACGAGTACAATTTAGGGTTTTGGAAATAGAACTCTGGACCAATACAACAAGAGTTAAAAGGTAGTCTAATTGTAATTTCCATACAACCTCCGTATCGACTAAAGGTTTTGATTACTGGGATACCGCAATATATACTTATATATAGATGGTGCATTTGAGATTATATTTTGTTCCAGGTATTCATATTTTTCCTATCAATCCTTGTGATGTTACAACAAGCGTTGAGCTCGGGATACATTGACTCGGTGATCACAACCATCAAGAAGTGTTTCAAGATTCCCTCCAGCCTGTCGGGGCTCATAGCCAGCAGCTAAGAGTTAGGCAACATCATCTTCGTCTTTTACCTCGGCAGTCGGAGGCATATTCCCGCATGGATCACAGTCGGTAAGTAAAAAAGAATGCTTTTAAAACAAACATTCCTTTTATTGATTTATAACAATTTTTAGGGTTCCGTACCCAAATGTTAAAAACGGAACCCTATTACCGCTACTTTACTGTCTGTCCGTCTGTCACCAGGCTGTATCTCCTTAACCGCGAAAGCTAGACAGATGTATTTCTGTTGCCGCTATAGCAACAAATCTATACATATAATAAAATCGTAACTGATCTCTGTCTGTTGAAGATGAAGAAAATAATTAAGAAAAGCTTTATGAACGACATAGAACCCAAAACAATGATTTTTAGAATTTTTGTCTCTCTTTTTATCTGTTTGTTTTTATGTTTGTATGCGCTAATCTCAGAATTTACTGAATGGATTTTGATGTAATTCGGTATAATAGTAGTTTAGACTCTGGATTAACACATAGGCTACTTTTATTGCGGAAAAATGTATGGTTTTCGCGATATTTATTTTTACGCGTACTTAGTCAACGGCTTAACCGATTTGAATGCGATTTTCACTAATGGTTTCAACTTAACCGACTTCCAGAAAAGAAGGCGGTTGTACATCCGGCTGTTCATAATATATAATAATAATAATATCTATGGAGTATCCGAAGAACTTGTGTTACAGGTATCAGACAACGGGAAGTATATTAAATACTTTTATACTTTACATATATTTAAGATTTTTATTATATTATACACATATTTAATATATAATATATATTATGTTAAACGATAACTCTATCGCCTGTGGACCGATTTGCTGTAAAGGGTATAATCCCCAATTGGTCTTGTTGACACCAAAGTCAACGAATCGTCAAGGAATCGTCGGAACTCCTCGAAATTTATATGGAAACTTTTGTGATGTTGACTTAAAAGATAGTCCAGACATATACTACGTAAAAGTAAGATTTTCTACCAATCTATCCCCTGGATCCAAAAGTACTGAACAGAACTCCTGACTTCGTATATATACATGTTTAGGGATTTCGGCGTTGTTTAAAGAACTGCAAGCATATGCCACTATGTCAATTAGAGTAATCATCATCATTATCACATTATGATGATATAAAAGGTACAAGGTGAACATGAGTTCTATATAAAATATTGTTTGGCTGGTACCAACTTCAAATAATGAAGATTGAGTAGAGAAATAGTTAAAATTTTAGACAAACTTAAAAGAGGAACTAGAAAATAAGTTTTATATCATACTTTTTGTGCATTTTTACTTTGGAAGTCGGTTTAATTTTTTGTTTAAAAATTATTTTTTTATTGGCTTTTCAAAAAGTACATTACAAGCTGGGAAATATTGTCCTTGCAATGATCAATCGTTTACGAAATACAGTCATAAATGTGAGATTGCTGGTAACATTAAAAACGGTCTATATTTTATAAAAAAAATACTAACATAACTACTGGGTTAATGTATTTATATTATGATTGTTATAAGAATGAATATAAATGGATAAAATTTGGTATAGTCATAAAAATGTGATGGCTAAATTGGCTATGGTCAAAAAATATGGCCCCTAAAAAATATACACAATATTCCGCGCTATATATGAAGATGAGCTATTTATTCATAGTCAATTCAATAAGTTTCAGGAAGTGTTCATTTCGTCACAATCCTAAAAATAAAATCGTTTAACCTCTTACGCTATAACACATTTCTAGATTTTGCTATAAACTTTTGTTCAGGCGTTTACGAACAAACATAACTGAGCCACATCCTTTTGCTTTTTAGTGTTTAATAACTTAACCTGTTTAACACTAGATACCTAATAAATACCGATATTTTTACTGACACTTCTTTAAATTTATTTATTCACACTTGGTACAGAAAATTCTTCAAATTCAAAAGCTGTTTCGTCAATACTACGAGGGCACTGAAAATTTCGGGAATCAAGGAAGTGACACAACATTACTATTTAAAAATGTATTTATTGCTTTTCGAAGTATTCTCCGCGAAATTTGACACATTTTTCCATACGATGGAACCAATCATTGAAGCAACCATTCCATTCGGAAGTTGGGGTCTCCAAAATGGCCGTTTTGTAGGCGTCCACAGCTTCTTCAGGTGATGAAAATCTCTGACCACGCAATTTATTCTTTATTTTAGGGAAAGTATAAAAATCATTAGGGCTTAGGTCGGGGCTGTACGGCGGATGGTCTAATAATTCTATGATTTCTTGCTCTAAAAACTCTTTTGTTCTGTGCGCGGTGTGAGAACTCGCATTGTCGTGATGGAGGATGATGCGGCGGTTGCAGTTCTCTTTACGGAGTTCAGAAACGACCTGTGGCAAACAAATGTTAGCATACCATTCTGCATTAACCGTTCTTTGTCCCTCAAGAGGAATAGTCGCAACATGGCCGGTTTTGGAGACAAAAGTGGCCACCATTTTTTTTGCAACACTCCGTGAACGAACAATTTTTGTTGGCTTTAACTCATTTTCGAACACCCAAACTCGTGACTGGTTTTTTGTTTCGGGTTCGTACGCGTATATCCAGGATTCGTCACCTGATACGATGTTGTATACAGCATTTGAGGATCCTGCGTGGAATCTTTCGAGAGTTCTGACGCACCAAGTAACGCGAGCCGCTTTTTGCTCTTCACAGAGCAAATGCGGTATCCATCGGGAAAATAACTTTTTTTACACCTAATTGTTCATGCAAGATTATTTATATTTGACTCATGCCAATGTCTAAAGTTGCCTGAATTTCGCGGTATGTCACATGTCGATCTTCCTCAATCAGCTTACGCACAGCATCAACGTTTTCTTGGGTGACTGCAGTTTTTGGACGACCTTGACGGGGATCATCACTGAGCTTGACACGTCCACGAAATTGAAATTCAGCAAACCAGCGATAAATTGTGGTTTTCGATGGGGCTTCATCACCAAATGCAGAAATCATCCGGTCAACTCACTGTTTTTGTGTTAAACCACTTCGAAAGTCATAATAAATCATCGCTCTAGAATTTTCTCGAGTCAATTCCATTTTCTCAACGACTAAACAAGTTTGACAAGACCTTGTGACAAGACCGAGAATCTTTTTTTAAATAAATAAACGGTATTCGATTTTTAAAACCAAGGAGTTTTAAATTAAAAAGATTTTAATATGACAGGAACAGTGGAAATATTCCATTCCCGATACTTTTAGTGCAGCCCTCGTATAGTGAAAAGGAAAAATTTACAGAGTAATTATAAAGTATTCTTTTTCATTATTGTGCTATTTTGTGTTATTGTATTTAACATACAAAAATATTTTATCACATTTTAATGCATTTATTACTTTTTAACATATAAATGTTCTACTGCAAAAATTCTGTCAAAATTGAGTTTTTGAAATTATAAAATTTACATACTCTTTCTAACATATTGTGTTAACAAAATTTGTGCAGTTGGACTTATCTGACTGTCTTGACTGACAGCGCAAGAAACTTATCTGACTTTTAACTTTGGTGTAATTCAACTTTCTGATGATAATCAGAGAATAATAAATAAATAATCAGAGAGTAAAAAATAATTAATAATTATTATTTTCAGTATCGAGCGGATAATTGTGGGCGCTTCATATATTATATCCATCGTGGTGCAACCTTTTTTCGTGGAATCGAAAGTCTGCACCTGCTGTGCTAATCCTAACGGTATTGTTTAATCATTTATTATTGCAATTTAAATTAGTGTAATTTAATATTAGTACTTATTAGTTGTAATTGGCCTATTAAAGTTACCTAGTAAAGATTAGCTGTTGCCTGCAATTCGTTTGGGTAAAACAATCGGAGCCCTACTTTTTGAAATTATTATCAAAATAAATAATAATCTTTTAAATACATAATCATTTCTAACATTTAATTTCTCATTTTTCAGTCTCAAAGAAGAAATATCCCTTTTTACTTGTGAGTTGTGACTGAACAGTCATCATTAAAATTGAAAATAAAGTAAAAAGGTAAGCAGCATATTTAATTTTTATCAAGTGCAGTAACTATCACCTAGGACGGGGCTTCCCAAATTGTGCGTCGCGACGTCCTGGGACGTTGCAGGCGTTAGCCTGGATAGTTAGATAAGAGTCACAGTAGCATTTCTAAACTAAAACCTTGACTTAGAAGCTATGCTCTGATAGTACTACCTTTTCTCATTACAGAAATGTAAAAAAATATTTTTTTGCTTCAAAATTCTAAAAAAATAATTTTTAAAATAACAATCGATTAAAAGCAAATGACTATTTACTTGTACCAATGCATATATCTCATGCTCTATTATAATCCCACGAAATTATCGGGACTGCTCTGCATACACCTGTATACTAAATGGCTATGGCTACTAAAACTACTTAATAGGTAATACCTATATTAGTTTAGGCTGGGTTTAAACAGTTAAAATAAGTTTGAGAAGCCCTGAACAAGGGTCAAAATTTAGGTATCATTTTTCTTTAAAACATATCATCATAAAACCATAAAGTTACTTAATAGTTCGTACACTAAACCACTGCTTTTTATTTTTCAGTATTATGAATTCAATATGTCAATCAATCTATGAAATTCTGAGTACTAAAACAAGCATCAACAAAGCCAAAGTAAGAATTAGATCCCGAATATGGGACAAAAATAAGCATTGCTGGGAGAATGGACGAAGACGCCATACCCGTGGCCGCCCCTAGAAAGAGATATCGCGTTGTGCAAAATGCACTGCAATCAGGCTGGAGATGGCGCCGGGAACGAGATCATTGGGGGAGGCCTTGGTCCAATAATAGAAAGCTAAATATACAGAGTTACAAGTTAAGTCGATGTTGATCCTTTAAAAGGTTGGATTTCCCATCATTTCCAATATTGTCTACAATGAAACCTATTTATATATTAATATTTTTCGAGATTTTTTATTTTTAAGTTTTTAAATTTCATAAAAATTAATAACTTTTTATCTCTTCTCTATTTTTTAAATAATTTTTATCTAGCTAATAAGCTTTATTATTATTTTTAATTCTAGTAATGCCGCTATTCTGAAAATATCTTTCGATTTGTAGAAAATACAAAAAAATGTTGGGAACTTTATCCCTTTGACTTAACCTGTATATATCCCTGTATGGTACGAGCTAAGTTATAAGGAATATATTGTAGCCTTATTTGTTATTTATTTACGATAAGTTTTATATGATACATAAAAATCTATTTATCATTGCATATGTATATTAATATTATCCGCACGTAATTTAAATACGCAGCCTATTTGCAATGTGTTAATTGGATTTTTATCTTTAATATAAAACTTATCGCAAATGATGGACGCATCTGTTATCAGATGAGGATATTATTAATAACAATTTTCTATATTTTAAATAATAATATAATATTATGATATTCTATATATCTGATCTTAGACCAATATTGATATTATGTATTCTATAAGATGTCTGAAGATTTATATAAAATGTACTGTAATATCTGATAGCGCGGGCGCGTTATATCAAAGTTAAAAATACATAGTATCTTCAGCATCTGTGATAGTTTATACAAATTGTACAGCAAACTATATTGTATTTAAACATAAAATATAAAATTATCTTTGCAATATATGATGCCCATTAAAAAAAACTTTAATAACATATTAATCTCGTTTGAGAGATCATCACCAGCTTAGCCTACAGCTACTACTTAGTAATGTTTACAATTGTTTAATGTTATGTATAAACTATAAGGTATTGTTTTTGTAGCTTGAGCGGGAATATACAAATCTTGGCCATATGCACTAAATTAAATTAAAAATATAATCACTAATAACAGATCTTCGAGATTAGTGTTTTCGTTTCGTTCGTGTTCGAGAGTAGTGTTCATGCAATAAAAAAATGAAACACGCTCAGGATTTTTTATATTCCTGGTTAGGCCCCAAATTTATTTTATTGATTTGTATTTTAGAAAGAGAATCAAGACGGAGATCCTTCTCCTTTTGTCAAACTCATGTTCTTTATAATACATAATTTTTCATTTCCCATGGGGTTCTAAAATGCATGCAAAGATAATAGCTATCTTAATTATATTTAAATTATTAAGTATAATGGTGGTGAGCTGATGCGGTGCGTCGAATATTTATACATATTTCGATTCAGATTATATCATTGTAAACATTTAATATTTTCATAATATGGTCCTAATTTTACATTTGAAGTTAATATAAATAATAATTTTACAGTGTTTATGTATATTACAGACATGCACAATATTGTTCAATTAAAAAAAAACAATTATCATCAAAAAATACAACCTAAACAATTTATAAAACTGGTAATTTATTTAAGAATTATATTTACTTACATGTTATAAGATTTTTTAAAAATTTTTACAATAGTAAGTGATATCAAGATGTCAGGATAATACTTAAATATTATAATGGTAGTTAAAATAGCACTACGGAAAGAAAGTTATTTTAAATTAAATTACATAAAAATATCAGCTTAAATATAACAATAATCATAATGTCAATTGTCAATAATATGTTAATAAAATAAAAGTATTTAGGATTTTTTCTATTAGGTGTATAAAATGTCAGCTTAAAAATAACAATAATACTCGAAACTTATGGGAAATCAAAAGAAACACTTTTATAATAATTATTGGTGATAATTTTGTATTAAATTATATCTGGCAGGATTTATTTTAATAGTAAATATATCTTTAACTCCTAAAATAAATACCTGGTCACATTATATTTCTTGTTTTATAGTAGTAAAATATTAACATAAAGTTTTTCATTCCTCAATATATTACAGTATCTTACATGAATGTGACATTTGTTGCATGATTTTATTATGTATATGAAATAAGGAAAGTTTGAGATTTAGCCAATCACGTGCCAGCTTTTCGTAGTTTTCCTGCAATAAAAAATGAAGCACGCTGAGAGCAGGTTTTTATTTTTCTGGTTAGGCCGTAAAATTATTGTATTGATTTGTATTTTAGATACAGAAATAAAACGGAATTCGTCCTTCTTTTTGCCAAACTAATGTTCTTTATACATGGTGTGATTCTTCATTTCCCATGGGGTTCTAAAATGTATAGTTTTAAAGATAATAATACATACCTATCTTAAATTATTAAGTATAATGGTGATGATATTATGTGGTGCTCCAAATATTGATACATAATTCGATTTAGATTAAATGATCAACATTGAACCTAATATTTAAATATCTTAAGTTAAATATGGGAAATCAAAAGGAACACGTTGTATATATTAATAATTGGTGATAATTTTATATGAAATTATATCTGGCAAGATTTATTCAATGTTAAATATATTATCAATTCTTTATGTAAATTCCTAGTCACATGTTACAGGAATTTGACATTGGTCGCATGGTTTTAGTATGTTTATGAATTAAAGATAGTTTAAAACTTGGAGTGTATTCAAAAATTATATAAAATTAAAATATTTACTACAAAACTTAAATCTTTATTGATCGTAATGATGTTCTCATGTTTAACTTATGGTTTTTTTTTATTCTCAGCAGTAAAATGCCATTTTTATTTACTGATAACACAAAAAGATTTACGGATTAATTTATTTTATTGCATATAATTTATTGAATAAATGTAAAGTTGTAAATTCAGTTCAGACCCAATTTAATCTAAACGGAAGCAAAATGTTTACATTCCACCAAATCATTGTGTGTATTTCTTTATTGCACGGAAAATAAGTGACATTTGAATAAGTAGCTTTATAAGTATTCGCTTACGTTTAAAATTAAATTGGATCTAAACAGAGTATAAGTAGTATAACGTGTTTAAACAATAATAATTTTCGATTACCATATTATGTGAAAATAAAATATTTTACCTTTTTGGTTGAATTTTGTTTCGTTGTGTTTTATTGTCGGATTTTTATGTTTCAAAGGTTTTATTTTTGTGAGAATTGTGTATTTGCTAAGGAAACTTAACAAAATATAAACACTGTTCTTATGAAAATCAAGGTCTTTGAAACATAAAATTCTGACATAAAAATCCCGTAGACTTTGTATTGAAATCTATATATATATATATATATATATAGGTATGTAGTGCAACTGCATCTTAACCAGGTGGCGCTAGGAGCTACATCAAACCTTCATTTTTGAACCGTCAAACAGGGGAAGTGGCTTATCTACTTCAGTAGAGTACTTATCATCTATGTTTCATGCTGACTGGATTCATCCTGGTTTCATTGTCTATGACTGGTTTAATGGAGCATGAAGGTGACATTCGGATACGTCAAATTTGACGTATTACAGTATGTTTTTTTCTTGCCATGCACTTATGAAGTGAATAGCCAATAACGAATAGAAAACTTGTACTAAATATTTTTAACTATACATAGAATATGTACAATTATTGTTAAAGTTAAAGCAAATTTTATGGACTGAAAAAAATAAATGACTTAAGTTGGTAAAATAGCCGTCGTTTTTGTATACACCTATTTCAAGAAAAAATGTGCTTATTTTCTACAAAAAACCTTATTTCTAAAAAATTTATCGGTAAAATAAGCGGCATACTCACGGTCCACGGCCACGGGGCTGGATCGGACCGTGCGTGAGAATGCTGTTTAAGGCGCAATTAGGGTTACGAAGATTTTGGAAAACGGAATTCACAGCTCAATAACCTCGGAATTTCTAAATAGTTAATAGTGAGTGATCGTCGGCATAGAGGTCCTGTCAGGAGTGAAATCAATGTTGCCAATTTAACTACTTTACAGCTCGATTTGGTCATTCGGCCAGCGATTAAATGAAACTGAAAAAAGGCGGCAAATTTAAATAATCTGAGCTTGGCAACACCGATCTGACCGGACTGTTAGATGATTAGAAAAGTATAATGTTTTTTAATTTGTAATCTCAATAATATAAGTTTTAAATAATTAGGAATGGCGTAAGTATTATTTGTGTTTTATTTATCAAATATAAAGGATATTTAAGCATAGTACATATTAGTTTAAGACTGAAACAAAGGCTATTCATGTTTAGTTCACAGGAGGTGTATTCGCGTCGGCGCCGGGTTTCATTCAACCAGCTAGAATCTTTGTGGGAGTTTTTGAATTCTCACAGGGATATAGCTGTTGGATTCAACAAATCGGCGCAGGCGCGAGAATACTCCAAACGCATGTGGACTGACGTCTCAGATACACTGAATTTTAGGTTGAGCTACAGGGCGGGGTAACGGGGCGTTGGTAAGAACCCGTTGCGTACAATGATAACGCTATTAGCACCTGCAACAAAATTTGTTTTTAAATATAAATGTTTAATATATTATACTTAGGTACAACAATCATATTATTGAAGTAAAAGTTACATTTTATTTTACGGGTTAATAGAGAAATAGGTAGTAAATAGGTACTACCTTTCTCTCAAGAGACAGATCCGAGGCCCTTGTGCTCCCACCTACATAATGCGTTCTTAGTTCGTCGCACAAATTGTGAACTAATGATTCAACCTGTATCGTTTTGTAAAGTTGACTTCATCTACACTTAATGGATAAGGTCCCTAAGGTGTCTTCTTTGAAGTTTTGCATTGTTAAAGTGAAACTTTTATTACATCGTCTCAAACTTTTTCGTCTGTGTGTTGCATGTCGCGTGACGGTTGGCCGCGGAGTAGGGATAAAATGAAAGGCGCTCGTCAGAGCAGCCGAGGCCGAGGTGTAGTGTATAGACTAGTACTCATTTGTGCCAGTGCTCCACGCTATTTTGTTATTAAGTTTCACTTTTACCGTGGTTTCATAAAACCACACAATCCTTTTCTTGATTGGCTTCCAACCCAAAAATACTTCAATTTAGTAAGGCCCTCATAAACATCTTATGCAAATAGGTTCGCTTTACCTATAGCGTGATCTAGCGGCAAATCAGCGCCATCTAGTATGCCATATGAGAACCAAAGTTCCTTAAGAAAATTAACTTTAAATCTAACGCATAAACAGTCTGTATATTGATAAAGACAGCATTTAACTCGTTATGTAGTTCACGCGAAGATACAAGAAGCGCATTTTATTGTTATTAAGTTTCACTTTTACCGTGGTTTCATAAAACCACACAATCCTTTTTTTATTCTCTTGAGAAGAATCATTTTCCAGAAATTCAAGTAGTTCTAATTCGTCACACATATTGTATAATTTCTATGAACCTATGAATAATCTATGTCTTAAAATAACGTAAAAAATTGCTAATCACTTTAGCAATATTTTACGTTAATAACCTAACCTATATATTATTAAAAGAGAACACTAAAATATAAACTATTCAATAAAAGCTAATGAAGTTGAGTGTAAACTGAAGGGCTTCGTATAAACAGTTTTTGACGTAAATACAAGCCAGCTAATGTCAGAAGTACTGTCATAATACGAAAATACCACTCAAGTTTATTGAAACTTGAGTAATGCAGAAGTAAGTCAAGAGTCACGTGACTGCTGACTGGCTGGTAACATGTGACTATAATACGAAAATTCCAGCCAGTTTGTTTTATGGTGTAAACTGGCTGGAATTAAGAGCTTGTAATAGGGCCCCAGGGACCGATTAATCCGCTATACGGCTGTAGCGGTATCGATACAAACCGTTTTATTTTAAATATCCATATGCAGGGTTTTCAACTATGCTCTTTTCTTAAGCGGTATTAAAGGCCGTTTAATACAGCTGCGGCGATAAGCGAAAGAGACAAGAAATTAGTGGGAGGCGCCGCGGCTGGGATCAAAACCATGAAAAGCGGTGTTTTTTTTCATCAGTGACTTGTTATGGCTTGAATAGTGTAGCTTTGCTGACTGCTGTACAACATTGATTTTGTTACTTTAAACATTATTTATAATAATTACAATGACAAGTCAAGATTTTTGTATACCTACCGGTTCCAAACGCAAATATATACCCGAAACTGAAACGGACACTGAAGAATTTTTCAGACGAAATACAAAATCTGAAATTGATTCTCAGCCATTTTTTAAAGATGGTGATGAGGAATTGCTAACAACTTATTGTACGGGCACGGCAACATTGAATGGTTAGTACCTATCTACTCTTATATCTACCTGTTGTGTCTCTTATATCTATATGTTACGCTCTAAATTAGTAGCAAGTTACCAATATTTAATAATCGTTACTAATTTTATGGTTAAAGGGGTCCATACATGGTCCGGTCTGCCTTCAGTTCGGCCTGAACGGATGCAAAATCGTGTCGTGTGTGTGCTCGAATCCGTTCAGGCCGAACTGACGTCAGTTGGGTTGGATGCGATTTTTTCCGTGTATGGGCTCGAATCCATTCAGGCGTCAGTTCTAACTGAAACGATCGGCCTCTCGTCTGTGGCTGCCTTAATGGTAGAGATTGCCACATGGCCTTTTGTACGTTTTTGGGTTCCGTAGCCAAATGGCAAAAACGGCACCCTTATAGATTCTGTCTGTCTGTCTGTCTATCAGTCCGTATGTCACAGTTACTTTTTTCCGAAATAATAAGAACTATATTGTTGAAATTCGGTAAGAAGATGGATTTTGTGAACCGTATTAATATTTACATACAAAATTAGAAAAAAAAATAAAACAAGTATTGAGGGTCGTCCCCTATACTTAGAACTGAAATTTAAAAAAAAAAACATAATACCCATACGTGTGGGGTATCTATGGATAGGTTATAATATTGCCATGCAAACTTCCAGCGAAAATTGGTTTGAACGAGATCTAGTAGGTAGTTTTTTTAATACGTCATAAATCGCAAACCACAATTTACCTTTCATGCAATCAACTCAAATATATAAAACCGGCCAAGTGCGAGCGGACTCGCAAAGGGTTCCATAGCACTGACTAACATAATATAAAAATTCTTGTAGGTAAAATTTTATATTTTTATGTTTGAGTACTTTAGATTTATCACTCTCTTATTTTAGAAGTTACGGGGGGGGGACACTTTTTTCCACTTTGAGAGCATCTCGAGCGCAAATTATTAAGTTTAGAAAAAAATGAAAGCCTTTAGAAACCTTAATATCATTTTTGAAGACCTATCCAGAGATATAGGTACAGTTTGGCAAAAAAGAGTGCGTTTTAAATGAGGGCGCTTTTCTTTTATTATAGGCAACCCTACGCTACGCTTTTGACACAATATGTACTAGAGTTGACAAGTACATAAATGTTGTTATGTTTACACATGATGCCATAAATAAAAACTCTGAGTTCCAGCTGTCACCGCACCAGACACTTTTTTGCCAAGCTGTATGATGAAATTTTTTTGTGACATACGGACGGACAGACTGACGGACAGACAGACAGACATGAGAAATCTATAAAGGTTCCGTTTTAGCCATTTGGCTACAGAACCTTATAAATGAAAGAAAAAATAGTAAAATATGTATATAAGTTACTCCTTATTACATCAGCTACTTGCCAATAAAAGTCCCGTCAAAATCGGTCCAGCCGAGGTGGCTGGAGATTAGCCGGAACAAACAGACAGACAGACAAAAATAAATGATATTTTGGTGTATGTAAGGTATATACACGTTTATTCTTATGCATGTAGTAAAAAACGATTATTTCAATATTACAAATAGACACTCCAGTTTTATTTGATGTTTTTAGAATTTTTACCTTTAGGCATAGTTTAAGTAGTCAGTTTATAATGAGATAAAAGAAATTTAAGTACCTAAATATTATGTTAGTGGCGCTAGAATGCTTATGTGGTGGTGGGGTTCTCTATTCTTAACTTGAATAATTTATATTAATAACTTTCAGAAAAATCCACAAGACCAAAATATGAATCTACACCGCCACCGTTAAACAAGAACGAGGCTGATATAAAATCAGAAAAAATCTCACTTGAAACTAGTCAGCTTTTCGTTAAGATAATTGCTAATGAAATGTTAAGAATACCTAATAATTATAAATTGGATTGTATGCAAGAAATACTTGGAGTTATTAAAATGTATAGCGTCAAATAATAAAAAACATTTAATCAGTCATAGAAGTCAAAATATTATGATTAATAAACATTATAAAAACTGTTATTCTTGATTTTAATTAATCTGATAAAAAAATCAATTCAAGTGTGTATAGGTCAACTTTTCTCACTAAAAGAATCGAATTACTCCTTTTGAAGACCCTCATCCAAATCCATACTATTATACAGGCTGGAGCTCCCCTATGAAGGAGAACATCCTTCACTAGTGCTCTGTACTCATCTGCGTATTAAAATACGAACGTATTTTTAACCTCCAACGCAAACAGAGGACTGTTACAACTTTGACGTATCTGTGTATGTCTGTCTGTGCCATCGTAGGCCGCGTAGCTCTCAAACGCATGAAGCGATTTTGATCTAGTCTTTCTGAAATAAAACTCCTTTACTCACGCTCGACTTGGGGAGTAAGGTGGTGAATGCATGACGAGATTGTTACGAAAAGTGTAATCGGGCGAGGCGAACGGAAGTTGAGAGGGAGATATACGTTAGTGAAGATGAAAAGATCTCGAGTTAAGTTTCGTACATTACTGTAGGAGCAACTGCAAGAGAGAGCAGTGCGCGCGCACATTTTCTTTCTCTCATAGCCAGTGCATTAAATATTAATATATCTCAGTCAGCAGTTCGTTTGCGAGTTTTACTTCAATCGTGTGGTCTAAAGCACTAAATCGAAAGTGTTCTTAACTAAACTTCTTCATCGAGAGCTCGCTGACTGCTGGACAATGTTGGGCGGTTACTTTCAATTTTGTTTATTAGGCTCAGGAGCGTGCCCGATGAGGTGGGGCGGAGCTACGCGGACGTGCAGGCGGAGCGCGAGCGCGAGTACCGCGCCGGCGTGCGGGACGTGATCGGCGGGCTGCGGGACCTGCGCGCGCCGTGCTGCGCGACGACTGCCGCCAGAAGCGCGACGACCTGCGCACCGCGAGACCCGCGCGCACGTGCAGGCAGTAGACAAAATTATATTGAGCCCATTGTACACCACTATATTTCATCTTTTCTATTACCATCTTTTTGGGCGTGAACCCCACACTCCCCGTCGTCGTCCCCAAGGCGGCGGGCGTTCCGCAGGAAAATTTTCTGTGGATTAAAAAAAATTTGGCTTATCCTTTAGGTTTACTACTGTAGCTAAATATACCAGGGGCCGTATTATGATACTTTAAAAAACGAGCTTGTTTCCAGGCAATTCAATATACGGCCTTAACCGATTCCGTGCGGAGGTCTTTTTAACAAACTTTTGCGCCTGGCGGCAAACAATTATTTCGTGATGCCTCTAGGGCACCAAGCGCCAGGGACTTTATTGATGCCCCTAGGGAATCATCCGCCATGAAATGCGACTTTCGTCAAGAATGTGAAAAGTTGTTAGGTATTTTAAAAACTTTGATATTTCTTTTTAGTGTCACCCAGAAAAAAAAAGAAATATATTTCCGAATCAGAAACTCAATGCGACGACGAGATTTATGAAAACTCACAAACATATGACGATTGGGAACCTGAAGGAAATATATATAGCGGAAAACTTAAAAATACAGAAAACACCCAAAAAGTAGAAGAGCGGATTCCGTCGGTTGTGGATCTGCATGGTTGCAAATATTTTGGACAATTCATATACAACGAATTGCTACGCTTTGACAGAAATCAAAGATATGTAATTATGCAAACAATTATATAAACACTAAAACAATAATTTATCTATGTAAGAACAATGTGGCAGGATAGACATCAGCTCTACCCTGCCACATTATTCTTATGTAGGTAAATTATTGTTTCAAGAGGATAATGTCAAAAGGATGTTTCAAGAGGAGAGGAGGAGACTAAGATGAAAGACGGTTTATTGTTTAATTTTTTTTATTAATATTTTAGTTATGTGTAATATTTTAGTAATGTTTTTGACATTCGCATTCGCACGAAACATAATATTGAATGTTTGTTAATATACATATGCAATGATAATTAGATTTTTATCTATCATATAAAACTTATCGTAAATAAATAACAAATAAGGGTACAATATATTCCTTATAACGTAGCTCGTACCATACAGGGATATATACAGGTTAAGTCAAAGGGATAAAGTTCCCAACATTTTTTGTATTTTCTACAAATCGAAAGATATTTTCAGAATAGCGGCATTACTAGCATTAAAAATAATAATAAAGCTTATTAGCTAGATAAAAACTATTTAAAAAATAGAGAAGAGAGAAAAAGTTATAAATTTTTATGAAAATGAAAAACTTAAAAGTTAAAAATCTCGAAAAATATTAATATATAAATAGGTTTCATTGTAGACAATATTGGAAATGATGGGAAATCCAACCTTTTAAAGGATCAACTTTGACTTAACTTGTAACTCTGTATATTAATGCTTTCTATTATTGGACCAAGGCCTCCCCCAATGACCTCGTTCCCGCGCCATCTCCAGCCTGATTGCAGTGCATCTTGCACAACGCGATATCTCTTTCTAGGGGCGGCCACGGCGTCTTCGTCCATTCTCCCAAGCAATGCTTATTTTTGTCCCATATTCGGGATCTAATTCTTACTTTGGCTTTGTTGATGCTTGTTTTTTGTACTCAGAATTTCATAGATTGATTGACATGTTGAATTCATAATACTGAAAAATAAAAAGCAGTGGTTTAGTGTACGAACTATTAAGTAACTTTATGGTTTTATGATGATATGATTTAAAAAAAATTATGGTGCTAAAAAGAAAAATTATACCTAAATCTTGACCCTTGTTCAGGGCTTAAACTTATTTTAACTGTTTAAACCCAGCCTAAACTAATATAGGTATTACCTATTAAGTAGTTTTAGTAGCCATAGCCATTTAGTATACAGGTGTATGCAGAGCAGTCCCGATAACTTCGTGGGCTTATAATAGGGCATGAGATATATCCATTGGTATAAGTTAATGGTCTTTTGCTTTTAATCGATTGTTATTTTAAAATTTATTTTTTTAGAATTTTGAAGCAAAAAAATTTTTTTTACATTTCTGTAATGAGAAAAGGTAGTATTATCAGAGCATAGCTTCTAAGTTAAGGTTTTAGTTTAGAAATGCTACTGTGACTCTTATCTCTAAATCGCCTCACGACGCCCCTGGATTAGATTGCAACGTCCCAGGGCGTCGCGACGCACAGTTTGAGAAGCCCCGTCCTAGGTTACTGCACTTAATAAAAATTAAATATGCTGCTTACCCTTTTATTTTATTTTAAACTTTATGATGATTGTTCAGTCACAACTGACAAGTAAAAAGGGATATTTCTTCTTTAACACTGAAAAATTAAAAATTAAACGTTAGGAAAAGATTATGTATTTAAAAGATTATTATTTATTTTGATAATAACTTCAAAAAGTAGGGCTCCGATTGTTTTATCCAAAAGAATTGCAGGCAACAGCTAATCTTCATTAGGTAACTTTAAAAGGCCAATTACAACTAATAAGTACAAATATTAAATTACACTAATATAAATTGCAATAATAAATAATTAAACAATACCGTTAGGATTAGCACAGCAGGTGTAGACTTTCGATTCCACGAAGAAAGGTTGCACCACGATGAATCTATATGAAGCGCCCACAATTATCCGCTCGATGCTGAAAATAATAATTATTAATTATTTTTTACTCTCTGATTATTTATTTATTATTCTCTGATTATAATCAGAAAGTTAAATTACACCAAAGTTAAAAGTCAGATAAGTTTCTTGCGCTGTCAGTCAAGACAGTCAGATAAGTCCAACTGCACAAATTTTGTTAACACAATATGTTAGAAAGAGTATGTAAATTTTATGATTTTAAAAACTCAATTTTGATAGAATTTTTGCAGTAGAACATTTATATGTTAAAAAGTATTAATGCATTAAAATGTGATAAAATATTTTTGTATGTTAAATACAACAACACAAAATAGCACAATAATGAAAAAGAATACTTTATAATTACTCTGTAAATTTTTCCTTTTCACTATAGTATTGACGAAACAGCTTTTGAATTTGAAGAATTCGATTTATTTTTCTGTACCAAGTGTGAATAAATAAATTTAAAGAAGTGTCAATAAAATATCGGTATTTATTAGGTATCTAGTATTAAACAGGTTGTTATTAAACAATAAAAAGCAAAAGGAAGTGGCTCAGTGATGTTTGTTCGTAAACGCCTGAACAAAAGTTTATAGCAAAATCTAAATATAATAAAAAGAAATGTGTTATGGCGTAAGAGGTTAATACGATTTTATTTTTAGGATTGTGACGAAATGAACAGTTCCTGAAACTTATTGAATTGACTATGAATATATAGCTCATCTTTATATAGCGCGGAATTATGTTTATACATTTTAAGGGCCGTGGCCATAGCCAATTTAGCCATCACATTTTTATGACTATACCAAATTTTATCCATTTACATTCATTCTTATAACAATCATAATATAAATACATAAACCCAGTAGTTATGTTAGTATTTTTGTTATAAAATATAGACCGTTTTTAATGTTACCAACTATCTCACATTTATGACTGTATTTAAACGATTGATCATGCAAGGACAATATATCCCAGCTTGTAATGTACTTTTTAAAAAGCCAATAAAAAAAAATTAAACAAAAAATTTAACCAACTTCAAAAGTAAAAATGCACAAAAAGTATGATATAATACTTATTTTCTAGTTCCCCTTTTAAGTTTATCTAAAATTTTAACTATTTCTCTACTCAATCTTCATTATTTTGAAGTCGGTACCAGCCAAACAATATTTAATATAGAAGTCATGTTCCCCTTGTACCTTTTATATCATCATAATGTGATGATGATAAAGATTACTCTAATTGACATAGTGGCATAATATGCTTGCAGTTCTTTAAACAACGCCGAAATCCCTAAACATGTATATATACGAAGTCAGGAGTTCTGTTCAGTACTTTTGGATCCAGGGGATAGATTGGTAGAAAATCTTACTTTTACGTAGTATATGTCTGGACTATTTTTTAAGTCAACATCACAAAAGTTTCCATATAAATTTCGAGGAGTTCCGACGATTCCTCATGGATCCCATCATCAAGTCACCACTTTGGTGTCAACAAGACCAATTGGGGATTATACCCTTTACAGCAAATCGGTCCACAGGCGATAGAGTTATCGTTTAACATAATATATATATATATATATATATAAGCCGTTGACATCGTACGCGCAAAAACAAATATCGCGAAAACCGTACATTTTTCCGCAATAAAAGTAGCATATGTGTTAATTCAGAGTCTAAACTACTATCATATCAAAATCCGTTCAGTAAATTCTGAGATTAGCGCATACAAACATACAGACAAACAGATAAATAGAGAGACAAAAATTCTAAAAATCATTGTTTTGGGTTCTATGTCGTTCATAAAACTTTTCTTATATAATTTCTTCATCTTCATCAGACAGCGACCAGTTACGATTTTATTATATGTATAGATTTGTTGCTATAGCGGCAACAGAAATACATCTGCCTAGCTATCGCGGTTAAGGAGATACAGCCTGCTGACAGACGGACAGACAGCAAAGTAGCGGTAATAGGATTCCGTTTTTAACATTTGGGTACGGAACCCTAAACATTGTTATAAATCAATAAAAGGAATGTTTGTTTTAAAAGTATTCTTTTTTACTTACCGACTGCGATCCATACGGGAATATGCCTCCGACTGCCGAGGTAAAAGACGAAGATGATGTTGCCTAACTCTTAGCTGCTGGCTATGAGCCCCGACAGGCTGGAGGGAATCTTGAAACACTTCTTGATGGTTGTGATCACCGAGTCAATGTATCCCGAGCTCAACGCTTGTTGTAACATCACAAGGATTGATAGGAAAAATATGAATACCTGGAACAAAATATAATCTCAAATGCACCATCTATATATAAGTATATATTGCGGTATCCCAGTAATCAAAACCTTTAGTCGATACGGAGGTTGTATGGAAATTACAATTAGACTACCTTTTAACTCTTGTTGTATTGGTCCAGAGTTCTATTTCCAAAACCCTAAATTGTTGTACTGGTCTTCCATATTCCGGATCATATAGCCCCAGTCATGGTCATTATTTTGACATTACAACTTTTTAAAGACATAATTTCGAAAGTCAAAATATCAAAAAAGATTGCGCAAGCCTCAAGACAGGCATGTCCAACTAAATAGTCCGCCATTTTGTCCTTCAGAGAACGAATGAATCGCCCTTTAGACCAATCAAATCGTGTAACGTAGTGCATTTTGACATAAGCCATGAAATGTGAACTGGCAAACGAAGCAGGGACCTATTGTGCTCCCGGCTTCGACATTTTTAATCGACTTCCAAAAAAGGAGGCGGTTATCCTATGTAGCCTTCATTTTACTAGGTAATTAATAATCTGTGCTTCATAGAAAGGTACCTCTGTGAGCCAAATTGACTACTGTGCATTGCCATAAAATGTCAAAAATGTATTATTATTTCGCACTATTTTTGTTTCTATATTCTAGTATGTAAGTGTAGACTGCATTATGTATAGAAACATGGCCTTTCTTTGGTGCAATCATAGTTTAAGGATATCAAATTCAGTCTGCAGGGACGGAGTTTTATTATTTTTTTTACGTACCCAACTAAAAACTTTCCGGCATTGTTTAGGTTAAAAAAAAAGAGTACTTAAATAAAAAGAAGAAGGATAAATAGTGCGGAATCATCGGTGCATTCGTGAGTGTGGAACCTACGTTTACACGAAGTGTCCTACCCCCGTAGAGAGAGTATAGGTATAGAGGAGCTAATAGCGTACCTATACAACGTGAAAGAAAAAATGTCATATACATACTTTGTAGCTATGTATATAACAAATAGAATTGCTATAAGGAAAATTTTCCCGCATTATGTGGGTAAAATAATGTACTTAGTACTTACAGCAGTCCGTTCAGATATTATGCGACCTTTTATGCCTATAATATAAGGATCATGCACAGAGAAACTCTGAGATACAGCTTTGTAAAAAAGAGTATGACGCGGTGACAAGTAGAACTAATAATTTTTTTGACTTCTTCTATCCATATTAGATTGAAATGGCATTATACTATATTTATTTATTATATTTGAATATATTTAAATTAAATATACCATTAAAATATATTATACTCGTATTTCGTCCTCGAGATTAGTAATGTTATTTATTAAAAACACCATGTAGTATCGCGTAAGTGATACCACTTCAGCACTATAGTTGAAAGCTGGCAACACAAAGAAAAAACATTATCCCTACCATACCAAACTCTCTCTACCGAGACCCTTGAGCCGGCTTCATTCACAATTTAGTGCTCAACCACTTCGCATCTCATTGGGTTTCGCATTCAGTATAAAATTAAAAAATATAAGAAATTAACTAAATTATCTAAAATTACTTAAAATGTAATAAAATTTAATTAAAAATGTCTAAAAGGCAAAGTGCCGATAACAATTTAGATTTTATAGTTAAAAAGTTAAGAAAATTAGAAAAAGAAATAAAACGCGATCGATATAATAGGCGATCAAATTTATCCAGATCTAGTTCTTCAAGTAGCTCCTCAAGTTCATCGATATCTTCGATCGAGAACGCACCTGAAGCTTCTAACGGTAAAGTGTGTCCTGGAACATCCACAAATTTGCCGCTCGTTTCCGTGGATCTAGCTTCCGAGGAAGGTAGATCAAAAAACGAGTTTATAGAGATTTTGGGGGAAGGTCCGTCCGCTACTGTTACCTACGGACCGGAAATACATAAAGAGATAGCATCTAGATTTACACACGTTTGTGTATCCGGTTTAGACAAAGAGAATCGTAAAAAATTAATTGAAAAGCACATGGTTCCAAATAATTGCATAAATATTGCTGCGCCACGACTTAATGCGGAAATTAAAGCGGCACTTTCGGATTCAGTGGTCAAACGTGACAAGGCCATCGAATACAGACAAAATCAGTTGGCGGCAGCTATATCTTCGCTAGGATCTATTATATCCAATCAACTAATCAGTAAGCAAGATAATAATAACTTCATGCGAGATTTAATGGACCTTGGTCGACTATTATGCGATATTCAACACTCGCAATCGATAGCTAGGCGAAATCTAGCTTTAAACTACGTCAAAAAAGAATTAAAAGACCATCTGGCTTCTACGAAGATTGATGGTTACCTTTTTGGCGACAATTTAGCAGAAACGTTAAAAACTGCAAAAGCAGTTTCAAAATCTAGCTCCGACTTAAAGGCCGAACAGCAAAAACAAGTAAAACCTGCGCCAGTAAACAAGAATTTAAACTGGAAGGCGAGGACCTCGGCTCGCAGGCAGCCGACGGGCCAAGCGCCGCGCCAACAACAGCCTGCTGCTTCGAGGGCTCCTGCACCCTCGAGACACGCTGCTCAAACCTACTCGCGGCACTCCAAACAGAGCCGCCGCCAGTAGACGAGGTTCGTTACGCGGATAGATTAGCTCATTTTTATAAACAATGGACTCTTATTACACCGGATCTTTACGTATTGTCCTGGATAAAAGGCTATAAAATTAAATTTAACAAACCCGTTCAGCAAAATAGCGTAGCACATTTACACGAATTTTCAAATTCTGCTACAACAGAATTACAAAAAGCCGTTGATAGTTTAATATTAATAGGCGCTGTTTCTCGTTGTGATCCTTGTCAAGAACAATATGTATCCCGTGTATTTTTAATACCTAAGCCAAACGGAAAAATGAGATTTATTTTAAATTTAAAAAATTTGAATAATTTTATAAATACCCGACATTTTAAGTTGGAGGATATCCGTACAGTTTTAAATCTGGTATCGAAAAATTGTTATTTAGCAACGCTTGATTTAAAAGACGCTTATTTTTTGATTAATATACACTCAGATTCACGAAAATATCTTAGATTTTTTGTTGGATACAAATTATACGAATTTAATGTTTTACCGTTTGGCTTATGTACAGCTCCGTATATTTTTACTAAAATAATGAAACCGGTTGTAAAATTATTACGTTCACATGGCTTGTTATCATCTATGTATCTAGCCGATTTGATTTTAGTTGGGGGTACATATGACGAATGTGTCAAAAATGTAGAAGTTACTCAAAAATTATTAAGGAATTTAGGTTTTATTATAAATAAAGAGAAAAGTGTGATACAGCCATCACAATCGGTGAAATACTTAGGTTATATTATTGATACTAGTAAATGGACGGTAAGTTTACCTATAGAAAAAAGAGTTCATATTAAATCTGAACTTATAAAATTAAAAAATTTAAATCGTTTTAAAATAAGAACGTTAGCTAAACGTATAGGCTTGTTAGTTTCTGCATGTCCGGCAATAGAATATGGCTGGTTATATACAAAGGAACTGGAAAGATGTAAGTACCTTAACCTAAAGAATGATGATGATTACGACAAATATATGTCCTTGCCAAATTCATTATTGCCGGACATAAATTGGTGGATTAATACTATCGATCACTCTTCTCATAAAATTAAAGATGACAAATATTGCTTAGAAATATTCTCTGACGCCTCAACAACGGGGTGGGGCGGATGTTGCAATAACCAAACGGCATGTGGTCGATGGTCTAATAGTGAACATAAGCTACATATTAATCATCTCGAACTTTTAGCTGCACTTTATGCCCTTAAAATATTTTCCAAGGATTACAGTAACTGTCAGATATTGTTGCGTATTGATAATACCACTGCGGTCAGCTATATAAACCGTATGGGCGGTATACAATACCCTCACCTCGCTAGGGTCGCTAAAGATATTTGGCAGTGGTGCGAAATTAGAAAAATAATTGTTTTCGCTTCTTATATAAAATCTTCTGAAAATACTATAGCTGATAAAGAATCTAGACTAATCCATCCAGACGTAGAATGGGAGCTTTCGGTAGATAGTTATAGGACTTTGATAAAAACCCTTTCATTATACCCGCAGATTGATTTATTTGCTACTAGAATAAACAAAAAATGTGACAAGTTTGTTTCTTGGTATATAGATCCAGACGCCTTTGCTATTGACGCCTTTACCTTGGACTGGTCCAAATTTCGATTTTACGTATTTCCCCCTGTAGCAATTGTTCTAAAAGTTTTAAGAAAAATTGTTACAGATAAGGCAAAAGGGATTGTAGTAGTACCAGATTGGCCTACACAACCCTGGTACCCCATGTTTACACAACTATTGACCTCAGAATTAGTAAAAATAGATTCTAATAATTTTATTATACCTAATTCCAGACACATTCACAGCCACCTTACCCTGGTTGCAGGGATTTTATCAGGAAGGCGATACTGCAGAGAGGTATCCCACAATCTTCAATAGAGATAATGATTGCTTCCCTGTCGGACAATACACTCAAACAATATGATATTTGTATTAAGAAATGGTATGTTTTTTGTAATATAAACTCTGTTAACGTTTATCAACCATCTATTCCTATCATATTAAAATTCCTTGCGGAAGTTTTCAATGATGGTGGGCAATATGGAACTATTAATAGTTATAGGTCCGCTTTGTCATTAATTATCCCAAACCTATCAGCCGATGATAGCATTTCTAGATTCTGTAAAGGTGTCTATAAACTAAGACCACCGTTGCCACGTTACAGCTATACATGGGACGTAAGTGTAGTGATTAATCATTTAGCTTCATGGTTTCCTAATGAAAATTTATCTACTGATCAAATTTCAAAAAAGTGTGTCACATTACTAGCTCTCGTAACCGCTCACAGAGTACAAACTATTTCTAAAATAAAAATAGATGAAATTGTTATTTCTAGCAATCAAGTAATTATTAAAATATCTGATTTTATTAAGTCATCTCGAATAGGTACAAAGCAACCAGTTCTATATTTGCCATTTTTTAATGAACGCCCCGAAATTTGTCCTGCTAATACTCTCATAGCCTATATCTAAAAAACGAAAGAATTACGAAAGTCCAAAGAACTGTTTATTAGTACTCGCAAACCTTATAAAAGTGTATCCAGCCAAAGAATTAGCCGTTGGATAAAATCAACTCTCAAAGATAGTGGAATTGACGTATCCGTCTTCTCATCCCATAGCACACGCCATGCTTCCACCTCAATGGCAAAAAAGTTAGGCGTTAGCCTCGATACTATTAGGCAAACTGCGGGATGGAGCGGCAATTCCACTAATTTTGCTAAATACTATGACAGACCAATAATTGAAAATGGTAATCTAGCTCTTGCTAAAAATCTATGTTCGTTATAATTATTTAAGATGATTATAAACAACCAATAATTATTGTAAGTCTTTTGTATGAATTATAAAAGTTTTGTTATAAAGGTTTTATTTCTATTTTGCGTGATATTTCTTACTCTAAACATCTACATGGTGTTTTTAATAAATAACATTACTAATCTCGAGGACGAAATACGAGTATAATTAATGATTAAACGAACTTACCTGTACGTGAAGTTCTATCATAATTATACGAAGTATTTCGTCCGAAGAGATTAGTAATACCCGCCCACCCAATACAACCCTAAAATGTGCTCTACAAGAAATATCACTATTATTTTTTATTTTTTATCTCAACTAAATGAAGCCGGCTCAAGGGTCTCGGTAGAGAGAGTTTGGTATGGTAGGGATAATGTTTTTTCTTTGTGTTGCCAGCTTTCAACTATAGTGCTGAAGTGGTATCACTTACGCGATACTACATGGTGTTTTTAATAAATAACATTACTAATCTCTTCGGACGAAATACTTCGTATAATTATGATAGAACTTCACGTACAGGTAAGTTCGTTTAATCATTAATTATGGCTAAAAGATGACACAGTCGAAAATGTTTTGTTTCTCCTGTCACCGCGTTATACTCTTTTTTGCCAAGTTGTAAATTATCTTTGAACGGACTATATTAAGGGCCCGCGAGACGATCACACGGTTTGACTCATACCTTACGTGTTTGATGCAACCGTTTGACGTCGGTTTGATCGGTTTATCAAACGGCACTGTTCAGTTTCACTGTCACTTCACTGTCCAACAAAACAAAGTTAAGTAATTCCATTAAACGAGCTTTAAATCCGTAAATGTTTGACAAACCGTTCAAACGAGCTTTGTAAACGATAAAATTGGTTTCACTCAAACCAAAATTTACGTGTTTGATTCAATTTGTTTGATTTTCTGTAGTTTTCTTTCAGGGAAATAAGCCGAAGAGCGTTAAAAAGAAAGCTCACTAATAATATTTTACTTACTAATGATGAATTTAAAAACCGATTTCGATTAATCAAACAGGCATTTACTTTTTTGTGTAATTTTTGTGTAATGAATTGACTATACATACATCAATAAATGCTAGCAAAAGAGTCAGCTTGGAGCAGAAGGTACATTAATTAATTGTCATTAGTACGTACTAATTGCAGTAACATTAATTGTGAAGGATTAATTAAAATATGGTCAATTTTATAGGTTCTATGTGTTTTGGCATTTTATGCCACTGGCTCTTACCAGAGGATAGTAGGAGTAGCCGAAAATATGGGGCAGACAACTATAAGCTCCTATGTTAAAGAAGTTACGAATGCTATTATATCCCCAGCCTTTATAAATAGACATATTAAATTCCCTGAAACACGAGCACACAGGGATGCAATAAAAAATAAGTAAGTGTTTTGGCAATAGAAACAATGTTTTTCTAATATAGTAAAATAAAATTGAAGATGTTTACATGATAGGTCTCACATAGTAATATTTAAAATGTAAATACTAATATAAATCATACAATTATTATTGTTCACAGATTTAACAGTAGGTATGGTTTCCCTGGGGTCATAGGGTGTATTGACGGGTGCCAGTTTCACATTTTTACACCAAAAAAAGAAATTGAGCATCATTATTACTGTAGAAAGCATTTCTAATTAAAATTATTAATCAATAATATAATATAAATAAAGCATTTCTAATTAAAGTAATTCTTTATTAAGCTTCTTTTTTTAATTAACCACAATCAAAATGATTTAATTGTATTAATTTACTTTCAGATATGTGACAGTGGCTGCCGAATTTTGAGTGTGAACTCAAAATTTGGGGGAGCTACGCATGATGCATTTATATGGCAAAACAGTACAGTAAATACTGTTATGCAAGATTTACATAGTCATAATGAACAGGTTTGGTTATAAGGTAAATATCACAAAAGGATATTTAAAAAATAAAATAAAGTTCATTACTATATACATATATATACTTCACAGTCACTTCACATATTACTACATAAGTATATATATATATATATATACTTCTGTGCACGGGAAAGCTGGGGTAACAATTGAAAATACCTTTGGCCGTCTGTTAAACCGCTGGCGATGCCTATGTAAAGACCGTACTCTGCACTATCACCCAGAGACATGTGCAAAAATAATAATGGCACATGTAGTGTCCTGCACAACATAACCCTTGATTTTAATGTTTCCGATCCAGAAGACCAGATTAATGGAATGGAGCAAAATTATACAGAAATAGGGCACATTTATCAAGAGGGTGATGTCGTAGATGACTTACTTCGAGGCAGAGCATTAAGAAGTAGTTTAGTAATTAGAATTGATAGTATTCATCCTTTAAAAAATTAAAATTCAATTTTACATTTATTAACTAGTAAAAATCAAAATAATTTCATAAAAAACTAGGCACTACATAGATATTTAGAGCATTATCCTAATGAAATATTGAACCCAACATTAGCTAACAATATAACATAAGTAATGACATGACAGTGTGAATAACTAATAATATTCGTACGAGGGCGGCACTGAAAATTTCGGCAATCAAGGAAGTGACACAACATTACTATTTAAAAATGTATTTATTGCTTTTCGAAGTATTCTCCGCGAAATTTGACATATTTTTCCATACGATGGAACCAATCATTGAGGCAACCATTCCATTCGGAAGTTGGGGTCTCCAAAATGGCCGTTTTATAGGCGTCCACAGCTTCTTCAGGTGATGAAAATCTCTGACCACGCAATTTATTCTTTATTTTAGGGAAAGTATAGAAATCATTAGGGCTTAGGTCGGGGCTGTACGGCGGATTGTCTAATAATTCTTTCTTTGAACTTCTTTGACTTTCGAAGTGGTTTAACACAAAAACAGTGTGTTGACCGGATGATTTCTGCATTTGGTGATGAGGTATGACTTCTCAGTGATGATCCCCGTCAAGGTCGTCCAAAAACTGCAGTCACCCAAGAAAACGTTGATGCTGTGCGTAAGCTGATTGAGGAAGATCGCCATGTGACATACCGCGAAATTCAGGCAACTTTAGACATGAGTCAAATACAAATAATCTTGCATGAACAATTAGGTGTAAAAAAGTTGTTTTCCCGATGGATACCGCATTTGCTCTGTGAAGAGCAAAAAGCGGCTCGCGTTACTTGGTGCGTCAGAACTCTCGAAAGATTCCACGCAGGATCCTCAAATGCTGTATACAACATCGTATCAGGTGACGAATCCTGGATATACGCGTACGAACCCGAAACAAAAAACCAGTCACGAGTTTGGGTGTTCGAAAATGAGTTAAAGCCAACAAAAATTGTTCGTTCACGGAGTGTTGCAAAAAAAATGGTGGCCACGTTTGTCTCCAAAACCGGCCATGTTGCGACTATTCCTCTTGAGGGACAAAGAACGGTTAATGCAGAATGGTATGCTAACATTTGTTTGCCACAGGTCGTTTCTGAACTCCGTAAAGAGAACTGCAACCGCCGCATCATCCTCCATCACGACAATGCGAGTTCTCACGCCGCGCACAGAATAAAAGAGTTTTTAGAGCAAGAAATCATAGTATTATTAGACCATCCGCCGTACAGCCCCGACCTAAGCCCTAATGATTTCTATACTTTCCCTAAAATAAAGAATAAATTGCGTGGTTAGAGATTTTCATCACCTGAAGAAGCTGTGGACGCCTACAAAACGGCCATTTTGGAGACCCCAACTTCCGAATGGAATAGTTGCTTCAATGATTGGTTCCATTGGAAAAATATGTCAAATTTCGCGGAGAATACTTCGAAAAGCAATAAATACATTTTTAAATAGTAATGTTGTGTCACTTCCTTGATTCCCGAAATTTTCAGTGCCGCCCTCGTAGTTCTTACCATCCCATTCAAACCTATCTACCATTCCCTATCAAACTTATTTATTATTCCTTTCTAAGTACCACTAAGGGCGGATTCGACCAAACTGGAGTAAAATTTTACTCGAGTGTAAATGTTTCCTAATCTAAGAGTAAGCTGGTTTTGCGTTTTTCCAACTTCTAATCCAAGAATAAGGTAATTCACGGGAGTAAATATTTACACGGGCGATTTTGACGGAGTAAAGTATTAAACTGAGAATAGTGGATAGTCGCACAGCTGGCTGCCAATTGTCACGATCAATGTCATTGTGAAGTGTTATAATTTGATATTGACATTTTACTGTATTACTCTACGAAATTAAATTATTATGGCGTACAAGTCATTCTAATACAAACAATAGTACATGATTTTTTGTCGGTTTATACATTCGTTCATTATTCATTGAATAATAATACCGAGTATAGTATACTCTTCGAGTAACTTGGTAAAACGCAAACGAAGATATCCTAGAGTAAATTGAAGGAGTAAAATTATTCTCATTATAGTTACACTCGTGTAACTTCAAGTTTGGTCGAATCGGGCCTTAATCATATTCAGAGCCTCTCTCATAAAATCTAACCATTGAGCTTGTAAATTTAGCTCTTGCTCACGTAACCGTAACCTTTCTCTCTCCAACCATTCATTTGTCAAATCACGCTCCCTTTCATTCTCTCTTGCCATCCTGTCTGATTCCACAAACATTTTTGCCAAATTGTCAACTTTTTTTTGTTTTGGTGCGGGTGGTTGCCATCTTTCCTCCAAAGTTGCTACTGGTGGTGTACTTGGTGGGGGAGTTGGCTGCCTTTCTGGGGCACAAATTGTGTTTTGTACGCTGGTGCTGGGGGTGTCCCAGTCTGCATCTGTAATTGATAAGTAGTTTTGTCATACAAATATTATATAGAAAATATGAATCTTTGTACGTCATATCACATACGTCAGCTGTCAGTGATGCCCACATCTTAAAACAGTTTTCCTTAAAAAAAATGCCATATTCCGTTTAAAATATGTGTATAATACTGGTTGCACTCGATATATTTTTCCCCCCATTAGTACCGCTATAGCATAATTAATTAAAGGGAAGTAATTAATATTTATTTCTCAGATATCTCCGAATTTTAGCTTATAATGTTCTAGAAAATTAAAATTCGGCCTACACCTTGGCAAAATCCGTATATTTGGCAGCACTGTTTTAGTCAACTCTATGATATACCTTTCATTCGTTCATCATTCGTTACGTAGGATTGCGTCATTTCATGTGTTCACAATACGATTACAAAGCGCTTTGTGCTAGGTCCCTAAGAATTCCGAAGTATACGTCTCGATGACACTTTACGTTACGTTGCAATTTTTACAAATGTTCCAGCTTGCCCTACAGGCTATATTCATCATTCATCTGAACCGATTTACTTGCAACTACGAATCCAGTAAATATTTAAATTTACATCGATCGATCGCTTGTGAGTGGGAGCTTTAAATCAAAAGCTAAGGAGTATTGATATCAACTTTAATGCAAATCGCTCCCAAACAACTTTCTTTTCCTTTTTTAATCCCGTTGCGGACGAATTTCAATAAACTATGACACATATATTCCATGAAAACTGTAACAGAATGTTTGTGCAAAATATGAAGTAGATTGGAAAAAAAATCCCCCCTTTCACCTCCTTAGGTGTCGAATTTCGGAAAATCCCTTCTTATCGTGTCATGATTTTTAAAATGTTAATAACTTATTATTATAATCAATAAATCCTTTTAGTATTGATTATAATAGTCCGCTACTTTTACTTCATATTTTGTGTAATTTTATATATAAACTTTTTATAAACCGATTGTACCGACCGGTTAGATGGTTTTAATCTATTGCATAGCTTTTATCACGGGCTTTGAGCGCGGCGACCGAATCAAGAAATTCCGTAACGAAAATAAACCTAACACCCCCCACTCCGACCGGCACAGCGGTACGGCGTTGAAAGCCGTGCATCGTCTAACGTCGTTTCAGTTCGGCATACTTCGGCACGGTGTTTGTGTGCGTGCGACTAGACGTATGCGTGTTTCTTATTACGCAATAGCTTTACCGCGGCAGTCCCTGAGTGCCACACGTATTTTTGGGACGATGTTCCTTATCGCGCGTTGCGAAAGGGGGCTGGACCAATAAAATTAAGACTAAAAGTTGTAACGACACTTTTTGCTATAGTTGTAAGCCGTGCGGCGTGCGCGTATTACTCTGTCTGTCTCTCTCTCTCTCTCTCTCTCTCTGTCAATTATTACTAAAATTGAGCCTACTGATTAAGTTTATATTACATTATATATTTTGTTTTATTACAATTACTTCACTAATTAATCGAAAGGAACTTCGTTCCATCCGGGTGTCCCTTGACACCTCTCAAGTTTTTTTTTTAAAGTGAGATGTTCATTCGTTCAATTAAATTGTTTTTTTTTGACTGGGAGAAATATTTGGAGCGGGAAGCATTGTAAAAACTTGGTAACGTAATATATTTATATTTAAACAGTCGAAGAATAAATTGTTTTTACAGATTAGCTACGGCATTTAATTAATTCTGACATTTAAGAAGCGGACTAAAACCCCAGAGTATGTTGTACGCCCACATTAAGAGCGTTTACGTCTAACGCGTTATGTCAAGTTTCAGGTAATTCAGTGCAACTTTTACTCACACAGAAGCAAGTGCGTCTGTGTGCGTGAGTTGGTTCATTATAGTCAAATCAAAGGATTTTGATCCGTGCGGATGCAATTCGTTCGGATGCGAGTCGATTTATTATTATTGATTTACCATTAGGTACATTTTAGCATACTATTACTACTAATCCACTAATGCATTTTGTTGAATGTTTTATGTTATTTTATAAAACATAAAATGAGTGATATGAAATTTTGGGCAAAGTTGTAATTTTAAGTAGGTACAATAAGTGATTGTCGTAGTGAGACATAATTATCAAATGTTTATCATTGTATTAAAATAAAAATAAATCGGTTTTATATTATTTATTCAAGTGTAAGTAATCCTACTAATATTATGTACGCAAAAGCTTGTAAGCATGGATGTTTGTTACTCTTTCACGCAAAAACCACTGAACGGATTTTAATGGAACTTTACAACAATATAGCTTATACATCAGAATAACACGCAACAATTTATAAACACATTGTGAAAATCCAAGATAGCCGCCGCCGTAGCCGGCCGGTAGTTGTAAGAAAAATTGCAGATTACACATTTTTCTTACAACTACCTCAATATGGATATCAAATGAAGGGATTTGATTGGTAGAAAAGTAAAAAACTAACACAATTGAAAATCCATTTATATAGATAGATGTATTAATACAAAAATTAGTAGGTAGTGCTTCTCAGTGGCATCGATCTGGACTTTCGTGGGTCTACAATTTCTGGAAGCAGACATTCATAGTAATATTTATACAATCTAGTTTGCATTTCGTTTTGCCAAAATTCATCGTCACGAGTGATTTTTTTCAATTTTCAAGGGAAATTGTTCATCCGTCCAGACAGCAAATAAACATAAATTCTTCCTTGTTACATGTAACTGACCCTGAATTTGAAAATATCACTCGTGGCGACGGTTGATAGTTCCGTTTGGAAGCCAAAACTTAATTTTTTTGGCTTTGATAGCATCTTCAGCATTCATACCAAATGCTGAAATTGGACATTTAATTTCAACAAGCCCTTCCTCAAAGACGCCATCAGGTGAAGCTCCCAGAAAAAAAAAATCTTCATCAATGAACAGTCCACATTTATGTACTTTTATACTTATCTGTTCTTCATGTTGCCGGATAGCAGTGGCCTCATTGATCTTTCCGTGCTTTATACTTTTTATATGATCTAGTGAATAGGAATATAAGTGGCTTTTGACTAAGGGAGCGGAGCTTATGTTTTGTCTTCTTTTACAAACTTTGCCGAACGATGATGCTGTAAGAAGACATCTTCTCAATTCAAGCCAAAGTGGGCTTTCTGCCTGAAGAATTGTATCTCGTTCCACCTCTTCTCTATTATTGACCTTGGATAAAAATATTGCATTCAAGTTAGTTTATTCTAATTTGCGCAAATATTTGTGCTTATACAAATAAAATTCTAGTGCTCACCTGTTCCTGGAGATTTTGGAGAAAAAAATTTTTGGCAATTTCATAGGAATCTGCAGGCATGTCCGGTCTTTGACACTCATCGCCGTAATCTGCTTTATTATTGTCAAAATTTAATCTCTTCCTAGGACGAAATATTTTCTCTTTTTGCTTTCTTTTAAGGCGAGTCATCTCAATGCGTTTCAATGAAATACCTAAAAAAAGTACTCGTATGTTAGTCGGAACAAATAAAATATTAATAAAGTTAGGGAACAAAATAAAAATAATCGAAACTGCACCTGGACTCCTATGAAATTTTGATTTGTAAATGTTGTACTGAGGTCTTGCGGAATTAAAAGATACTACTGCGGCATGACAGCGTGCTGTATAGGAGTTTTTGAGTGAAAAATTTACGCGCTTGCCACCGACTAACTTTGCCACGATGCTATTAAATTGCTCAGCTCGGTTGTTGGTCACATTATGAAGCAAGCTTTTAGAGTGAAATGCTATTTGAGCCGTATGACTCATAATTTTATTTAACAAGGACCGTACTTTAGGGACCATATTATCCTCATCATTCCGGTTTCCAGTACAGTAATAGGTCTCACAGGCGTGGTGGTCACCAAAAATATGCATCGGACTATTTAAAATATCTTTTTTTAAATTTATGATTTGTTCAGCAGTGGTCACATTCTGCGCTTTGCGAAATCGCACTGCACTTTTTACCGCTATACGAAGCCTTTTTTGTCGTTCGGTGGTGAGCAATTTTCTCTCATTTAGAGGAATAGATGTATCTTTGCTCACATTAAGAATCTTTCCACAGTAGTTCCGGAGAAGATGGTTGGTACATTCGATCTTACTAACTTGATAGTTGGGATATGGCCTGCTTTCTAATATTTTTTTAAACGTACTCGCGTCACCGTCTGCTATCAACGTACCGTAAATTACGTTTTGCCTCGCAACAGACGTTTTAAAACCTTCGACTATGACACTTTGTTCCATACTTGTCGAAGAACCAGTGTGATTTTTATGACACTCATGGTTCGCGGGAGGCTCACCTTTGACTGCTGCTCGGGCGCAAACTACACAATATTTATTTTTAACGTCCATATAAATTACTTTCCCTGTTTTATAGCCAATAATAGCTGCTACACCCGACGAAGCAGAATAGTTGCTCTTGTACGATCTTTTTGACCAACAGCAGTCAGCAATGACTGTGACAACAGGAATACCGTCTTTGACTTCACCGCACGCAATAGCTTCAGCAGCTTCTTCTTTTGCAGCCTCTTGCATACTGTCTTCAGCAGCAGTTTTACACCATTTTGCTACTTTATCGTGATATTTAGCATATGCATTTTGAGTAAATATGGGTAAATCTATGGATGCCATAATTCATTTAAATTCGATCTTCCACACCCAATCATCATAGCCCCAGTTACAGCGCCATGATTAACTCTCATATTAGAATTGGAGCTATTACAGCTAAACAGTTGGAGCTCTAAATTACACATATTGCATTTCATGGTAAATATTGATTCCAAGCCCACCTTACGTTCCCTTAAGAATTGTAAATTATCAATAGTACATCCCATTGCTCTATTATGGTTATTGATTACCTTAATTTGGTCAAAAAAATACTGAAAATCAATTATTCTACGGCCTTCAAAAACCATATTAATTTTTGTTGGAATTGCAGCCTCCATAACCTACAAATAAAAAAATATGTTGCTTAACACTACAAAAAAATTGTAGAATTACAATGACAGAAAACCTCATAGTATCTAGTCTAGTAGTTTGGGTGTATAACCTCGTTCAAAAACTTACTAAACTCGGTAGTTCCACGGTTTCAGATAAGCCCAATATAGGATTCTGAAAAAAAGGGAATTTATTTGATATATTATTATGACGGCATAGTAAAGAATTATTATTTTTTAACAAAAAATTTTAACTGACTTCCAAGGTAAAAACAATAAGAATATTAACTAAGAAGTATTAAATAATAATTAATAGTGCCTTTTCCAGAATTCGTGAAAATCTCAACTATTTCTGTACATAGGTATTATAACCTTCACTATTTTGAAGTCGGTACCAGCCAATTAAATCATGACTTCAGTCAATGTCAGAATATCTGAAATATTTGGGATTGGTACCGACTTCAAAGTAATAAAGACAACAGAAATAGTTGGGATTTTCACGAATTCTGGTAAAGGTACAATTAAAGACAAATAATTATTTAATACTTTTTAGTTAATATTCTTATTGTTTTTACCTTGGAAGTCAGTTTAAATTTTTTGTTAAAAAATAATAATTTCACCCTTTTTAGTTTTTTAAATATTATGGTAAACACATAAGACGTGTCAGTTGCAGATAGATATGATCTAGGCATGAAACTAGCACATCTATTAACTGTACTTAACTTCGGAAGTCGGTCAAAAAAATACTGCTATTCAAATACAATTCAAGATACCTTTTCTTCGTGTTGGTTTTCACATTCATCTTTTTCCGTTATTGTTTCTTCAGTTGATTTACTTTTATACTGCCTGAAATAAAAACAGAAAGCACACAAAACATGTTATTTGTAAGGAATTAAATGAAAAAAAAAAGTTGAAGTAAGGATAACAGTGATAATTATAGCAACCTTTTAGCCTCTCTTGCGTTTTCCAAACTTTCCAAATTTTCAACATTTTTGCGTTTTCTTTTCTTTGCTAAAAATAACTTCATTTTGTTTCCCATTAGTTCTGTAATGTAATGTGTTTTAATAGTAAAATTATTTTCCGCCATAAAAAATACATACATAAAATATAATATATTACTTACCAACAAAATAAAATATTTTACTTACCAAAGAACCAAGACTTTTCGATCACGCTATAAATGTTCACTACTCTGGTATGCGCGACAAAGGTCAACAAAGGTTATGCGCAGCACGGAGCGATACGTCCTCCCTCCAGCAAGCCTCGTGGCGGACTAATTTGAATTGCTTTGCGCGCAGCGATTTATAGTAAGTTTTAAAATATTTGTAGAAAAAAAATAACAAAATATTTGTTGGTATTTAAAAAGTATATTTTTAATTAGTGTTCTTCTATCATATGAAGCTATTATTATATTGAAATAAGTAAAATAAATAGGTAAAAATAAGGTTTTAAATCCTTGATATTTCTCATTCTTTGAATTGTAATTACTTATAGTTAAATACCTAAATGAAATATTTTTTTCTGCTAACTATTTGCTTAAGGATCTTGTCAATAGGTTATTATTTTTTTCTAATTAGATCTGTCGCTGGTTTCGTAAACTTTAAGCTTCGAAACTGATACTAAAACGGAATTTAAGAAAACGTCTGTTAAGGTATCGCGATTTAATGTACAAATACTCTAAAAGTAAACTCTCGTATTTTTTGCTAACTATAAGGACAGTGAAATTTCCTATAAAAATAAGTAAATTTAACATTTTTATAAAGATAAGTGGTTGATGACTTATTCAAGTTTGAAAAGTACAGTTTTAAGCCAAATTGAGCGTGAACGGCGTAAACGCTCTTAATATTTTTACTTTGGTTCATGCCTATTGTTTTTTTTATAATCTGAGGGTTCATGATTACTATTTGAAATTTGGATAAAGTTAAGACTTGAAACAATTAATATTCAATTATTTATTTCAACCCATTCAACATATTGTTAAAATATTTTTCACGTGTTTGTAAACAAAATTTTTGGCTAAGAAATATTATCCATATGCTTAATGAAGTAAGGCTTATAATTGCTTAGGGACAAGTAATGAGTGAGAATAAGGTTCTTAATCTTTGCTTAGGGATAGTATGATTACTATCCCTAAGCAAAGATTAACCTTATTCTCATAGACATATGGACAATACTTCGTAGGCAGAAATTATCGCACCCCCTGCCGCCCGTCATTGTTTCATTTAATATTATTTTTGAAGATACTTATGTACTTCCGCTCTACTATTCTTAGTAATCGGACGAGCTATACCTTACCTACCTGTCTGCTCTCTCTCGACAACCTTTGCTAGTGTACTTGGACTCCGATATCTCTCATTTTTGCTGTTTTGCCTGTGAACCTGGATTACGTGATCTGCTACATTCACAACTTTGGCGATCGAACTTGGACTCCGTAATTGTGCATTTGTGCTTACTGTGGGTTGTCGTGTATACCTTGATTGAACATCGAGTGTGATCTCTGTACTTGCTGTGGATTATAGGTAAGTTTTTGATAATAATAATTATTCATTTTATTTGAATTATATACTGAGCTATCATAATAATATATTATTAGTTTAGTCTGGTTCACATGTCCGATTTTTTCTAACTTTTTTAGTCTTTTCTCCGGAAATTACGAAATAGGTGTCATTCGATTCGTAATTTTATGTCGAAAGTGTAAGGAAAAATCCGGAATGGCGTTGAAAAGAATTGCAAAAGTTATAAGCAATAAAGTGAAAAGAAAAATAGGGGTCTCAGTTTTTTTTAAAAAACTAAAAAATTTCAAAATCTTATAATAGATCTTATAATAGATCTTATAATAGATATCTTATAATAGATCCAAAAAGATGAAGAAATTTCCTAAAATAATGTTCCATTTATTCAGTTCCGAAATTGTATCTCTGTTTATAATTTTTACAGAGCCTTGAAAATAGCGCAAAATACGGCAAGTCTGGCTCTCGCGCGCGTTCTGCCCCTAAGACCTACTAACAAAAAACCTTATTTAATCACATAAAATAAGAATATTAAGTACTAAAAAAATTCATTCATTCATTCATGTACTCTTGAGATACTACATGAATAAACAATAATCCGTGGTTTAAAAATTTTTAACCCAATTTTTCCATTACTTATGTAATTGTTAATTAACAATTTTTTCTATATATAATGTTAACATAAAATCTCCGATAAATATAATATTAAACTAAAACCCCAGTTTTTTTCCCTCCGTGAAGTTATTTTTCATAAGACTAACAAGTAAATTACCGGTTTTAAAATTTATAAATTAAATTTGTTATTAACATTTGAATATTAACAAATTAAAAAAGGTAATGAATTTTTTTAAATTATTGAATTGTTTTAATTTTTTATGGTTAAAAGCTACATAAACATTATTTTTTTATTTTTTTACCATTGTAGTTCAAAAATTGTTATAAACAAATACATTGTTTATGAATTATAATTTTTTTTTGCAAAATAACACAAATTATGATTATTAAAAAAAATAGTTTCTAAAAAAATTATTTCTTGCTTAAAAATGCGTTTGATATGTAACAATATTTTTTAGCTACTAATTATTAATATTAAGGAACTGTTTAAATTCTAAAAATCATAAATTCTATTTTTCTTCCGAATTATAAGAAAAATATTAATTTTTAATTTGTTTATTAAATAAATAATTTGTTATAAGCAATAAATTATTTTTATTTTTTATATACTTTATTTTATAATAAAAGTTATCAAGCCAAGTTTCATAGAATATTAATAATAAAAATTCCATAAAAATAGTAATTTTTTTTGTAAACAACAACGCATGTCAAAATTGTTTACTATTTTTATGTTAGTAGGTCTAAACTCTCAGGGACAGAACGCGCGTGAGAGCCAGACTTACCGTATGTTTCGCTATTTTCAGAGCTCTGTAAATATTATAAATATTAAATAAATAAACGTTTATTCAAAAACTTGGACATCACACTAAGTACACATCACAATACAAACATTAACAAACAAAAGCCTTACTTACCTACACAATACATATCAACACAACAACATAATAACAAAGACATTTTAATATAGTAATACGAGGCTATTAGAGATACTTTATTTTAGGAAATTTCTTCGTCTTTTTTAATATTTTTTAAGATTTTAAAAGTTTTCAATATTTTTTGAGTTATTTAAAAAAACTGAGCCCCCTATTTTCTTTTTCACTTAATAGTTTATAACTTTAGTAATTTTTTTAGCGCCATTCCGGATTTTACCTTAAACTTTCTACATAAAATTACGAATCGAATGATACATATTTCGTAATTTTCGGAGAATATACAAAAAAAGTTACAAAAGATCGGACATGTGAACCAGACTAGTAGTGTCGAAGCCAAAATGAATAACACTGAGGAACAAAACAACAAGTTTTTTTTTTTTTAATAAATTATCATTTTATAAACTAAATTGAGGGCCCCGATTACGAATATATTTTTAGAAATTCCATATTAGCTCTAGTTTTTGATATATGAGAGGGGTGGAGTTCCGAAAAGTGGTATTTTTCAGAGTTTGTAAAATATTAACTTACGATATTTTGATACCTTATGCACTTTTATCTTAAAGTACTTTCTTTGAACTGTTAAATAATAATTATTGCTGTATGTTTGCCTGCGAAGAAATAAAATCGTATATTTTCTCCATACATTGATCAAGCGCTCTTTTATATGGGATTTTTTGCATGATGTTGAAATCGATATTTTTGCGTAAAGGTCTATGAAGGATAGGAACTTTAACCCATTCAGCGCCGAGCCCGCCCATCGGCGGGCAATATTTTTTAACATACACGCCGAGACCCCCCTTGGGCGTTTTGATTTTAAACTGTAATAACTTTATGAAATAACGTCAGAAAGTAATGAGATGATATTGTGGAATGATTTGTTTCATTAAAATTTATTGGCAACTCAAACGGCCTGTTGATATTTGAAGTTCTGAAAAAACAAATTCTAATCTATCATGCCGAGCCCGCCTTTGGGCGGGCAAGATTTGATTTTAGAAGTCACAAACCTTTTGTAAGTTTTAGTACGACTAACTACTATTATATAACTGGGGCACCGCTTTAAATAAACAACAATACAGATAAATTTTTAAATCACAGCGGTCCCCCAACGCGACCTATTTTATTTGAAAAATTTATATTTTACTTTTTACAGGAAAATTATGTTTTTATGTCGGGAGTTTTTTAAACTTTTAATTTAATTTTTATTACCTTGTTTATCGGTTTGTGGCCTAAAATTTCCCAGACGGCAATTCCAAGCAAAAAACCGGCCGCCCTTTGTTTGCCGGCCGGCCGGCCGGCCAGAGCAATAGTACTTTTAAGGAATCTTTGTAACTAGATAAAATTTAACAATAAATACAACAACCATAAAATGGGATGAATGGGAATGGGAAAGGATGCGCCGGCGTATCTCGTATTTTACGTCTTTTAAAAAATCACTTCTGCTTTGCTGTTCTTAGTAATCAGACGTATGTTCCGTTCCTACTCTTTGCTCTTCCGACGATATTCGCTTGCGTACCTGGACTCTGATCTAATCTTGAATTAATGTTGACCATGGCCTGTGAACCTGGATTTTGTGATCTGCCTTAAGTGACGTTATTGAACTGTGTACCTGGACTCCCGTGATAACATTTTTGACGACTACAGCCTGTAAACTGGACCGAGATATCTTTAGTTGCACAGCAACTTAACAGCGGATTAAATAGGTAAGTTTTTGATCTTAATTTTTACATAGTTTTCACAATGTATGACGCGCCGCCCACTAACTACTTACATCCTCAATACATATTATATAGTGCAGATTACCTGGGTATATTTCATATTACGCATTTGGGTGTTTCCGTTATAATTGTTTTGGCCTAAAATAAAAATTTATCTATGTCAATTTAATGGTAATAACTAATTAGTAAAGTTATTATTTATATATTGCAACGTTACTTAGCATATCTTTTATACTAAGGCGGGTCAATAAGTACGTGACTTTTTGAATTTCTAACCTCCTTACTGAAAAAGCAACACTACTCCTGTCAACAGGCATCTGTCAGTTGACTCCTATCAAAATTTGAACTTGCTGCATCAGTTAGTTTGTGTTTTACAGCTATCTTTATCAGACTATCCAGTAACTTAAGGAAACAGTGGAAAAAAGTGAATTTCGTGTGCTTATTAAGCATTATTTTTTGCGAAAAAAAACCATTACCGAGACCAAGGCTAAGCTTGATAAATACTATGGGGACTCTGCACCATCAATTTCAATGGTAAAAAAGTGATTTACTGAATTTCGTTGTGGCCGTACAAGCACCGAAGATGCCGAACGTCCTGGACGCCCAGTTGAGGTCTCTACACCCGAAACAATCGAAAAAATTCACGATATGGTGTTGGCCGACCGAAGATTGAAAGTGCAAGAGATTGTGGAAGCCATAGGCATCTCGCATGGCTCAGTGGTTTCAATTTTGAATGATCACTTGGGCATGAGAAAGCTTTCCGCAAGTCGACCACAAACGCAATCGTGTAACAACTTCACAGGAAGGTTTGGCGTTGTTTAATCACAATATGGAGGAGTTTTTGCGCCGTTTTGTAACCGTGGACGAAACATGGATCCATCACAACACACCAGAGACCAAACAACAGTCAAAACAGTGGGTTTCTAAGGGTGAATCGGCGCCAAAGAAGGCCAAGGTGGGTTTGTCAGCCAATAAAGTTATGGCGACTGTTTTTTGGGATGCACGTGGGATAATCCACATTGACTATCTTCAAAAGGGAAGAACAATTAATGGGGAATATTATGCCAACTTATTGGACCGCTTCAATGAGGATTTGAAAAAAAACCGACCTCATTTGGCCAAGAAAAAAGTTCTTTTTCACCAAGACAATGCAAGGGTGCACACATGTGCAGTTGCCATGGCAAAAATCCATGAATTGGGCTATGAATTGCTCCCACATCCACCCTATTCTCCAGATTTGGCTCCGAGTGACTACTTCTTGTTCCCAAACCTGAAAAAATGGCTCGGTGGAAAAAGATTTGACTCCAATGATGAAGTCATCTCGCAAACAAAGGCCTATTTTGAGGACCTCGACAAATCATATTTTTTGGAAGGGATAAAAAAATTGGAGAAGCGTTGGACAAAGTGTATAGAGCTCAAGGGGGACTACGTTGAAAAATAAAATGATTTATTTATCAAAAAATCTGTGTTTTATTCCAAAAGTCACGGACTTATTGACTCGCCCTCGTATATATATGTAGCTATATCCCATATTGTTATTGTGTGTGACATATGATGCTGCTAGTGTGTATCTGTCGGTCGCCTGACAACAACGAGGATCCACAGAATACCAGAGATTGCGATATAGTTGAGTACTATGTCGCGATCATACACCTGAGTGGAGTCCTTTTCGACATGCACTTTTGCATTGCACTGCCATAAACCTGTTCTTTTTTTTTAAATTTTTGTTTTGATATGTTATTTTGATATTGTTTGTTGTTTGTTAATATTATGTATATTATGTTTCTTATAATCTGTTTCTCTTTTTTTTAATATCCGTATTATTTCTGTTATTGGTAATCTTTTCGTGAGTGTTTGTCGATAATGTACACTACATTGTGAGTGTGAGCGTGTCTGTTGAATAAATGTTATTATTATTATTATTTGTTTTATGACGTTTTTTTACTGCACACATGTATTTCTAATTTATTTTTTAATGAGGTCCCTAAAAGAAATAATATAGAAAAATAGATCTACCATGGGTGGGAAAAATATAATTAGGGACAGCAATTTTATTGAAATCCTGGTCTCTAGTTTAATTAATTTTTTTAATAAATTACTAGTTGTAGATATTTTATATATTTTTTATTTGTTTCTGTGTTCTATTAGAAGTATAATTATTAATTTTTGATATGTTTATTAATACGTTATTTAAAACGGGAGTCCTTTTGCGATCGTAGTACCTTTAAGGCTACTAAAAATCGGACATATAAAAAAAATATACAAGCGGCGAAAACCCCGTAAAGTTTGTTTTATTAGAAATCCCCATGATATGATACCAGTAGCAGTATTAAATACAATCACCCCATTAAATGTGTTTATTTTATAGAGTACCGAGGATTTTTTTAGAGTACCGTAGTTTGTCCGGCTTTGAAGGTGAAAAACGATAGACGGTGGTTAAATTTCTAAAAAAAATCATTTTTTAACTGTAGGTACATATTATCTCCCTTTCTAATAAAACAAGCTTTACGGAGTTTTCGAAAGAAAAGAAAAGAAAGAAAGAAAGTTTTTATTTTCAGTTCACAAGACACAAAAATAACATGACATAAAATAGGAAGATATAAAAGAGAATAACAAATTGAGACATGCACCATAGTTACTGCTGTAGATAAAATAGGACAAATTGTGCCTTCATGTTACTTAGAAAATGGGTCCAAGTTCGGCATAAGCCACGTATGTCGTATAAAGACACACACATACATGACACCGGTTTTCAACTGAACCGTGAAGTGTAGTAAGCCACGAACATCATGCGACTTTCTACATAACATCGTAATATACTATATATAAATACGTATACACAAACATACACACACATATACATATAAATATACACACAAATATATATGTATATATACATACACATGTATACAAACATACATACATATATACACACACATAAACATAATACATAATATAATATGATAATAGTAGACTATACTTTAACAAACAACTTCCTTACAAACTATACACTAGATAAAAATACCGCACAAACTGCTAGAAAACGTTACAACAACACAGCCCATTTTCGCCGTTTTTATATTTTTTTTATGTGTATGATTTTTTAGTAGTAAAAGGACTCCCGTTTCAATTAACGTATTAATAAACATATTAAAACTAAATAATTATAATCCTAATAGAACACAAAAACAATTAATGAAAAATATATAAAATATCTACAATTTGCGCCGACCCCAAATAATGGGATAAGGGCAGGCAGATGATGATGATGATATAATATATGTACAAATTGTAAAAACTAGAGACTAGATTTTCAATAAAATTGCTGTCCCTAATAATTTGGCAACCCACTGTAAATAAAGATAAACGAGCTGACCGAGGAAGAGCTGAGCTGAGCTTTTCCTGAGCTATTACTTATTATGACTGACATTTACCCCTATCACTCATCTCTTTCAGGAACACAATGCATCCTCAACCATCTACTTCACAATCAGCTGCTATTCTCGATGAAATTGATGACACTTAGGCTACCTGGGAGTCTGCCTACCTCGCTAACGAGGAAGTTGTGCATAACGAGGGCTTATTATACGACGACGACGAACTCTATGGAATATTGGCGGATAATGTCGATGATACGCTGGAGAATGGCAGTCGGGGCATCGGAACAGAAGCACATGATTTGTCCTTGTGTGATGAGCCTTCAAGCGATGACGAAACTGAGGACGTAACAACCACCCACGAATGGCATTATGGAAATGCGCTAAATACTAATAATTTACAGCGACTACTGGATTGAATATCGACATGCGGGAGAAAGAGCCGATAGTTTTTTTTTTAAATGATTTTATGTCCATCAATTTTAAATTTGATACTAACATGCACCAACAGGTATGGAGACGAGTTAAAAAATACGGCTTCTGCTCTGCACAGTAGAATGAAAGAATGGCGGCCAATAGATACGGGAAATTTAAAAACTTTTATTGGGTTGGTAATTCATATGGGGACTATACAATATAATAGAATTTCAGATTACTGGAAAACGCATTATTTATTTAAAAATGATATTTTCAGAAAATACATGCCCAGGAACAAGTTTTTGAATATCATGAGAGCATTAAACGTCCAAAACGTGGCAGGGAATGCTAGTTTAAAAAAAAAAAATCTTTAATTGACGAAATTAATAAAAATATGAAAAATATTTATCATCCTACTAGGGAAATCACAATTGATGAGTCACTGATGTTATGACGAGGAAGACTAAGTTACCGTCAATATATGAAATCGAAAGCTAGTGGATATGGATTAAAATTTTATAATTTAGCCGATAATACAGACACAATTTATAAAATGCATTTATATGCGGGATCAAAAGATCCTTTAGTTTCTGGGCCCGGACATACGAATAAAGTTGTCCATTTACTAATAGATAATCTTAAAAATATGGGCCACTCACTCTACGTGGATAATTATTATTGTAGCATCCCTCTCACAAGAGATTTATTAAACAGCGGCACATTTTGCACAGGGACGCTAAAGATGAGTATACAGGGAAATCCAAAAAAAATATTGAAAACAAAAATAAAAAAAGGCGAATGCATAATACTGCATGATGATAAAAATATAACATTAGCAAAATGGATGGACAAACGGGAGGTGCTATTTCTTTCAAGCGAGCATAATAGTATCTTAGAAGAAGTAAGAAATCGTACCGGAAACAGGACCTCTTTGAAACCACGAGCTATAATTAAATATAATAAATATATGCGAAATGTAGATAAACATGACCAAATGCTGTCATATTATACAGGTGAACATAAATCAATACGGTGGTATAAAAAGGTAATAATTCACTTGATTGAAGTGTTTTTAGTTAATTCTTACCAATTATTCAAATCAGAAAAAAATCTAAATATTAGTTTATACGACATTCGAGTAAACATTCTGGAAAAATTGTTGCCACCTATACATCCCCATGAGGAAATACCTTTGGCGATTTGTCCAATACATTTCCCTAAACAAATAACTAAAGAACCAAATAGTCGGCGGGCAAAAAGGAAACAGTGCCGACAATGTGCGAAGCAAAAAAAGCGTGTAGACACGATATTTTACTGCCCTAATTGCCCTGATCAACCTGGACTCTGTTTAAATTGTTTTAAGCCATACCACCGGTACTGATCTATGTTCAATGACAGCCCTTTATCTATATTGTGATCGAGTGATCTTATCCAAACATAGAAAATATCGCTTTATGTACGATTTTAGTGTTGTAATACAAATTGTGTATGCCTAATTAGTGACATTGTAATTAAGATATTAATTTGGAAATAAATGTAAATGAATGATTAAAATTTGTTTTATTTTGCTACAACATTTATTCATATTATTACAAAAGAGCGCAAAAGTTAGATGACATGACTAATTTCAGTTTTCTTTATTATTATTTACAAGAATTTCGACGTCACTTAGAAATTGTATAACCCCATGTTTCCGAGAATACCACAAATATTGAAAATATTAAATTCATAGTTTATTTCTAATGTCTATTGTCTCGCACCTCCTCCGCAAAATTAATAAAACGTAATACTGCCTACTTTAAGGTCTTAATTTTCCTATGATTATAATATTTGATATTGTGACGTGATTTTTAATTATAAACATATTAATTCTTTATTGTGCCATTATGGTTTTACTGCACCAGTGTTAATTTAAGCTATCAATGAATACAAAATGCCAAATTGATAAAAATGTTTATTTAAAAAGTTTAGGTTCTTACTTAGTTAATCACAATATCAGTCTGATGGATAATTAAAGTAATTAGTCTTATACATTGGTACTTTGGTACAATATACTGTAATTAAGGTTTTAATAAATATTTATAAAAGCACGTTTATTTATTCTTTAACAGTTCTATAATTTTTTGCATTATCACGTATCTTTCATCGATATTAAATCGTAGCAATTCGTTAGATACAAAGTGCCCAAAATATTTACACCCGTGAATATCCAGGACCTGCGGTACTTGCTCTTCGTTTTTCATCATCGTTTCCGTGGACGTTGAACTATCTTTAGTGGTTTTTACAGTTTCTTCTATTGCTTCATTAGCCTTATCTTCCTGCTTAGGTTCCCAGACATTATAAGTCTGGGAGTTCTGTTCAAAACAAGTCTGATTGACAAACTCGTCATCGTCGTCGCACTGCGTTTCAATTTCAGACTCAGGTATGTATTTTCTTTTTCGAGAAAATCCTTGAACAATCAGATATATATTATTGAGGTATTAACCTATTAGTATATTAAATATACACATACAGTCAGCACAAAAAGTCACCGAGGGTCAATTGTTCTTTTTGTAGCCTTTAAGTGGCATTATATAAAGGTTGCAAGCATGTAACCAAGTCATCAATAACTTGAATCGATTCTTCATTTAAAATAGCACGAATGTCCTCATTTTCTGAACAAACCGATTTAAAGGATTGGAATCGTAGTAACATTCCATACGTTGAGTAGCGAGTCGGACAATCACAATCAAATTCACAAAATCACAATTCAATAAACTAAATTAAACCGAACTATATATAAAATAAACCGAACACCCACATAAGGTGGGTGTTCGGAAGATATAAAGGTAGGTACCTAATGCTCATTCAGTAATTTTGACTAGAGTAGAGATAGATTACTAATCTAATTGAAATAAGTTTCCCAGCCTAACGATTATCCATAAATATTTACAGTGTTCCATAAATTACGTTGCCAGCTTTCTCTCATCTTCCAAAGTCACTTTCACTTACCAAATATCCTAATTTACAGTATTAAATAGGTAATATTTTTTTCAGGTTCACCATGCAACAAACTTGAAAAATCACCTAGCAGTTAAACATAAAGATAAATATAACGATGTACTAAATATTAACAATGAGAAGGGAAATATTTCACCAATGAAGTCAAAAATAGATAAAACGGAAGAGAGAATTAAATTAAACTGTTTGAAAATCGTAACTATTCATGGTCGACCTTTTCAATATCTTGAAGATGAAGCATTTCAAGATATTATTAACATATCATTAAATAAAAAGGAAAAATCTATAAATATTCAAAGTGTTAAGCCCATGGTCGCTGATAAAGCATATGAAGTTAGATCAAAAATTGCATCTGAAGTAAAAGATAAATTAGTGAGCTTAAAGTTGGATTCTGCGACATATATGTTTCGATCATTCGTCGGAATTAACTTACAATTTATCAAAAATGGAAAAATTACTGTAAGGACCTTGGCAACAAAGGAAGTTTTTGATAGCCAAACGGGAGACTACCTCAAACAGACCCTTGAGGAAGTGCTTAATAGGTATAGAATTGACATCTCACAAATATATAGCATCACAACAGATAACGGAAAGAATTTTAAAAAAATGGCCAACCTGCTGGGCGGTTCATACGACACAATTGATGAAGATGGATCCAATTCAGATGTTGAATATGAAAGCGGTGAACAAAACGACGGAATAGGAGACATCGACCTTGAAAGTGCTGTTGAAGCACTGACACAATCAGATGAGTTCAAACCTCGTACAGTGTTGTGTGCAGCACATACCTTGCAACTATCCATAAAAGATGCCATACAGGCAAACGACTACATCAAAAATTTACTTAATAACGTACGACACATTGTAAGGATCCTGCGAACACCTACTTTGAGAAGTTTATTGAAAAGGGCAAATATGAAATATCCTGTAATTGATTGTTCGACTCGCTGGTCCTCAACGTATGAAATGCTTCTACGATTCCAGTCCTTTAAATCGGTTTGTTTAGAAAATGAGGACATTCGTGCAATTTTAAATGAAGAATCGTGGCAAGTTATTGATGACTTGGTTACATGCTTGCAACCTTTATATAATGCCACTAAGAAGCTACAAAAAGAACAATTGACCCTCGGTGACTTTTTTGTGGAATGGATGGCATGCAGTTATGGTTAACCAATGCAGAAGTCTATTTGCTAATAGCTTATCTGTGTCGATGTCGGCAAGGCAAGTGAGTTTGCTTAAAACTCCTTTGATGTTAGAGTTATTATTTTGACAGATGCTGAAGCAAGTTATGCTCGTCACTACTTATACCAAACTTACGAACAAATAGTTAAAATAAAAACTTTACATAACGATGATGTTGGCGATGAATCAACCTCCTTAATTGACCAATCGATTACTAATGATGAGCGACCAGGAACAAGCTCAAATCAAGAGCCAGGTTCTAGTTCTGCTGGACAGAATATGTGCGGAGTAATAGAAGAAATTTTAAAACAAACAGAACTGGAAAGAGGACTAGAGCGCCAGCGTAACATTAGCGCTATTGATAGTATGCTACAAGAAATTAGAACTATGCCAAGGCTTTCATCAAAGGAAAATATTATTACATTTTGGAGCACAAATCTCTCTTCACCTGCAATGGCTGAATTGGCCTTATGTGTTTTAGCTGCGCCAGCTACTCAGACATCAGTAGAAAGGCTGTTTTCTTCTTTAAAATTTATTTTGTCGCCGGCAAGAACTAATTTAAGTCCCAGTGTGCTTGAAGACATAATGGTTATTAGAAGTAACAAGGATTTGTTTAATTAAAATCAAGAATAACAGTTTTTATAATGTTTATTAATCATAAATACCTTCCTTGTAATAGGAGTTGCCAGCGTCAGAGTGATGCAGCAGATGTTCAGTGAAAAGCTGATGGCGTACAGTGCAGGGAATGGCTCATGCAATAACTTCATGGGTACCTCATGCAGATACAAGTTATAATTACTAGTATAAAAACAGAATGATATGCAAAGCCAATGTTTCTTAGCCTCTTTTTTTTATTTTTTAATAAAAAATATTATATAGAACATATATAAATAAAATAAAAATTAATGAAAATAAGTTATATATTAGTAATACATAATCAAAGTTTTATGTGATTTGAAGCTATAAATGAACATAGAGTGTTCACAAATGGAGTAAAGACGTAGGATAAAAATATAGTCTTAAGATTAATGGGTCGAGGAATGTGTGTAGGAAGGAAGTCATATAAAGAAAGATTAATAGGTCAGTTAAAGAAGATATGATCAGGAGAACCCTCATCTAAGCCACACTCGCACAATGAGCTATCCTTGACTCTTATTTTGGCCAAAAATACATTATTACACGAATGTCCAAGGCGAAGTCGACAAATTGTAGAACAAACAGATTTGCTAGCTTTAGAGTACTTAAAAAACCAGGGCCTACTAGGTATAGATCCTTGTATTTCGGCATAAAATCGTCCCTTAGTTCTACATGAATCGGTCCAAATATTATTCCACTCAGAGGTCATATGTATCTTAGCCAGAAATAGAAGATCTTGGCAATAAACTTTAAAATTACTTAAATCACCAGACTTAGAAGCCTCTTTAGCATAAAGGTCTACACATTCGTTTCCTGTAATGCCACTATGCCCGGGGATCCAGGCAAGTACAACCTGAATGTTACTGCAATAACATTTAAATTTGCACCGAAACTGGTTTGACAAAATAGCTTCAAGAGAACTTTTAGAGTCCGAGATAATAATAGACTTATTCAGTCTGTGAAATTCTACAAAGGATAGCGCTTCAAGGATAGCTAAAGATTCGCCAGAAAATACTGATGAGAAAGAAGGGAGTTTGTTATTGAGAATTACATTATATTTTGGTATCCAGACAGCATTACCAACGCAACTAGATTCCGATTTTGATGCATCAGTAAATATAAGAGTCCAATCTTTAAATTGATTGCTTACTATTGAATTAAATTTAACATTAGCAAAAGGACAACTTTTTGTAATGAGAATATTTAAAATAACATTTGGAGAAAATATAAGAGAGGAGAATGAAGAGTCGAACAGTGGATTAATGGGGAATTGAGCTACTGGACAAGGTAAGGAAACGAGTTTTTGATAACTTTTCAAAAGACAAGGCAAACTTTTATGTGTCCAATACTTAGAAGATGAAAGTTGTAGTAGAGAAGAAAGTTTATTAATAAGAGGGTGAGAGGACCACTGATAGGCTTTAAACATAAACCTATCAGATAAATACTGTCGACGAAGAGCCAAAGGAGGCTCCACACACTCTACCTGAAGTGCATTAATTGGGGATGATTTCATTGCACCTATAATTAACCGTAAACATTTTGCCTGAAGTTTATCAAACATTTTCAAATTTGTTTTATTACACGGTTCTAGTAGATAAGACCCGTAATCCAATTGACTACGAATTAATGCATTATACACAAGTCTCTGAACATATGGGTGTGAGCCCCACCAAACTCCCGATAAGGAGCGGAGGACATTTAAATTTCTTTCCGTCTTTAACCAGAAGAACCAGACAATCTGGAATCCAAATATACGCCCAAATACTTAACACTATCCCTAACTGGAAAAAAAATATTGTTGTAAGTTATAGAAACATTAGGGAGATTTCTAATACGAGAGAAAACCATTACACAGCTCTTTTCAATAGAAATAGAGAGACCATGATCCTCCAGCCAGTCACTTAAGTAGAGCACAGCAGAGCTAAGTCGATTGACACCTTGAATAATATCTTTACATGAAATATATAAAGTCAGATCATCCGCATACTGCAGTATACTACAAAAGCAACCGACAGAGAGTTCAAGGTCACTGGTATAAATGTTGTATTAAATTGGACTGAGAACAGAACCTTGTGGAAGTCCTTTCCAAACGGATCTAGGAAGTAGAGACAAATTTTGATGATTGATAATAACGGATCGAGATGATAAGAAGTTAGAAATGTAGTTGACCATCTCTCTGGTACACCTAATCTAAGTATTTTTTGTCTAAGCACTGGTAGAAGGACACTATCATATGCAGATGCTATGTCTAGGAAAACACCTACCATCGACTCATTTTTGGAAAATGCTAAACGGACATCAGTCACAAAGATACCTAAACAGTCCATAGTACTTACATTTTTACGAAAGCCAAACTGAGTATGAGGGAGAATATTTCTGCTTTCTATAAACCATTCCAGTCGATTTTTAATTAAGTGTTCCATAATTTTTGCCAGTGTTGAAGAGAGAGCAATAGGACGATATGAAGATGGAACACCATCAGGTTTTCCTGGCTTTAATACAGGTATAATAATCTGAGTATTCCATTCCGACGGAGGAAGACCTGACTGAAATATAGCGTTAAGAGCCTGAAGGATAATTTTTTGTGCGGTAATACTGCTTTTAACTATAAACGATTAAGATATCCCATCAATACCAGGGGCTGAATCCTTTAGGGCTCCCAACACCCCATCGTACTCCCCGGCAAAAGTTCCATGCGGTTCTCAATGTCAATTGTCAATCAAAAAAATCTCTTTTTTTATTTTAATTAAGGCAGTATAGCATAAAATTATTGCAAGTGTCAAGATAAAAAGACAAGGGGAGTTTTACCGAGGAGTTCAATGGGAGTTCAAAGGAGTTCAAAATATTCGTTAACGTGCACATGCGTGGGCAAATGGTACAACTTCTAAAAACGTGCTATTTTGTGGTTTCCCGCCAAAACTCCCTAGGAACTTTCAGTAAAGCGTCTACCACTTTACTGAATCAACTGACATGACTCATTGACTGTACTGACTATTTATTTGGACTTTGACTAGACTTTAGACTTGACGATATAGGAATACAGTGTTGAAAATTAAAACGCAAGTTCTATTTCCCGCCTTTTTTACTTGACACTGGCAAATGGTTTTAAGATAAGCCGACGCCATATATATATTTTCGACGACGCCATTAAAATATATATTTAGTAAATATAAAGTTTAGAGTGGAGTGTGCATTTACTAAATTAATATTTTGATGAGATGAGAACATATGGAATATTGTTCTCATCTCTGGGCAGGGGCGCCAAAATACCAACTGCTCCCTCTGGATCGTATCCAACGAAGGGCCGCTCGAGTTGTTGAGTGCCATAGTGTTTCAAACAGCTTGGACCCCTTGGAATTCCGCCGAGATGTAGCTTCACTCTGCATCCTCTATCGGTTGTATCACGGGGAGTGCTCTGAGGAATTGTTCGGAATCATACCACCTGCAACTTTTCGCCATCGTCCCACGCGAAAAACATACCATCCTCATCACCTTGATGAGTGGCAGTCTTCCACCGTGCGCTTTTCGCGTAACTTTCTGCCGCGCACTGTAAAACTCTGGAACGAACTGTCACCAGCAGTATTTCCGGACCTATACGACCTGCAAACCTTCAAGAAGAGAGCGTATTCCCTCTTAAAAGGCCGGCAACGCACCTGCAGCTCTTCTGATGTTGCGAGTGTCCATGGGCGACGGTAGTTGCTTACCATCAGGTGACCCGTTTGCTCGTTTGTCCCCTTATTTAATAAAATAATAATAATAATAATAATAATAATAATAATAATTGACTGATTATACAAATAATCTAATAATATTTACATATTTTCCTATCATTCATATAATACGATTTGTAGGTAATGAAATATTAGGTTTTCCTATCAAAAGCAAACTACAAGCTTCGATTCAATAAATACTCGAGTCCAGTAAAGTATTCGAATACTCGTGCTAGTACTCGAATACCTGTCTGAGTCTTCCGACTCGAGTCCTAATTCGAATATTTTTTAAGGAGTATGTACAAAAATACTCGAATACCAAAAATAACCGACTCGGCACATCACTAGCATAGTACCTACATAAGGCTGGGACTATATGCTCCGGAATCCGGGACGTCGAGGAAAATTCAGGCCACTGGAAATATAACTCTGCGCTAATACAATAGAGTTGAAAATGGAAGTTTCGAGTGTCGAGCTGTCATATATGAAATCGTCATTTGACTCGACACTCATGTGTTCGATTTTCAACTCTATTGTATTCGAACAGAGATTTCTATTTTCAAGACTCAGAATTCTTAACGGCTTTCCGGATTCCGTTTCATATAGTCCCCAGCCTAATATCTAGAATCTATGAACATAGCAATCTTTTTTATTTAGACTGTGCATACGGCAAAGGAAAATTTGTAGGTAATTTGTAATAAAATATCTCCATAGCAACCGAATTGACAAAATTTCACGTCGCATTGAGTTTACCACTTTTATATTTATTTTTAAAAATGCCGAAAGCTGTAAGAGACTTTCACGAGGGAATAAAATACCATCAAGTGAGGAAAGGAAGTGATCCGGGATGCTATCAATTACACAGGTTGGCCTCATCTCATATTATGATATTACCATCATCATCATTAATATCATGGGCCCATGGGCCACTAAATACTAAGTTTGTAAACATAGTTTTACAATATTTTTCGGTTCATGTCAGTAACCAGTTACAATTTACATTTTAATAAATTCTTATGTTTTTAGGCCAACAGACTGTCGTCTCAAGTTCCCGATAACGAAACGACCGATCCACAAATGCGAGCTGCCGAAACGGGAGTATACGCTGGTACCGCAGATCGGCGGCTGGAGGATTCATCTTATCCCCAGGAAGGAGAGAAATTACTCCCCTGCCATTATGCACAAGAGTGAATACGAAAGGTTGAAGAGACAGGCGAAGGTAAGCCATATTACAGCTGAAAACATAATTAACAGCAACATTAAATTTCCTTCTAAATCAACAGATTGTGACTCAAGAGGAACAAATAGAAGCTATGAAGGCCCAAGAGGAGGCAATACAAAAAGCAGCTAAGGAGTCCGAAGAAAGGAAACAAAAGCTGAAGGAATCGTTGAGGCCGCAGCACGGGGCTGTGGAGTCTACCGGTACTGCAGATACAGAGCTGGAGGGACCAGACCAGGCTGGCTATACTCTGTCCAGAGCTGCAAGTAATTACATATAATTATTGTATCTATAATTTAATTGATGATAAACGAGCAGTCTGATGGCATGATGGAAAGTAAGTACCACCCATGGACACCCGTCAGTCATCACAGCGTTAGGTCGGCCTTTAGTGTCGCGACACATCTGCGGAACGTACGGCGCCGAAAGTTCAGCGGCTGAAGTGTCAGTCGCAATATTCAGTTGTTATGACAAACCTACGGTCAAAACGTGGCGTCTTGCTCAGCGCGCTACGCGACGGAAAGTTACGTGGCGTTGTCGTCAGTCTGTGTCGACACTTTATGGTGTGTGGTTGTGGTGACGTACACTGAATTGCCCAGAAAAATGGATTTAATTAGAATATTAGCTATTATACAGGGCTTAGAAGAAGAAGAAGAAGTAAAGAAGAAATCCTTTTGGGTGCATCCGCTAAATACAATGAGAATCCAAGAAGGTCAATTTCAAAAATATTCAAAGTACAGATCCTATCCTGATAAGTTTTTTCAATATTTTCGGATGTCAATTCAATCTTTTGATGATTTGCTATTTCTCTCTAGTAACGATATTTTGAAAAAATGTACTAGGTTCAGGAATTCTATTTCACCGACAGAACGATTAATGGTCACGATAAGGTAAGAAAATAAAATATATATTGTGATTTTAATTGTTTATTTATATTACTTAGAAACGAAAAAACACTACATATACTTTAATATTTTTTACGTAAGCGCATATCACGCACCATTATTCACACGGTTCATTATCTAACAATGAAGTTTCATTATTTAATATCTCATCCAAGTCTTCAGTTGACAATGCTGTCATAGCAGGTGAACCGATATCAGTTGAACTATGTCTTTTAGTGATATCACCATGTGTATTTGAACTGTTGGAGGTACTCGCGATGCTGGTCGGACGGTACTCATAGGTATTATGTGCTCTAGTCGATGACGTTGGGGAGTATTCTGAAACCTGGTAGTTATACTTGATCCTCTTTATTGCGGACATTATTTCAAATTTGAATTCAAATTTTTCCCTATCGGTCATGGACCTCATGTCGGGTAACATAGAGAGTAAGAAATTCTTGTCAGGATCATCTGCAGTTTTGTCTACCGAATCAATTTTTTGTAATAAAGATTTTTGAAAGGGTGTAATTTTTTTGCGGTCTGACGCTGACAAGTTTGATGACGTTGATGCAGGCGGCGGTGGAGTACCAGTTGGAGGCGGCGGCGGCGTCCTCGAATTGTCGCTAATTAATTCATCGGGCAATTCAAGATTGCCTTCTGTATCACGACTTTGTAGACTAACACTCAAAAAAGAAAGCATCTCGAAGTATGGAGTAATTCTCTTCTTAGGCGCCGCACTGCCACTTCTCAAGTTTTGCTTTTTCTTTTCTCTCACATAGTAGTCCCTCAAATGTTTCCATTTCTTGGTTAAATCATCAACTGAAAGAAAAAAGTTATTGTACATAAAAATCACACTAATATAATAAATGTAAAAGTTTAATATGAAATAAATAGCTACCTAGTTAACCAATGATAATTTATGTTTAATTGTTTTTCAGATATTTGTCTACTGGGATGAACTTTCAAAGTTTAGCTCTGGATTTTTTAATGGGGCGCTCCACAATTGCCTTAATAGTCCAAGATACATGTATTGCGATTTGGAAGAATTTGCAGTCAACAGAAATGCCTGAACCTACTGAAGAGATGTGGCTTGCTATAGCACAAATATTTTACTCTTTGACAAACTTTCCTAATTGCATCGGTGCCCTGGATGGCAAGCACGTACGCATTAATTGCCCAGCACTATCTGGTTCTCGTTATTACAATTATAAAAAATATTTTTCCATTGTTTTGATGGCGCTGGCTGACGCAGATCTACGATTTTCCATGATTGATGTGGGTGCTTACGGTAAGGAGGGTGACAGTACTATTTTAAAAAAATCGAATTTAAGTATGAGACTGAGCAGAGGACTTTTAAATTTACCAACGAATAGAAAACTGCCCAATTCAAACGGTTCAAAGGTTCCCTTTGTAATCATTGGCGATGAAGCATTTGCACTTGACAAAAACTTAATGAGACCATTCCCGGGAACTACTATAGCTAAAGAAAAACGCATCTTTAATTATCGTCTTTGCCGAGCGCGAAGGACTGTAGAATGCGCATTTGGCGTACTTTGCAATAAATGGAGGGTTCTGCACACGCCACTTTTGGTAAACCCTAATTTTGCTACGCACATAGTAAAAGCAGCGTGCGTACTTCACAACTATGTCAGGAGGCGTGATGGATACAACTACAGGGATCAATTTTTCGAACACGGTTTAGATTCCATAGAGCCAGAATCAAGACTTCAAAACATATCAACGGGCACTACAGTGAGGCAAATATTTATGGAATATTTCAATAATGAGGGAAAAGTAATCTGGCAGGATCGATTTGTACAATAATCTTGTTTTAATAATTAATAATTAGAGAAAATTGTTCTTAAATAAATTTAAGAACTTACTTGTTTCATTTTTCTTTTTGGTAGTGTATGAACTCCAATCCTCGTTAAATTCTTGAGCAATTTGTTCCCATGCAAGTCTTTTTGCCAAACGATCGCTATACGATTTCTCACTTATGTTCCATAAACATGGTCGTAAATGAACTTGTAATATTAATTTTTCTGAATCAAACATATTTCTTGTTTAAAAACAACGTGTCTACAGCGAAGCCAACGAGCGAGTGTAAAGCGTGTGCGTGGCGTGCTATAGTACAGAAAGCGACGTTGCCGCTCTTCGCTACCGCTGGCGCGCGCGATGCACAACACTCGCCGAACGTTCAGCTACGCTCGCCGCCCGCCGAACTTTCGGTCGCGCAACGCGTCGCGTGATGTATCGCTTGCTATGCAAAATACATTATACGCGTTTAAGCTGAAAAAATCGCCCGAAGGAAAGGTACGCACTACGCCGAACGCGGCGTAATTTCGGCTGATGTGTCATAGAGAACTTGAAATACACTGCGAGCGTATTTAGCCGAACGTTCGGCGCCGTAAGCTCCGCAGATGTGTCGCTACACTTAGTGTTAAATTATGTATATTAGCTCTTGGTTAAAACGATATTTAATATAGAAAATTACTCAAATCTTGCTAGAGTCATTTAAGGAAAATTGGTAACGATATAATTTAATTTTCAGCTTTGAGAGCAGACGCCATGCAAGGTCCGAAGTTGTGCAACAGGATCATACTGGCATCGAAATGTCACGCCATCCGAGACGCACAGATCGTGGAGAAACAAATCATTAGGAAGGAGCTGACGGAGGAAGAAAAAAGGTACCTAAGTGAAGTTTTTTTTCCTTAGCTAAAATTTGAACTGTTTAAACCTGATAAAGAAAGTAAAAACAAGAAAAACAAGTAGGTAGTTTTTTAAAGATAAAATATCTGTTTTTAGATTGGACGCCATTATGGAAGAGAACAGACAAGCGGGCGTCCGCCGAGCTGAGGCAGAAGAGAAACGACGGAACGAACTACGTCTACAAAACCTCGCTGCACTGAAGGAGCAAATTAAAGCACACGATACAGTTAAGGTTGTGGTGACTGGTGAAATTTTAACTACAATAAATCTAATTCAAATATTTACAGTTCACACACACACACACACACGCACGCACGCACGCACGCACGCACGCACGCACGCACGCACGCACGCACGCACGCACGCACGCACGCACGCACGCACGCACGCACGCACGCACGCACGCACGCACGCACGCACGCACGCACGCACGCACGCACGCACGCACGCACGCACGCACGCACGCACGCACGCACGCACGCACGCACGCACGCACGCACACACACACACACACACACACACACACACACACACACACATTCAAGCATACAGTCACTCTCTCATACTAATACCAGTAAAAATATTTACAATTTATTTAAATATACACAAAACATAAAAACAATACATTACAATTTTATTTAAATTTATATTGTCGCATAAGCTTTACATAGTCTATAATTAACACGTACTAAACAACTTACTTATATCGTGTCGTAAGATCTCACGGCGCACGCGCAGCCATACCGGTAAGTTGGTAAACGCAACTTGGTAAGCCATGTATTTTCATCACCACCACCGCACGCTTCAAGGTACTAATAAGGCTGGAACTATATGCTCCGGAATCCGGTACGCCGATGAAAATTCAGAGCACTGAAAATAGAACTCTGCACTAAAACAATAGAGTTGAAAATAGAACACATTAATGTCGAGTCGAATTTCAATGTCATAAATGACAGCTCGACACTTGTAACTTACATTTTCAACTCTATTGTATCAGTGCAATGTTCTATTTTCAGTACACTGAAATTTCACCGGTGTTCCGGATTCCGGAGCATATAGTCCCAGCTTAATTTAAGTGATGCCGTATTAATTATTTATGTAAAAGAAACTACTCATTATATCATTTTTCTAATAATATTTCAGATAATGGAAGCAGAAAGAATAGAAGAAGAGAGCATACGAGTTAACCAAGCAAATATAGCGATTCAAATCGACGAAGCACAGAAACTCAAAGAGAAACAAATGAGACAAGCCAAATTAAAGAAGACTCTTGATCAAGGTAGGCTAATAAGGCGTGTGTCAGTTCTCTAAATAAGTATACGAGAATCTAAGGCTGGGACTATATTGTCCAGAATCCGTAAGGCCGGGAAAATTCAGAGCACTGAAAATAGAACTCTGCGCTAATACAATAGTTGAAAATTGAAGTGTCGAGTGTAGTTGTCACATATGACATTGACATTTGACTCGACACTTCGACACTTGTGACACTCTGAATTATCCTCGACCTTACGGATTCCGGGTCATTTATTACGTAGTAACTAATAAATAATCTGTGTTTTAGTCCCAGACTAATAGAAGATTAAACATGATTGTACAGGCAACGCAGAGATCCTCTTCAACAAACAGTTGCAGAATGAAGAGGAACGTATCATGAACTTGCGGATCAAGAACTTTCTACAGGAGAAACAAGAACGAGAAGCGAAGAACAGAGCAGAAGCAGAAGCCATAAAGGCGGCAAAGCAGAAAGGAATTGATCACATAGCGAAAGCGCAAAAGGTTAATAAATACGATTTGTTGATGCCGTAAATACTACGTTTAAAGGGATTTAAAAATACTGAAATAATAAATTATTTATTTCCTAGGCTGAACAAGAACTAAAAGAAGAGTTGGAGCGCATCAGAAATCTCAAAATCCAGGAAGACGTGGAAAGGGAGTATCGCAGAAAAGAGAGAGACGCAGCTATCAAGAGAAACGCCGAAATGCAACGGCTGCATGAAGCTAGAGTCCAACAGGTTTAGAATGAGAATTCTTTAGGATGCAAGATGTTTATGCAAAGCAAATATTGATGTAAGACAGGTATGGGCAACCTATGCCATGTTGAGGGCCAAACTTTAGCGTTCTAATACGTTCGCGGGCCGTTTTTAGTGCATTTTAAAGTAGTGATAATATTTTTTGCGATAGATATTAGACATGAAATACTACGACAATGTTTATAGTACAATTTATTACAATAACAAAATGAAATTTAAAAAAAATGGTAACTACATTATAATAAAATCGTTAAATTTGCAATTGTTACAAACTACGAAAGTTAAATACACCGAAATCAATGAGACACTTGAGCTTGAATTTGGGAAACTAATCCATCGATATTTGGATTAATTCCACTGATACAAAGACGTAAAGAATTTTCCAAATTATCGTCAGTCAGTCTTGTACGATGTGTTGATTTATTAACTTTCATCAATGAAAGGAACTGTTCGCATTTATAAGTACTGCCAAACGCACAAATCAATCTTCTTGCGAATTTTCTAAGCTGCGGAAAATTGTCTTTTTCTAGGTTTTTTTTTGTAGAAATCGCACAACTCTACTTCTTCCAATTTGGATTTTAGGAGTGAGTTTTCTTGAATCTCGATCAACTCTATTTGTAAGTGTATTGGAGTATTTTATACATTACATTTTGTAGGAGTAGCAAATAAACTGAAACAGTCTTCCATGTCGAACGTCGTCGAAGATCGACCAGAAATTCTAAGTCACATATCCATTTTGGGTCACTTAATTCAGATAGTGGTTTATCTTTTACTTTCATAAAGTCTGCTATCTCATTTCTAAGCTCGTAAAACCGTTTCAACATTTTTCTTTTGCTCAGCCATCTGACTTTACAATAATATGTTACGTCGTTATATTCAGCTGATATTTCATCCAAAAACGCCTTGAACTGACGATGGTTAAGCCGTCGGGATCGAGTAAAATTGATGGTTTTTACTAGTTACCACATTCATAAGTTCATAACATTCTGGAGTCGAATGGACTTAGAACACAAGTTCTGTTGGTGGATAATGCAATGAAGGACTATCAAATCATCTTTTTGCACATTTAATTCTGTTGCTTTTTCATTCAAAATTCCGATGAAACCTTTACGTAATCCGACCATAGAAGATGCACCATCAGTGCATACTCCAATTAATTTTGATCATGGCAAACCAAAACTTGTGAATACTTCAATAAAAATATCCTCTCCTGTAGTGGTTCCTTTTAGCGGCTGTAAAGCAAGCAATTCCTCAGAAACAGTGAACCCCTTATCAACACCTCGAATAAATATAGCCAGTTGAGCTGTGTCAGACAATTTGTTGCTCTAGTCTAATGCTATGGAAAATGATTTAAAACCAGCCATACGGTCAGTCAATGTTGTTTTTATATCATTAGCCATCATTTCTATACGACGAACAACAGTTCGCCTTGACAAACAAATTTTTTCATTTTTCTTTTTAGGACACAAAATACCGAAAACTTCTAACATATACTCCTTGATAAATTATACTTCGGCAAATGGTTTTAATGCCTTTGCCAATTTTGAGCTAACTATAAAACTAGCTGTCACAACATTATCAAGTTGTGTTCTTTGTTTATGAAACATTTGTTGTTGTTTTTCCAAATTTGCGGTAAGCTTCTGGATTTTGTCTGTTCTTAATTGCCCTGTCAGTGAGTGCAGCGTAGCATGCTTAGTTGAGTAATGCCTCTTTATATTGAATTCTTTCATTACTAAAATGGATTCATTACACAGCAAACAAATAGGCTTACCATTGTGCAAGAAAGAAAAGAATTCTTCTGTCCATTTTTCTTGAAACTGGCGACCCTCTGTATCTACTCTTCGTTTCTTTCCACCAGACATAATTTTTGTTCACTTTTCGTTTAATAAACTTAATAACAAACTATAGTTAGTAACCACTCAAGATACACACAAAGTCACAAAGCAAGTTGACGGCTCGAGCAGTTCGCTAGGATATCGCTTGTCCAAGTTATCACCTCGGTAGCTCATATAGAACTGAACTAACGTTCGGGCCATCCACCCTATTTATTATATACGCAAAATGAAGGAATAATATGGAATAAACTAGTTTATAATAATTGAGAAGCAATAAATCTTTTATTGTGTCGCCCGTGAGGCGGCAAGCCTTAAATAATTTGATCGAGCAAGCCGAGTGGCGGCGACTATCAAAGAGTGAGGCGGCAAACATCAAAGGATTTGATGTTTGCCGCCTCACTGTCACTCCCGTGAGTAATAAGTACCTAATGTAATATTTTTTTAATCGGGTTTTTTCAAAATGTCTCGCGGGCCGGATTCGGCCTGCGGGCTGGTTGTTGCCCATATAATATGATGTAAGATTATCTATTCGTTCCACGGATAATGTTGTTAAAACAAACAAAGACTTAGGGTCAGTTCACACCACGACGATACGCGACGCGACGCTGCATTATTAAGATAGCTATTAAAAAATTAACTTTATTCATTACACAAATGGACTGAGATCCCAGTCCCGCCAGACTACCCTTATATTATTACTGATAAAATGTATATCATATAGTACTCGTATAAGTGTGTACAATGACCGTCTGCATACCCGCTAAGTAATCCTCTCCTACTCAATACTGTGTATCTGCAAAAAGCTAATTTTACAGGAGAGCCATAAATAAATGAAAATATTAATATCTCAGCAACCGTAACGACTAATAACCTGAAATTCGGCAAGTAGCCTCAAGTTGGCGTAAATTTAACATAAACAATGAAATTGTATTATTACCTATAGGTTTTTCTGCAGCATTTTCTTCAGCATATACATACTTATACGTTGTTCCGAAAATTTTATTAAATCTTGTATGTGCCTTATACATATTTTTACATTGGAATATTCTTGAATGTTAATGGTGTTACTGCCAGGTACATGATTAAACTTCGTATAAATTGGGTAGTATATAGTGTAACTGTAAAACCTGACCAAAAAAAAACCTGCACTGAGGGCGCTCTATTTTTTATTATTACAGCATCATAACGAAAGCTCTCATGTAAATTTTGTTTAAAATCTCAAAGTTTTGACATTATTCACATTTTTATTTAGTTCGTGAATTCTCCGAAATATTTCGAGGTTTTTTATATATTTATGGTCAGTCCTTAAGAAAGATATGCAGTAGGTATGTGTTGATAATAATTAATGATTATATTTTATGTTTTGTTGCAGGTCATTGAAGCGAGTGGATAAACTCGCTACAGTGACTAATATTATAAATCAGTCAGTCAAAATCAGTCAAATCAGTTTCATAAACTAAAACTAATAAAACACCATTTTATAATATTTCTTTTAAATGAAAGACAATCAAATATTATGAAAAATATTCATTTATTATTCTATAAACATCTACGATAATATCAAAATTAGGTTTTAGGCCACATAATTTTTCTTATAAAATAATCTTAAAAATCTGGTGAGTACCAGACCTTGCGCCTACAGACTACTACTTTTTCCAGAATTTGGATACCTTCTTGGCGGGAAAAAAATTCAATACCCGAGCGAGAGGCACTACAAAATGCCTTTGAAGAATTTGTTGCCTTCCGTCCAGCTGATTTCTTTAAGAAGGGAATCAATAAACCGCCACTGCGTTGGCAAAGATGCATTGATTGCATGGGTGATTACTTCGATTAATACAAATAAAAAATAAGTACATTAAAAAAATTCGTTAAAATTTTTTCATACAAAACGGCAATTTCATAGGTGAAACCTAATATTTCCAGTAGTAAATATTTACTCTGGCCATAAATACTGTTACAATTAAAAATAAACAAAATATTACATTTGAATTTGGAATCTGTCATGTTTAAATGATTGTTCATTGCGTTTTCTCATTTTGGCGCCAATACATTGTACAAAATTTTGCGATATTAAAATGGAGTGGGGTTATAAAGAGAACCGAATCGCTGTGATTGCATTACACAAAGTAGGTATGGAGCCAAATGCAATTTTTAAAACTCTCCATACGCTTGGTATTAGTAAAATGTTTGTGTACCGGGCTATTAATAGGTACAATGAGACCTCCTCTGTTTGTGACAGAAAAAGATCTGGCCGTCCACGTTGTGTTCGTACCAAAAAGGTGGTCAAAGCAGTAAGGGAAAGAATTCAAAGAAATCCTGCCCGAAAGCAAAAGATTTTACCTCGGGAAATGAATATAGCACCTAGAACCATGTCGCGTATTTTAAAAAATTACTTAGGACTTGCAGCCTATAAGAGACTAACTAGTAATTTCATAACTGATAATTTAAAAAAGAATAAAACAACTGGTAAAATCGAAACAACTACTGAAGCGGTATGCAAAGGGAGGTCACAGAAAAATTTTGTTTACGGATGAGAAAATTTTTACAATTGAGCAACATTTTAACAAACAAAATGACCGTATTTATGCTCAAATCTCTAAGGAAGCTTCTTAATTAGTCGACAGAGTGCAACGTGGGCACTATCCGACTTCAGTGATGGTTTGGTGGGGTATTAGCTATGAAGGAGTGACTGAGCCATACTTATGTGAAAAAGGTATCAAAACATCGTAAAACAAGTGTATCGAGATGCCATTCTTGAGAAGGTAGTGAAGCCCCTTAACAACACCATGTTCAATAACCAAGAATGGTCCTTCCAGCGAGACTCGGCGCCGCGCCGGGTCATAAAGCTCGGTCTACGCAGTCTTGGTTGGAAACTAACGTTTCGGACTTCATCAGAGCTGAAGACTGGCCGTCATCTAGTCCCGATCTTAATCCGCTGGTTTATGATTTATGGCCAGTTTTAGAGAGTACGGCTTGCTCTAAACGCCATGATAATTTGGAGTCCCTAAAATAATTCGTACGATTGGCAGTGAAGAATTTTCCAATGGAAAGAGTGCGTGTTTCTATTGATAACTGGCCTCAACGTTTAAAGGACTGTATTGCAGCCAATGGAGATCACTTCCAATAAACTTTTTATATTTTAAATTGTTTTATATTTATGTATTAAACACACACTGTTAAAGTAATAAATGTTATTTGCAATAGAATTTTTTTTTCTTTGTATTTATGGCAAGACTAGGTCTTATTATTATTATTATATTAGGTCTTACATATTATGAAATTGGCGTTTTGTCGTCATGGCCACCTTTGATCTCAAATATATCTTCTTTGGTTAGGAATTCCAATTTCAAATTTATATCGCTATTTACTCATGCATTTGTTTCGAAAACCGTAATTCATTTGTTTTTTCCTCTTTTGGTTTCTTCTTTGCGTCACTCTGTTTATAAAATGGAAAACTTGAAATATCGTATTATTTTCGAGTAGGTACGAGTTCCACCGTGGCACCAGCGCTGCAGAAACGCCTCGAAGGATTAATAATGTGTATGGCGGTGGTGTCGCAAAAGAAAACACACTGCGTTTTTGGTTCCAACGTTTTCGTACTGAAAATTTCGACCTGCAGAACAAGCACCGTGGACGGCCGGAGACCAAAGTTTATAATGAAGAATTGAAGGCTATTGTGGAAGCGGATCATCGCAAACCACGTCCTCATCGTCCATCCATCACGTAGACTGCTGCGTTACATTAGTCAACCGGCACAATAATGAAGGGATTTTAATACGAATCATTACCTGTGATGAAAAGTGGATCCTGTACGATAATCGGAAACGCTCATCACACCTGAACCCTGACGAACCAGCCAAAGCCTGCCCCAAGCGAAAATTGACTCAAAAAAAGTTACTTGTGAACGTTTGGTGGACTAGTGCCGGTGTCGTTTACTACAGCTTTCTTAAATCTGGCCAGACGATTACGGTAGATGTTTATTGCCAGCAACTGCAAATCATGATAGAAAAGCTAGCTACTAAACAACCGAGGTTGGTCATTCGCTCTAAGCCACTGCTGCTTCAGGACAACGCTAGACAACACACTGCACAACAGACGGCTACCAAATTAGAGGAGCTTCAATTGTCTAAGACATCCACCGTACTCCCCGGGGATGTCTTAGACCGGTCCGGATCTTGCTCCAACAGATTACCATTTTTTTCGAAATTTGGATAACTTCTTGCAAGGGAAAAAAATTCAACTTCGATGGGGCAGTCCAAAGCGCCTTCAATGATTTTATTGATTCCTGTCCGAATGGTTTTTTTGTAAAGAAATCAATGAACTACCTATGAGATGGCAAAAGTGTATAGATAGCAATGGTATATTGATTAAATAAAATATATATTATGTTAAAAAAATCGACTTTATGTTCCTCCTTTTTTAAACGCCAATTTCATATATTGTAATGACCTAATATTAGTACTTAATAAATATTTTTTTTCTATTCTTAATATTAAAGTTAAAAAACTGGTGCTAGTTAGATGATTTATTTCTGACATAATTACGATGTATAAGTAGGCAACTGCCAAAAATAACTATATATATATATATATATATATATATATATATATATATTATGATAAAAATATATAGTTGATAATGAAGAATTGAAGCCTATATATATATCTGTTCCCACCGCTCGCATACCTAAGGCCCGGCTAGCTAGTCATAATATGTAACAGTCATAACAGTCACAATGTGTAATTGCAAAATTCTACATTATTGTCAAGGTGATAAGGTCGTTTTTTGTATCATTCTTTATAGTCGTTATTACATTGTGATTTCCAGTGGCAAAAAGTGTCGTGCCAATTTTATCCGCCTAGCCTCAATACAATTCGCAACGCGCCATAAGGAACTTCGTTCCAAAAACAATTGAATCTTTTTAAAATATTTTTTTAAATAAATAATAAAACTTTTTTAAATAAATTTAAACATATTTGGTTGAAAACAACTTACCTTGCCTTGATGGTACGTACCTACTTTTGTTGGTCTAATAATAAATCTTCTCCGACATTGCAGGAAGATATGCGCCTTTTTATTACATCTTCTTTCAATGTTGCTAAAAATTGGAACCTCTTGCTACACATTTTTGAAATTAAACCAGATCGCCACGAAGCGCGTGCACACCGCTCGGTTATACAGTATACTCGTACTAGTACAAGTGATCAACGGGTAGTTGCCCGTCGACCGCGGATCTGTGTCCCCGCGAATTGTAGTGTAACTGGTACTTACTTATTTTAACAGCGTCATTGTTTACCAATATAAGTAAATACATACTTATACGTCTGACAAAAATCAATGTAAAAAAAATCAACAAAAATCTGATATTTTTGTACATGATAGATAGAAGTGTATAGATGCCAAAAATGCAATAAAACCGACTTCGTGTATATGACAGGTAGGAGGTGCCGATCTATGGACGCTTCACACCACGTCAGTCTGGTCCCGTGGTAAGTATCCGAAGAACTTGTGTTACGGGTACCAGACAACGGAAATATATTTAATACTTTTTATACTATACTCATATTTAAGATTTTTATTATATTATACACATATTTAATACACATCCATGACCCAGGAACACAGAAAACTTTTTTGTTCCCTGACGGGATTCAAACCCGCGACCTCCGGCTTGATCGCCAATGCGCTAACCACTGAGCCACAGAGGCCGTCAAAGTAGTTTGTGCCGTGGGGCAATTTTTAGGTACAAGGCGCTAAAGTTGCGGATAATTTTACTCACGTTAGTATCAGTCTTGTTTTTTTGTTTGAGAATAACGTAAGGAACAAAACTTGCTGAAGTCATTTTTCAAAACTTAATATGAACAGAGATATAAAGGTTAGAAGTTTAATAAATTTTATTTTTACGTCGATGATTTTCCATTTTTTATTTGTATGAAAACTACAACAAAATATGTAGTCGGTGTAAATTTCACTTTATAATATTTAATTATCACTATTAGGTACATATTATATACCATAAGGAAAGTTACTACGATTTTCTTGTACCTTCGGCGCCCTGTGGGTACCTGAGAATTGGCCAACCGCACAAACTCGCGGGTACACGTTCATTGTTCACACTAACACTACAATATGACATACGTTTTATCGTTAAAATACAGCGCGTAACGTTTCGTTTCGGTGTGAATTGACCTTAACAGAAAAATGTCACCTATAAACGTTTTCAGATCAACGACATTCATCGTCTGATTGCCAGAGAGATTGCTAAAGATGAGCAGAGTTTCAACAACGCAGCGAGACAGAACGAAGAGTTCATTCGTAAGGCAAAAGAGGTTTGTGGGGAGTGAGAAATACAAAATCTTTAAAATGTTAACAATTTTTACTTTAGTTCAACATTCATTTCACTATTAATAAAATAATTATCCAACCTAGATGGAGGAAAAACGTAGAGCTGATATTGAGAGGCATCGTCAAGCGATTATGAAACAAATCAACGACAAGGAAAAGGCGCGGTAAGCATACTTACAGGAAAATACTAAGTACCTACCTAGAGGGAGTAACATTTGCGACTACGGTGTTTCATGTTGATTATGATCATTCTATGTTTGAATCCCTGTTTTCCTTACTAATAGTACAAACGCGAAAGTTTGTATTTATTGATGTTTGTTACTCTTTCGCGCAAAAACTACTGAACGGATTTTGATTAAATTCAGTATGGTTGTAGTTTAGACTTTGGATTAAAACTTTTTAATCGCGGCAAATGTACGCTCCCCGCGAGTTCTTTTTTATGCTTACGAAGTCGCAGGCAACATCTAGTGTTCAATAAAAACACTCAGCCCCCACTTCACCAAATTTCTTTATACACCCTTAAGGCTAAACCCGGATGCGATCTCTCCCTCTCTCATTCAATCCTAGAACGGGACAGACATATCTAAAACCGTAGCTCAGCGTTAAACGTCGTTTTAATACGTTGTTATATATGTATAAATTGGGGCTCTTTCATTTGACACCTACAGAGCGAAGCTACGCGAGCAGTTCCACAATGAGGGCGTTGCGCTGCGCATGGAGCTGGACCAGCAGGAGAAGCTCGAGCGCAGGATCATTAAACAGAAGGTACCTGGCAGTTTGTTCCCTGTTTCGCATTAGACAAATCGCAGAATTTTAACTGTGTAGTTTGCTATGCATATCGTGCTTGGATGTTTTCTAATGGATATGTATGAGACACACTGAACTAGTCCACCCTACTAGTCGGACAAAAATGGCCACATTATTTAGCAACTCGTGAGATCTTTTTGGTTCTTTAATAATAACTAATTACAAAAAATATTACACAAAATTTCATGTCAATACTAATGATGAAAAAACCTTCAGGTTGCAGATATGAGACAACAGAAAGTTCCCGAGAAATACGTCAAAGAGGTCGAGCAAACATTAGCAAAACATGGATATATGTGACATGTTATTTCATTCTAAATATTAAATCCTTGTCATCTTTGCTAAAGGAATAAATGCATCAATTTTTTACACAGCACAATAGTATTAATTATCTAGATTCCACGTTAATAAGTATATTATTTTCCAATGAAAAAAAAAAACTTCTGTCAAACTATTTATTATATCAATTAATTTAACACAACGATAATACGAATTATGTCTAATAAACATTATATTCCGATTATGATTCATTCTGCTTATGATTTTTGTATACATTTGTATGGGCCACTCACAACAGCCATAACAATAATAATTAAATATCACACAAGCAATCCAACCAACACGATCTCCCAAGCCCAATACAAAACAAAACGCCAGCACGCTTAGCATTAACCACCATAGAAATAATTTCTTCTATGGAAGTATAGACAAAGTGGCAGATTGCCAAAGGGAAGCTGTCATTTTGTCCATACTATCTGTCAGTATGTCTATTGTTGTGTTGTCTAAACGCTTTTTCTATGATGGATTTTCTATGGATGGATGGATGCTAAGCGTGCTGGACGTCTAACATAAAGCACAGCAAAAATGCGCGTGCGCCACTAAAATGTATGAAATTATGTACTGTATGCGGTTTTGTGTGGCAGTGTCATTAATGATAAAATTCAAACAGAATATAGACAATATAAGTCGTCAAACATACGGCATCATCTTTTATCATGCGTCTTAAAACATTCATTTTCAACCACTCTAACAATATTACGAATATTATAACCTAATAATATACGCTAAGTAGGCTGTCGATAATAAAATCAGACTCATCGATTTGGCAGTTCTTTTCTTAATAATTACCAAAACATTATTGTCCTTTGTGATATCGAATCGACAACTCCTTAACTTTATTACAAACTTTTCGGTTAATACTATTTAGTGATGGCCCTCTCTCCGAGCCGGACCATCTGGTCTAGGCTGTCCTTGAGCGTCTTCAGCTGCGAAAGGACGTTGTTGTTCATCAGTGAGAACGGTATGTACGCTTGAGACTCCCTCAACTTCTTGGGCTGGAGGGACAGCATGGTACCGTCTGTGAGAAGAATGTTGCAGTTCGCTTTCTCTTCTGGTTGCATGCTGTAAATATAGGGTTAAAATAGTATTATATTGTGGTAAATCTGTATATTTTATTAACTGCGTCTGTAGCTATTACACTGGTCGACAAAATTACTTTTTTTATTTTTTTTAAATTTTGTTACTGTCTAACTAATTTGAGGTCCCTGGTTTCAAATCTGTGCTCAGTTTATTTCCTAGCTCTATTTCTTGAGTTATCAAGAATTGTGGTTTCTTAAAAAAATCCGTTTCTGTTAATTAGAGCATTTTAACTAAATCTTGATTTTTTCTAAGTCTCTGTCAGATGAAATGTGTTCGAAATTGATAAGTTTTCGAGATTTTCCATAAACCTCAAAGACTTTATGCACATGAAACACCAGAGCTACGTACCATATAAGGCGCTTAGCATATTCTCGCAGGCCACAGACAACAGGTCCAAAAATGATGTTTCTACTGTCCAAAATATCTTACTACTATGTACTATAATTTGTAAATCTAAATAATTGAAGCTTATACATCAGAATAACGCTATAAACGCATAATAGGCTATAAATGATAAAGAAATCGTTTATCGAAGTTAACGCGTACGAAGCCGCGGGCAAAAGCTAGTCATTCATAGTATTAGGCAGTAAATTGATATTTCTATTCCCTTAAATTCTCAATTTTTTTTCTATTTACTAGTAAGAAAGAGCACGGTATTGCGCCGGTACATTTACGCCGCGAATCGACGTACTTGGCAATAGGCAACATGCCCTTTCTCGCTCTTGGAAAGTACGGTTCTAAGTTACAGAAAAGGATAGAAGCGTGCGTGCGATCCGGTACTGCCAGATAAATATCAACAGTACAGGACCTATCCTTTATAAGGGTTGAACTCTATCTGGCCGCATCCGAGAGCTACCTCTGGATAGACTCAAGCCAAGCGAAAAGTTTGAACGTAAAGTCTAAGTACCTGCGGGCTTAGCATGGCGATGAGAAGAAATAATTTTAAAGAAGAAATATACTATCCAAAACAGTTTCATGCAAAACAGTTCTTAATCCATGGTAACAAGGTCGGCAATAGAAGTCAACATTTCTAAATAGCCATATTTTTAAAAGGGCTGCCGGGAAATCTTCAGTCAAAAATGATAAAATTTTCAAGTAAATGACTGAACGTAAAGAAACTATTTGTCTTCGACCGCCATGACGAGGAGTAGTTGACATTATTGTAAGACTATTGGACATTGAAATAAGAAAACGTTTCTACTTTAGCTGTCAAAAGAGGCCATTTTGTGAGCTCATGCTCGGGAAGAAAAGAAATGTTGTTTCTCATAACGACGATGCATCGACCTTGCTGCCTTGTAAATAAGAACTATTTTGCCCCAAATGGTATTAATGTTTCTTCAATCTGTCATTTTGTCGATTCTACGGTGTTTCTAGGATGCGCATGCTCAGCCTGCAGAGCTCCGAGAGTTCTAATTAATTTAAAAAATAAAAAGAGTCACAAAAATATTTATCTGACCGGGATTCGAACCCACCCATCACATTTCGAATTTTCGAACAAAGCACAAAATTATACATACACATACCGAACTGCCAATCAAAGTGACTTTTAAGAGTCGAAATTATTGATTAGGTTTTGATTTTTTTTGGTTTGGTTGATTAGGTTGAAAGAAAAAACAAATATAGCTTAAAATGCGCAGTTTCTCAGAGATAAAACCTAGCTAGAAAAGTAGGAAACAGCAGATTATTTTTCATACAATAAATCAGCTGTTTCATACAAAATGCTATCTATGCCGAAGTCCTTTTGTATGAAACAGCAGATTTTTTTTTCCAATTAGGAAAGTTGATCCCACAGTAAAAGTTACTTATATTCAAGAGTATATTAACTCCTGAAAGTTTGTACTACACTGACTGAAAACACACACACTGTATAACGTCTCCGAAAATCAATTACGGATACTTCGAGCACATGATTCTCTTGTGTTGTGTGAAGACGTATAGGCTAAAATATATTTGTCATACTCAAAGTAAAAAATCATCTGTACCTTTACAGGTAAACGCAAACTAGCCCATATAAAGAAATAATATTTCTTTCGAGTAGGACAATTATTTTTCTGCCTAAACGTCTTCACATAAGTAGTAAATCATGTGCCCGAGATTGTCTCGTTTGTATAATAAGATATACTCACGCGTAGCACGAGGGCACCATGACGGGCGAGCCGGACATGGACACCACCATCTCCCCCTGCCGCGGCTGGCGCAGCAGCGTCAGCGGCACTTGCGGGTTAACCTGCAAATACGTCGAGTCGTACAGTTAGACGATTAATTTAGTGCATATTAAATTTAGTGCATAATATATTGCAGAAAGACACCTACATGGGCGCCTTAATATGCCCGCAAGAATCACATTGCGGCCACCCAGGGCCGGATTTAAAATTAGTGCCGCCCTGGACACTGAAGAAAATGCAGAGCCCTATCCTAGAAATTTTACTTAAAATTACAGTTTTTAGATCTCATTTTTTTTAATAGAATAACTAATTGCTTGCTCATTGCATACATTTTATTATATATTATATACTTCAATAATATAAAAAAATATTTGTTTTTGTTCCAAGAATCCATAGACAAATGTTGATTGACAAATTGATCGAGCGCCCAGCGAAGCCAATCATATATCTTTGTAAGAATCATGAATTTTGCATTCACGATGACTTATGATTGTATTACATTTGTTTGTCAGGCAAACACACCTGACTCTGTAAATTGGTCGATTAAATCTTCACAATCTAAACGTTACAGTAGACGTACACGTACATATTCTATGCATAGAATAGCCAATATTTTGTGACTATTTGCAGTCATTGTAAAACGTAAGTAGTTTTTAACTCGTTTCAAACAAGAAATAAAAAATGATTAATTAATAGAATTAATTAATTATTATAATGTGCAATTTTGATAATTGTAAAAAAATAATACAAAAAATTTTTTTTTTACTTTCCAAATTTTGCCGCCTCACAAAATTTGCCGCCCTGGGCACTAGCCCCGACTGCCCGTTGTGTAAATCCACCACTGCGGCCACCGCAAATTGAGCTTTATTGCCTAGGCCACAACATACAAATTTTTTACTATCACCTAACACGGCGGCCACCGCACGGTTGGGGTCGATTGCCATTATTTAGGTTCTAATTTGTGGCCTAGTCAATAGCTGATAAAAAAAAGTATTCACCACCTCCCGTGTCCGAAAATTAAAACACAAATCTAGGTTTAACTTGATTTGAATCCCACGAATTAAGATTCAAAGTTAGTTTAATTTTATTAGTTATACAGGGTGGTCCAATTAGTGACGTCAACAAATTTTTTTTAGATTCCTCGCACCTTGGGGTATCCGAAAATACCCAATGTATGTTCAGCGATTTTGCTTAGTTTTCGAGTTATGATTTTTTTTGTGTATTTTTAATGATTTCTGCCAGCGAGGTTTCAAAAATTCATATCTTTTTTCGTAGTAGGTATTTTGCAGTCTTTTTGTGACATGATTTGTCTTGAATGCTGTTTTAATTTAAAAAAAATAACTCAGCTTCCTGAAATCACTTAAAGTTACTCAAAAAAGGCTTGAAAGTCAGAAGTTTAGTTTTTAGTAGGATTTACTCAAACCTTCAACTTCAATTTAAAAATACAAAAAGTAGTTTCCATAGCTTCTGGCTAAGTTTAAAAACTCCGCATGCTTCTAAACTATAAAAATCGTAAAAAAAAAATTATACTTTATGGGCCTATTTTTGTTGTAATTGGCCTTCGAAGGCGGATAGGCTAAAAATCTTTGAAACAAGATTAAAGCATTAAAAATTATTTTATCTATTTTTTATCGTTGTTATGGTAAATTAAACTTAAAAATGTAATTTTAAATTAAATTTCATTGAAGTTCCTGTAAAATAACTGTAGCATGACGTGTAATTTAACAATTTTAGTTCACCACTATGATTTAAAATGTAAGCAAGAATAAAAATGCTAGTTGGGAAATTACCTGTTTTTTTGATAACAAATAAAAGCACAAATTACAAAAAAATAACTATTTATTACAGTACATTTTCAAAACTCCTTCCTCCAACCTGAATACATAATCGACAACGTCTTAAAAAGTTATGTTTTAATTGTCTGAAGCTACTTGAATATTCTTGCTTTATTTTTGTTTCCGCTTCTGTAAGTCTTTGCCTCAATTCTTGTTCGCTGTTGCTTTCCTTCGCGTACACCAGCTCTTTGTAAAATCCCCAAATAAAAAAATCGATGGGGTTGAGGTCTGGCGAACGCGCAGGCCATTCGATCGGCCCTGCACGCCCGATCCATCTTTCGGGATATGTGGAGTTCAAATGCTCTCTTACTCGTGCCGCATAGTGACAGGGCGCGCCATCTTGTTGAAAAATCATCCTTTGTCGGGTCTGGAGATTGACATTTTCTAACAATCCAATGAGATTATTTTGTAAAAAATTTAAGTAACTGTTTCCATCCAACCTGGCCGGCAATTCAAAGGGGCCAATTAATTCTCCATTTAGGACCCCAGACCAAAGGTTGACACTAAAGCGTGTTTGAAAATTTGACGCCCTTGCCAAATGTGGGTTTTCTATGGCCCAGGTATGGTAATTATGCATATTGAATACTCCAGTCCTTTCAAATCGGGACTCGTCGGTCCACAGTATTTTGTTAAAAAAATCAGGGTCTTCTTCAGATCGTTGCAACATTGTTTGACAAAAAGCCACTCTTCTCGGGTAATCACTTTCTTGGAGCTGCTGGACGCGCTGGATGTGGTATGCATGGTACCCTTCTGGAAACAAAAATCATTGTTAAGTTACTTAACTTACTTGGGTACTTACCCAACACAGGTTAATTGGTTACAGCGCGGTCTGTACAAAATGGGTTTGGGAGAAAGAGACTTTTATCTAGATCAGAGATAGGCTTACTACGACGACGCCTACATAAAAACAATCTAAATTAAACCTTCCTTTTTTTTGCAACACAATTAAAAGTTTTATGACTATACCACTCACCTTCCTTAAGAATTCTCAAAACCGCAGTCCGTGGAATCCCGGTTCGCCTAGTTATTTTCCTCGAACTTGTAGACGGGTCTCTTTGAATTTCTTCCAAGACTTCATCCACTCGATCGGGATCCTGAGGTACAGCTCCGTGAGGTTGATTTCGCCCGGGGATACGTCCAGCCATCAGGGTATTATGCGTATTAATAAAAACCCTGTGGTCCGGGAAATGCTCCATTACTTCTCCTCGCCTCACCAATGCCTCTCGATAAAGCCTCGCAGCTTCACTACCGTTGCCTTGGGCCACGCCATAATAATAATGCATCTCTGCGTCATCTTAGAGAATAACTCATGATACTGCACAAGACCAATCCAAATCACTGAGTAACAAGCACAGGTTGTTCGTTAGGTAAACGAAGGTCCAAATCTCAAGCACAAGTAGTTCGTAAGGCAAATCAGGGTCCGAAACACAAGCAAAGGTAATCGTGAGGTAAATCAGAGTCCAGTTAACACAGCGTAAGTAGTTCAAGGCAGAGAAAATAACGTAAACGAGAGCAGTCTTAACACGCGCGATGGCAAGAAATGACTAAATTAATACGACGTCACAGTAGACTAATTTCTCGATGCAAGGGCCAAGGAGTATTGCGCGCTCACTCGCACTTGGAGTTCTAACCGACCTGGGCGGGTTATGGAGCAGGTAAAAACCAGTCTCCTTGTTACCTGGCCTTGAAATTTAGTGGCGTGTCAGCAGACAGAAACCCTTTTCTCAAAGATCACATTTTGAAAGATTAGTGATGAAACCAAAATTAATGTAAAATTAAATTACACATGCTAAAATTATTTTACAGGAACTTCAATGAAATTCAAATTAAAATTACATTTTTAAGTTTAATTTACCATAACAATGATAAAAAGTAGATAAAATAATTTTTAATGCTCTAATCGTGTTTCAATGATTTTTAGCCTATCCGCCTTCGAAGGCCAATTACAACAAAAATAGACCCATAAAGTATAATTTTTTTTTTTACGATTTTTATAGTTTAGAAGCATGCGGAGTTTTTAAACTTAGCCAGAAGCTATGGAAACTACTTTTTGTATTTTTAAATTGAAGTTGAAGGTTTGAGTAAATCCTACTAAAAACTAAACTTCTGACTTTCAAGCCTTTTTTGAGTAACTTTAAGTGATTTCAGGAAGCTGAGTTATTTTTTTAAAATTAAAACAGCATTCAAGACAAATCATGTCACAAAAAAGACTGCAAAATACCTACTACGAAAAAAGATATGAATTTTTGAAACCTCGCTGGCAGAAATCATTAAAAATACACAAAAAAAATCATAACTCGAAAACTAAGCAAAATCGCTGAACATACATAGGGTATTTTCGGATACCCCAAGGTGCGAGGAATCTAAAAAAAATTTGTTGACGTCACTAATTGGACCACCCTGTATAAATTCCTTTTTCACCAGATAGTTGCAATAAGCTGTAGCATATGCCCGTTTACTATTAATGTAAGTAGCTATCTTTTTATTATTAGTGTATTTTTATTTGTATAAACAACCAAAAACTAATTAAGTTAGGTATACTTTTTTTGGGTTGATATCTAGTTTAGTCATTAAGCTTAAGTTTAACTTATCATGCAATTGTTATGCTACGGTACCCTAAGGAGATCGCCGATGCAGCACTCCAACCACGTCACGCGGCAGCGGCACGAGGCGCAGCGTCAGCAGTTCCTCAGTTTTCATTTATTTTGCATTGTGTTAGAAATGTACTATTATGTTCAATCGTTGAATGTAATAGTCGTCATTAGAATTAGTACTTTTATATTGAATTATATTGTATTATATTGGAATAATTAATTAATAAATTTATAATAAAATTTCGACTTTTTTTGGAAGTCCGATTGCTGCACAACATTTTTCAATGACTGTAACCTGTTTGTGTACTATATATAAATAAATAAATAAATAAACCGTGGCACGCGCTAACGTGTTTTGTATAGTAAATAACGTTCAATTTTCAATGGCTAAAAACGCGTCTTAAAACGCAGCGCCGCGTAGCGTCGCGTATCGTCGCGGTGTAAACTGACCCCAAGGGCGGCGTGTGTCCGCTGTTGCCCACACTAATGACCGAATACTGAAACGCGACTTGAAATTAGGGCCCTTTTGATCACACGCTGTCACTGTCTCTCATGACTCTCATGACAATGACAGCGTGCGACTTGATTGCCACCTCAGTTGCGTTCCAGTATCTGGCCGTTCACGTAGCAGACACTCTGAGCACCGCGGGACCTCACCTTGGGCGTGATGGGCGGCAGCGTGCTAGGCGCTGCCTTGTTGTACGCGGGCGTGCGGTACACCGAGCGCGAGCGGCGCCGCTGCGTCCGCGTGATGGGCGTGGCCCGCACGCGCGAGTCCGCCGAGCGCGATCGACGCACGGTCTTGGTGACTGAGGGCGGCGCTGTAAGCGTAGTGGTTAAGCAATTAGAGTACTCCTCCGAGCAATTATCCCATGATGAGAATAGACATCAAACTGTTGATATTTTATCACTAAACATTACATAAAAACCAATTTAACTAACACGTTACTATAATTCATCTTTCTTGTACTTCTTCTTCTTTTTTAGGGTTCCGTTATACTCAAGGAACCCTTACAGTTTCGCTCTGTCCGTCCGTCTGTCGGTCTGTCTGTCCGCGCCTCTAGCTTCTGTAATTATGAATATAAATGGATGAAATTTGGTATAGTTAAAGACTGTATATAGGAGATCTATAGGTTTTGGCATCATTAAATAATAATAATTTTACATTTTAGGGGTGGCTCTCCATACATGTGAAGTGGGGATGAAAAATTTTTTTTTTTCTACCCCATCGTGTAAGGTATCGTTGAATAGGTCTTTTAAAATAAAGGTTTCTATACATGACTTTTTTGCAGTCAACCATTTTCGAGGATTGGACCTACAAAGTCGTTTATAATGCGCCCCTACCCCCCCCCCCCTCAGGCACTTACGGAACCCTCCTTAGACATGTCCTGACATGTTATTTTTAAATGGCATCCCTAATCCCATCATTACCGTAAGTAAGCGTAATTTAAATGAATTGTATGTCACTTGTCAGTCGAAGTTTAGTGCAAGTTTTGTGCGGCATTTCAGCGTTTCTCTTCGTTAATAATTGTACAGCACCATATAATAGGTATTTTAAAATAGTAAAATTACCAAAGTTAACACCAAGCTTTCTAGGATTTGACATGTTTAGCGTGATATGATAGTTGGCAGGTGGTTACAAGAATGTGACGTCACCACAACACAGTATAGAGTTTAATTAATGATTTCAACTTTTATGGTGATTTTCAAGGAAAGGAAAGAAATTCACAAGGAATGGGTCCAGATTGCAAATGTATTATGTTATTATGAACAATTTGACATATTTTTCAAAAACTAGGAAAATACCCTATTGAAAGACCGAAGACGCTGTGCGATGCGACGCGAGACGCACATATGGCGCACCGTCAACAAAGACATCTCACGCCAAACAAATCGATCGACTCGAGGTAGCTTATGCACGGGACAATACACTGGGTGAATTTTTACTCTATCTTTAGCAAAACAGGATTTTTCTATTAAACTTGTTCAAAACAACACATTTTCCCTGTTTCTCGTAACCGAATAAAAAATCACCGAGTATTAAATCATAAGCTCCGGGGGCGCCGCCACAATTTGTATGGATTTCGCCGCAGGCATAGCGGCATAAGATTACATACAAATCCCAGTGCAGCTGCACGTACGCGCATCATCAGCATGTGACCTCTTAATTCTAAAAACGCGTACGTACACATATGCATTATTAGCTGCTAAACTTACTACAATGAAAATGGTAAGACTAACTCTAACTACATCTACAATATATTCCAAGAAACTATTTTCAGTGTGTCATGTTGAGACTTGAAAAATACAATTTAAAACATGTTTAAAAAAATTGTTTTAAACCTACCAAGATAAAATAAAATAGAAAAAGAGCGTATGTGCATTATGGAATGATATGAAATAGAGTGAGCTGTACTCACCCATGACCTTGGTAGCGCCTTTCCCGCCAGAGCCCTGAGACGAGTTTTCAGTGAGATAGCCTGCCCCCAAAAAGCACCCGGTTAGTGGAAACAGTGTGGTTAGATGAATGATATGGCACAACAGTGCATAGACAAATGATATAAACACAATAGCATTGAGTAGAAAAGTAAATATATAGCACTAGCTAATCAAAGTACATAGTAAAGTTAGCCTGTATCTACACTCAGATAGTCCATTTTAATTTGATTTAATGTGCCACTTATCCAGACACCTACACAAGTATCAGATGCAACATTTTTTAATAATATAAATATTATAAAGTAAACGGTTAAACTTTTATAAAATTTCATTTTCGTCCAAAACAAAAAAAAAATAGATATAAAATATTTGTAATCAAGACTTCAAAATACTGCTAAGCACTAAATACCTACACAATTATATTATTTAATAACTACACTACAAACGATATACAAAGAAATTCACGTAACACAAAATAGGTGTAATATTTAAATAAAAATTTAAAGAAAAAATATACCTATTAAAAACCATTTTCTCCGAAATAATCTAGCAATAAGGCTTTACAGGTATACAGCCTCCAGCCAGTGATTGTATCGTTGTGTTCAATCCATTACAGACACTTTGGGCACATGAATTCTTAGTATGTCAATACATTTATTTAGACAGAAAAATAATTATAAAACGCAAAATTATTTTTTTACAAAATAAAATTATTGCACACTTTTCAACACTTGATCGACTTCAAAATAATTTTAATAATCAAAATTTAATTCAAACAATTTCAATCACTTGTGTGGGGGTCAATAGCCTACCGAGCCTTAAGACTCATTCATACTAGATATATGTTTTCCGAATTTCAATTGTTTTTTCTGCCTTTCCTTTACACAAGCAGGAAATTATGTTCCCAAAGTTTCTGTAATTGATTTTGCAAAATTTTTGTAAGTGGGACTCAGGCTGCAGAAGAGGGCCAATTTTCATAGTTAAAATGTACATTTTAGTAGTCTGGCTAAAGTCTCAAGTAAAGTGGTTGCATTTGCAAACACATCAAATTGTGCATGTGGGAGTGAGACAAAATATACTGAGACTGGAGCAAAACTGCAAATTGAACATGTTAATTATGAGAATTTACTAAACACATTAAAAATTACTTGTACTTCTGGTGTCTGGCAAATCTTATTAACAAAGTTGTCAAATATGAGTATTAAAATAAATGAATCATATTACAGTAGCCATACTGCTTATCGCCCAATTCATGACGCTATCAATTGCATCAGTTAAAACTTGACACAGACAGTATTAACTGTCATGCCAATCCACGCCCATACAGACAGGTCTAGCAGCTGATCCAATTGGTAGCATCATGCTGATTGGACATATAGGCTGTAGTAACACATAATCAAAAGTATTGCATCTTTTTTCTGTGATCTTTTAAGCATTCCAAACCCATATTATTAAGTTGTAAGTCTATATTTACCATCATCATGAGAAGCTGCACGACTAACTTTTCTTGTGTTAGACTTTCTGGTTTGCATTTCTTTTTGTTGTGATTCAGTTTTCTGAAAATACAAATAATATTTATTCTTTTTGCGCCAGCTTTAGACCAAATTATAGTTGTTTAATCTTAGCCATATTCCATGAAAGATCAAGTAGGTACTTATGTAAATTTTACTTAGCAATAACTTAACAATCAATAGCATTTAGAAAATAGCTTTATTCCCGAATGATTTAAAATAGTAACAAAATAAAAAAACTACTATTAGCACCATACACGATACCTACCTTCGTTCATCTTTGATGTAGGTAATTTTTTTTTTTTATAAGACGCCGATAATTCAGATAATTTCTTACCAGCTGTCCTAATGTTTTATCCAAATATGTAGAGCTGATAGATGCTAGTAGGACTTTGAAAGCAAGCTCAATATTCATGTCTTCGTTACGCGCGTGTGCATCTACATTATCCTTCTTTTGTTGTACTAAAATGTAACGTTATAATAATTACCTATATGAAATTTAGAACTCCACATTTGCAAAAAATACAAAATATGAATTATTTTTTGAAGCATTACCCAGCTTGTTCAACCGTTTCAAATTATCGTCATTTTCCGAGCTTTTCTCTTGTTTACGGACAGGTCTTTTTGTTCTTGGCATTTTAATTAGGAAATAACAAATTAAATAATTCAATAGCAATAATATGTTTGAAAACTAAAAGATAAAGACGAATTCGTATAAATTTTAACTATCGAAAACATTTACTTGGAACAAAACTGAAGAAAACCGACATTTTTGATTTGAGTTTCATGATTCTACTCGTTCAGAAATCAAATAAATTCATATTACGATTTCTTTAAAGTCTCTTTAGACGGTCATACTAAACTCTATGAGTGACAAGACTCAAGACAAACTCAATGCAGTGAATGAATGAAGATGAACGCTTGCATATTAAACTACAATCTTCATATTATTTAAGAATTATGATAGTAACTCGTTGTGAGTCCCGGGTCTAACAAAATGGGCTAAGCCAAAGTTTTAATGACCGTCTACCTTGCCCCGATAACCGATTACATTTATTTTTATAAATTTCTAAACTTCAAAAGGAAATTGGTTCTGAGAAGAGTCAATTGAATTAAAATAATAGGTAGGTAATAAATGTTTGATAAAAAAATTGAGGCTTGTGATAGGTATATCTTATTTTCAATTTTTTTTATTGAATATATAAAAATAGTTTTCACACAAAATCCTAAAATAAACACTAAAAGTACTGGATTGACATCCGTTTTGCGTTGTTATGATGTACGAAGAATGGCGGACACTGTTGTTGTACGAAACTTGTTCATATTTTTATTAATAAGTTCTTGTAATGGTAAGTTTTGCTCAAAATAATATTCCCCTTGAATAATTTAAATGTAACTTAAAAGTTGTACAATAGATTTATAACCGTTAGGTCAATAGAAACGTGAATATTATTAAGGCTTCCATACATGCCAGTACGTTTGTTTTATTTTGGTTTTATTATTGTTTATTCATTTGCCATAAATGAATGATGTTTGACGTGTAACGTGTAGTATGTGTTTTTACATTTTCAGAGCAATACCTATAAATCTGAATGTTTCTGAAGATTTAATTGAATTTTTTACTTTTTACTTGTAAATATGTAGTGTCAGGTTATATTTTTACGATCGTACAACATTTTAGCTGGGATAGTCCTGGATGATTTGGATGATGGATCCCTACAGAGGCCAAAATCAGAAAATCTTATTGGTGACGCCACTATATCCATTGATAAAAAGATGACGATGGTTCAGCAGCCACCAAGGTAAATAGAATTATTCATTTATTAATATAAATGTGCATATTGTACAATAAATTAGTTTTCATCAGGTATACTCAAACGAAATAAAAAAGTGAAGATAGAGATTTGTAGTGTAGTCCGCGAGCCAAACACTACTTTACCTTGCAAATAGGTCAAGCGTAGTTCTTTACATATATGCATTACACAGTGTAATTACATGGCTTCCCGTAGTTTAGACTGGCCTCAGTGTATGGAACTCTGTGTTCACTATTTTATTTGGTGTGAGCAGGTACATAACAATAAATGATGTATTAAAACATGTGCAATTTATACACATGTACATAATTTTTAGGAAGAATTTGAGATTTTTTTTAATAATAATATATATTTTGTGACTGTACGAACAGTTTACAAATTTTTTAATTCTCATTCATAATTCAATCAAAATTACACTAAAACTAATCTAATATTATCATTCATGTCTATAATTCATTCTTTTTTTGCTGCTCTAAGAAGAAAGTTACAGAAAAGGTATTTATGATGCTGTTAACAAAAACACCTTAGACTTTATTTTTGAATCTCGTTGATATTAAATTCAACTAAACAATACAATTAGAATTAGAAGATAGAAGAAACAAAAAAATACTGATGGAATTAATGTTTCACCGTATATGATTATTGCATTGTAAATGACTGACATTTAAATTGGTAGCATTACATGTTCTATTGTTCTTTTTGTTAATGTTTAAATTAAATTGAATCTGACTATAATTAAAAAATATATAATTGTGTACAGGTATAAATGTCACCAGTGTGAGCCTCCCGAGTGCGGTGACAGTGACCTGGGTGACAAGAGCTGCGGTGCGGCGTTATACTGCTTCAAGTCCACAGTAAGGGAGGAAGGCCACCTGCGGTTCACACGAGGGTGTAGCACCAACAGAGACCACTACCAGTTCACATGTAGGACTAATCAAGGGTGAGTTGAAAGTGTTTTTCTTTTTAAATGATTACATAATATATTATTATGTATAATATGCTAGTACAGTACAACTACTTTCTTAATGTCCCTCGGCAATCATATTTCTATGGCAATGGCAGATAATGTATGGCAAAACTGAGTTACCCAAAACACATTAATAATATGTAGTTGTAACCAAAATATCATTTTTTTAGGTAAAAAGACAAAAATTACAAGTACCACTCGAGCGCCGCGCGGCACATACGTCCAATTAAAAAACCTCCGTTAAGCTTCGAGCGGCACATACTTCCAATTTTATTTCAATGTTTTTTCTCATTTAAAACTAAATCACTTTCGTCAGTTTGTGGATCAGGATCATTGGGGGTGAATATTGTTTAAGTGATTAGCAAATAACTCTACTTTTTCTTTTGTTGTTTGTGCCCACTGACCACTGTTGGTCCTAATTGAAGGCTTCGGTAGTGTCGGTCCCTTAAGAGTCTTGCACACTTTCCAAAGAGAATTGGTAGTGCTACTTGGCGTTAATGTTTCAATGTGCTGTTGATTCATTTTAATATTCATTCATTTCCGCTCTGAGTTCTTTTATTGCTTTATTGTAGGCTTTTTTGTCTGCTGGGTGGCAACTGTTGTGCCACACACGCCACAATGGGCTACTTGACTTATATTTAATTTCATGCATTGAAAAAGTATTTCCTTTAGTACTTGGCTTAGGAAATGGCGTATTCTAGACATATCATAAATTAAAAACTTAAGAGTGATAAATAAAGTTGATTTAGAAATATGTGTTTTTGTTTTTTAATATCTACTGATGAAAACACCTTGGAAGTAACTTCCGGCAAGGATGTAATGACACAAACACACTAAACACATATGTAGTAGTGAAACGGATCATTTCTGTAAATAAAAATAGTTTTTTGTATACATCAACATTGGTGCTAAGAATTCTTAGTTGATTTTTATTTAGCATTTTGTATGTAAACTCGGATTTTTCAGTAGCTGTTTCGGGAAGTTTTGTTAGTTTATGGACATTTTCAATTCCATAAAGGACTATTGGTGGTGGATGGATATTTTTTTTTTCAAACTTTCAGTGTCAGTTTAGTCTATGGTTAATTGACTGTAGCTATTTGAAGTCTGTATTCCCTCTGATGGTGGTAGAGTGGACTTTCGCTTCTTGGACTTTCTGACTATAGGCACCTTCTGCCAAGCGTTGGGTTGGTCTCAGAGCTAATGTCCTGCAATCTTTCTGAATAATCTTAGCTTATTTCTTCAGTTATGCCTGTACTGTTCAGTTGATTCCTTTGGTTGCATCTCAGCATTCATATTATCTAGGTCTTCAGATGTATCTGTGTTTTGTATTAAAGAAGCTGGGATGGAATGCTTGTTGTGCATATGTTTTATTGCATTGGTTCGCTTCTGGTGTTGGGTTGAGTCTACGACTAAAGAATTTTTAATCTTGTCATTTGCGTTATTTGATGTTTGGTTAATTTGATTTACAAATCACGGAACTTTTTAATATACATAATTATTTAAACATATATTTAATTAATTAAATATAAACTTTGGAATGCGTGTCATATAAATTTTTGCCATAATTTAGCTTCAAAAACTAACACTATAAATTTAATTCCCAGTAAAACTTATTTGATATTTTGCATGATGTATTTGCTTTATATTTCTTGCAATTTTTTTACATTATTTAGAATGATAAAGAAAAAAAAATGATTCTTCGAATTTCTAAATATATATAACATGCCAAGGTTTTACTACCAAGTCATCAATGAAAATCGAAAAAGCAAGCGCGGATGCCTTCTGCCGTACGAGGGCGGCACTGAAAATTTCGGGAATCAAGGAAGTGACACAACATTACTATTCAAAAATGTATTTATTGCTTTTCGAAGTATTCTCCGCGAAATTTGACACATTTTTCCATACGATGGAACCAATCATTGAAGCAACCATTCCATTCGGAAGTTGGGGTCTCCAAAATGGCCGTTTTGTAGGCGTCTACAGCTTCTTCAGGTGATGAAAATCTCTGACCACGCAATTTATTCTTTATTTTAGGGAAAGTATAGAAATTATTAGGGCTTAGGTCGGGGCTGTACGGCGGATGGTCTAATAATTCTATGATTTTTTGCTCTAAAAACTTTTGTTCTGTGCGCGGTGTGAGAACTCGCATTGTCGTGATGGAGGATGATGCGGCGGTTGCAGTTCTCTTTACGGAGTTCAGAAACGACCTGTGGCAAACAAATGTTAGCATACCATTCTGCATTAACCGTTCTTTGTCCCTCAAAAGGAATAGTCGCAACATAGCCGGTTTTGGAGACAAACGTGGCCACCATTTTTTTTGCAACACTCAGTGAACGAACAATTTTTGTTGGCTTTAACTCATTTTCGAACACCCAAACTCGTGACTGTTTTGTTTTGGGTTCGTACGCGTATATCCAGGATTCGTCACCTGATACGATGTTGTATACAGCATTTGTGGATCCTGCGTGGAATCTTTCGAGAGTTCTGACGCACCAAGTAACGCGAGCCGCTTTTTGCTCTTCACAGAGCAAATGCGCTATCCATCGGGAAAACAACTTTTTTACACCTAATTGTTCATGCAAGATTATTTGTATTTGACTCATGCCAATGTCTAAAGCTGCCTGAATTTCGCGGTATGTCACATGTCGATCTTCCTCAATCAGCTTACGCACAGCATCAACGTTTTCTTGGGTGACTGCAGTTTTTGGACGACCTTGACAGGGATCATCACTGAGCTTGACACGTCCACGTTGAAATTCAGCAAACCAGCGATAAATTGTGGTTTTGGATGGGGCTTCATCACCAAATGCAGAAATCATCCGGTCAACACACTGTTTTTGTGTTAAACCTCTTCGAAAGACATAATAAATCATCGCTCTAGAATTTTCTCGAGTCAATTCCATTTTCTCAACGACTAAACAAGTTTGACAAGACCTTGTGACAAGACCGAGAATCTTTTTTTAAATAAATAAACGGTATTCGATTTTTAAAACCAAGGAGTTTTAAATTAAAAAGATTTTAATATGACAGGAACAGTGAAAATATTCCATTCCCGATACTTTTATTGCAGCCCTCGTATAATGCCGCGCGACACATAAGGGAGCGTCATAGATTTTTATTTTTTATATTGGCCTGTTTTGTTTAATATAAATTATCTATATTAAGTATATAAAAACAAATTTAAAGAAAATTTAAGTATATAAAAACATCAATATGGTTTTATTGAGTTTTGAAAGTAAGAATTGGTAAAAAATTTAATTATTTTGTGTTCACGTCAAGATTGCTTTTATTCATTTAGCATTTTTATTTTTTTAAATTCTAGTTCCATTCCATTATCATATAGGGAATCTATTCTAGTTTCTAAATATATATAACAAGCAATGATTTTAGCATCAACTTATCATTAAAATCTTGAAAGAAAAATATGCGGGAAATTACACCTAACGACACGATATCGTCTCGTCATCGTTCCACGCGCAACGGCTTTATAATGTTGACAGTCTGACGCTCAAATATAATTTATCATTATAATACATTTTTAATAGACATTTAAAACATTCAGGTAAAAGGTAAAACATTAATAAAAAAATATACATAAAACAGGTAAAGACTACTATTACAGTAGTTGTTTGTTGTCTTTAGCTAATCTAGAAAATCTGCTTTTGATAAAATTTACTTCATCTGATTCTAAAAAATAATTTATAATTTCAGTCTTTATAATGTTACTTCTTCTTCATTAAAATGGCCTCCCTTAAGGTACCGCCAGTATCAGTATATAATAATAATTGTAGAGTAAAGTAAAAAAAAAAAACTTTGTAGTAGGTGGCGAAAACTTTGCGCAAAAGTAGGGCTTTGTGAATGTACAAGGGAAGAAACCGTTTAAAATTACCGTAATATTATAAATAATGTTACTTTTATTCAATTTATCTCCCTTCCTTTGTCAGTCAGTAGAGACGGAGTCGTGTTTCGGCTGTCATTTTAATTGAAGTTAAAATCAGAGTAAAGAAGGAAGTGGGTGTTTAAAAACATTTTTTTTTTGATTAATCGAACTGTATATAAGACAGTTGACTGTAGACTATACGGTATAATTCTGGTATTTATCTTTCATAGTAACATCAACGGTTTAGGCATTTAAAAACGTGATTACTTTCACGCTTAAAGAAGATGTGGTCGTTCGGTTGATCGACTTTCGGATAGTCGATGCTCGATCGAATACAGTAGTATTTTAAATTATTTTAGTTCTCTTAATACAAAAACCATATTAATGTACTTCATATTGTTATAAACAGTTTTATGATAACTTCTTAATAATATAAAAATTATTTCAGTCCTCGCAAACGCCATGCCGGCCAGCTCAACATAACCTGCTGTCAAGGGGACATGTGTAATGATGGGGACTTCCCTGAGCTGTCTGCGGACACCGCCATTGAACCTCTAGAGGCCACAGCCTGGAGACTGTGGCTCGGAGTGGCAGCATGTGCAGTGGCATTGTTTGCTGTAGCGGCATTCGTTATATTCTTATTGAGACGAACACACAGGTAATAAATAAGGACTAAATCATTAAACTCGATATAAATTTAGGTAACATACCCATACGATGTGACCAGTTTAGGGAGGGATCGAGCGTAGTATTTTGTGGGGGTAGGGGACACCCCTCAGGGGTAGGGGATTGGTGTTTTGTCACAGTTAATATCTTCTGGGAATTAATAATCTCCCGCGACGGCCATTCTGCAGGCTGTGTGGTCACCGACGGGATGGGGCTAACAAATAATAATATTATGGGTACGTTCCCTTCTTCCAATGCACGCGACGCGCAAATCGCGACCGCGACCCCAGACCGAAATAGGGTCGCGGAGCCACTGCTTCCACGACCCGCGTCGCGTCGCACGATCGCGTCGTCGATCTATTAATATAGAACTGTTTTTTTTTGCAGACGATTTCATTCTGTTTATAGTAATAATTTTCTTTTTTTCTATTAGCTGTTGGTTTTTTAAATATGTTGATACTTTTTCTAGGCTCAGAGTGTCGAGAGCTGCGGAGAAACTCGGCGCAGATTCGAAATATTTCACTGCCAATATGTACAGTCCCCCTGTTACAAGTGCTTATTATGAAGGTAAGACTTAAAGAATAATATAAGAATTGTTGTTTTCAAGCAATATTAATTGAGCATAACATGGTGCGTCAAAAGAAATTGTATTATTTAAAAAAATAGCATTAACGAAACAGAATTAACTGTAGAGACTAGAGTCTCTATTCACTATTGTCTATGCAACGTAGTTCGCCGTGACAAGTATTTGTTGATAGCCACGCAAAAAACCTGTCCGAGAGGATTAAAATCTTCTTATATATAAAAATTAATTGCAAAACCTGTGTCTTGCTAAAACTAGAGCACGGCTGGACCGATTTGGCTAAATTTGATCTTGAAATAACTGCGGAAGTTCAGGGAAGGTTTAAACTGTGAGAAATATTGAAAAAAATTGCCTAGAAAATACTAAAAATTACGATTAGATTGAACTATGAACGTGGTTAACACAGAACATAGTGTGTCGGGACACCGGACAGCTAGTTGGTTATAAATAGTTGGTCAAATATAAATGTATGGTGATAGGTGCAGAAGGGTCAACAGCTCTGCGAGCGGTGGCGGCGGGTGACTCAACACTGCGAGAGTACCTCGAGAGCTCCATGACCTCAGGGTCTGGGTCTGGCCTGCCGCTCATGGTGCAGAGGACGTTGGCTAAGCAGGTCACGCTGCTAGACAGGATAGGGAAGGTGGGTTCGCAGTTACGATGACTGCTTATATTCCTTATTTCTGAAATATCTTAAGTATATATTCATTACATCGGTTTATATCCTTATCTCACTAAGTGCAAGATATTTTTTACTTTAGATAGCTTAACTTTTTTGTAGCTTTATAAAACGTGATCGTTAGGTTCATTTTATAAATTAATGTAGCTGTTTTTAGCAATGTACTATTTACAATTGTAAATTACAATTAATTCCAATTTGTTTACAATTACAATTTGTTACAATTACAATTTGTTACAATTACAATTTGTTTACAATTGTAAATTGTTCATCATTGTCGAGAGTCATATTCGTTAATTTATGCTAAAGATAACTGTGTCTCAGTGGCGTGGGGCTCCTCCATTCATTCGACTTCACTTACCACTTACTTTAAAGACCCATATCCAAATCCCTACCTGTTATACGGGCTAGGGCTTCCCTATGAAGGAGAACCGGCATTCGTCACTGGTGTGTCTTTAAACCTGCGATGACTAGTCTCTCTAAAATTCTCTATTTATAAATAAGTATGATGACAGTTAGTTAACGTCTCCTACAGGGTCGCTACGGCGAAGTTTGGCGCGGCGCTTGGTGCGGCGACGCGGTCGCGGTCAAGATCTTCTTCTCCCGGGACGAGGCGAGCTGGCGGCGCGAGACCGAGGTGTACAGCACCGTGATGCTGCGACACGACAACATCCTCGCGTACGTCGGCAGCGACATGACCAGCCGCAACAGCTGCACGCAGGTACTGCGTACATAATAAGCTAATCTAACCCTAAATCCTACTAATATTATAAATGTGAAAGTCTGTTAGGATGGATGGATGTTTCTTACTCTTTCACGCAAAAACTACTAAACGGACTTTGATGAAATTTGGTATGGTAGTAGTTTATGCTCTGGATTATAACATAATGTAGTATATGTAAGGAAAAGTACAGTATTCCCGATATCATATTTACGCGGGCGGAGCCGAGGGAAACAGCTAGTCTAGTATAAAAAGAGATGCCCCACTGCCTCGCTGACATATATACGCACGCACAACCGTAACCGCTAATGGTAGAAATGTTTAATTTGGACAATAGTTTTAATTTACAATGAAGACCCACAATACGAAGGTATTTGAAAATTTTCACCCTTAAAATGGTAAAATAGGGGTTGAAAGTTTGTACGGAACATCTTTAAATCTACACCAATTTCTATGAAAATTTAAATTCATGCTCTTAAATACATCTTTCAGGATTTATTAGAATTTACGCCCTGGGGGTGTAATATAAGGGTTGAAATTTAGTTTGTTAAAAAATTAAAATCTTCACCTGTATCCATTAATTAAATATCCGAGCTAATAAATTCAAATGATTGATCATATATTTTACCCTTTTTTGAAATTTTTTCCTCTAAAGTGGTGAAATGGGCGTCCAAAGTTTGTATGGTGAAATGTATAACTTACTATAAATATATACTGATTGTGTTTAAATTTGGCAAGTAGAGAGTTATTATGAGGTAGGTACACTAATATAAAATGATTTTTCCAAATTCATTCCCCATGGGGGTTTAATGGGCGTCCAAATACAAGGCAAGAGATGGAGTGGTAGACTCGAACAGGACACGGCACCACACGAGCGTTAGCAGCATCTGTCCCCTGTGAAATACAAGGCAAGAGATGGAGTGGTAGACTCGAACAGGACACGGCACCACACGAGCGTTAGCAGCATCTGTCCCCTGTGAAATACAAGGCAAGAGATGGAGTGGTAGACTCGAACAGGAGACGGCACCACACGATCGTTAGCAGCATCTGTCCCCTGTGAAATACAAGGCAAGAGCCATGGAGTGGTAGACTCGAACAGGACACGGCACCACACGAGCGTTAGCAGCATCTGTCCCCTGTGAAATACAAGGCAAGAGATGGAGTGGTAGACTCGAACAGGACACGGCACCACACGAGCGTTAGCAGCATCTGTCCCCTGTGAAATACAAGGCAAGAGCCATGGAGTGGTAGACTCGAACAGGACACGGCACCACACAAGCGGTAGCAGCATCTGTCCCCTGTGAAATACAAGGCAAGAGATGGAGTGGTAGACTCGAACAGGACACGGCACCACACGAGCGTTAGCAGCATCTGTCCCCTGTGAAATACAAGGCAAGAGATGGAGTGGTAGACTCGAACAGGACACGGCACCACACGAGCGTTAGCAGCATCTGTCCCCTGTGAAATACAAGGCAAGAGATGGAGTGGTAGACTCGAACAGGACACGGCACCACACGAGCGTTAGCAGCATCTGATCTGTCCCCTGTAAAATACAAGGCAAGAGATGGAGTGGTAGACTCGAACAGGACACGGCACCACACGAGCGTTAGCAGCATCTGTCCCCTGTGAAATACAAGGCAAGAGATGGAGTGGTAGACTCGAACAGGACACGGCACCACACGAGCGTTAGCAGCATCTGTCCCCTGTGAAATACAAGGCAAGAGATGGAGTGGTAGACTCGAACAGGACACGGCACCACACGAGCGTTAGCAGCATCTGTCCCCTGTGAAATACAAGGCAAGAGCCATGGAGTGGTAGACTCGAACAGGACACGGCACCACACGAGCGTTAGCAGCATCTGTCCCCTGTGAAATACAAGGCAAGAGATGGAGTGGTAGACTCGAACAGGACACGGCACCACACGAGCGTTAGCAGCATCTGATCTGTCCCCTGTAAAATACAAGGCAAGAGATGGAGTGGTAGACTCGAACAGGACACGGCACCACACGAGCGTTAGCAGCATCTGTCCCCTGTGAAATACAAGGCAAGAGATGGAGTGGTAGACTCGAACAGGACACGGCACCACACGAGCGTTAGCAGCATCTGTCCCCTGTGAAATACAAGGCAAGAGATGGAGTGGTAGACTCGAACAGGACACGGCACCACACGAGCGTTAGCAGCATCTGTCCCCTGTGAAATACAAGGCAAGAGATGGAGTGGTAGACTCGAACAGGACACGGCACCACACGAGCGTTAGCAGCATCTGTCCCCTGTGAAATACAAGGCAAGAGATGGAGTGGTAGACTCGAACAGGAGACGGCACCACACGATCGTTAGCAGCATCTGTCCCCTGTGAAATACAAGGCAAGAGCCATGGAGTGGTAGACTCGAACAGGACACGGCACCACACGAGCGTTAGCAGCATCTGTCCCCTGTGAAATCTTAGCGCCTAGCGGCGAAACCACACGACAGACCGCCGCTCGCAATCCAAATCAAAATCAAAAAAGTTTTATTTCCCTATGAAATACATCTGTCCCCTGTGAAATACAAGGCAAGAGATGGAGTGGTAGACTCGAACAGGACACGGCACCACACGAGCGTTAGCAGCATCTGTCCCCTGTGAAATACAAGGCAAGAGATGGAGTGGTAGACTCGAACAGGAGACGGCACCACACGATCGTTAGCAGCATCTGTCCCCTGTGAAATACAAGGCAAGAGCCATGGAGTGGTAGACTCGAACAGGACACGGCACCACACGGCACGGCACGGCACCGCAAATCAAAATCAAAAAAGTTTTATTTCCCTATTAGGTTACAAAGCAACGCTTATGGGATTGTCCCTACGTGATGCCCACCACCGGTTCGGGAACTAACCCGGCGAGAGGAATCGGCGTAAGAAACTCGCACGGGGCAATCTTTTACCAAAAAGATGGAAAATTGTTCTTTTATAATATATATATATATATATATATATATATATATATATATATATATATATATATATATATATATATATATATATATATATGTAAACTTAGTATATAATATTAACAAAAGTCAGATACATATAGTACATAGAAGCAGCCGTGCAGGTGGCCATCCTATTCCCATAGTGTGCGATCGTCAATAAAATCATTGACCCTATAATAAGCTTTAGCACACGAACGTTCTTTAACAATTTTTTTTAATTTATTAATGGAAAGATTTTGAACGTGTTATGGGATTCTATTGTATAGGCGTAGATATACCTTTAAAGGATTTTCTTACTTTACTTAGTCTGATCACCGGTATATCTAGCTTGTGCTTATTTCTAGTGTTTCTACAGTGATTATCGCTTTTAGTTTTAAAATTACTAATATTCTTTCTTACATATACCTAATACATTATCCAAAATGTATTGAGAAGCGACGGTCCGAATACCTATTTGTTTAAACTTTTCTCTCAGAGATTCAAAAGGGGATATTTTGTAAATACATGCACAAATATTGTATTAATGTCGGCGGCATTTCCCCATAAAAGGATGATGTAAGACATTCTACTATGAAAGTAACTAAAATAAACTAGTCGCGCCGTGTCTTCGTCGAAGAATTTTCTGACGAAGACACGGTGCGCAGATGAGATGCTAACGTTTTTGACTTGAAAAACTATTTGTGTGCCTTAGCAGTAAAATCGATTCGAATGCCAAAACTAACGCCGCGCTGTCGACTCATTTGTGCGCAAGCGTTTACTTTATTAACCGACTTAAAAACAATGAAGTTCCTTTGACCCTTCACATGCAGGTACCAAGCATACCACGACGACTCATTTTTTTTATAACATCTGCAGCAATTATCTGTTTTCTTCTCAGCTCTGGCTGATAACCCACTACCATCCGCTGGGCTCGCTGTACGAGCACCTGGCGCGTACCACGCTAACCCGCCAGCAGATGATGGTCATCTGCCTGTCCATAGTCAACGGGCTGCTGCATCTGCACACTGATATACACGGGACACAGGTGTGTAATGTTTTTCTATTACATATTATTCTATCTGCAAACGACTCTGCATTAATTGCCTGTCTTGGTGGTTGTGTGATTTTGGTGATGATTAATTCTGCAATTTTGTTTCCAAAGATCGTAGAACTCTTAATCTATCCTACTTTATGTACGTCTTGTACTAAGTAGTCTATGGCAATCTTCAAGGTCATATCTATTTCAGGTAATCAAAACCAGGCTTAGGATTTTCACATATAAACAGAATATTATACAAAATAAACATATCGGATTTTCAATATTATAATAGGGTTCATAATGGGCCATTTTTTTTTAATCCAACCATAATGAAATTGTTATGTGAATCTACAAAATAAATAGATTCATATATATCCATTCACAACCAATTTCAACGTAAATAAAGAGACAATAGAGCACTATCATGCTTACAATACGGTATTTTCCTGTATTTTTTTATTACATAAATTAATTATTATAGTGCTCTGAAAAATAAGACAGTTTATATTAAAGGAATAGCATACTAAAAATCAATATTTTCAAAGATATTGCGGATTGTTTGCAGCACTTTTGTGAGTCTCGTGAAAACGCCCCATATAAAATTCGTACAAGTAGGTGACGTCACACGCTACTAATGTCGATATGAAATGTATGGCCATATGCACAAATTTCTAAAATATCTCCGAAGTTTGCGCGTTTATGTTGATACACACCATAGTAAATAGTTTTGTATTTGATGTAAGTAAACTAATTCTGTAGGTTTTTTACACTAATGTTGTAAAAAAATATTTCAACTTTTTCGTCACTTCGAAATGCATATGATGCCAAAACTACACATAAAATACTTATTCTTTTTACTTTTATCAAGTTGTAATAACTAATTATTTCCTAATTTACTAAAAAAAAAACTAAATTATTACATGTAGGAAAATTTTCAATTTAAATGAAGTGACATTGAAATTTGCAATACATTTTACCGCGCAATCAAAAAATTCAATGAAACGGTCATTTGGTCTAATTGAATCTATTTGTTTAGGTTTAGATTAATTTGGATCTGAACCAAGATAAACAGAGAACAGTAGGACATCTAAGGCCGACTGGCGAGTTATTTGCCTAATCTCGCGTTGGCGCAAGGGCTGTCAAATAAATTCTAAAAAAAAAGCAGGCTAACGCGAGCCGACATACAACAATACGCGTGATCACGGTGCGTACGCGATCGGCCACTGCTCAGCCCGCACTGAGAGCGCCTTATCATTCCTTATACGAGGTGCCTGCGCGCGGATAGGCGCCCGGCGCGCACGCACACATTCAAACCGATCGCGGCACGTTTGTATGAAGATGTTCTACTGTTCTCTGTTTACCGTGTCTGAACAGAGTGTAATATCTTTTTTTTTCCACCAGGGTAAACCGGCGATCGCTCACCGCGACATCAAGTCCAAAAACATTCTAGTGAAGGTGAACGGGGAGTGCTGCATAGCGGACCTCGGGCTGGCCGTGACCAGGCAGCACGTGGCCACAGACCAGATACACAACCCGAGACAGGGAACCAAGAGGTACATGAGCCCGGAGATGCTGGATCAGAGGTATGTCAGATTACATTTGCTATATCTAGGGAGCTGGTGGCAATTCAGGTATTATTTCATCGTCGTTGATTTTAAGACGTAATGTGGTCTGCAACTGTGTGAACTAAGGAGAAATAGTGACGAGCTCAGGTAGCTCTGATCTTTTTCATTTCAAAATAAATATGTTCAAAATCATAGGTTTTTACGACCTTACTCGTGAGCATTGTTTACGCGAAATAAAGCTGTGCTACTGAGTAGTTAGGTTGAATTTTAAACCCCAACAAAACCACCCCCCTTGGGTGGTCCAAGTTTGATGTGACTTTGTGTGATGTGATCCATGGCATTGTAGCTCCCAAACGGATACCAATTTTGATCTACCCTTTGATTCTTTGATCTTTGATTAATCAACATTGCTGTCTTTGTCTGTCAAGTTACTTTTCCAACGCATCAGACAAAGACAGCAACGTTGTTTAAGTTATCCGTTGTGTAAATCTTTTTATTAGTAAGGGCGTTTGTGTTTTTGTATAGGTACAATTTAATTAATATTATATGTTGCAATATCTCGCGAAAAAATAACCACGACCTGCGAGCAAATGTGTGCGTGCACGCATACGCATGCGTAAAGTATGCCTAGTTTTTTTGTTTGAAAGCTGATATGAATCAGGATAGAAAGTGTTCTTAGATGTAATTCATCATCATCAGCTCACTGCTTGCCAATTCGGGGGTTACTTAAATATTTTAATTTTATTTATCAATAATGTCAAATATTTATATCATTATAACTTGATTGTGCGGTCGCGGTCAGATCCGGTGTACCACTTTTTGACCATATTGCCAACCAATAAGGTCGAAAAGTACTTTTCGGACATAATATTTTCTGCAATGTTTTGTAAGCGTTGGTGTTTCTTCGGTATTCTTGATGTAAGATATGGGGATTGATCTTTCGGCACGTTAGGAGTAATAATCCGCCTAATGGAAAACCAACGTGAAGTTTCGAAGGCACTTTGTTTACTCATTGCCTCGTTCTTATTGCTCGACTACCGAATATACATTGTTTTTTTTTTGTTGTTCCAGCATGAACCTGAAATGTTTCGAGTCGTACCGCAAGTGCGATACCTACGCCCTCGCGCTAGTGCTGTGGGAGGTGTGCCGGCGCGCGCAGCCCGCGCACGAGGCCTGGCCGCCCTACCACGAGCTCGTGCCCTCGGACCCGAGCTTCGACGACATGCGGAAGGTGGTGTGCGAGATGCGCGCGCGCCCGGAGCCCCCGCAGCACCAGCACCCGGTATGTGGCGTGTTTCCCGTGACATAACCGGCTCTGATGCTTCCTAGTAGGAAGTGAGGCCGTGCAAATGCCGGCAGCACGACGTTTTTTTTTTGTTTATCTTTTTTTAAAGGCAAGCATCATATGATTATGTCAGCCTTAATTTAACAATGGTAACAATCAACTTGAATCTAATTCCCTTAAATGAAACGAATGTATTACATAACTTAGAAATATATCACTAAATTGTATTTTAAAATTTGACGATGCATCGCTATGTACGAAAAAATACTTCATACTCCTCATTGTACAGAGTTTTCCAACAGAACTAACATCTGTCTGAAGATTTTGACTTTGTATTATACATATTGTCGATTAAATAGAAGTGTCATTTTTCAAAATTTTTGGAACGTAATAACATTGTAATAAAGACTATTAATTACAATGTAATTACATTAAGTGTCTTTTATCCATACATAAATTTAGTTTTTATCAGGCCAACGCTAGCAATAGGTCTTACTTTCCGAAAAAATTGAAAAATTACACTTCTATTTCATCTACGATATCCTTACTTCCTCACTAATATTATGAACGTATGTATAGATGTTTGTTACTTTTTCACGCAATAACTACTGAACGGATTTTGATGAAATTTGGTATGGTAGTTGTTTAGACTCTATATTAACACACAGGCTACTTTTTATCGTAGCAAAATTCCCCCGGCAAAAGTAAAATTTTGCGCGTACCTACGCAATCACGGGCAATATGTGATTGTAAAATATTTGTGAGATGTGCTTACATAAATTATAAATAAATTTTAAATGAACATAGTGAACATGTTAAATGAACATTTGGCTAAGAATTAATATACTTACATACTTAGAAACTGTGATGGGTCACTCGTGGTCCTTATATTATGATGTAAATTTTTAATTTGCCTCTATAAAATAATTGTGCCACTTTTCAGACAATGGTCGGGCTGACGAACCTCATGAAGGAGTGTTGGCACCAGAACGCGGAGGTGAGACTGCCGATGCTCAGGGTCAAGAAGACGCTCCTCAAGCTGGCCGCCAACGACAACAGCATTATACTCAACGACGACAACGAGATCAGTTTGTAGAGTGGCGAGTACGGTGACAAAATCATCTATTTGTCTATTGTTACAAGCGATCATCGAGGCAGAAGCAGGCAAGAGTTCCCAGCCAGTGGGGCGCGCCTCCCAATGGGGGCATGGAGATGTCAAAACCACAAATTCAACATAGATTTTTTTATCAAAAATATTAATCGACGCCTCGTCAGTCGCTATTAAGTATACAAGTTTCGGCAAGTTAATTTCCATTAAAAAAGAGATTTGTATGGAAATAAATGTCGTTAAAAACGCCCTTTTAAATAAATATTGTTATCAAAATTTATTTAAAGGGGCGTTTATTTAAAAAAAAAGTGATATTTATAATCCCAAGCCCGCGTGACCGTGACAATCTTTGTGTTCAACAGTGACTCAGTGGTTTAAGTAGATAAGTAAAAAGTCAGTAAGTCCCGCAGCTACACACGTAACGATAAAACTTTGACAGACATAGATCACATACTAAAAAAAAAGATAAAGGCGGGGGGGCCGCACTTGTAAGATAATTTTGTACCTAACTGAAATCTACCTATATATCTATTGTAGGTAGATACTATACTTATACCACAGAATACATAATAGTACAGGTACATGCAACTTACATGTTTACATACAAGTACAGAAGACTCACTCCGAAGAGTCATTTAAAGAAGTAGGGACTCTTGCTACGATACGATTAAGTTCAATTTAGATCGCGCAGCACTTGATTGCCTACGGTTATATTTAAGTACCTAGAAGTTGCGTCCCCTCCTATTACGCGATAGGAGGGGACTCTTATCTTTTCTGACGAAATCGGGGTTGTCTCGGTTTAGAAAATAATTTAATCTTAATATTTAATTACAACGTTTTTCTAGTACCTACCTACTGTACTTTTGTGAACAAATTGAGGGGAAAACAAAAACTAATATAAAACATAGTTTTCAGTGTACCTAAAAACTAATTTATATTAAGAAATTAAGTCGCGCGTTGTCGACCACCGGTTTAACCGAACTGTGCAGTTTATCGTTTTGTGTGTAGCGGGAATAATTTATATTATATTCAAACTATATTCTAACTCCTTGACCTAAGTCAATAAAATAACATTTGCAGGCACTCTCCTTTCTTCTTTGTCATTTTGTAGAGAGTAGAGAGTAGAGACAGAATGACTTTTGACTGTTATTTTATTGACAGATTAATTAAATAAGAGTACGGTAAGCCAGCTTGACATAGATAATTCAGGCTATATAGAGGAAATTTATGTTTATAGAGTAGATATTGCAAAACTCAGACTCATAACTATTATAGTACAACTAGGTGGATGTATTTAACGTAATGTGTGTATGTGTATGTATTTGTAAGTTAGCCAGTGAGTTTTGCCAAATACTTTAGTAGCGGACAGCAACTTATTTTGGCATTTTATTCGACAATAGTTTGCAGGAAAACATCTATATAAAAGTAATATCTACGGGCCCTTCACATCCCGTCCATCTGGCCCTGTGCTAAGTACTCGAAGAGGTTGTGTTCCGGGGACCAGATAACTAGAGGTATTTTTAATACTCATCCATGATCCGGGCACACAGAAAAGCTTTTTGTTCATTCGGCGGGATTCGAACCCGCGACCCCCCGGCTGGAGCACCAAAACGCTCAATCATAGAGCCGCATAGGCCGTCATAATAATTGTGAAAAAAAAAAAGAACTTTCAAAAATGATGTTGCTGTCCAAAATCTAGGTTTAGGTATAATGCTGCCTGTATAGAGAACTAGTGTTAATAAAAAGTGCCGACTAGTATTGTAACTGGGGTGTGAATGTGTGTGTTGAACTAACAAAAATAAGCTCTCCCCACACTGGTTTCATTGAAACCAGGCCAGCTACGCTAGGAGTTATTTTATTGTGCCCAAGTGTGCGCGCAGTACACAAGAGCACTCTCTCCTCCTTTACTCTCGTAACCCAGTGGGACGGATGACCGACACGACTGGCGAGAGATCAGGCGCAGGACCGACTTTTGCATGTAGCCCATCCGACGCATGGATCATCTCTCTTGTCAGACGGATTTTGTAGTTCCAACTCGGGAATTGAGTGAGCCAAGTTCTGAACCACTGGACCACGGAGGCGTTATGTTTATATTGAATTTTTTACCGTTTTTCCTTTGACACACACGTTATCACACCATGTATATAATATATTGTAAATAAAATATATTTAAGTCTAGAAAAGTTTATTAAATGTCATGATCCCAATAGACTTAACATGAAGCTATAATTGCTTATAATTAGAATTATTTTTAGCTTAGTATAAATGATGAAAATATATGCATGACCTTTATATTTGCATTTTATGAAGCGTATTAGTGTGGTATGGTTATATCATTGAGGCTTGTTTATGATAACATTATAAACATTTACAAACCAAGAGCAAAAGATTCGTAAAATAAAATTAATGATTAAACTTATATTTATATTTTCAACCGTCCATATAATATTGTGTTTTCTAAATATTTGTCAACAGCATTTTCGAGAGAAACTGCCTATAACCATGAAATACAAATCAGCAGAATATGTTTATGGGCATTTTTAACTGTACGATCCAATTATAATTAAATAATAAAGTCAATTATATTTATACTGGTGTAACATAAAATACTTAATGAACAAAGTAATTGTTATATTATTATGGCTATTTTATCTTTTATTGGCATGTATAAAAGTGTATATTATAGAATCTCCAAAAACACTCGTTAACCACATACACTAGAATTAAGGTATATTGTAACAGAATGTTTTAGTTATTTGAGAATATATACTGCATTTATTAATTCTACTAACTATAATACTTGGGCTGTATGGTATTTTATTATTAGACAAAAACTAATATCCTATTAATATTATGAATGTGAAAGTTTGTGAGAATGTCTGTTGCTCTTTCACGCAAAAACTACTGATCGGATTTCGATGAAATTTGGTATGGTAGTAGTTTAGGCTCTGGATTAAAACATAGGCTATTTTTTATCCCGAAAAAGTACAGTGTTCCCGTGGGATACTGTATTTACGCGGGCGGAGCCGCGGGCAACAGCTAGTATGAAATAAATCCAACCACTTGAGGTGGTCGAGTTTATAAATACGAGTATTGGCTTTGAATGCAGGCTTTTGCTTTAAATGTTATGTAATTCCCATTCCAAGTTCATTGTTTTCATATTCTGCTGCGTATTGTTTTTAAGAACTCATAAGAGTTAAATTACTAGGTCTCCCCCACACACGCTGCTTCTAAACAATTTAGGCAGAAAATTAAGGTTTTTAGCTATTGCAGTGTTATCATTAGTAATCTGGGATACTCATTATTTAGTGCCATTGTATGTCTGGAAGAAGTTAGCGGTATGATGACGGTTTTACAATATTTGCAGATTATTATTATTGTAATAAAAGTTTTAATTTCCATGTTTCTTTACCGAGTTGCCTTTAAAAGTGCCTGTTGGATAGGTGCCTGTTTTAAACACTCTGTACTACCTGAAGTAATGTAGTTTCGTCGCCCAGCAAAAACGCAGCTAACAACAGAATTCCTCATGACATTTTACCTACATTGAATTATAAAAATATGGTTCTCTACAAATATGTTGATAAAGACTTATGTATGTTAGCCAAATATAAAATGTATATAAGATAATATCTTGCAGGAAAAATAAACTAATTTGTTTCTCTGTAAATACGAGTTTATTGTAAGTCGATATCAAAAACATTACTTTTAAACAAACTAAAAAGTACATTAAATAACATATTATCATACCTGTAAATACGAGAAACGACAATTATGTTTATTGTTATTCCTCCAGTATGGTATTAAATTAAAACCTTTTGTACATCTTTATATTCTTTGCTTTTAACATTTTTCCATTTTAATAAAATTTGAAAATCTCAATCAGACTTCAAAATAATTTCTTCTAAAAATAATTAAATATCTAGCACAACACTACTTTAAATAAAAACTTAGTTTATTATTTACATCTCCCCCCTTCAAGGGAAAAAAATCCATTTTTTTTTAAATCTCACCCCTATCGAAAGTAAAATCCTCTTTTTTTTTTTAAGATTCCTCTAAATCGAATACAGGTACAGGAATCAGTTTAGTAACATGAAAGAGATTTGATTCAGTTTTTCTATGACCTGTATCTATCCTATATAATATAGAATTAGACTCTTTTTCGATTATTCGATATGCTCCAATATTTAATTCATCTAATTTTGATCTATTTAATCTATTCCCATTTTCAACATAAAACTAAATCTCCTTCATTAAAATTCCATTGTTTCCGATTTCTATCAAATAGGTGTTTGTTATAATTATGAGATTTTATTGTATTATCAAAAGCAATTTTCTTATCTTTTATCCAATCATCCTTTGATGTGCTGCTCCTCAATTTCTTTGGTAAAATTGTTACGTCATTTGTTCCATATAAAAGATATTTTGGTGAAAATCCTGTAACTGTGTGAATGGTCTCATTATATTTACTAACACACTCTTTAGCTACATTTGTCCATGCTTTTTTATTGCCTCATTAATTTTAGACCTGATTTTATTCACCAATGTTTGATTAAGACGTTCATTTAAGCCATTAGAGAAAGGACAGTTAACTGCTGTAAATACCACGGGTATATTTTTGTCATTTAAAAATGTTTTGAAAGTATTTTAATTAATTCCCGGATATTGATCAGTGAAAATCATACCAATTTCATCCGTTTCCGTTATATTCGATAATAGTTTAATGAAATCATTAGCGGTTTGAGTTTTTGATGTAAGAATGAATGCAAATCTAGTGAAATGGTCCACTAATAAATGTAGATATTTCTTTGATTTTTTCCCACTCTTTTGTGCCAGCTTCTAAGAACTTAACTGAATCTTTTTCTTCAACAAGAGAGTCCTTTGTCTTTTTCAACGCAAATTGTAACTGCATTGGGTCACTCGAAAAGTTGTGTGAGGCTTTCACTGTCTGTAAGTATGTTAAAAATTCTTGTGTGAATGTTCGTTTTCTGAAGCTTGAGAATGACGGGTCTACTTGTTGCAACGGGGTCTACATTGCCCAGACTTTTGGTCAATAAAGATTGAGCCATCTTAGAAATATATTTGAATTCTATTGGGGTGACTAATATTGCTTTCTTAGAGGCTCTCTTGTTGAATACGTAGTTCAGATCCTTTCTCTGACTCCATTTGGCATGGTTGGTAATTTGAGAAACAATAGAAAGATCCTCTAGATATGCCCGAACATAGCGTGGAAAACTACCTCTGATGTTCTTAGTACATCGGCGCCTGATTTGATATGAAATTTCAAGCCTCTGTTAATGAAGTTATTGTATAACTTTAGCATCGGAGCTCCGGAAAAACTCCATTTTTCTAGCCCAGATTTGTCCTTCCACATCGTTACAATTAATAATAATGGATAGTAAATCTTCTGAGTGGATCTTGCTGTTGTCATTAAAAGGATGTCTCCAAGCTCTTTTAAAATTCCTTGGACCTGACCTGGATTCGTAGCATCTTTCAAACATGTCACAATCTCCTGCGCCATAGGGAGCATTTGCAAGCTGTTGAGTAAAGCGATAGACAGCTTTGTATGGTATTTATCCTCAAGAACAAGTAGAATTGCCTGTGTCAGAGGACCAAGACTTCTTACTACCCCTGTTCTCCTCTCTGGGGCTAAAGTGATACCTTGAACAAGCGGAATATGGTGATTAATCAAACCATATTGGGAAATACTTTGGGTGGAATCCCTATCCCCTTGCTTTGGAGTTCCAGTTATGTCTCTGACTATAGATGACCTAACTCTGAATCGCGTCACCCCTGTTCTGACCTCATCAAAAAAAGCTTTGAACAAAGTCATTAATTCAACGATGGGAGTGGCCACAAGAAAGTCAAGTTGTATCCGAGAAGTTTTGACCTTTTCTATAACAGATTGTATCGATATTGACACCCCACCAATTTTTGCTATATAGGCCTTGTACCTTTCGTGCCCTGTTTTGTCATTTTCGTCTTTTCGCAGACAGGTGCATACCGTCATGAGGACGCCTGATAATTCTTCAGATATATCAACATCAATAATGAGGTCGCGATCGCGGTCTTACATGTATTATCTTTTTTTTTTGCAATAATTGCATTTTTTATTTTAAAATGTTATATTTTTAGATTTTGATTTTGTTGAATTTCAATAGTGCAGAAATATCAAAGATTTAATTACTAAGATAATGTTATGTTATAAAATTGATTTTAATAATAAATGCCTAACATGACCCCATTCTAAGTTCATTGTTTTCATATTCTGCTGCGTATTGTTTTTAAGAACTCATAAGAGTTAAATTACTAGGTCTCCCCCACACACGCTGCTTCTAAACAATTTAGGCAGAAAATTAAGGTTTTTAGCTATTGCAGTGTTATCATTAGTAATCTGGGATACTCATTATTTAGTGCCATTGTATGTCTGGAAGAAGTTAGCGGTATGATGACGGTTTTACAATATTTGCAGATTATTATTATTGTAATAAAAGTTTTAATTTCCATGTTTCTTTACCGAGTTGCCTTTAAAAGTGCCTGTTGGATAGGTGCCTGTTTTAAACACTCTGTACTACCTGAAGTAATGTAGTTTCGTCGCCCAGCAAAAACGCAGCTAACAACAGAATTCCTCATGACATTTTACCTACATTGAATTATAAAAATATAGTTCTCTACAAATATTTTGATATAGACTTATGTATGTAAATCCAAATATATGTCTATCTTTTATAATGTATTATCTTTTTTTTGCAATTGCATTTTTTATTTCAAATGTTATATTTTTGTATTTTGATTTTGTTAAAGTTCAATAGTGTAGAAATATCAAAGATTTAATTACTAAGATAATGTTATGTTATAAAATTGATTTTAATAATAAATGCCTAACATGACATTATTTGTGTTTTTCCCTGTAGCTTGGTAAACTTTAGCATCTAAAGCACAGGAAACCTTTATGTTCTAGATGACCTCATCGACAGAAAATAAACCAACATTTTTCCTTATAATATATCCAAATATATCGTTATTACTTCTTGTTAAATTGCATAGAAGAAACACTACAGAATTTTAAAACATTTATTTTTATTTATAAATTATTATATAAAAGCATACAAGACAATAACTTAAAATAAAAATGCACTGATTGGTACGTCGACGCTCAGTTAAAATTTCATAAATATATACCGCTCAGTGCCCCGTCCGCCGCGAGTCCGGACGGCCACCAGCGCGCTCTCACAAGGACACTTTGGTTAAAACATACACTCTCTTAAATCCTAAATCATTGGAATACGGCGCACCACCCCACCATTGACGCTGAGATTGTTTGACACCAGCTTCGCTGTGTCCAGTATCAATAGGATGTACCGATGATGGGGTGGTTCACCCGTTGACGAATCGTTCCCTCAGTCGTGCTGGTCGTCTGCGCCGAGCTCCTCCATGTCTTCCTGATCGAACTCCGTGTCGTCCTCCGCCGTGGCCTCCTGGTACTGCTGGTACTCGGACACCAGGTCGTTCACGTTGCTCTCAGCCTCGTTGAATTCCATCTCGTCCATGCCCTCGCCCGTGTACCAGTGGAGGAAGGCCTTGCGCCTAAACATGGCTGTGAACTGCTCCGAGATGCGCTTGAACAGCTCCTGGATCGCCGTCGTGTTCCCGATGAACGTCGACGACATTTTCAGCCCCTTCGGCGGGATGTCGCACACGGCAGTCTTCACGTTATTCGGAATCCACTCCACGAAGAAGCTGCTGTTCTTGTTCTGGATCGAGAGCATCTGCTCGTCGACCTCCTTCATGGACATGCGGCCGCGGAAGATGGCGGCGACGGTGAGGTAGCGGCCGTGGCGCGGGTCGCAGGCGGCCATCATGTTCTTGGCGTCGAACATCTGCTGGGTTAGCTCGGGCACGGTCAGGGCGCGGTACTGTTGGCTGCCGCGGGAGGTGAGGGGCGCGAAACCGGGCATGAAGAAGTGGAGACGGGGGAAGGGCACCATGTTGACGGCCAGCTTGCGGAGATCCGCATTCAGCTGACCGGGGAACCTGAGGCAGGTGGTGACGCCCGACATGGTGAGCGACACGAGGTGGTTAAGGTCGCCGTACGTGGGGTTCGGCACTTTAAGCGTCCTGTAGCAGATGTCGTATAGAGCCTCGTTGTCTATGCAATAGGTTTCGTCCGTGTTCTCGACGAGCTGGTGGATGGACAGAACCGCGTTGTAGGGCTCCACGACTGTGTCCGATACTTTGGGGGAGGGGACGACCGAGTATGTGTTCATGATCCTGTCGGGGTACTCCTCTCTGATCTTGGAGATGAGGAGCGTGCCCATGCCTGAGCCGGTGCCGCCGCCGAGCGAGTGCGTGAGCTGGAAGCCCTGCAGGCAGTCGCAGTTCTCGCACTCCTTGCGCACGACGTCTAGCACGGCGTCCACGAGCTCGGCGCCCTCGGTGTAGTGGCCCTTGGCCCAGTTATTGCCGGCGCCGGACTGGCCGAACACGAAGTTGTCGGGCCGGAAGAGCTGGCCGTAGGTGCCGGAGCGGACGGCGTCCATGGTGCCGGGCTCCAGGTCGAGCAGGATGGCGCGGGGCACGTACTTGCCGCCGTTCTCCGCCGTCGCAACTGAAACAACATCATTACGTTAGTGGTTTAACTAAACACACCTAAATACCTCTCCCCTGGACAATCGACTAATATGAAATGTGCCACTTGCCAGCGCTAACTCCAAACCGTTTTTAGTTGAGGAGAGCCAAGATATTAGAAATGTTTTGTGCAATAAATCCAGACAGTGACCAAATAAAATAAACTTACCGCCGCGCATTAAGATTCAGGATTCATGCATAGTAGAAAAAAAAACGTTAACATTTTAAGACTTCAAATGAATTTTAAATATTGTTAGATTATTTGTTAATCGAATTTAACCAAAATAAGCTACATAAGAGATAATGATCCTAAACACGACCTCTTTGTGTAAATATTGGGTGTAGATACAGTCTGTAAAGATGGAAAATTATTTTTGCTATATTAAAATCATATTTTTTTTTATAATATTTTTAACCGATTTTTACATAAAAAGTACACTATATTATGTGACAATTGTTAGTTTTATAGGAGTTGGTTTCATTTGAACGCAAAATGTACCGCAAAACATAAGGCAGCTAAAGTGGAGATGGGCTGGTTATATGACAAGGGACAGTAAAGCAAACTGCAAAATGGACACAATAATTTATAACAGCAACCACACAAGGGTAAAAGCAAAAGAGACATACAGGCAAAAAGGTGGTCAGATGACGGTCAGAGAAAGGCCAGAGACTGAATAAAGTTGAAGCAGCTGGAAGAGATGTGTCACAGGGTTAGGTATGCCAGACGTCCCGTATTTACCGGGACACCCGTATATATCGGGACATCCCGTATTTACCGGGACACCCGTATTCACCGGGACATCCAGTATTTACCGGGACATCCAGTATTTACCGGGACAACCCGTATTTACCGGGTCACCCGTATTTATCGGGACACCCGTATTTACCGGGACACCCGTATTTACCGGGACATCCCGTATTTAAGTATTATTTAAAACCTCCCGCCGCGCCGGGACAAGCGCCGTCCCGTAAGTCGAGCGATCTAGGACTGAAAAGCATCTCATATAAATAAATATGAGCTCAGGCACCCTAAAACTAATCAAAAATGCAGAAACTCGCTCGATCCTCAGAAAAATATTAAGTTTGTCGCTAATTAATTAATTTTGTTCTTTTTTTGTCCTGGGTAAAAAAATGAAATCCCGTATTTTTGGCTTATGTAAGCATTTGTCCCTTATAGGCTGAAAAAAAATCTGGGATCTCTACACAGGACTAGCTGACGTGTAATTCTGGAAACTAGATGCGTTTATACTATATTGTCATGTTTAGGTTTAATTTCGCAGCAATAAGGGCTAAAACATAACATTATTCGGTTTCAAATAAATAAGATACTGAGAGATGACTTCCGGAGCCATGTGGCTCGAACAAACTAAGAAATTAGGGATTACATCGTTAGTCATTTGACCTTCAACACATGTGTGAGCGAGAGGTCAATAGTCCATATGCAACATTTTTCAGTTAGCTCTGAATCCGACAGCTGTGTCTTGTAATAATTAGAAGCTAACGACAGTCCACTTGAGAGTTGAGCATTGCCAAAGATCCTTATTAACGCCCATGCTTTCAGCAAAATTGAAATTTATTGGCCCATATCTCGTCACGAACTCGTGACAAATATCGTCTGTTCTTGTCTTTGACGAATGGTCGCGTCGTTAGAAAAATTATCAAATGAACAATAATCCAACTGCAGACCAGCATATTAAATTATTCTTCTCTCTAAACTAAAAGTAAATAAACTATTTATTCTAAAACTAACAACAATATCCAACTATACTTACGCATAATTGAATCGGCCCATTTATCTTACGTCGAATATAAAAAGCAAAAAATTTAATCTTACAATATTAATATTGTTTACCATTTTAAACTAAAAAGGATTTGACGAGTTTGCCATTATCAGAACAATCAACCCCTCCCCCCTACCTATTCCCATTATTAGCCAGACCATGATTCAGCGGTTGTTGACCTAGGCGCTAATTACACTAGTTTGGCGCCTGCTTTACGTGGAGAGCTTCATGATTACATGTGTGGTAATAACAGTTTTTTAGGTAACGATAGTAATGGAGTATTTCGTAATGGACTTTGGTAATTGGTATTTGGTGTTCGTACCATCATACCATGTTACATGTTACAGTCATGTTTATTGATTCCAATTTGTATTATTATCATTATTAGCATGATTAATGATGATGATTTTAATTATTGTTGCTGCCTCAGACCAAATAATAAAGTTTCGCAGTTATATGTACTGCGAATCACACTGCTAAACTACGCCTTCCCGTTATAAGGCAAGCTGTTGTGAAATGTGGCTTTTGTATGTATGTAGTGCGTAGCCACACGCTGACTACATACATAAATAAAAACCGGCCTCAGTTTATGTTTGACAAAGTTCTGTGTTCACTTTATTATTTGGTCTGAGGTTGCTACATAAACTACAAGTGGCAACGTATGGGTTCTTGAACGTCATGGTCAGGTGCGCAAGCGCAGTTACTAGCTCATTACTGTGCCGCATCGTATAATTATCAATCCCCTACTAACCACAACGCATGTCAGCCCATGTGACATGTCCCATGGACGATTGTGAAATCGTAGTGTAACTTGGAAGGGGCGTAAGGGCTATAGTGACCGTCCACTGTCCAGCCTGCAAATCTAATACCGCGGCCTTGAAAAGGACTCGTAGGCAAAAATTATAAATCACTAGCTGTCCCGAGTCCCGACACGTTGTTCTGTCACACCTACGAACTGAAATAAATAAATAAATACACCTACACCAACATCTACATCTACAACATCTACCCAACCAAACAGGTAAACTGACCGGCACCTATAAAATCTATATTTTACAGTCAAGTGGCAATTTTTTTTATGAATGACTACGAAGCTAACTAGGCTTTAGCATTACAGTTTAATGAGAAAGTCCGAACTTCGCTATCCCCGTGTCCTCCGCTACATTGCTATTAAACGAAGAAAAATAGTTCGGGCCTGTGTGTCATTAAAACTTAGGCCTTTTCATCCTTTATTGGATGATTTATACAGTATTCTCCGAGCGAAGTAACCACTCTTAAAATACTTTAGTGCCTGGGACAGTTGGTTTTTAAATGTCGTATGGTTACCCAAACACATACGGCATTCTCACAACATAATATGTCAGCCTAGTCCAGAGGAATGACTGGTCTAGGACAACTGGACGTCTGGGACCAACTACGTGCGGGTTTCCTCACGATGTTTTTCTTCATCGTTAGAGCGTCCGTATAATGTACTTGAGATCTGAAAAAGTCTCATTGGTACACGCCACAACCTGGAAATCGAACATGCACTCTCTCGAGTGCGAATCAAACAGTCTATCTACCCACTAGGCCATGGAGCTCTTTGTGTGATTAAGGGCTTAATAAACCGGGCACGCAATTGGGATTTATTGCGTGTGGCCATAACGTTGCGGCGCGGCGCCGCGGCGCGGGCGGTAATCATTCTGCACCATAAGGTAGGGTTGTCAACCCCTAATTTTAAAAACTAGGATTTGATGTTGGAAATACCAGGACAATACAGTTTAAAAACAGGAAGCAGTTATAGAGTTGCAACAGTTAAAATATTATAATGATATAATATATAGTGAAAATATTTATTATAATCTTTAGATATTTTATTTATTTGAATTCAATTAAATTAGAAAGAAAAATTATAAAAGTGGCTCGCTATTTTTAAAATGCATGAGCTTATCAGGGCGCTTTATAAATCTAGGGAGCTTTAAAAATCCAGAGCGCTTTAAAAACTCTGGGCGTTTTAAAACCCACGACGCTGCTTTAAAACTATCCAGGACACTACGAAAACTAGGACATGTCCTGGAACAACAGGACGGTTGACAACCCTACCATAAGGTGATCGTTGACTCACCAGAGGCCTCATTGTAGTAGACGGAGATGCGCTCGAGCTGCAGGTCGCTGGTGCCGCAGTAGACGCCGGCGGGGTCGATGCCGTGCTCCTCTGATATTATCTCCCAGAACTGCAACAACATAGTGGGTTAAAGATTGAAGGGGACAACTACCATGGTTTTTAGTTCAGACATTTTCACATTGTTGTTCTGTTTTATTACCACCTTTTGGGCTTTGACCTTAGTACAAACTACAAAGTATGTAGTAAGTCGTAAGTGGGACCGGCGCGGGCGCGGGCGCGGTGTGCAGGTAGACATGAGGTAGCCCGTAGATCAGGGATGGCGAACCTTTTTATGTATTAAGTGTGCCATAATTTTTGTATAGAAATGTTTAGTGAGGACGTAGACGTGCCATCAAATTTTTCATTTAATTTTGCTTTGTAATTTAGAGGTGTATTTCAAGATTTGGCGCCTCGGGCCAATTAAATATTTTGGCGGCCATTAAGCAGTGACGGATTATGAACTATGAAAAATATTTGTTTATTTAACGGGTTAAAATATAATTACTTTATAAATCCTATTTAAAAAGACTTACAGCTTTAGAAAATACATAAAAATCAATAGCCTAAAGTCTAATGTCGATACTAATTATTTAAATATGTTAGCGCGAGCGAGCGATCAATTTTTTTTTTCTGTTTTACCCGTTCAAACTTTAAACCCTAAAATACTGCGTACCTACCTGTTTCGGAAAATTACAATTATATCAACAGCCTTAAACTGAACGTCAGTACTAAATATTATAATATGTTCTCTAAGTCAAAAACGAGCGAGCGGAGCGATTGAGCAAAATTTTTTCCCATTTTTCAGTTAAAATCTGTTCAAACTAAAATACTGAAAAACGGCGTAACTAGTTCTGAAAAACAACCAGCTTAAACGGAACATCAACACTAAATAATATAATATGTTGTTTATATTAAACTCCAGCGAGCGAGCAAACTGTCTTCTTATTTAACAGTTTAAATCTGTTCAAACTTTATACCCTAAAAGACTGTGAGAATAGGATCATTTTGTAATATCTGATGTCGCAAAATAGATGACACGTCTTCCATTATGTTAGCGTCGCCATATTATAATACCTACTTTGCCATATATTACCTACTTTTTTCGCAGTACCTACATAATTACAAAATTCTGTGATCGAGTGACGTTGCTAAAATAGGTTCGCCATCCCCGCCGTTGGTGCTAAACACTTTCACTAACGTGAAACACTGTCATTCGAACCCGTAATTAATATGTCTATCATATCAATTGACATCTAGACTGAGATTTCTTATTATAGGTCTTAGAATAATAATTATTATATAGGTACTTTTGTGGAAACAAAAGTTAGATTAGATTTATTTTTAGCTCTAAATAGCACGTGATCTCTTGACAGTTGACCTGAGATAATAGTTAGGATTTTTAACATAGTATTAATGTCTTAGTATGTATAAAATTTAAAATCTACATCGCAACACATATTACCTATCAAAGGTTAATATTATTATATGCCTCATGCCTTATATTTATTGATTAATCCCCTTATTTAAAAAAAAATTCATACAGTGTCTAAGCTAAGTATACAATGCCTTGCCCTTGTCTGTCGGGCGACTTTTCCAACGTATAAGACAAGGACTAAACTTTATGTAGCTTATCTACCGTGTAAATATTTTTATTAGTAGGGTACACTTTATATTTACGAATCATAATACACAATATTAATATTATGCGTGGGCTTAGCCTCTAGGCGACGAAGCGTCTAGGATTATTTCTCGTAGTCATTGTGTACCTAGCTAGTCTCGTATCAGTTATCATGGTTGACAGAAGAAGGATAATATGCTATTGCTATAGTTATTAATCTGAGTCTAGTATGTAAATTTTTGTTTAAGTAAAATATTATTAGCATTTGATCAAATCTAGCGATAATATCGTAATGAGTTCGTTTTGGGATTTTTGAACCCTCGCGTGTGGATGCTAGTTGGCTATACATAGTATGTACATACTATGCTTATAATATGTAGTTATTATCTCAGATTAAACAATAGATATAAACTAGATCGATTATATCTTTGTCAATAAAGGGTTATTCAACCGTCTATGAGACATGTCACATGAGTCATTGTTTTAAATCATGAACGCTTTTTTGCTACAAAAAAAATTACAAAGGTCTTAACTCTTAATTAATAAATTTTTATAAAAACAACTAATACATAGTTTTAATTGTGTTTTGGATTTCGTATCCTAAAACTTAATTACTATGTAGATTGCGAGGTCAATTAGGTAGATGAAACAAATACCTGTATGCATGAACGTAATATGCGTAGATTTAAGTATTGGAGGTATTGGAGATATTGGAGGACTAGTAGGTATTGGAAAGTTGAACATAGGCCTTTATTACTATTATTAATGGAGGATATAGTCATTAGGCATTTTAAGTATTTCCCGTCATTGCGCCGTTATGACAGGACCAAGCTGTCATTTGCTGTTATACTTTTTAGGGTTCCGTACACAAAGGACAAAACTAATTACTAAGACTCCGCTGTCCGTCCGTCTGTATCTCACCAGACTGTATCTCGTGAACCGTAAATGAAAGTTTCGCACATGATGTTTCTCTGTTGCCGCTATAACAAAAAATACATACTAAAACAGAAGAAAATAAATAGTTACAATATCAACAAAGTTCCTGCTCGACCAGTTTGCAAACACTTTGCACTAGGGTGTAGGACGCCTCAAAATATTTAAATTTTAAATACATAGAAAGTGACCGGAACGACTGCAGACGTGGTTGAACTACATATTTACACGGGCGTGCGCACGATTCAACGGAGCTTTTAAGCGATTTTCATCTTATGCCTGATCGAGCGGCAACTAGTTCGATAGCACATAAGTAGAGCTCCCATACAACTAACAACATACACCTACAAACGTGATTTGCCATTTAGTACTGAGCCCTACGTGCGCGAGTCCGACTCGCACTTGGCCGGTTTTTTATTCTGCTGATCAAGTGATGTTGGCGTAAAACTTATCAGCCAAGGTACTTGTAAGGTGTACTCTTTGCTTAGCTTCAAACTCTTTTCATTCCTGTTTCAAAATCTAATTAACTACATATCATAAATAGTCAATGGTTAATAATTATGGGTATCGGTAACCATCAATTTAAAAAGTAACGTAACCAAGAGCATGTCAGGACATGTTTAAGGAGGGTTCCGTAACTATAAACGCCGAACGCCGAACGCCGAACGCGAAAACCTATTACAGAAAATTGCAAGTTTCAAGTGTCAGTTTTTAGAAATGCCAGGAGGGAGAGGGACCAACTTATAGATCACTTTGGAGGCCGATTACTCGAAAATGGTTGATTTTGTAAAAAAGTCATGTATGAAACCTGACCTTTATTTTAATAGACCTATTCAACGATACCCCATACGATGGGGTAGAATGAAAAATATTTTTCATCCCCACTTTACAAGCATGGAGAGCCACCCCTAAAATATAAAATTATATCGAGATCTAATACACAATAAGATAACATAAGTATACCAAATTTCTTTCATAAGTAATATATATAACAAGTAATATTTCATAAAGTATATTCATAATTACAGAAGCTAGAAGAGCGGACAGACAGACAGACGGACGGACAGAGAAAAACTATAAGGGTTCCTTGAGTATTACGGAACCCTAAAAACGACTCTGTAAGTTACACCTATAAATAATCTGAGCCAGTTAATCTATCCATTGGGCATTAACAAATCTTCTCATCATAATTGGAGTTCGAAGACCTCAGATTGAAGACTAGTGATGTACCTACAGTCTGGAGTCTGGACCCATTCAACAACTTAACTCCAATTGAGTCAATTCTGATTCTCAAGTGACGAATCATTTAAAATCGAACGTTCATTTCTTTCAATTTCTGTTAATTGGATTGGTGCAGGAAAAAATTTAATTACTTATGTTCAGATCGGTGGGTACGTATTTAGAATGATAATTTAAAATTCTAATAAAATTAAAATCGGTTCAGTCTATCTTGGGTTTCAAAACATTCAAATTATGTAGTAAACACAATACACATCTATACATTTATTTGGCAAAACAACTGCGGCTAAATTCAATTTTACTACCATAATGAATATAATTATCTTAAAATTTAAATGAGCATAAATACATTATATTATGAATACGTATAAATTTTAAAATAATTATTGTATACTGCCACTTGCAAGTGCCTAATATAATTTAATTGGTTTTCACTGTTTAAACTATAACCTCGTGAATATTTGGCGTAGCTACAAAAGTATTATTAATTGTCCTGTGGCCGTCTAGATTCTAGAACTATCGATCGGATTCCGGGTATGGGGTTGCCTGACCTCTGGGCTTCCCTAATTACGACCTGGCGCCATGTTGTCTCCATAGACAAATGCCATTTTTAAATCGATATTCCCTATATGTAGGGCTGAGTCAAAGGACATAAGCCTATCTTTATATATATTCTCATTCTATATTATATATAAGATATATCATTGAAGAGAGATTGTCTTGGTGCTATTTATGCAGGGTGTATTTTTACCCGAATGATACCCAATATTAGGCTTTATGTATAATTAAAAAGTCACGCAATTTACAAAAAAATAACATGATTAACATTTCCTGACAACTCTCAATTGGACACCTTCGCCCTGCCGGCTGCCGTACGCAGCGCCAAAAGGTCACGTGACCGCCGCCTAGTATCGGCTGCGCGGTTATGAACCGCCGATAATTATTTTATAAGTCAAAATTTCAGGTCATATTATGTATTTTTGGAACGAGAATCGAATATTGATCACGCTCGTTGAATATTTATTTTTGTTGTGAATGCACCCTTATAAACAAGGCTAGCCTTGTTTAAAGAGGATAATAACTCGCGAACATGTGTTATGTAGCCAGAATTGTTTGGAGCAAGCATTTGGTGATAACCTGAAAGACTCTTGGAAATTATAGCCACTTATTTATCTCCTGGGAGATAAATAAGTGGCTGGTGCCTAGTGGCTAGTAGTAAGTAGGAAGTTAATTCTCGTTTCCCTTTTGTGCGGCAGTTATGGTTTATGGATGAGCTGTAATCTAATATAACCTAAGTAGTCTAAGTACGTCTATTTGACATTCTAGATCAATATCCGAAGAATATTGAATAGGTTTTGTTGTTAAACGTTAAAACGGTAAACGTTGTTACTTGTTTATTACAATTAGTCAACCCCAGTTAAAACTTGATCTTATATAATTAAAAGCAATGATTTCAAAACTCAAGATAGGCTATGACGTACATTTGACAGAACAAAACTTATTCAGTATAAAGTTACGACATCTTGGTTTTCACCATACCTACTTCAAATGTCAGCCATCTTGTTTTCACCATACATCAAATGTCCAAATGACCCCAAAAACCTCAAACGGCCATTTAACTGGAGACACTTTTTGCCTCGTCTTTAATATACTTATATGTCTATGATTAATAAATCGATGGATTAAAAGACTTAAACCCACCTGGCGAGGGCGACAAGGAGGAATAACCACACATCGAAATTCACAGTAGGTAGCATTATTATTCCTCTAAAGCTTAAAAGATATATTTAAAAGCCAAAGCGAGTTTTCGTTTTTGGTCGGCCATGACAGCTCCGTTGGCGCTGCTATTTGAAAATAGAACGTTTTGTTTCTTCTTATTGCATTACAGTTTGAACGTTGACATCCGAATGCATTATTTTTGGAGTCGCCCACAGAGTTACCATATTTAAGTGCATTTGTATTAAAATGAAACGCTGGAGACTTGGGAATAGGTTAGTAAGCTAGTTGACAATGTTTTTACTGCCTTAAAATAATAGTGCCTACCAACTCTTAAATATGAGGAACTTCACAGTAGAAACAGTTCACTAAAAATCAATATTTTTAAATCTACAGCGATTTGTTACAGTACAGCGTTCCTGCAGTTGCATGGGTCGCAAGAAGATATTTGCAAATATTTCCGAAATCATTGCGTTTACGTTTATAATTACTATACTTAGGTAGTGAATGTTTTGTATTTCAGTAAGTAAACTATTTGTGTAGGCGAATTATTATTATGTAAAAAAATATTCAAACTTTTTGATAACCTCGAAAATACAAAACTGCAAATAAAATTTTATATTTTTTTACATTTATCAAGCAAATAAGTTTCAGAATATATACTTAAATTAAACGAAATATTTTACATGTATCCAACTACATACAGTCGACAAAGTTGCTAAAATAAAATCACGATTCATATATTTTTTGGGTAGGTAAGTAGGTACCTCCCCTACACGTAAAATGGACGCCCCTGAAAACGCTATACCTACGTCTGGCTCGAAAATATGATGGTAGTCCATGTGACGAACTTTAAAGGAAAACTATAACGGCTTATATAGCTTTGTTAGTTTAGGAGTTATAGATGGCTAATTTGTAAAATGCACTTACTTGGAAAACTTCAAAATAATAAGTAAACATGTAAAATGTTGATATAGTGGTACGGAACCCTACGTGCGCGAGTCCGACTCGCACTTGGCCGGTTTTTGAACAAACTGTTTGCGTTTGTCTCGTTTCATCCACACCCTGTTAAAAATATCTATTTATGGTTTACGAGATGTTAAAGATGTTGATCCCTGAAATGTATTCCTGTTTTAAGTGGGCTCCTTGTTAGTGTTATGAAAGGGGTAAAATTGGGGTGAAAGTATTCTGAAGGGGGTAAAATTGGGACCCAAGTGTTTAATGGGTAAACATGAGACTAAAGGCTACTAAACTAGAGGGGTAAAAGTTTACTCTACTCAAAAAAAGGTATTCTTAGTTCTCACGTTAAGTAGATAATTAGTACCTATAAATTAAATGTAGACTTTTTAAGATCAGTTTAAGATCAAATCTCAATTTATTAATTAAAGCAAACAATTATCTTAACATAGATTTATGGATTTAAGTACTTGCAAGTATTCATATAAGGGCCTGGAGAGTTACTAAAAGATAATATCATCAAATAAAATACTAGAAAGTTAGAAACAGATACCTTGGGAAGCACGAATACTTTACCACAAGGAAAGAAATACGCAGCACCGACCCCAGCCATATCGTTTAGTTTATGAGCAGCATAGGCTGGCAGGTACTATAACGCGAAGGAGTCACAATAGATCCACTTGGGTCGCAATGTCGTTTAGATTAGCTGCCTTCAATTTAAAAAAAAATCATCAAATACCTCTCACGTAATTAGTAAACGTGTACAAAAAATTGCTCTAAAAATATCTGGGTATATTTGCTGTTGTTATGAAATGATATCTATATCCGACATAACAGTTAACACCATTCTTACATCTCGCCAGCTAATATACGAAATTGCCTACATCCTCAATAAATTTTTCCTTTATGCTGACATTAACAGGTAAATGTGTGAGGCCTATGAGATCATTTACAGGCCAAATGCAACAGATTACTCAGTACGACGCTAATGATGATTAAAATTATAATAATGTGTATAAATCATTACTACATTATGACTTATGTACACATGCATGCATGAAATGAGCATTCATTTCTCATTAGGTGTATGCCGTATGCAGAGACCACCGAGCCCAAAAGACAGGCCACCGAAACTGAAATAAGGATAGGCAAAGGCCTCAAACCAAATAACCCCACTTCTAGTCCATTTGGGAACCCTTGTTGAACGGACGAGTGGTCCTAAGTAGAAGCTGGAATTATGCTACATTTTTAAATGTCCATTGAATGAAGCCATTTCACTTAAATATACAAATAATAAAAATGGCACAGCATAGAAGTCGCAACAAAACAGGAGGAGCTGCGGTTGCGGACATAAAACCGCTAGAGGAAAAGTGCAATTTAACTGCAAACAAAAAACTGCCAGACAAGTTCGACGACCTGTCACTTTGTAGACAAATACAATATCTTTGAATGTACTGGCTAGATGCAGTAATGGAACCAAGAGCAAAAGGTAGTGATCCATTCTACGATGTTAATTTGTATTTATGTTTCAACTTTCAAGATATCTTTGAACATTATGTAATCTATATATATACAAGAGCATGTCAGGACATTACAAGTTTCTATATCCTATAGTTTAGAAATGCCAGGCCAGTGGTTTGTATGTTGGCTCCCCCAGCCAACTTTACAAACCACTTTAGAGGCCGATTACTCGAAAAGGTTGACTTTGTATAAAAAATCATGTATGAAACCTTGCCCTTATTTTATAAGACCTATCCAACGATACCCTACAGTTCATTATCATATTAATATAGGTACATAAAATTTAAGTAACAAGTGAATGACCCAAGCTATTATACTGAAGTTAAACAATTTCAATATTAAATAGTTCAACTTAAGGTCAGGCCAACCTGAAGGTAAACCGGAGCGTATATGGGGGCCCTTTGATTAGTTAAGTTATCACTTCTGTCGGGCGTCCCGAGACGCACACATTTTTTTTATTCCTTGGACATGCATGATATTTCGTATGAATTGGGTACGAATAAATAATGCATTACGTATTGAAGCGTTTTCTAAAATTCAGCCCGGAGGAGGGTAAATAAGATTTCGTTTAAAATCCAATTCCACGCGGGCGAAGCCGCGGGCTAATACTAGTACTATCAAAGAAGACTCGTCTCATGTGGATTCGAGCAAAGTAAATCTCATTCAATTCACAAAAGACAAAAGGCAGTCGAATCAATTTACTTGGCTTCATTTGGAAATTTTTGATGTCATTGTAAAAACAATAATTCTAACTTATTCTTACCATTCTTAGCTTTTAAAAATGCGCATTGGATATTATAGTAGGAAAAAAATCCATACCAGATCAAAATGCTGTAACCGAAAACAAACATCGACTGCTGCACCTCGTAAATTCGAAAAATTACTTACAGATTTTAATTCTGGTTAGCGACGGTGATTCATTGTAAAATGATGTAGCAGATTATTTTAAACAGCATTATTATATTTTAGAAGGACTAGCTTTAGTATCCAGTACAGTTTAGATGTGAGTAAACATGTTCCCTACCTCTGGGTGCATGACCACATTTTAGATATTTTTCACAAGCTTTAGATTCTAGAATTTTAGGATTACCTGTACCATACCTACTATACCTACCTGCTGTTGTTTTTTGTTTCTTGATTTTATTATTGTTCTTTTGTATTATTTGTGAAGTCGTCACACTTTGATGCATATTATAAATTCCTACATTATAATTAGGTAATGCTAAAACTTATGATGTCTATTTTCGGATTTGTTTTAGTCAATAATTATGCTGCTATAATGTTATTTTTCTGTTGTTCAATTTATTACTATTATCACAGAATACGTAATTGCTATTAAGTATATTATAATTGAACGTAAATACTTGATCTAAATTCAAGATTAATCCAAATTCAAAAAGTTTTATATTATAAAAGGTTAATAATAACACTTACAGAATAGTCCCTACATGATGCCTACCACTGGTTCGGGAACTAACCCGGCGAGAAGAACCGGCATAAAATAATGTTCTGCAAGAATCTAGACCTAGAAGAAGTTAGTTTATGGACGCTATCCCCACCTCATTATCAGGATGGCCCAAAAGGAATGGAGAACCCATTTTTAGAATATACACAGCTCATGTGATTTATCGCACGGCAAACCATATTACATGATATTCTATCATGTGAGTTACATCTATATGTATCACCCTATGGTGAATAGAACAATAGCTGTTTTTCCTTAAACATCAAACCAACTAAAAATATATCCAAAATCTCGAGTAATATACAGTACCACACCCGTATAACAAGAGAATTACTCACAATTGGCTCCTTTTCCAGCTTAATTGTTTGTTAAGACGTCGAAGGCCTAATAGGCGACGCAGCCGGCAGGATATTCGTCACAAGTCACAATGGCTGGCCGCCATGTTCCTAATGACATATATTCGGTGCACGGCTGGCGACTTCCATGCGTGATTCACAACGACCATTGAATTTTGTTTTTAATTAGAACGTGACAGCCTTAGTATAAATTTGTTAAATGCGAAATCATCTATACATATATTATGCAACATTTTTAAAATGTCTAAAATACTTTATAGGCGATGTAGTTTCATCTGCATTAATACAGACTTTTTTCACAGAATTTTTTTTGTACTGATTTTGTAGCAAATTATTGAGGAAAGACTATTAATTATTACCACGACATTTTTTTGTTGAATCGCATCACACCTTATTGTTGAATTATTTGAAGCTAATAGTAGTAAAATACTTTTGAAACTTTGTATCTTCTTTGTATGCAATCTTTTGATAGAATTAGATCTGTAGTTATTATCAGACTCATCATCAGTTTTGATGATATTTGTGGGGAACTACGTTCCTGAATACAATACTAATTTTTCTTATGAAACTGATTGATGACGAGTACAAGAAAAGTAGCTTATTCATCAGATAAGCATAATAACAATCAACAACAGTGACTGGCGAGTGAGTTGTCAGCAGACGTGGCTTTATCAGTGACGTGCTGATATGCATTATAATAAATAAATATATATTATAAATTAGAAATAATAAATAGCATTCTATTGGATTAAATATCATTCAAGTTTCACATTTTGTGCTTTTCACGTTTCGCATTAAACAATCAATTTTACATAATTCTTGATAGTACTTTAATATTTAACGGATTTTATGTTAAGAGCACTTTTCACTTTTGAATATAATTTTAGTTTTTATTTGGTAACTTTAGAAACAATCTTCTAATTTTTACAGTTATTTTTCACATTTATTTTGGCCAATTAGTCTTTAATATTAAAATTAATAACGTAGAACATATTTCAAGTTAAATCCGTTTGTTTATAAATAATTAATTGTGAACTAAATCTTATCTGCATTGTATCTACATATTTTATTTAGCAGTTAGCACTCACTATTTGTGCGCGCTAATGATAAAATTATAACGGCCGTCCGCTAACGGTCAATATGTTCTCCATAAAATTCGAACGGGCCTACCCATTGTATTATAGACTATTGATATTAAATATTTATATAATAGTAACTGATGTTATCACTCCCAAGTTATTTTCAAATTTGACCCTTTACCAGAATTATTAAGAGCTCTATTATCTTTTTTAATTTCCTTTTAGTATTTAGTATTATCATTTGTCGTAACTGTATTACAATAGTTGGTAAAAGCTTAAAGTGCATTGACAAGTCCACAAAAGATAAATGACATTACATTTTAAAACTTTGAAAATTATCATCAGCTAACTAAGATAACAACGAAAAGGTTAATGTTTTTAAATGATCGTGAGCTACAAAACGTGGTACCTACAATTACTTCGAGTATTGTTTTAAGACAACTTAAGTATTTAAGATTTTTAACCGACAAAAAAAAGGAGCCGATTATACGTTCGGCTGTATGTATTTTTATTTTTTTTGTATGTTCAACGATAACTCCGCCGTCTGTTAGCCGAATTTCAAAATTATTTTTTTTTATGTAAAGGGTATTCTTCGAAGTTGGTCCCGTTTTCGCGAAAGTGGTGACTGGGGTCCATGAGGAATCGAGGAAACTCCTCAAAATTTATATGGACACGTATAGTGATTTCGACCTATTCTGAAGTAACCCAAGCATATGCTACCAAAAAGTGTTTTGCACCAAGGTATACCCTGGATCCAAAAGTACTGAACAGAACTCCTGACTCCTTATAGATACATGTTTGGGGATTTCGGCGTTGCTTAAAGAACTGCGAGCATAAGCCACTATGTCAATTAAAGTAATCATCATCATTACCACCATCGTCACACCATAAATCATGACATAATGATGATTTAATAGGTACTTCTCATAATATTTTACACCGACACGGATATCTTTGAACATTACTCTGCCGTTTATGTATCGACTACAAAATTATGAAGATTGAGTAGAGAAATAGTTAAAATTTCAGCCAAATTTAAAAGGCGAATTATTTAGATAATAAATTTTATTTCATTCTTTTTTGTGCATTTTTACTTTGGAAGTCGGTTTAATTTTTTGTTTAAAAAGTAATAATTTTTTAAATATTATATTATAGATATAATTAAAAGGTACAACAACAACAAAAATATATATCTTCAAATTCATACATCAACACCGCTCGCAAAAATAATGGAAAAAAAAAAAACTAATATAGATGGACCGAAATCCTCAGTCTGTTGTTAGAAAGCATATCATTTGCTTTGCTCCAATAAAAAAGAAATAACCGTACAATCACGCCCGTTACACTTACACAGGCAAATGAAAGTCGATATTAAAGATTAGACAAAAAATTGCAACGAAAGGTCAGACATCTCGACGAGGGAAACGAATTCGATATCTCGTGGAAGGAACGACGTTTTCCAGGAGAAATGATCATTTTATCTATGACAAGTATGACCAGGGTCGAAAACTTTGTGCCTTTCAAGTTAGTACCTAATAAAAATATTTCATCTTATTTCATTTTGCACCTCACCACGTTCCAAAAATGTGTTAAAAATTAAAACTAAAATTTTAGTAGTTCCTTCATGTTTTCTGGTGGGAACGAAAGCAATATTGAATGTGCCGGTTCGACAGACTATGTTCTTCATAAATGTAGACTTCCTCTTGACTTGTATGATTCAGAACAGCTTCGTTTGCATCTTCCATTCCCTTTTTGAGTGTGTGTGAATTTGGTACTTACAAAAAAATGCTCTAATTTTTTTACCCTATTACTAATAAAAATATTTACACAACGGATATCTTAAACACGTTGTGTAAATCATTTTTATTAGTAATGGTCAACTACAATATATCAATAATTGGTATTTTGTATGTTACATATTTTGGCAATGTATACCAATCTGATAAGAATTCAGTTTACTTACAAATACTATGTTGCAGACAAATTATTATTCAAAACAATCAACAAATTATTATTCTTTGTGTAACTACGAGGCGCCTAGCTATTTAACCTCATTAGATATATACTATATATACTAGGTACTACAAAAATGTGTTTAATAAAAGCTAAAAATTGGAAAAGAAAACAAAGATCTATAAATTAAGTACTTACCTACCTTTGCTGATACGAGGAAATTCTACTGTCAAATTATTATTCAATTATCATCTTCAATTCAATTACATCTACCGTCATAAAAACATTGTCATAAGGCTTAGCCAAGTCTGTTAGTATTACAGATAAAAAAAAGAAAATGTTTTTTTTTCTTCTTATGAATAATAAAGTTCTATAAAAGTATAGGTATATAAATATTTATGTCATAATAATACTGTACGACGTATTTTTGTTTGTATTTGTGCCTGAGTTTGGCCTGAGTAGAAATCCATTCTAAAGCAAAAAAAGCATAATATTTAAAACACAATAGAGCACACGCACCCCACTTTTAACCGGCCTAACTAAAATATTCTCAACGTATCAAAATCTTATGGCCGCAGTATTTCCTTCGATTTATGCGACGTATCAGTTTTTAAAAATATGATTAATGTAAAACGTATATTTAATTAATAAAACACACTAAACACTTTTTAAAACTTTTTAGAATTGCTTTTTTTACAGCTGGCCGCCAAATTTGGAATTGTTACTTACTTTAGCGCCAATCTGGTTCCCGCACTGTCCCGCCTGCAGGTGCACTATTTCCCTCATGTCTGTTTGTGAACTAAGTATTAATATTTAAATAATTTTATATCACAGCCGCACAGCCCACCTCGTTGTTGGCCGATGCTCGAGTGAGCTGTGGTGCTGGTGCGATGTACGAGTAATGTGTATTGTGAAGGAACAGCTCGGGGTGAGAATGTGGACAGGCCAAAAATACTCCAATGTTTTGGGGTAAATCTGAAACTAGGGTAATCAGTAATCACATACTAAAAATTGTTTTACTATGTATATTACAAATATACGTAGTAAAACAATTTTTAGTATATTTAGTAGTAGTAGAAAAGAAGATGTGAAAATTGATTTAGAAACTGTTAAAATAATATTATAAATAACTACTTGTCATTTCTTTATTTTTTAATTTTAGTTCTAAAGTGGCCGCGAGTATTATATATTTAAATAGTTTATTACTAAAAAAATCGATTAATCGATTTTAGCGTAGTAAACATGAATTGATAAGTAAGGGAAAAATTTTTTTCACTTTTAGCCTTAGTACTTAAAAGGAATATAATAATAATAGCTTCCCACACCGATTCAGTGACGGTGGCCGCAGGGGCGTGCGCTCCTTGTAGGCAGAAATGCAGTGCTTTACTTGTCATTCACAGATGTTTTAATAAAACGTTTGTACGTTTTAGATGACTTTAATTAATAGTAAATAAATTAATTAAAAAAATATAATCACTTAAAAACGCCTAATATTTTATAAATAGCAACTCGTCTCATGCCGTTGCGTTCTGCAGGACAAATCATCGCATTTATGTGTAATTTTCATAGTTCGCAAACGCACACACCCATGAATATCGACATGATTATATAGCGGTAACTCCCGCGGCAGGCGATGGCCTTCGGCTTCGGTTCGGCTATCCGATCGCTTCCGAAAACCGCCGAACTGGCTTGTCGGAAATTATTCGTTGCCTATAATCCGAGTAAAAATAATAGACGCGAATCTAATAATTCACGTATGCACATTATGCATTTTTGTTTAATAAGGTTTTATTTGTTTAAATAGAAGAAACGTTTTGTGTTTCGCGGGGGCCATATTGCATATTTCATGTGATAAGCTTGTTTAAAATTTAATCGCTCCTGTTTATTTATAGTTTTCTTAAAAGATTTTTCATTTTAACATTTGAAAGTGTGTACATTTAACAGTTTCTTACTGAGTTTCTATAATAATTGTAGTGATTTGCTTTTACTAGTGCGTTTGTTGATTTTTTTAAATGTTATTTGATTGTGAGGTTTGCGTTGATAATGTGTGTTTATTAAAAATTAAAAATAACAAGTTCTCACAATTGTCTTTCAGTGAAAAGATTCAAATTCTGTCTAAAGGTAGGTGTGTACCCGAGTTACAACATTTAAACCAGCAAAAAAATAATGTAACTCGAATATTTCATGTTAAAGGTTATGAAACGTATAACTGGCTGTGTGGTTGTGTACACAAGATTAAATTATATTGTTTTCCTTGCAAATTATTTAGTAATTCTAGTACAGTGTGGACTGATTCGGGATATTCAGATTTAAATAATTTCTATTCCGCGGCCTCACTCACTTGGATAAGATATTTGAGGTGGCCGAAATCTTGCGTTTATTTACATCGGGATATAGTAATCTCAAGTAACCGGAACCTTGAATATGTGAAAATTGAAGCTGACTGACTGGTGAGTAGTTATAATATTTTAAAATATGCTTTATTTTTTTTATTTTACTTATTAGAATTTCTTCCGCCGCGACGATCGATCGCTGTTTTGTCTGCGTTGCCGTAGAAGATGTACATGAATAGTAGTACATCTAAGACTTGCTCTGTTGGCATGGTTTCGACTTAGAGATCCGTCGCTTGGCTGTAGCTATGCTAAAAATCTATAAACGAAAAAGTTTTTGTGTCCGAGTACTTCGCCGCATACCCAGTGTCATAATGGGCGTGCACTGTGCACGCCATTGGGTGGACGGTTTCATTGATATCAGGCCAGCTACGCAGGAGTTATTTTTATAGTGCCCAAGAGAGTGCTCCTGTATACTGCGCACACAGAGCAGTACACAAGAGCACTCTCTCTTTGTTTACTCTCGAAACCCAGTAGGACGGACAGACCGACACGACTGGCGAGAGATTAGGCGCAGGTCCGACTTTTTACATGTCCGTCCGACGCATGGATCATCTTTCATGTCAGGTGATCAGCCTGCATTGTCCTAACCGAACTTGGAAACAACATTTTTTGTTGTTCCATTGCGGGAATCGAACCCACGACCTCCGAGTCGAGAGGTAAGCTCTAAACCATTGGACCACAGAGGCTGTTAAAAGGAATAAAATATATGAGATATCATAATAATAATAACAACATTTATTCAACAAACACGCTCACACTACACTACATTATCAACAAACCATAACATCGACATCGACATAAAACGTAAACTATAACGATAAGATTACAAATAACAGAAATAATACGGACATTTGCCTACCATTTGCCACATAAAAAAAAGAAGAACATTGATTATACATAATATTAACAAACAACAAATACAAACAAATAACAACAATAGCAAAATACAAACGTTTTACCTGAAAATAAAACGTGAATTAAATTACTTACCTAAATTTGAAGCCTAATATTTACATATGAGAGAGAGCCACTGTTCCGTCCCTTTTTCGCACGTTTCGTCGTCCAATCGTGTCGATTCTCCCCTCCATCCATCTATCTACATCCACCACCACCGGCAGCTGGAAGATCGCTTGCGCCTGACGTTTGACTCGTTGATGTCGTTGTAAAACCAGGCAGAATTTAAACTATTAGGCTTCAAATTTAGGTAAGTAATTTAATTCACGTTTTATTTTCAGGTAAAACGTTTGTATTAAATAACTTGACCGTAAATTTAAAGCCTAATATTTATATATGAGAGCCGTGTTTGGTATCGCCTGGTGGTGGTGAAGACGTCAATGTGATAAATAAATACATAGTTAGATCACATGACGTGCAAAGGATATTTCCTAAGCAAAAAAGTAATAGATGGTTAGTATGCATTTATTACATTTAAATTGGCGCATAACAAATATGTGCAGTAAAAAACAAATATTTAAATTACTTAACATAATTCAGAATCATCTACTAAAAGCAAATAATTGTGCTAAGAATCGATCAAACAGTATTGAACAATTTTGTAACTGAGTTGTGACTATTCTGTTCTCTTATTTCTTTACAGTAAAATCGTTTAAATGTATTGCTAGATCGCCAGTTTCCTCTTTTAAGAATATCGTCTAGAGAGCAGTTTTCTCCCCAGCTTTTCGACGCTACGGCAGAGCGACAGCTGCCAGTTGAAGCCTCATGCCGGCCTCTTTTAATAGCTTTTTAACCCAAACTTGAAATGACACTTCGCGAGGCTGGTCGAGGTTTTCCACAAATTGTTATAAATAAATTATCACAATCAGCTTTCATTCTTCTATCCTTACCAATTGTAATCAATTTTTTAACCCAATTAACTAGATCTAAAGACTGTTTATTTTTGTTTGACAATCATTTCCTTCCGGATTGACAATAACAGCACAATCAGTTTTTGAGCAAAACTTTGGCCAAAACATTATAAAATCATCATTAACTTCGCAATTATTACTATTAGTGCTTAATAACGTTAGGTCGTGTACACGACGGCCAGAACATAAAAGTAACAAGGATGCGGTATATTTTGATACCTCAAAAAGATTTTGTAAGTCATGATTTTGACAACCTATGAAGGATATAAATTGATCAACATTCCAAATCGGCAATTTTGATGGTTTTAGTGAGTTTAAGGCAATAGATTTTAGTATACGTTTAACAAGCTGATGTCCACTGACCCGATCCACAGAATCCGGGCTACACAAGGTAGAGACAACAGCTTTATGACATAAAATTGTATTATAGGAGAGCCTTTCGTTTTGATGGAGGTCCGCCAAATACCGCGCTAAATCAGAACTAGTAGGTTCAGATATCGATATCTGATGATGGCTGGTCCATTTTATCCATCTGAAAATTTCTGGAATCAAGGAAGTGACACTACATTACTATTTAAAAATGTATTTATTGCTTTTCGAAGTATTCTCCGCGAAATATGACACATTTTTCCATACGATGGAACTAATCATTGAAGCAACCATTCCATTCGGACGTTGGGGTCTCCAAAATGGCCGTTTTGTAGGCGTCCACAGCTTCTTCAGGTGTTGAAAATCTCTGACCACGCAATTTATTCTTTATTTTAAGGAAAGTATAGAAATCATTAGGGCTTAGGTCGGGGCTGTAAGGCGGATGGTCTAATAATTCTATGATTTCTTGCTCTAAAAACTCTTTTGTTCTGTGCGCGGTGTGAGAACTCGCATTGTCGTGATGGAGGATGATGCGGCGGTTGCAGTTCTCTTTACGGAGTTCAGAAGCGACCTGTGGCAAACAAATGCAAGCATACCATTCTGCATTAACCGTTCTTTGTCCCTCAAGAGGAATAGTCGCAACATGGCCGGTTTTAGAGACAAACGTGGCCACCATTTTTTTTTGCAACACTCCGTGAACGAACAATTTTTGTTGGCTTTAACTCATTTTCGAACACCCAAACTCGTGACTGGTTTTTTGTTTCGGGTTCGTACGCGTATATCCAGGATTCGTCACCTGATACGATGTTGTATACAGCATTTGTGGATCCTGCGTGGAATCTTTCGAGAGTTCTGACGCACCAAGTAACGCGAGCCGGTTTTTGCTCTTCACAGAGCAAATGCGTTATCCATCGGGAAAACAACTTTTTTACACCTAATTGTTCATGCAAGATTATTTGTATTTGACTCATGCCAATGTCTAAAGTTGCCTGAATTTCGCGGTATGTCACATGTCGATCTTCCTCAATCAGCTTACGCACAGCATCAACGTTTTCTTGGGTGACTGCAGTTTTTGGACGACCTTGACGGGGATCATCACTGAGCTTGACACGTCCACGTTGAAATTCAGCAAACCAGCGATAAATTGTGGTTTTGGATGGGGCTTCATCACCAAATGCAGAAATCATCCGGTCAACACACTGTTTTTGTGTTAAACCACTTCGAAAGTCATAATAAATCATCGCTCTAGAATTTTCTCGAGTCAATTCCATTTTCTCAACGACTAAACAAGTTTGACAAGACCTTGTGACAAGACCGAGAATCTTTTTTTAAATAAATAAACGGTATTCGATTTTAAAACCAAGGAGTTTTAAATTAAAAAGATTTTAATATGACAGGAACAGTGGAAATATTCCATTCCCGATACTTTTAGTGCAGCCTATGTAGAAGTGCGCCAGCTTGTCATGAGAAGATCCTTTTGTTTCTGGGACCAGTTCATGAGTTTTTTATGCCACCCCCACATCTCCAAACCTCCATGGTCATTTCTCCGACATTCTGTGGAGGTTGGCTCGAGGATACATCTATCAGTACTTCGTGCAGGTTCCTGATTGTCCATGGAGGACTTAACGCTCGGTTTTTCAAAGCCGGTCTCCAAAATACTTGGTTCCATTTCGGTGCTACTATCAGATATATTCCTCGGCATTTCTTGAGGTGCTGAAGAACTTTTGGCATTAGAAAAGGAGGTGGGAACACCCAAGCCAGTTGGTAGTCCCAGGTCGAGGTGAAAGCGTCGTGAAAAACTGCGGCTCGATCTTGGAGATCCAGTGTGCAATAGCCTGGGACTACATGAGCGCGACAAGATGCGAATAAGTCTACTTGGGGAGTTCCCCATTTTTTGAAGATCTGTTCTGTCACTTGTGGGAGTAGATGCCATTCTGGTAGGTTCCGAAGCCTCGACAATCTGTCGGCTTCTACGTTGTAAATACCCGGAATGTGGTGAATCGTAAATTGAATTTTGTAAGTGTCGACAACATTTAGAATTTTGTATGTCATATCCAGAAGTGCTAGGGATATTATCCCGTCTTCATTTCTCAAGTACGAAACTACGGTTTTGCTGTCGCTTTGAATGTGCAGAACAGCGTTGAATAGGTTCCGGGAGCAATGCTGAACTGGTTTTAAGATGGCAAGCATTTCTTTCTGATTGCAATGTAGCAATCGTTCTGCCTCTGTCCATGTCCCTGAAATATATATGTTGTTTATTTGAGTGCCCCAAGCTCTGTCGGAAGCGTCGGTCACTATGTATACGGTTGGACAAGGCATGTGAATATCGGATTTTATTCCGAGGTAGTATCCACCATTTTAAATCTTTCAGAGCTTCTGCGGAGACTGGTTGAAGAATGTTCGGCTTCACGTGTAACCTGCTGATACATAGCCTTTGTAAATGACGATAATTTAACCTCGCGCGTTGAATAATGAAACTTGAAAAGTTCATCATTCCTATTAGACTCTGAAGATCTTTGAGGGAAGCAGTTTGTTTCGTCACGATGGTAGTGAGCCGCTCTTTTAGTTTTAGAATCTTATTTAAGGGAAGATGCTTTTGATTTGTTGCAGTATTCCAACAGATTCCGAGATAGTCTAGTATTTGAATTGGCTGTAAAATTGATGTTTCGGTATTTATTGTCCACCCCAGATACCTGAGTAGGTTCACTGTTATCTCGATGTGACGGATCAACTCTAACTAACAAATAATCGTCCAGGTAAACAACCACCCGTATTCCGCGCTCACGTAATATTTGTGCGATCCAATTGCTTAGGGATGCAAAGGTTCTTGGTGCTGAACTGAGCCCGAAGGGCAGGCAGTTCATTTGCATTAGTTGGCCTCTGTATACGAGGCGTAAGAAAATTATATGCGATTTTGCTACTGGAAGGTAGAAATACGCTTGCGAAATGTCGATTTTTGCCATCCAATCGTGGGGTTGGAGAAATTTGGAATCGTGACCATGTTTACTAGTCTGAAGGTCGAGTTCTCCCCGAACCTGATGAGAGCTTTCAAATTGAATATAGGACGAAGCTTTCTGTCGGCTTTGGGTATCACAAACATAGGGGAGATAAAACTCCGCCCTAACGGTACCACAGTTAATACTTTTTCTGTTACCATTTTGTGAATTATTTGGTCTATTTCCAGAGAAGAAGGAGTAGATTGACCTTCGTTGCCCAGAATTGGGGTATGCAGCGGCGGTTTTCGCATGAATGGAATCCGGTAACCCGAAATTATTGGACAAAACGTATTTTGGTGCGCTCATTTTCTGTCATCGGTCGTAAAAGTTGCACAAAACTGATTCAGAGAGAGGAGAGGGTTATCTCTCCTATCCCGGTGGGATGAGGGAGAGCATTTTCGTTGATAACGACGGGGGTAGTTATTGGTTTTTCTGGCGTTTGACTCTTGCCACCTCGCCCCCGAAAGGGCTTGCTGTTAACGGTATTATGAGAATAAGTATTGTTGGATCTAGAAGATTATCCCATAGTTTTATAAGTTTTGTGGCTTGTAAGTAATAACCTTCGCTGAGGCAAAGAACTATTTGGATCGGACTGCGGTGCAGAAGCTCGATCTCTGATATATATATCTCTGTTATATCTGTTATATGAGTCCACGTGGCCAGAATACTTTATTTACACCCCCAGATTTGTCCAACGTGGAGCAAAATTTCTCCGCCTCAAATAAGTTGTGGCAGGACGGGGTATCTTTCTTAAAATACTTTTGTTTAACGGTGTCCTTAACTGCCGATAAATTAGTTTCCCTGGATGCATTCCGCCCTATGACCAGGAACCATTTGCAATGCATCACATGATATTTTTGCATAGTCACCATTAACAAAAATTTTGGAAATTTGTTCACTTATAGAATCAGAATTTAACTCATTAGTTTCTCGAGCCCAATTCAACAAGGAGCGTAGTTCAGTTTGTAATCAGAAAGAAATACATTTAAATGTATTTCAATAACTAATAATAACTAATTTACTAACAATAATAACTAACAATAACTAATTTAATACCCGTGGTTCTAGCTTTTTCTTTAAGTCAGCTACGTCATTAGTTAATTTTTCTAATATACGATTATGGTCCCGTTTGCGCTTAGAACGACGTGAACGCTTACGATTACATGAGCTATCGGAGTCACTTGATTGACTACTTGAAGATGAAGAACTAGAGTCGCATTTACGTTTCCTTTTTCTACGAGGGCTGCACTAAAAGTATCGAGAATGGAATATTTCCACTGTTCCTGTCATATTAAAATCTTTTTAATTTAAAACTCCTTGGTTTGAAAAATCGAATACCGTTTATTTATTTAAAAAAAGATTCTCGGTCTTGTCACAAGGTCTTGTCAAACTTGTTAAGTCGTTGAAAAAATGGAATTGACTCGAGAAAATTCTAGAGCGATGATTTATTATGACTTTCGAAGTGGTTTAACACAAAAACAGTGCGTTGACCGGATGATTTCTGCATTTGGTGATGAAGCCCCATCCAAAACCACAATTTATCGCTGGTTTGCTGAATTTCAACGTGGGCGTGTCAAGCTCAGTGATGATCCCCGTCAAGGTATCCAAAAATTGCAGTCACCCAAGAAAACGTTGATGCTGTACGTAAGCTGATTGAGGAAGATCGACATGTGACATACCGCGAAATTCAGGCAACTTTAGACATTGGCATGAGTCAAATACAAATAATCTTGGATGAACAATTAGGTGTAAAAAAGTTGTTTTCCCGATGGATACCGCATTTGCTCTGTGAAGAGCAAATGCGTTACTTGGTGTGTCAGAACTCTCGAAAGATTCCACGCAGGATCTTCAAATGCTGTATACAACATCGTATCAGGTGACAAATCCTGGATATACGCGTACGAACCCGAAACAAAAAACCAGTCACGAGTTTGGATGTTCGAAAATGAGTTAAAGCCAACAAAAATTGTTCGTTCACGGAGTGTTGAAAAAAAAAATGGTGGCCACGTTTGTCTCCAAAACCGGACATGTTGCGACTATTCCTCTTGAGGGATAAAGAACGGTTAATGCAGAATGGTATGCTAACATTTGTTTGCCACAGGTCGTTTCTCAACCCCGTAAAGAGAACTGCAACCGCCGCATCATCCTCCATCACGACAATGCGAGTTTTCACACCGCGCACAGAACAAAAGAGTTTTTAGAGCAAGAAATCATAGAATTATTAGACCATCCGCCGTACAGCCCCGACCTAAGCCCTAATGATTTCTATACTTTCCCTAAAATAAAGAATAAATTGCGTGGTCAGAGATTTTCATCACCTGAAGAAGCTGTGGACGCCTATAAAACGGCCATTTTGGAGACCCCAACTTCCGAATGGAATGGTTGCTTCAATGATTGGTTCCATCGTATGGAAAAATGTGTCAAATTTCGCGGAGAATACTTCGAAAAGCAATAAATACATTTTTAAATAGTAATGTTGTGTCACTTCCTTGATTCCCGAAATTTTCACTGCCGCCCTCGTAGTAGGATTCACCTGGGTTTGATTCAGTTCGCTTGTGCCAGCATGTAAGATATTCTGATCACTCATTATTATCTTGAAAATAAACATTTATACTTTAATATAATTTAGAACACGAACGGTAGCACCGTTAACATCCTAGTAATAAAATAACGTAAATACTAATAATTTTCTACTTTTTTTATAATTAACAATAAATATCTAATGCGAATTAAAAACGATTGACTTGATTTCGTAGGATTCATAAAAACATGGCGGATAACCATGCCATTTATATAATATCTATTTTACTTATTTAAAATATACTTGAAATAATGCATTTAGGTACTACACCTGGTCTATTTCATTGTAAAAAACCATAAATAGTAATGAAAAGCTAACTGATTAACAGGATGCAACACGATTTAAAAACAGAAATTTTTTGTAAAAACGTGTGTTATATTGTACAGAAATAGATAGAAGTACATAACAAATGCTTCTGCTTTTGGTTACACAATTAAAAAAAATATTATTTTAAATTTTAATCACTTTACTTAGAGTGACAAGTTGACAGGACGGGAACAACGACGTCAATGAGTCAAAGTCAGGCGCAAGCGATCTTCCTGCCGGTGGTGGAGGATGTAGAGAGATGGATGGAGGGGGGAATCGACACGATTGGACGACGAAACGTGCGAAAAAGGGACGGAACAGTGGCTGTTTCTCAAATATAAATATTAGGCTTCAAATTTACGGTCAAGTTATTTAATAACAGATCATAATAAAAAAAGGGACACCACTCAGGTGTACGATCGTGGCATAGTACTCAACTATACCACAATCCCTGGTATTATGTGGATTCTCGTTGTTGTCAGGCGACCAACAGATATACACTAGCAGCATCATATAAGTCACACACAATAACAATAGGATAGGATAGGATATACCTACATATATATAAAAGATAGAATTAATATAAAGTAAAATAATGGCGATAAAATGTATAATATTATCTGAAAATAGTAAAATATAAATAAATAGATAATCAGATAACTAAATGGCCTTAATGGGTGAATGAATTTATAAACTGGCAACACCGAGCAGTGATTCACCGCGAGTTCACGCAGCTGATCGACGGCCGCTATTCAAGGACTTATCCACATAAACTTAAAATTCAGGCAAAGAAGTTTCAAGTTCGTCTAGATTTTAAGATGAAATAAAGTTAGGAATTTATGTAATTTTAGATAATATTATCTACATTCAAAGAAAATAGCTAATGTAGTGTATTTAAAGTTCTTTGAACTCTAAAGTCTAAACAATAATAAAATAACCTTACCAAGAGAAGAGCATGTCAGGACATGTCTAAGGAGGGTTCCGTAGCTATAAACGCGCAATAGGGTTCCGATTATTGTCCAACTTCGCTCAAAATAATTTTCCTAAATATTTTTTAACACGACCTATCAATCAGCATGGAAACTTACAAGTTTCTATCTTGATTCTCGTATAATATTTTAGAAATGTCGGGGGGGGGGGGGGGACCAACTTATACGTCTTATAAACCCCCCACGACGAGGTAGAATGAAAAAATATTTTTCATCCCCACTTCACATGTAAGTACTTATTTGATACATGACTTTTTTACAAAGCATAGATGTATTAGGTTAAAAAGAGGTTTTAGAGTAATCGGCCTCCAAAATGGTTTATTAATTATAAGTTGCTCACATCATAAAGTACGCACAATCAAATTACTAAAATTACTTAAAATTATAACCAAATTGTGGACAAGGGCGGCTATCACTATCAGCGATCTCTTCCAGGCAAGCCTGCCTGACTGGAGAGGTAAATCAAATAGATAAATAGCGGGGTAATAAATGTCAATAATAAAATAATAAAAATAAATAATTGTTTAAGCACGTTTTTAGAACCTCTAATTGGTTTGAAAATAAAAAGTAATACGAGTACAACAAAATAATAATATAAAGTTACATGCATAGATATATTAAATTAAAAAGAGGCTCTCATGTATAAATCAAGTAAAATTAAATTAGACTAGCGACTTTGTTTCGAAGATGACCATGAAGCTTGGATTTGAAAATGGCAAGTGATGAAGGTAGATCATTCCACAAGTGCGTAGCCTTCACAGCAAAAGAATCCGCAAGCAAGTTGTTGATGTGTCGTCGGAGACACCGCGCCGTGACGCCCCTGCGCCGCGCCCTGGGGTTATATTATAGGTAAGTACTGTTTTTTGTATTTGAGTGCGCGTTTACAAATTTGACATAAATTGGCAGTTTTTCGGTCGATTTTGCGACCAAATGAAACCAAATCCTACAAAACTAACAATTGTTACAAATAGTGACAAAAGAATAATAAGTAGGTACTTCTTTATCTAAAATTAATTTAAAAATTATGATTTTTAGTAAAGCAAAATCAATTTTCCGGAACCTCTATACCCAAAATTTACAAAAAGATGTCGCGCTTCGGATCATTCTTCTGCTCTTATGTAGCTTACTTTGTAGCTGCTTCTACTCTTATGTAGCTAGATTTGTCAAAGAATACGGACGTCTCATCGGACATAATCCCCCTTCTTTTTAATATAATCTATGATCACCTTACAATTATTTGCCTTAAGATAATCCAACAATAATTAAAATCGTTTTGAAGAAATAAAAAGTGTCCACAATATTTTTTACGGGTTTTGTTATTATTTATTCTAATGCGTGGCAAGAAGGCTCTTTTTATTTGATCACTGTCTACACAAAACATGTCTAAAGAAATCGTCGCCCCGCAGTGCTTGTTTGATAAATCTACCAATTGGTTAAAACAGTAGTTTTTTTCTCTAATTATTTAAACTAATTTATATTTTTTTAGTATTTATTCAGGCTATCCCGCTCGCGTGTGCGCGATTTATGACGCGTATGCGAATGAGTCAGTGCGTTAACCGAACCGAGATTATATCGAAAATTATAGTTACGGCTTACGAGAATTGGGCTTCAGTACAAAATAGGCAAAGAGGACACATCTACTTACATTTTGTACGCAGTTTATTTACGCCACTGTCTTGTCCTTTACTTTGTCAAAAAAAAGTAACTGTGCCTATAAGTGCCTACTTGATAGGTAACCATGTCTAAATCGGACGAAAAAAAACAAACAATTGCGAGTCAGACTCGCGCACTAAGGGTTCCGTACAAAACGTATAAAAAACACGATTGTTGTATGCTTGCACGCGTGCCATGACCACCATAGAAATGCGTTTTGTCTACAAAATAATAGAAATACTGACAGTATACCTACTGTCGTATTGTCCGTATTACCAGTACTGATATTATGGAAAAAAGACAGCTTTCCTTCGTCAATCTGTCATTTTTTTATTATTCATTAATAAGTCCGTAGAAAGAAACAATTTATACGGTGGTTAGGTGTAACATTATCGAGCAGTTATCGAGCAAAAAACGGCAAAAAATCACGTTTGTCGTATGGGGATTGGGGAGCACAAATAGCTACGAGAATTGAGCCGATTTAATTAGCAGAATCGACCTACGAGAATCGAACCCACTCTTACCACTAGTTACGTAGTAACTATTTAGTAATTTGTGCCACTGGTATATGCATGCATATGCAGTCGTTGACTAAGGCTGGACTATTTATTGTGATCCGGAAATCGGAATCCGGTGGGCCCATGAAAATTCAGAGCACTTGAAAATCGAAGAGTTGAGTGTTGAGCTGCCATATAATATGACATTGCCATATTTGGACTCGACACTTGTGTGTTCGATTTTCAGGTCTGAATCTTCCCCAGCTTTCCGGATTCCGGATCATAGTAAGGTTGGGAGTTGGGACTATCCGAACTCCCAACCTTACGCTGTGTACTGTGAACATAGTACACTACTACAATACAATATTTCGACTTTATGACTATGGAGTATGGACTATGGGTATGGAGTATGGCTACTTCCAAAGTGGCACACCGGGATTTTTCGCGACTACAAAGTCACAAGTCACGACAAATATATGCCTGCATACTTCAGTTTCTGTCAAGCACAACATTCCTATTCTATATCGGTGCTCTCCAAGAGGATATCTCTAGCTGGAGTAGCTGGCCGCGCGCCAAAAATGTCATTGACACCACGCCACGTGACGCCGCGCGTCGATGGCATTTTTAACCGACTTCCAAAAAAAGGATGCGGTTACACGTTCGGCTGTATTTTTTTTTGTATGTTCAACGATAACGTGCCGTCTGTTGACCGATTTTCAAAATTCTTCTTTTAATGTAAAGAGTAAACTTCGAAGCTGGTCTCGTTTTCACATAAGCGGCGACCTGATGATGGGATCCATGAGGAATCGAGGGAACTCCTCAAAATTTATATAGACACATATAGTGATTTCTACTTTTTCTGAAGTAACCAAAGCATATGCTATCAAAAAGTAAGTTTTTTCACCAAGGTATGCATTGGATCCAAAAGTACTGAACAGAACTCCTGACCCCTTACTACCTTACCTTACTTATACATGTTATATATTATATATATGTTTGGGGATTTCGCCGTTGCTCAAAGAACTGCAAGCATAACCCACTATGTTAATTAAAGTAATCATCATCATCACCACCATCATCACACCACAATTCACGACATAATGATGATCTTATTTTAATATTTTTTACACCGACACGAGTCGGTTAAATTTTTTTAAACTGTTTATAAATATTAGGTCTTTACCTATGAAATTGCCGTTTTGTATGAAAACATTTAAACGAATTTTTTCATGTAGGTATTTTTTATTTGTATTAATCGAAGCAATCACCCATGCAATCAATGCATCTTTGCCAACGCAGTGGCAGTTTATTGATGCCCTTCTTAAAGAAATCAGCTGGACGGGAAGCGACAAATTCTTCAAAGGCATTTTGTACTGCCTCTCGGGTATTGAATTTTTTCCCCGCCAAGAAGTTATCCAAATTCGGGAAAAAGTAGTAGTCTGTAGGCGCAAGGTCTGGTGAGTAGGGCGGATGACGAAGAGCTTCCAACCCCAGTTCTTGCAACTTGGAGACCGTCTGCTGTGCAGTATGAGGTCGCGCGTTGTCGTGCAGGAGCAGCGGAGACGAGCGATTAACCAATGCTGGTTGGAAATGTGCCAGCTTCTCCATCATTGTGTTCAGTTCTTCACAGTACACATCTGCAGTAATGCTCACCCCGTTTGGTAAGAAGCTGTGATGAATCACACCGGCGCTAGACCACCAAACAGTGACCATCACTTTTCTAGGGATAAGTTTTCGTTTAGGGCATTGTTTAGGTGCTGAACCAGGATGCAACCAACTTGCTGAGCGCTTGCGGTTATCAAACAGAATCTATTTTTCATCACAGGTAATAATGCGGTTCAAAATTTCTTCATTTGAGTGTCTGTTGAGCAGTGCAAGGCACGTCTCGACGCGTACTTCGCGCTGGCGATCATTGAGTTCGTGGGGCACCCATTTGTAAAGCTTTTTTACCTTGCCAATTTGACGCAAATGGATCAATATTGTTTTGACGCTAACGTCAAAGCTGCTGCTAATTCAGCCGTAGATTGTGTATCATCAGCTTCCACAATCGCCTTTAAATCGTCATTATTGACCAAAGTCTTCGGACGACCGCGAGATTCATTTTTCAGGTCGAAATTTCCAGAACGGAAGCGAGCAAACCAATAACAGGTGGTGCGTTGGTTTGTAGTGTTAGCTCCGTAAACGTCGTTGATGTTGCGTGCCGCTTGTGCCGCGTTGCTGCCACGACGGTACTCATATTCCATAATTACTCAAATTTTTAACGTATCCATGATGGCGAAAAAGATTGAAATGCGATGAAAATGTAACACTAATCAATAAACAAATGACTACTTTTAGAAAAAGAATTCCATGTTTTTAAAATAAAATTAATATGAAATTAGAATTCTTAGCCAAACAAAAATTATTTTGATTTGAAATGACCAGTACTGCAGAAAGGCAAATTCATAGGTAAAGACCTATTATATAAATCTGTGCTAACTGCTAACATACAAATGTATCCGAACATTTTTAACAGTTTGGTCGTTTTTGTATGCTCGTTAAATGTGAATAGCCAAACTGTGCTAGATATAGCAGGAAGGTAACTTAACATTCAGGGAACAAGAAAAGCACACAATGCGTCACTAAGAATATGTAAATAAACGGCGAAACATACCTATTTTATTGGAAAAGTTTGATTATGACGGACGCAATGTACTCGTAATGTTGCGTTTACCTTTTTTTGAAAAATGTTTTGCATTCATGTTAGCGCTCGTGTTTTTACATGTCCATACTCCATTATACCTAAGTGCAGGTAAGGTACAGTAGGAGAGCTTAAAAAAGTTTAAAATATTAAATAATAATAGAAAAAGTATTTATTATGTAGGGTTACCAAATATCAACAGTTGATAGGACATTTTCCTATGATATTTGGTCGTGGACATGTCATGAGTTTGGTCAATAAACAATTGAAATAATATGTTTAGTATAAAGTAGTATAAAGTAATGCTACTTGAAAAAAATTCTTTAGAACAAGTACCTAAGTACAATTTTGTTTACGTTGATCTTTATCTAAAATCTAAACTGTGAAAATAACGCTTAAAAGGTAAACGACCTCAAAGTTTATGTTCCACTATAAATCGCTTATTACAGTTCTGGCAACTAGTTATTAAAAACGAATTTGTAATTGGGACATGTTTTAATGACTAGCAAAAATTGAGATAATTTCAAATATTATTGTGATCGACATTCGTTGCAATTTTTAATTATGCCTGTGGCCATTGCTCTTGTCAATTCGATACTAACTATATGGCTTATTTCAAAAAAAAATTAATTAGTGTACGTACTATTTATAGAGATTATCATTTAAAGATAAAATGAAAAAAATGCCTTCACATTTATCACGAAAAGTTCAAGACGAATACATCCGATAAAAGTGACGCATCTTATTTATATCAGCTGTTTTATTACATTTTACTACTGTTGTTAATGTTATCACAAGGGTAATTACTAATTAATAAGCAACACAAAGATATATAATAGGTATGCTATATAAGTAGGGCAATGCAAAATTTTAATAAAATATAATATGTATAATAGTTATGTATAACATAGAATAGAACTAAAGTAAGACATATAATAAGAATAATAAAAATCTTAAGTTACTTAGGTACATATTTTTATTTAAAGAATTATATATCTAGTTTTTACTATAAACAATGACCGTGTTCCTGCGAAAGTTTAATATTATTCTTAATTTATATATGTAGGTGCCTGCGAAAATATAGCAGTTTGTGCTAAGTTGTTTGTACAGGCGCCATATAAAATATCCTGACTACATAGAATTGTTTAATTATATTTTTATTAGAATAAGAGTATTTAACATTTTTTGAGTATCTTTGAAATTATGTGTGCAAGAAATACAAACGAAACTAACTTACAAATTATTTTTTTCAATGAAAGCTAATGTTTCATATTATGAAACTTAAGCTAGTACTAGCTTTTGCCCGTGGCTTCGCCGGCGTGGAATTGTGTTCTTGGAGAAAAAACTTCTTCGGCAAATAACTCTACTCTCTGCAATATACTTTTGTTCTTCAATATTGAAAATGTTTCTAGGGTTTCGTAAAAACGGGACCCTATCATCTCGACGCGACGTGCGAGACCGCTTGATATAATATATTTTTCGCGCTTGAATATAAATTTTACAATGTCTTCTAAATATAAGATATTAATTTAAAATGTATGGTTTATAAGGCTACTATAATGTGTATAAAATGCTTAAAGTGAGTAACGTATTTAATTTGATATGGATCATACTGTGTACGGTCCACCGGCCCCCCGGCCGCCTGGTCCAACCGCTATGTCCCTGCATTTTAAATCTGTAATATCTTCGATATTATTTATATTACATGCTGTAAAGGGCCATATTGATCTATATTAAATGCACAGTGTATTTAAGGTACTTAATTGGATAAGAATTAATGCTATATTGCAGAAAATAGCTTCGTAAATAAGCCATTAATTCTTGTAAAAAGTAAAGGGTAAAAAATGTTTTTTTTATCCTTTACTTTTTACAAGTGTTTGTGGGTATCTCTAAGAGATAGACATAATATACGATCGCGAACTTTTTTGTAGACCTTTTTAAGGTGTACAATACTGTAGTACATTATTAATCTATCTTGTAGGGTTCAGTCAGCGTTGGTAATGTAGGCGCAATTTTTATAATAGCGCAAAAGAAGGCGTTTACGAAATTAGAAAACTCTAAAATGATATCAGGGTTTATCTACTATATTATGCATGTCCTTTTGAATCACTCTATCTATTAAAAAACCCGTATCAAAGTCCGATGCGTAGTTTAAAAGATCTAAGCATACATAGGGACAGACTTAAAAAGCGACTTTGTTTTATACTATGTAGTGATATTAATAAATATAGCATTGATCTAAGTATATAATATTATCAAGTGATATAAAATTAAGTATTGTATCATGTTATACATCGAATAGATCCCTCAAGGTCTTAGCTTTCATACAATGAAAGTGATTGGTCTAGCTGTCTCTATTGGAATGGTAGGGTGACCAAAAAATTAATGACAGTTAGTGTTTATTTTTAATGAAATGAACTAGGAAACGAGCAGACGGATCAAATAAAATAAAATTAAAAACGTTTATTTGACAAACTAGGACATACACTACAAGTTATTATAATAATAATATACATTACAATAAAAACAGAACAAAATTATAGTAAAATAAGATGAATAAATAGCATAAAAGGGTAAAGCAATAATATTAAAGATTTTAATACTAGGTTCTGCCAGAATCAGATGGTCGGTAGTGCAGTGTAATGCCTAATCACCTGATGGTAAGCGATTACCGCCACCCATGGACACTCGCAACACCAGAGGAGTTATACTTGTAACTTCTCTGGTATTGCGACTTACATTCCTGCCCTTAAAATCCCCAATTCCCTTGGGCCTCCGAATCTTTACATAATTCACGAAATAAAATAGTAAATCAATAACGCAAGTCTTCAGATTATATTTCTTAAGGTTGGCGAATTCTTTAAATGAAACGCTTGTTACTAAAGGTTATCATTTAATACAGTTTAAGTTATTAAATATTTCGTTGTTAATTTAAAAAAGTTATCAATGTTTTAAAATTACTATTTTATTATTTATTAAATTACATATATTACTAATTTATGCAATTTAATTCGTTTATTTGCTCTAAAAGTGATAAGTATCAATAGTTGGTAACAAATTTTGTAGGCTCTTCACTTTTAGCTATATATATATTTTTTAGCTATTTTAGCATGCACATATATATTACATTCATTTAAATTTTAATTATTCTAAACTAAATTATTAATATTATTATATATGTATTCTAATTATTTCATTTTACAGTAGATTAATAATTTAATGTCAAAACTGTTACGAAGTTATATAGTTAACAAAAAATAAACACAGAAAATCACACTTAACACATTTAAATTAATAATAAAATTTGCAAAATATTAGCCAGGACATAAAATATTATAATGTATTATATGTAAAATAAAATGATTATTAGTTATGTCATTACTAATAAATTAATTATTTATTTGGTTAATTATATAAACATGTTAGGACCGTTTAATACATTTTATAAACCAGCAACAATAAATAATAATACAAAGAAAATACATTTAAAAGTAATAATCAGAATAATAATATTATAATTAATGTCATAGTAATTATTGAAGTTCAAGTAATGTAGAATTCAGCATAGATTAATTATTATTATATAAAAAATGCTATTATTTTTATTTTTTTTGGTTAAATAATTCCTCTACTGAGTAGATGTTTTTAAGTTTTAATCATTTAATTATTTTCTATTAAAATTGTTACACACTTCATAGTAAAAGTAAAGAGCTGTCCGTAATAAAAACAAATCATATGCACCGTGTGTCATTTTACTGTATAATAAAATGCGAGTTGTTTACATTCAGCGGTTATTCTCCGATGTGCTCAGACAACCACCAATAAAAACGATACAATCATTAAAAATATATTATTGTGAAGTGCATGAATGTGATAAAGTGCAGACAAAACATTAATTAGTTATTAAAAAGTTATTTAATATTTCATAACACAATGTAAGTAATTTTTATGTGTTTTTGATCGCACGTGCATGTGATCGATAGATTAATACCCGATGAACGTAGTCAATGAATTTTTAAGTATAAATTAACTTGAAATGTAATTTATTTTCTGGAAAATTAGTTTTTTTTTTTTAATTTCACGCCAGTTTTAAATAATACATTTTGAAATATCTATAAAGATTGCTGGATATTCCATTGACAAGTAATATGAGCCAGTTTTTATGCGTTTTAATTTTTTAGTTAATATTTTTCATTATATGGTCGCCGTAACATCAAAGTGAAATATTGATACTGTTGTTTTGTAATTAAAGCGTAAAATAAATATTAAAAGTGTATTTCGAGTTTTGGATTAAAGAATCGTACTTTTTTTTTATTATTAAGAGGAAATTAAAAAACATTGATGATTGAAACCATTTTCAGTGTTTTAGTATGTCCCACGTCCCCAATATTTCACGAATTAAGCAATTCGTGAAATAATGATTCAATATTTTCGGTTGCAAGTTCTACCAAACACCCTGTATAATCAGCTCTAATTTCTAATAATTTCTATCTAACGATCGTGTCGATCGAACCAAATTTTTCCATTATGGAAGGATCATGATAATATTTCATGTATTTCTTTAATGTCCAAGCTTCTTTATCTCTCCTATAATAGCAGATCCATTTCTGTTTCATTCATTGGTAATTTGTAAAAGATCTTCTTTTATTTCATATCTGAAACATGAACTTTTGTTCTAAACCTTTATTTACCTGCGATAAGCTAAGTAATTATGATGATGATGATGATGATGATACATAATGTGATATAATATAGTATTTTATAGAGTATAGACTAGAAACCATATAATAATAATTAATATTATAATTAATTTTTTTTTTCATTAGGTGATAATTTTGATATTATGCATCTCAATAAGTGACTTTTCAATGGTAATTTGATTTATTTAAATAAAATAAAGCTTAATTTTGAAATGTGGATGGAAGTAAATGTTTTGAAACCTTATTTCTTTGTCAACAACAAATAAATATTGTTAAATAGCAATCTAATTAGTATTTTGCATGTGCTCGTGCATTTTCTAATACTGTGGAAGACTGCAACGTTTCATGAGAAAATATGATGAAATATTATTTTTTGTGAGTCATTGTTTTTGTGAGTTACTATAATCACGACCAGAAAAAGTCCTTCTTATCCCCAATTTAACAAGCACGTTAAACCGACGTTCAGGGCTGAGCTTCGCCTACGGCTTAAGATCTGTCATTCCGTTCTAACCTTGAATGAGAGTGGGAGAAAGAATCCGGGTTTTGCGTTAAGCGCGTTTTAAGCGGTTTGGTGTAATCGGGGCTTAGTACTGATCGTAACTCTTTCTTAGTTCGCTATTCATTCCTCTGCTTTTCTAAGGATAGTTGTTATTGCATATTAGCCATAGAGCATCGTAACCATGTCATACCAGTCGATTATTTGACGACCTCTGTGGCTCAGTGGTTCAGCACGTTGGTGCTCAAGCCGGGGGTCGCGGGTTCGAATCCCGCCGAAGGAACTAAAAGTTTTTCTGTGTTCCTGGGTCATGGATGTGTATTAAATATGTGTATAATATAATAAAAATCTTATATATATGTATACTATAAAAAGTATTAAATATACTTCCCTACCTGTACCTGTAACACAAGTTCTTCGGATACTTAGCACGGGGCCAGATTGACGTGGTGTAAAGCGTCCATAGATATTATTATTATTATTGCTTTGCTTGCCTAAAGCCTTCTGCCTTCTCCCTTGCCAAAGTCTCCATCAATATTACCTTTGTCAAGGAAATCTGGTTCTCATTCATTTACTAAATATAACAACAACATCTTAGTTTATCAGAACTATTATTAATTTTATAAACCGGTACATTTTTCAAGGTTGGATGTTACAGATTACCTTGGTGCTGTATGGTGTATAATATTACATGAAAGTCAATATAATTATACTTAAATATAATATATATTTTAAATATCCGAACAACTAGTGGTATAATCGGTAGTACTAACTTGCAAACTTCGAAAATCTCTATTAGTCACTAGCTTGTAATAATAGGCACAACATTTAACATAATATATTATGGAAATTATTAAGTAAAATACCCACTTATAGAAATTACATTATCTAGTCTAGGCCGTCTCGTTGTAGTAAACTGTAATTATTGCTTACTATAATAATAAGTGTAAGGAGGCCAGAATTGGCATTGGTTAGACTATTTATTTTAAATATTATCAATTGTGTCAAAATAAATTTCATTGAGAAAGTAATAATACAATTTATAATAATACTTTTGTGTATGTAAATTGTGTGGTTTAATATTTATTAATTTATATTCCTATCAAGATACATAAATATTTATTAAATATCATATTTATGAGATATCAAAAAGTAATTTGGTGCTTTCCTAGAAAAAATTTTAAAGCTTCAGTGCGCATTCACTCAAGAACCAGGACATGTCCCATCAACTCATAAATAATGGTGGCCATTTTTATCTTCTGTTAAAAAATAAAAATAGATAGCTGGCATGTAACTTTTATCCGTTGGTTTAATGCTCTAAGGTTAAAACTTATACTACTTGCGCAACGTCATATCAACGTCAATAGGGTGACAATATTTAATTCAATAATTAGGTAAGTGTAGATTTTTTTCTAAAATACTTTTTAAAATAATGATTTTAAATTAGTACTTAGTGCTTTGTTATATACTTATATGGCAAACTTAGGCATGTTCGAAAAAAAAGAGGCAATTAAAATGCCACAGTACTCTATTTTATGTACCTATTTATACACTGTATCTCTCGAAACGGAATAAAAAATCACCAGTATATGGATGGTTATTGGCTAGTGTCAAACTCACTCTAGACTCAGATTAGCCTAGAAGCAATCCTACAGTGGGCCTAGCAGAAACATCTGACAGCGGCGTTAACGTAACGTTATCGCATGAGGATTGTATGAAAATCTGTCAAAATCACGACAGCGCCCATACAAGTTTCATTCGATAACGACACGTTTACGCCGCTCTCAAATGTTCCTGCTAAGCCCCCTGGTAGAAAAATGGTCCTTAAACAAACCACGCACCACGTCGTAAAGACGTGCTACTTTTATATTAATATTCATTCAATGCACGCGTAGACTATATTTTTATATTCAATCAATCTAATCATGTGACAATTTATTAACGAAAATCTTTTATCAGGTTGTTAGGTTCAGTTGTTTTAAGGAAAATTAAGAGTTTGGTAGGAAAAATTTGTTACAACTTACATTAGATAAATGATGAGAAACGATGCATAGGTAAGTGACATAACGCAATATTAGGTTCTTTTTTATTTATTTATATAAGGCATCGGCTTATAATCATTTGCCAGTGTCAAGTTACAAAGGCGGGAAATAGAACTTTCGTTTCAATTTTCAACACCGTATTCCTATATCGTCAAGTCTAAAGTCTAGTCAAAGTCCAAATATAATAATATAGTCAGTACAGTCTATGAGTCATGTCAGTCGATTCAGTAAAGTGGTAGAAGCTTTACTGAAAGTTCCTAGGGAGTTTTGGCGGGAAACCACAAAATAGCACATTTTTAGAAGTTGCTGTATAAAGAAATAACAAATAATGAGGCCATTAATTTATATTTTTATAAGTAAGGGGGTAGAATATATTTTTTTATAGTTTTAAAATTATTGAATGTACTTAATTTCAAATTTGGAAATAGATTCGCGACGAAACCACAATAAATTGGTGCGCAACTCTCACTTGACAAGTTTTTTTTTGCCATTCAAATTAAAAATAACACGCAAATAATAAAATAGTTTTGAATATTATAAATGCCGATTTCACCTACGCCACTGTTACAGTTAATCGTAGATTAAATATCATGTTATCTCTTTCGTTCTTCGGATTAAGGAAAGAGAAGGCAAGATATTTAGACAAACGATTAAAATAACACTAACAGGTGTTGGTGAAATTGGGACTTAGCTTTTAAACAACCACCTTGTTAAGTTCCGTTCACACACTTATAAAATACATTATTATACTTAATTTACAATTTATAAATTAGTTATATTTGGTAATTAATTCTTAATTCTTATCTTAGGTATATATAATATATTTCGAATCAATCAATAAAAAAACGAGCTACAATGTCATAAGAATAATTATAAAACCTTAGATACCGACACTAATAAATTGTAATTTAATTTTATCTAATTATAATATTTGCTTATAATTATTTTATCTAATTATAATTCAGCTCAATTTCTGTCATAATCAAAGGAAACAATAGTGTTTCCCATTCAATGTGAAACAAAAATAATGCTGATGAAATATTTTTGCTTATTATAAAACTCTGGGCTAACAAGACAGAATAACAAGTAGCCTTCGATATCTACCAGTTGTTGCAGATAAACAGGATGTTCAATACAACTTCAAAACAAAAATAGATATTTAAGGAGCGAACCAGTATTCGAGTCTCGTTTCATAGATACTTAAATAACATTCACATTTAAGGTCGCCCTTAAATTTTGATTTGATTGAATTGATTGATTGATTGATTGAATGACAGATTATTCTATAAAATAGGTACCTAAGTACTTAAATTCGATACCTAACCTCCATACTCCATACTATGTAACATATTATATGCCATACTATGTAGCTATTCGCTCAGTGCGAAGCCATGGTAGGGAGAGCCAGATCGATCTCAGCGCTCGCAGTGGATGATTTAGGCGTTAATGGGGGCTGTTTAATATTTCTGAACAATCAAAATATACGAAAAAAATTTATTTAATTAAATAAAATATATTAATGATGCAATGTGTTTGCATTTTTTACTTTGGTTGTAAACACAATTACAGTGCACGTCTGTAACGTGTCGAGCTGCATTTATCTGAAATAATAAATTAAGTTTCATGAATATATTGCTTCAGTTACTGTAATTTAATACAATATAATTATTCATGACATTTTTTATTACATTTAAATATGTACTGTGTGGTGTTGCATGGACTGATGCCTGCCTAATAATACGAGATTTTATTAAATAACTTTCATTATTTTTACGGAACTCTTGAACTTCTCGTACTTGGTCAGCTAATACGAGCTTTTTTCCTTTAATTTTTGTTTGTGGTTGAAATTCAATTGTATGTGTGATTGAAAGCCTGTTTTAATAATGATGTCCATGATGAATTTGAATCTAAAAATAAAAAATAAATATTTATTTACTTAACAAGTAACTAAAACTACAATTTTATATGAAATGGAAATCGGTAGACATTTGATAGTTTCTAAAATTTTTTTAACAAATAGATTAGCATAAAAAAATATTATTTCAAATTAACATTCATAGTTTTGTTAAAATTCTACATATGATTTTTTTATAATTTTCTTTACAATAAATTATATTTTGAATAAAAATTATTAAAATTGTCACATGTCTACTAATTTTAATTTCATAATTTAATTCATTATTTTTCTCTGGCCAATATTTTTTTATTCTGTTTTTATCTGTCAATAATTTAACCTCACATTTGCTGGTTTTTATATCATTTGTATTGTTTAAAATACTTACTTCGCACTGCTGATTTCGCACAAATACTTCACGACATAAAATCTTCATTGATTAAAATTTAATTTTTTTATAATAAAATTTTTTACATCAAAGATTCATAGTGTAAAGCTCTCTAACAGCCCACTTTAGTTCATTCATGCCGTGGCGCTGCAGTCACGCACAGAGCGAATAATGCCAGAAGCCTCAGCCTCTGGCATTATAGCTTTCTATTATTATAGCATTATAGCATTATAGCATTATAGCATTATATTATAGCATTCTTAATCTAGTAGGCCTGCCCCCTTACTCCCGACACAATCGAGAATCGAATCAGTTCGATCTCAATAGCTTTTGATACTCCCGACACCTACACTAGCGCACGATCGTGCGGTGGCTCAATTTGTAACTAACCTGGATCGAAAAGTTCGCTAGATCGTAACTTTTGATACTCCCGACGAAATCAATCGACTAAGAATCGAATGGTAGTAGTAGTAGTTAAGTTTTCGTTTAGGGCATTGTTTAGGTGCTGAACCAGGATCCAACCAACTTGATGAGGGCTTGCGGTTATCAAACAGAATCCATTTTTCATCGCATTGTTATGCGGTTAAAAATTCCTTCATTTGTGTGTCTGTTGAGCAGTGCTAGGCACGTTTCGACACGTACTTCGCGCTGGCGATCATTGAGTTCGTGGGGCACTATTTGTCAAACTTTTTTCCTTGCCAATTTGACGCAAATGGATCAATATTGTTTTGACGCTAACGTCAAAGCTGCTGCTAATTCAGCCGTAGATTGTGTATCATCAGCTTCCACAATCGCCTTTAAATCGTCATTATTGACCAAAGTCTTCGGACGACCGCATGATTCATTTTTCAGGTCGAAATTTCCAGAATGGAAGCGAGCAAACCAATAACAGGTGGTGCGTTGGTTTGTAGTGTTAGCTCCGTAAACGTCGTTGATGTTGCGTGCCGCTTGCGCCGCGTTGCTGCCACGACGGTACTCATATTCCTTAATACTCGAATTTTTAAAGTATCCATGATGACGAAAAAGATTGAAATGCGATGAAAATATAACACTAATAAATAAACAAATGACTATTTTTGGAAAAAGAATTCCATGTTTTTAAAATAAAATTAATATGAAATTAGAATTCTTAGCCAAACAAAATTTATTTTCATTTGAAATGGCCAGTACTGCAGAACGGCAATTTCATGGGTAAAGACCTATTATATAGTAACATGTGTTAGTCTATAAGGTATTTATAATATGGGCCTATGCAGCCTGAAATAAACGAATAATTTAATTTAATTATTTATAACCGTACGCAGAAGTAAGTAATTTATTTAAAGAGCCCCACATATTTCTCGGATAAATATCATAACCTTAGTATGGATGTAAATTGTAAGTACATTGTACATCTATGGTACGCGGTTTTCTATACAAAATATAATATTACCTTTGATGCTAGGGCCACGGGTGAAAATTATAGGGCGGTCAGATGACACCTCACAATAGATGATACTGATATTACTACTGAGACATCTCACGCTCTTGAAATGATGATGATATTACTACTGAGACATCTCACGCTCTTGAAATCTCGCCTACCAGCTAGTTGCACTTTAGTCTATACTCTATAGTCTACAGTTTATACTCTGTACTACCTAAAGTATACACATAATTTGTGTTACTATTTTTAAAATGCTTTCAGATGTCTGCAGCCCTGGAGGAACTCGCCGTTCAGCTTTATGATGCTGGAGCAGTGAGGTTCGGTGACATCGAGGCTATGGTCGGCCGCCGCACCCCCATCTACTTCGACCTCCGGGTTGCGGTGTCCCATCCACGTATTATGGTGAGCGAAATCATCTTCAATGACCACTTGAAAGTCTGACCTACTATCTAAATTTTGGACTGGGACCAGTGTCCACACATAGTACCACTGCTTCTTGGTGTCTATCGACCTCAAACAGGTTTCAATATTTGTTAGGTGTTTGAGTTTGAAGCTAAAAATATATAATAAGTATACAAGTTAGTCTAACAGCATGTTTCAATGACCTATCTATCTATAACTATTTGTTAGAAATGTCAAACTTGTATCGCAAAAATCCGTCAAATGAAAGAATGGCGACGTTTTTAACAAATAGTTATAGATAGATAGGTTATTGAAACGGGCCGTAAGCCGTTTGCATCTATCTAGTAATACTTATCCCGCGAAAAAATACCCACAACCCGCAAGATATATATTATGTGAGTGCCTGAGTGCACGCATATGCATGCGTAAAGCACCTCCCTCGGCCCTCTTCCGATACTGCTTATGCGTGCTCAAAAATAAGATCGTGCTCTCCCACCACCATGCAGGTTGCAAAACTCGACGCGCATTTCGCCCGGACCTCGGAGTATCCTCATATTGCTGAGGATGCTCCGGGGTCGGGGCGCAACAAGCAGTTGGTTGTTCTTGGGTCACTACTCACTAGTCACCCAAGCACTATTTTCGTAATAATATTTTCAAGTCAGCAGATACTTAGATACTTATCAATAAATCTTGTCGTAGATCGTATTTATTTTATGCTTAAAGTTGCAACATAAACGACTGTGTTAGTTATTTCAATAGTATTTAACGGATTCCAGACGGCGGTCTCGAAGCAGCTGTCGAGCATGGCGTCCGAAATAGACTACGACATCTTGTGTGGCGTCCCGTATGCCGCGCTACCGTTCGCCGCCGTCATGTCAGTCAACACAGACTACCCCATGATCATGAAGAGACGGGAAACGAAGCTGTACGCCACTAAGAAGATTCTCGAAGGCGTGTTCCAGAGAGGACAAAATTGCCTCGTAGTGGAGGACGTAGTGACATCTGGCGGCAGCTTGCTGGAAACTGTTCATACGCTACGCCACGAAGGCTTGCACGTTACGCACGCTGTAGTTGTTATAGACCGCGAACAAGGTGGCGCTAGTGTGCTCAAAGCGAACGGAATTGAAGTGAAATCAATTTTCACTATGACTGAATTAGTTCAAATTTTACAAAAAGCTAACAGAATTACCGACGATGTCGTCGAATTGGTGTTCGCCCACATAAAGGAATGCCAGTTCGGCATGAAAGACAATCTCGAATAATTGAATTTAACGAAATAATTCAAGGTTAGGTAGGTAAGTACCTATTTAAAATTTAAAATTTATTTAAAATTACAATGTATGACTTCACTCACAATACCTATCCTTACAATTAATATAATATTATAAAATTCAAACATGATTTCATGTTTATTTTAGTATTAATTAATTCATAATTTTAACAAGAGTCTGCAAGTATGAGAAAATCCTTGCACACTGAGTTGTATATGTGAGTAGATAGTAGAATAATAAGAAGGTATTAACAGTATGTAAGTAACTAAGTAGTTCTAGGTCTAAGTAATAGGTAAAGAAAAACTAATTAGGAGACGAATACATAGGTCGCTAGTCGTTACTACTTAACTACCTAGTACCTACATTGAAGAAGAAAATGGATGTGGGAAGGTAGTTACTGTGTATTATAGCTCAAGTACACCTATAAAACTTAGGTACCCAATACCTGTACACAGGCCACCGCTAGTTTGATTAGAACTTTCCTTGGTATATTATAATAATTATAAATTACGCTATTATTAATTATTAAAAGCAACTGCATCATGATATTCGACTATTTAGATTGGTATATTAAATTCATTACTTAATTAGTAAGTAGATACCTAATTATTAATTAACCATAGGTAATTAATTTAATAAACCAATATTTAATGTTATGTTTATTCTCCTTCTTTATAATTAGGACTTAACATTTGAAGTAAGCACACATAAAAATATATTTAGGTACTTGGATATTGTTTGGCGTATTTATTGTTTTAATTGTTTATTCTTCATTATTTGATAATAACATGACTACATATAAATACTTATTAATAAATTATTTACAATAAATCATGAAATAAGACTTTTTTTTTCTTTGTAACTAATATTAGTTACCTACCTACATAGGCAAAATAATTTAAGTAAGGTACCTAACTACATAGGCAAAATAATTTAAGTAAGGTACCTACTCGTATACCTGATCAAATCTACCTTACGGGGTTCGAATTCCGCTCGGTGACTTACTTTTGTTTTTTTATATGTTCAAGTTTATATATAATTCTTTAATTTTTATTGTTTTTAGACAAGTTTTAAAAAATGTAGTCAATGTTTGAGATAACAATATATATTTCTCATAAATATGTCTAACATTTACTTACCTATCTTACTGATTACGTGAATAAGATAATTGTCAGTTCACATATTTTTACATTTTAAGTTTATTTAGACTATCACCTAAACACCGCCATATTACAATAAATAGTAATTACCGAGCAAAGCTCGGTCGGCCAGGTACTGGTTTTTTAAAGAGGCATATTACATCTCGACTGTGATTTTTGCGTAAAATGGCCAATTATGGCGTTTTCTATCTCAGTAACAAAGACACATTAACAATTTTGACATATAATATTGAATAGTGAAGAATAGCTATTGGCCTAGTTCGTAGCGTCCTCGCTTTTTGTAAATTTTGCTAACTTTTTAATTAAACCCAAAATTGCGGATAAAGATTTTCATACAATGCGGGAAGGCACTTTTTTGAGCTCCTGGATTGAACTACTGTACCTTGTACTATTATCTATTCTGTGCTACTGTTCTAAGCAAAATAAATAATAAAATGAAAATGTTATCTCGTATATAGTCGTCTAGTTCGTAGCGGCCTTAGAATTTTAAAATATCTTTGATTTTATATAGTGAAAAATCTTATTCTAAGCCAAAAAAACTTCGAAAATAGCTTTAGGTTAACTGTGAATTACTCCTATCAACGATAGTATTAATAAGCAAAATTTATACCAGAACATTTGTTACTTCATGAGGAATAAAGATTTTATAATTTTAAAGCATGAATTTATTAACATATTTCAATAAAAACGATAAATAAAAAAAGATATTACAAAATGCGAAATGTCGGGAACGCTTCAAATACCTACCTAATCTCGCAGAGTTCAGATTTGTAATAGGGCTCTTAAAAAGTCCGAAAACTAGCAAACGGATCGCCTCATGGTATGTTAAGTTATAACCGCCGACCATGATAACCGGTACGAGAAAAATTACGTAGCTGCATCTTATTGACCGGTCTTTTGGGACAAATTGCTACCCTTTAGGTCTCCAGTATGCAGTACCCACGTCCCACACTCAATCGGCTAGCAACGCGTTACAGTTCACTGTTCACACCGGTTTTCAGTGACGCCGTGGTATCTCTTTCCGGACGAGCACACGATGAAGCATGGCTCTTCCAATGTTAAACTTCGTAATATATTTCTGTGGTAAAACTCTCAAACTGAAAACCAAAATTTACGCCATTAATTTATCACCATGGATGATTTTATTGGTCCATGGTATCACGGATGAAGGATACACTTATTATTAGTTAGAGTTACTATGTTATACATAAGTTACGTATAACATACCAGAGCCTTTAGCCAAGTTGCCATCGCTAATTACGACTACGAGGTTCGAATGCAAAAATTTATGGGATGACATTCATGACATTAATCACTAAATGACTTCGATGCATAGGCCATAGCTCATACGTCACTTATCGATGCCAAATAACAAATCTTAAACATATTTGTATTCTAGCTTCGTCTTACGTAATATAGTTACTACGTATTATACTAAATAGTTTTAGTAATCTATGCTTCGTCGTTGTAATTAGCGATGGCAACTTGGCTAAAGGCTCTAACCGTAGATCGCTACATTAGTCAGCAGCAGTTTGTGAATCACAGGATACAAGTACAAGAAAAATCTGTAACCCAAATATTCGGGTGTGAGGCGGCGCGTGAACGTCTGAGTCACAACCGTAATTAGAGTTCTTTTGCTCGATAAAAAAGTCAATCCTGACACGAGAGATATTAGCGTCAACATTTTGGGGCGGAGAGAAGATATTTTTAACCGACTTCCAAAAAAAGAAGGCGGTTATACGTTCGGCTGCATATTTTTTTTGTATGTTCAACGATTACTCTGCCGTCTGTGGACCGATTTTCAAAATTCTTTTTTTGATATATAGGGTATAAACCCAAATTGGTCCTTTTGACATCAAAATGATGGGATCCACGAGGAATCGAGGGAACTCCTCGAAATTTATATGGACACATGTGTGATTTCGACTTTCCTGAAGTAGTCCAATAGGCTACCAAAAAGTAAGATTATGCTCCAAGGTATACCCTGGAACCAAAAGTACTGAACAGAACTCCTGACTCTTTATAGATATATGTTTGGGGATTTCGGCGTTGTTTAAAGAACTGCAAGCATATGCCACTATGTCAATTAGAGGAATCATCATCATCACACCATACATCAGCACACCATGATGATATAAAAGGTACTTCTCGTAATATTTTACACCGACATCTTTGAACATTACTCTACCGTTTGTGGACCTATTTGAAAATTTATTTTGTTGTTATAAATGGTCCTTTACAACAAAAAAAGGGAAATTCTAAATTGGTCCTTTAATCACTAAAGTGGAATCCTAATAATGGGATCCATGAGGAATCGAGGGAATTCCTTGAAATTTATATGAACACATATAGTGATTTTGACTTTTTCTGAAGTAACACAAGCATATGCTACCAAACATAAGATTTTGCACCAGGGTATCCTGGATCTAAAAGCACTGAACAGAACTCCTGTCTTTAAAGATACGCGTTTGGAAATTTCGGCATTGTCTAAAGAACTGCAAGCATATTATGTCACTATGTAACTTACAGTAATCATCATCATCATCTTATTTACAATACCTAATGAAAGCTTGGCGTGTATTCAATTATACATTCGTTCGTTTCTTTTAAACGTTCTTAAAATGTATCAATAATAATTTAACAAATATCACTAAAAAGCGAAAAATTATTATTTTAACAAAAAATTAAACCGACTTCCAAAGTAAAAATGCACAAAATAGTATGAAATAAACTCATTTACTAAATAAATCGCCTTTTAATATCGGCTGAAAATTTAAACTATTTCTCGACTCAATCTTCAAAAATTTGAAGTCTATACCAGCCCGAAAAACATTATCATACAACAATATTTTATAGAACTTACGTTCAACTTGGCTGGTACCGACTACAAAATTGTAAAGATTGAGTAGAGAAATAGTTGGAATTTTAGCCGAATTTAAAACAGGAATTATTTAGAACACGAGTTTTATTTCATACTTTATTACTTTGGAAGTCGGTTTAATTAATTGTATTTAAGTAGCGCAACTACGAGCACTAATTCAACAAACGCGAGCTAGTTAATTAAGATCGGTTTAACAGCGGCCTGGTGGCTGGTTGCCGTTATACGAGGAGCTTGCCGTGTCCGGTCTCCGGTGCATGCAAATTCATTATAATTAGCGTTATAACGTTACCTACTTACTAAATAAAAGTTATTATTGGCATTTCTACCTCATGACTTATTTTACATTGGACAAGAGCTCTTTTTTATTTTACCAAGCACCTAGCTACGTTTTTCTGCCATATTATCAGATCACTGGGGAGTAAAAATAGGTTTACGTCCTATTCTCAAATCTATCAAATAATACATACACAAAATCTTTAAAATATGTCAAGCCATTTCAGTCCGTGACACGGACAATTTTACCTAGGTCTAGATTAAATTAGCAATATATTTTAAAACCAGATAGGCAGGTACGTTAAAGGTTTCTTTATCAACTGAATTTAACTATGTACTGAAACAAGTAATTTAATTTTAATAAAAAGATTAGATTTTCCAAAACCTTCTATTTGCATTATTATGAAGTGCTCTGCTATTGTTTAGCTATAATTTTGTAATCTGATACGACCTTGTGGAATGCAGTTCCCGTATCAAAGATAAGGTGTAGGAATTTGCCAGCTATTCCGATAACGTTACTTTATTGACTTTATTCTCAAGTAAACGAAGCTATTTGTTAGGGAATTTAGAAATAAAAGGTAGATATAAAATTATTATATTTATTAACCAGCTGAAAACTTCAAGTTGTACGACATAATTATATATTTTGAGTTGACAAATAAACGTCTCAATCACACCGGTTATAAAGAATAAAAATTAACTTATACAAAAATCAAGTTCAGCCTTATCAAACAAAAGATCTTTCCTTTGTGTCATCATTCAATACTCTGAAGATGAAGGGGGGGTCACGTCGATAGGAGTCGTTTACAGACATAAACATACCAGAGAGCGCCCTTCCGTCATACACTAGGAATGTACACGACAGACTCGTCCTCCATAAGGAGGACTTGCATCCATTACTGTTAAAAAATGTAAAAAACTACAGAAGCAAATAATGCGAAGTTCTGATAGAAATGGTGTGTTAGGTACGTGAGGGGAGAGCAACTGTTTAGTTATCTTCGATTTCCTGCTCCTGCTCTTCGTCGAATTCCGCGTCTTCGTCGGCGGTAGCCTCCTGGTACTGCTGGTACTCGGACACCAGGTCGTTCATGTTGCTCTCAGCCTCTGTGAATTCCATCTCGTCCATGCCCTCGCCGGTGTACCAATGCAAGAAAGCCTTGCGCCTGAACATAGCCGTGAACTGTTCGGAGATACGCTTGAACAGCTCCTGGATGGCAGTGGAGTTTCCGATGAAGGTGGCGGCCATCTTGAGACCACGGGGCGGGATGTCGCACACGGCAGTCTTCACGTTGTTGGGGATCCATTCGACGAAGTACGACGAGTTCTTGTTCTGGATGTTGAGCATCTGTTCGTCGACCTCCTTCATGGACATGCGGCCGCGGAAGATGGCAGCGACGGTGAGGTAGCGGCCGTGGCGCGGGTCGCAGGCGGCCATCATGTTCTTGGCGTCGAACATCTGCTGGGTCAGCTCGGGCACAGTCAGAGCGCGGTACTGCTGGCTGCCGCGGGAGGTGAGGGGCGCGAAGCCGGGCATGAAGAAGTGGAGACGGGGGAAGGGCACCATGTTGACGGCCAGCTTGCGGAGATCCGCATTCAGCTGACCGGGGAACCTGAGGCAGGTGGTGACGCCTGACATGGTGAGCGACACGAGGTGGTTAAGGTCGCCGTACGTGGGTGTGGAAAGTTTCAGCGTACGGAAGCAGATGTCGTAGAGGGCTTCGTTGTCAATACAATAAGTTTCGTCGGTGTTTTCTACAAGCTGGTGAACTGATAATGTGGCATTGTAAGGTTCTACGACTGTGTCTGATACTTTGGGCGAGGGGACAACAGAGTATGTGTTCATGATTCTATCGGGGTACTCTTCTCTGATTTTGGAGATAAGGAGTGTGCCCATACCGGATCCGGTACCACCACCCAGTGAGTGTGTGAGTTGGAAACCTTGGAGACAATCACATGATTCAGCTTCTTTCCTTACAACGTCTAAAACGGAGTCGACGAGCTCAGCTCCCTCTGTGTAGTGTCCCTTGGCCCAGTTGTTGCCGGCGCCGGACTGTCCGAACACGAAGTTGTCGGGTCTGAAGATCTGTCCGAAGGGTCCGGAGCGGACAGAGTCCATGGTGCCGGGCTCCAGGTCGACGAGGATGGCGCGGGGCACGTACTTGCCGCCGGAGGCCTCATTGTAGTAGACGTTGATGCGCTCCAACTGCAAGTCTGAGTCGCCGTGGTAGGCACCGGTGGGGTCGATGCCGTGCTCGTCGGAGATGATCTCCCAGAACTGTAACAAAAAAATACGTTATAGAGGCTACATAGAGCTTATAATACAAGTTTCGTGACATCCTATAATCTTAATGTAAATACGATAAGCTATGCCGGTACTAGTAAGGGACAGGATGACTCAAACATCCTGTGTTAAAAACGCAACTAAATTAGTAACAAACCCTTGCTTGGTTCAATTGTGTTTACGAGGTTGGCCTACTCCGAAATGTAATCGATCGAGGCCGCTGCAGTGAAATCGCACGAGACACTGTTTTATTTAACGACTGCCACTACTATACATGGTAGTTTATCTCAATACTGGTCTTAGTAACGGCTGTAGGCGTCTCGCGACATATTTTATGGGGTTAAAAAATACTGTTCTCTTTCATCAAAATTGGTTACCCTCATACTTTTCTATAAATCTGTTTGAGAAACGAATTTGATAACATCAAATTGGTTACGGAGAAAATGATAAAGCATAATTGAAAAGAAAGAGGTTAGAGATTCGAGACAATCGCTAGTGTAATTATATCTGTAGATAAAAGTATAGCGGTTCAAAAACCCTGAGATTACTTTAATACATAGCTAGTGGCGACTAGTAGATGACAGACAATTTTGATGATTCATTATCTTTTTTACGGATGGATGATTTTGGTTCGGTGACGTCCGCGGCATTGTATAGCTCTATAGTCGTGTTGAATCATAAATAGTTGATGCCAAAAAATTCGTTCCATCAAAATTGAAGTGGAATATGAGTTTGATACAATTATGATGGTATATGACAATGTTTTATTAATATAAAGAATACAAAAGGACTGGCGAATTCTGCCCGATTTTCCACCAAGAGCGACCAAGTTCGAACATGTGTGGTTTTATAGTACTAAAAAGTTATTATATAAAAAAAATATTACATTTTTAGGACTTGGGAATAAAAAATTATGAATCTCCGAATATCAGAGAATTCATGTGCAAAATACGTACTTATCGTTGGTAATCGTTGTCATCATATCTGTACAGTATATGGTTATCATGCTGTAAATTTTCAATTTGAGGAGTAAAAGCTCCATCTAGTGGCTATAGATAGATTTATTTTTATATTAGGAGTATAAAGTTTTTTTTCTATAGTTCAGCAGTTTAGTACTAGTTTTATGAAAAAAAAAATGTTATTTGGAGCGTGAAATAGATCCCTCTATACTATTTATATGTATACTAAGAAAAATTATTATTGTTTTTGGTCTTCGTAACGTGAAAGTGACATCTATCATTTATCTGTTAGCATATTGCGATTCCAAACAAACTAGTTATTAATTTCAATACGTAATTGACATCTCAACTAATAGATGTAGCTTTTCCGCAAAACGCCACTAGGGCAATTTATTGCACAATAGGTTAGGTTATCAAATAACTTTTATGCCCCGAGTTTGATGCAAAATATTATTGCTTTTTTGTTTCTTATGTTATTAAAGTACAACTTACAATAAATACTTTTTTTGGCTACGTATTTTAATTACCAGGCAGTAAATGTATGGCGACTTGTCGGTCTAATTTATACAATTTTAAAGTCAATAGGGTAAAAAAAATAATTGTTTCGTCATTTATGCTTAAGTGCACCGAGGCTTCTTCCGTATGAACTTCTAGATGTTTCCCGCGACTTGAATGAATTCTGCGCGCATGAAGTAGCAGAACTCGGAGAACCGTACATTTTGCCGGGATGAAAAGTAGCTTATGTCCCTCCCCGTGGTCTACTCTATGTCTGTGCCAAATTTCATCAAAATCGGTCCAGTAGTTTCAGAGCCTATTCAATGCAAACAAACACGCAAACACACCTTTCCGCTTTATTATATTTATATGACATATTGTTCAACAATTACTGTTACTGCGCGTACCTAAGTACTTAGAAGTATGTCGTCAAAGGACACTAATAATGAATTGAAAACCGGCTGAGCTTATGATTTCTAAGTACCATAGAAATGCACAAAACACGTTTAACTGGTTCAGGTAAACGTGTTTTGTACACTTCTATGGTAAGCCTTCTCACACTTGTCAATTATGTATTCGGATCTTGGGAACTACCAACTTTTTAGATTTTATAGCCATTTTATGAATGTTAATTTTTGCTTTGCCATGGAAGGCAGTATTAAAAAGTAGTTTATTTGTATTTAAGTACATAAGTGATTTATCGAAAATAAGAGTAACGGCAATGGCAATACTCTCAACATAATATTGTACTTAGCTTTCTCTTGTTTGAGATAAATGTAAAATTTATAACGTTGAATGAAATAATGAGCATGCAACGCACAAGTCATTAAATTTTAACATCTAGTTCAACTCGGCTAAAAATAGAAAAAGAAAAAGCGAACTCCACAATAAAAGAAATCTTTCAACATCCTATATTACCTACATAGTTTATAATTTGATCAAGGAAATAGTTTTTAAGTGGTATCAACATGACTGATGATAGGTTGGTATAAAAATAGCCTATCATCTTCATAATATAAAACTGCATTTCTCTCGTCAGCAACTTAAGTTTGGAAAGGTGCCAAGTCTTCGGTGTATTCTTATTCAGTATTAATTTTTGAGCAAAGATTTATGGTATGGGATATACGGAAATAGGCAACTTGTTTTTTTACACATATTAGTAGTGACTACATGCTTTTGAATGCATTTTAAGAGATTTATGAAAAGGAAAGGAAGAGGGGCCTGTGTCACAATCTACTGAGTGTCAGATAGCATAATTGCATATTATGTTGTCTATGTTGCTCGATATAAAGTAAGCTGAAACCAAACTTTTGAATAATTAATCAGTCACTTAAAGATTATGAAACAGGCCCTAAGGTGCAACTATTTTAGTTGTTTCTACTTTATGTGTTCTTTAATCTATTTAACGGATGGTTTGTGCTGCAGTTATAGAGGAGAATAGTCTATGAATGAAACATATCTATCCACTTTGTAATGTCATGCTTCTAAAATGTAACTTGTAAAAATGCAACAATGTACACCATACCATAATATGGTCAACAGATGGCAAATTGGCAATTATAAGGCCTCTTCTAAAAATTTTTACAAGGTAACTACTTTTCAGGGTTCTGCACCCAGAGAATAATATAACCAAGAGCATGTCAGGACATGTCTAAGGATAATGTCTAATGTCCTTAACTATAATCGCGTAATATATATTTTTTTAAATTACTTATTATAAATTAATAGTAGTTGCTGTCCGATTTCGTTAAAAGTAATTTTCCTAAAGAGTTTTTAGGATGGAAAATTGAAAGTTTCTAAGTCTCATAGTTTAGAAATGCTTTTCTCGTAAATTGTTGACTTTGTTAAAAAGTCATGTATGAAAGCTTGCCTTTATTTGAAGAGGCCTATTCAACGATACCCTACACGATGGGATACAATGAAAAAAATTGTTCATCCTCAGTTCATATGTATGGAGAGCCACCCCTAAAATATAAAATTATTATTTTATGATACCAAAACCAAGATCTATACACAGTCTATAACTATACCAAATTTAATCCATTTATATTCATAATTACGGACAGAGCGAAACTGTAAGGGTTCCTAGTGTATTACGGAACCCTAAAAACGGGATTTTACTGAGACTTCGCTGTCTGTCTGTCCGTCTGTCTAAACTATCTCCTTATCCTTCTTTCTCACTATCCTTTGCCAGTTTTTAATATATTATACAAGTTCAATACTTCGACGTTACCTATCTTACGGATTCTTTAGTTTATAGCTCTCCTTTAATTAAATCTATTTCCAATGCATCGACATTTCATTCAACCTAGATTTAAATCTAGTCTACTTCCTTAGCAGCTGCACATGTCAGTCGTCAGTTACAAACCGTGTTCCAAAAACTTCTAAGAGATTCACAACTTACAACAATATTAGAGCAATGTTTCGTCATAAAACGCTATTTTAGCTAACACGGAAGAATGTAGCGGTCATCGAACTCTTGGACATGCGCTATCCGCTTTTCCCTTCCTTGATTGTGATAATCGATTTTTACTCTTTCTTTGGTTAATTACTACGGATTTATAGACATAATTAGTTCTATAGTAAGCAAAAAAATAATTAGTGTTCGAAATTTAAAATTTCGAATTTTCTAATTCTTTTCAAAACTCAAATGACCGACATATTTAGGTTTTAAGAATTGCAAAATTTAACAAATCCTGTTTGTTCGTTCAATATTTTAAACACCTGGGTTGTTATTGTAAAAAAGTTCGTTACAAATAGAGTCGTCTGATTGGCCGCCCTTTATCTACGTCCAACGGACGCGAAGGCCTTGAAGCCGGGTTCAAGCTGCGTAGTGCGTGCCCTTATTTTAACGGTTAGTGGTTGCCATGGCGGCTAACGGATGCAAAAACGATATTATATGCTTCATTAGCTCACTTAAATGCTAAAGAACAAATTGCTCGAATGAATTAGTTCATCTCCAAATAAATTTTAATCATGCGACTGCGGGACTGTGAGAAATAAGTCTCACCTATTGTTCGAGCGAAGTTAGAAAATGGCGAACTTGAAACACGTGGAAACACCGACGGGCGCGATCAATACTAGGTGTGGCAGAACGTACTTTTAAATTAATAAACGAGATATTCTAATTACTTTTGGGGTTGGAAAATTATGAATCATTCACATATCCTCCATTTTGAAATTTTAACACACGTCAACTTTTAGCTCCTATAAAAACAGATTTCAGTGAACGATATAAGAATTAAATTAAATAAAACTGTGATTTAACGAGAAAAACGTGAGTCAAACATTTAAAATTCCTCTCTCCCACAGCAAATGGGCGTCACAAAATGCCGGCCGCACACTCATCCTTCCATTTTCGAAGTCTTAAAAATAACAAATGAATGTAAAAAATTACCTTAGCACCGATTTGGTTGCCGCATTGGCCAGCTTGGATATGCACGATTTCCCTCATTTTGTGAATGTGAACTTCATAAATTACTTAACACTAAATAATTTCTGCTCCGCACGCACCACGTACTTTCGTGGTCGCTTGAAGAATAGTCGACTTCGGAGCCGGTCGCACGATTAGGGCTGTGTTTAGTGTTGTACATGCGTAGTTCGAGCTATCGATAAAATTGGCGCATTGCGACATACTTGAAAGGTTTTGTTACTAAAATAATATAATGTTATTTTCAAGTTATTTAAATGTTTATTAAATAACTTTATTACAAGTTTAAATTTTTTCTAAGATTATAGAAATGTTTTAGTTCCATAGATAGGTTTAACAATATTATTTTACTATTATTATAGTACACAGTTAAACAACAATATTTTGTTGTTTAACTGTCAACGTAGTAAATATTAATGTACATATTATACACTTGCTCCGGTCCCATGCCCAGGGCACCTCGAGTTCTGCATTTGCGGCCGCCAATCAGGAGGAAAACCTCAAGCGGCACAAATATGAGAACCTTAGTGGGTATCTCATATTTGAACCGTTTGGGGTTGAATCCCTAGGTACATGGGTCTGGGTGTGCACAAACTTTTCAGAGAAATCTCCAAAAAACTCGTTGAGGCCACCCGAGACCCCAGAGCCAGCACCTACCTGGCCCAGAGAATAAGTATCGCAATCCAGCGAGGAAACTCTTTGAGCCTTCTAGGTACTCTGCCTGGTGAGGACGACCTGGGAGTTTTTTTTGTTTTGTAGCATTTTAAGTTTTGGAGTAGTTAATATCTTTTTTAGTACTTTAGGTAAGTACAAAAAAAATTTGTTTTTTAGTACTTACCTAAATTTAGTACTTAACTACCTTTTATAGTTTGTAAATATTTTAAATAGATTTTAGATACTATTGTGAATTGTGAAATAAATAATGTTCTTTAATCGTATAACAAATCCTAATTTAATATACAGAATGAACAAATAGATAAGTAGCAGAATTTTGTATACTAGTTTTTATGCACGTAACAGAAGTGAAACCTTGTCTTGTTTTTGTATTTTTTTTTCTCAATTTGTACATCCTCTAATTTTTTAGCTGTACAGCTGATTTAGGGGATTTTAGGAAATATGGCTCTGTTGCTTTTTTGATGTCAAACAACATGCTTTGATCTACCTTAATAATCTTTTACTAATATAAAAAGTTCATGATTTAATCATAAAATACTACTTGACTAATATTTTATTTCATACATTGAAGGAGTATTTCCTTTAGTACTTGGTTTAGGAAAACGTATTCTAGCGGTACCAAGTTGATTTAAAAATATGTACTTTTTTTTTAAATTTCTACTGATGAAAACACCTCGAAGACTTACTTCGGGCAAAGATGTGACGACACATACACACTAACCATAATATATGTAGTAGTAAAACGAAACGTTTCTGTAAATAAATAGTTCATGACATCTTAAAAAGTTATATAAGACAAAACGTCAAACAGAACGTAACACCGCCATTTTACTACTACGGACTATAGCGCATAATACAAATAGTACTAGTATGACGTCACAGCACATCTATCTATATACTATAGCACAGATAATCTATCAACCAACATGGCGAATAGTGTTTTCGGCGGTTTTAAAAAGTAAATTTTTTAAATATATTTTTTGTAGGTTTTTAGGTTTCAAAATAATGTTATATTATTTTTTTGTGTGTAATAAAACAATTGAAGACATTATTTAAAAAACCACCTTTGTCAAATTAGTTAGTTTTGCAGTAGAAACAAAAAACTTTTTCACATCTCCATATTTAACTATTTATATTTTACTTGTTATTTATTATGATTTGCACTATATTAGCTATCATTTTGGATATTTTGGACATTTTTAAATATTTGAATTCCTATATAAATCTTGAGCTAAACTTGAGAAGGAAGTGACAAAGGTTACTTTTGATGGGAAACTGGAGGTTAAAAGTGTGACATAGGTAGTTCTTGAAGAAAATATTTCAAAATAAAAGACAAGGCAATTTATATATTTTGTATTTATTGGTGCTCTATATAAAACAATAATCATTTACACATATTCCTCACCACTACTGTTATCAGAGTTATCAACATCAGCACTTACATCATCATCGGTGGTGTTGAGAGTAGAATAAAACTGTTGGTTAGACTCTTTCAAAAATGGGACTTATTTTTGCAAATCATTTAGTTTGGCAGTATTTATTGTCATGTCTTGGGGCATTTTTTTTATTTCTGATTATGCAAGACCGCCAAGGACCAGAATAATGATCTCGCACAAACAATAATGGTGATTCTTTGTTTATTTTGTACATCCTCAAATTTTTTAGCTGTACAGCTGATTTAGGGGATTTTAGGAAATATGGCTCTGTTGCTTTTTTGATGTCAAACAACATGCTTTGATCTACCTTAATTACATTGAATGGTCTTGGAGACTGTCTACATCCACTAGTAATGGAATCCCAATCACTTGGTGTTTCAGCTTTTCTAGATCGTCTCTGTTTAACTGCCTCAACAAGTAATAAGTCCAGATAAATGAGCATCTTAAAGATTCTTTGAAGGTAGGTATGTTACGAAAGTTTACCAATATTTGCTTTCTGTTTTCTTCACTTATGTTTTGAAAATATTTGTACCTTTCACAACTGGAATACAGAAAAAATATTTTATTACAATAATATTAGAGTAAATAACCTACAGCATGTAATAGATCCTAAAACCACTCACTTGCAATCAGGACCAACTTCAACAGCAGGTATTAACTTTCCAACATGATTCGCATGTTCCTCTCCTTTCAACTTCTTTTCCTTAATAACGTCTGCTTTCTTTACTTTTCTTGGCCTTTTGCAAGGCCAAGGAGTATTATTGACATCCACTTTAAAATTAAATTACAATAGAAACAATTTAAACACTAACAGTAACGCCGCGAAAAACGAACTAAATAAGTCAGGTTGTTACTTGTTTGACAGTTGTATTTTTCTTTCATAAACAACCTATGTCACTGACATGACTGTTTTTTGCCGAAATCATATTTGACAAAGGTTGTTTATGAAGAATCGGTACAACGATTAAAAGCGAATATCTCGTGACTAAACTTGTTTTTGAAGAAATATTAAACGTGATCAGAAAGCTTACCAATTCCTCTACAAGATGGCGTAACTAACTCATATTGATGAATTTTAGACATGGTGATTTTTGTAATAAGGTCTTCAATTGTGAAGCGTTTAGTACATAAATAAAAACAAGGTCATGTAGCCTATTAAGATGTATAGATTAGTTTTCTGATTCAAAGTTAGTTGCTACTTATGTCTATTAAGTACTAAATTAATATTGCTATTAAGTACATATTTAAATATTTGTCAAATCTAAATCACATTAAAACTCGAAGAAGATTTGAAATAGAAAATTAAAAGAACAATAGTATCTTGTATATTTCATACTTTATGTATCTGAAAATAATAATATAATATAATATCATATAATATAATATAAAATAATATATATAATAATATATAATATAATATAATATAAAAAATAATAAATTAAAGTACATAAAAGGTTTATAGACTACATAACAGTGATAATAACTTCAATTAAAATTGTTTGGATCCTGAAAATATATGGAACCTGGGACCTTCGATAGCAATAAGATATAAGTCTGGATAGGTATTTTCAATTGGAACAACAATTACGAAGACAGCTTGTTGTTAGTACTGCAGCTGTTAGTTATTACTGTTAGTGTTAGTTATTACTGTTAGTGCGCCTGGACTTGGTTTTGTAAAAGCAATAAAAATACTATTTTTATATGATGTTATGTTTATATTTTAACACTCATGTACTTTCAGATATAAATTTTATAATATATATTTTCGTTAGTAAAAAACATTCACACACATTATTTTTCTGTGTTAGGTTAGGTTTATGTTAGGTAATAGGTAATGGTTAGGTTAAAACCCAAGGCTAGAGGTTAGAGCTGACGTGGTTTGGTAGTGCCTAATCGAGGTAAAAGTACAGTTCAACAAGTTCCAATCGAAAATGTTTCTAGTTCCCGCAGTCATTGTGTCCTACTCTTTTTTGCGAATCTTCGGTTACAAAAAAATTGTACATTATTTTTTGTATTATGTAATTGTACTTAAAAAAAGCGTTTATAACATTTTTCTTATGAAATAAAAAGTCCCATATCAACAAAGCTGTCGTATCTGTTCCAATTGAAAAGGCCTAATGACATAAATATGTCATTAGGCCTTTTCAATTGGAACAGTTTCAATTTTTTTTTAATAAAAATTTTTGATTTTGAGAACATCCTCAAAATCAAAAATATTTATTAAAAAAAATTGCATTACAATGTATTTTGTAAAAAAACTAAACGATAGTTTCTTACGATCTAACATAACATATTATATCTACCTGAACTAGGTTGATTCTCTTTAGTTATTACGGGGAACCGTACATTTTTTCGCGATAATAAGTAGGCTACGTCCATTCAGGTGTTCTATTGGTTATACGTGCTAAATATCAATAAAATTGGTCCAATCGTTTCGGAGCCCATTCAATGCAAACAGACATACTAATTAGCAAACTTTTCCTCTTTATAATAATTATATAGATAATTGTGATGTGTAGTGGTAGTATAATATGTTGCGAAGTATTGTAGTGATAACTGTTTCTGTATCCAATACAAAATGAGTTAAACATACTGCATTGTTATATTTACTTGAGCGTTTCTCGCTATCTTTTAAATTGTTGTGTTATAATAATATTGTAATGTACTACAGTGGAAGACGTTGGGAGATGTGCCACAACTCACCGTTTATACTAGTATATCTCCCGTCGTTATCTACTGATAGATTACATAATATTAAACTATACTAACAATATTTCATAACCTGTATTAGCATCAGCTGTACAATTATTATATTATGTGATTTGAAATAAAATATTAATAAAATATTTATGCTTGATTATTCATATTATAATTAACTTTAAATTCAACCATGGTATTAAATTAATTGAAAACTAGTTAAATTATAATAAATTATAAAACAATATATTCAGGCCGGTGAAGTTGCATGTACGAACTTGTTTGAGTTTTTGCCGGGGAGCCCAATGGGTGACGTGGATTTTGTATTTCTTCATAAATTTGTGTTATTTCGGTTCTTAATTATAATATTGGTAGAATATTAACCATTAAATATTCGTTAACGTGCACAAGTGTGGGCAAGTGGTACAACTTCTAAAAACGTGCTAGTTTGTGTGACCGCCAAAACTCTATAGGAACTTTCAGAAAAGCATCGTTTTACGAATAAAGTAAAGTGGTTTTACTGAATCGACTGACATGACTCATTGACTGTACTGACTATTTATTTGGACTTTGGTTAGACTTTAGACTTGATGATATAGGAATACGGTGTTAAAAATTGAAACAAAAGTTCTATTTTCCGCCTTTTTAACTTGACACTGGCAAATGGTTATTTATAAGCGGATGCCATATATAAATAATAAAAAAAAAGAAAAAAAGAACTGTGCAACAATATCGATATAACTCTTGACATCCCTCGTAATTCAAGCGAGACCCTGATTGGTCCGAATCATCGCACCTTTTTCAGTGCTGCCAACATTAGGAATAGAATATTGACTAATCGTTTAACTACTTAATTTTTAAAATTATAAATATTAAAGCATAAAGATAAATTAAAATATGTTTTTGTATATTATTAAATTAAAATGAGTAAATATTTTTATTTATTAATGTATATCGTAAAATACTTGTGTATTTTTTCTCCCATATGTTTTAGGTAGTAAAGTTGGTATTGATCGCCGGCCGGCAGGCGGCAAGCGGCCATTTTTCTTACAATATCAATGATCTAGACTTTACTTTTGAAACCTGTGTCTTGCCAGGGATGTTTCGGCTCTGAAATTATTGAACAAAATGTAAATTAAAGAGCCAAGAACTCTTAAATTTTACGAATGGTCGACTAACTAGTAACTACCAACTAGTGTTATTAAAGTTCAGTATCAGGATTATTAAAGTATTATTAAAGTTAATTAATGACATTAATAAAGTTATTTTAACATACTATAGTATCTGTGAGTACCTATACTAAATATGTTCACACGATTTTCATAGAAGTGGACGGAAAACATTCCCCGCGCGGGTAGAGAGGGGAAGGAATGTTTCATTTCTTTATCAACTAAATGTAGACTTCATTTCTTAGACACACTTTTTATGTTACTAGCTTTTGCCCGCGGCTCCGCCCCCACGGGAACACTGTCCTTTTTCGGTATGAAAAATAGCTAATGTGTTAATCCAGGGCCTAAAATACTACCACACCAAATTTTATAAAAATCCATTCAATAGTTTTTGCGTTAAAGAGTGACAAACATACATCCAACCATCCTCACATTTTTTTCATATTCATAAATAGTACTTACCTAGAAGGATAAATTGTAATTAAGTAAGTATAGTATTTGTATAGCAGCTGTCCCGAACATTTTATGCTGCAAAAGATTCATCATTATGCTACTAAAAGAGAAATTTTATCCAGCATAGTCAGCACTTAAACGGCTACTTTAGATCTTTCTTTTGACTGACAGGTGACTGGTGAGATCGAAGCCATGCATGCAATAGCGAAAGCCGAAAGGGCCATCCTAATGCATTTTTCATAAGATTTCCCTTCGTACTCAATGACCGAATTGCGAATACAAACCAGATGGTTGATGACGGGTGAAAAAACATCGTGATTCTGCCGAATTTGGCATACCATTGGCAAATGGCAATTGGCATGGATATGGATGGCTATATGGATATTGGCGGCAGAGTGACCATATGTTCGATTGGAGAGTTTCTCTCCAGTTTCGCGGATCGACGGCGCGGCACCTTGTGTCTGGCGATACTTTAGTAGTGAATGTTATACAATGCTGGATTTTTAACCGAGTTCCAAAAAAAGGAGGCGGTTATGTGTGTTAGCTTCAAACATAGCACAAAGTGGTGTTGTCTGTAATAATGAGAGTTGCATTTTTTGGTGATCGGTAAATAAGTGACATTTAAGTACTTATGTGTTTTTATTTACATACGATAAGATTAATTTGAATGAACAGTGCGATACTGCACTTTTGAGACCTTGGCCTTTAGGCAAGATGCATTCGATAATTTCGACGGCGAAGTTCGAAATTATCGAATGCATCTCCAAAACTCCCTAGGAACTTTCAGTAAAGCTTCTACCACTATACTGAATCGACTGTCTTGATTTATTGACTGCACTGACTAATTATTTGGACTTTAGACTTGACGATTTAGAAATACGGCATTGAAAACATAAACGATAATTCTATTTCCCGCCTTTTTAACTTGACTGGCAAATGGTTTTTTTTTTTTAATATGTTGCGTCTGCTCATAACAAAAGTCAAATCCCATACATTTTCTTATCGGACTTCGCCGCCGAAATTATCGAATGCATCTTGACTAATGACCCTTTTCCCTAGTAATTTAGGTAGGCGTCCTTCAGAATGTCGTAAACCGTTACATTTCGTCATTGGAGTTCATTTATAGTTTTTTACCGCGGTCGTAATGTCGGGTAGACGAAAATCAAGCGATCGGGTAACTTAAAAAATATTTATACAGTGTATAAGCTATACAATGTTTTGTCCTTGTCTGTCAAGAGACTTTTCCAACGTCTAAGACAAGGACAAAACATTTTATATCTTAACCACTGAATAAATATTTTTATTAGTAAGACAGTAACTATTTTATTTAAAGCCAAATAACCATATTAGTCAAACATTATCTATATTTAGTCTGTCAATAGGGCAATGTATACCATCTAGTGGTAAAACTTCGTTCACCCACGACCCTATGTGCTGTACTCGTGTGTACTTAGTTTCGCAAAGAGCAATGACTAAGAGACTTTCTCGTTCAATACACCATACCTAACATTATACAACAGAGCAGTAACCTCAAAATGGCGTTATGGCTATCATTTCAATAATTGTGTTCTACCAACTGCATTTTTACTTTTTTACTTTTTATTCCAAATCCGTTATGTTCTACCCAAATTTGTCACATTTTATGTGTTATGAAACTTTACGCACGCAAAATATATATTTTTTAATTTTCACCGCACAGAAATAAGAATGAAACAATTTTAAAAAATATATTTTCATAGTCAGCGTCAGCTATGTACAATGTACCTAGAAGTAAAATTTTCATACAAGCTGAGCTGCAATATCGAATCTTTGGAATCTCGTAATATCGGAATCTCAGAGCGTTTGGTCCGATATTACAATATCGGAATTGAGGCAGCAATATCGTAATATCGGAGTCAGGTTTTATTTTATTTGAGTTTTTAAATGACGCTTTTAATCACGATTACTGTTAATGCAATAACTATATTCGTGATCCTAAAGCTGCGGAGCACTCAATCCAGCTACTAGCCCATCAAAATACCTAAAACAGAAGTCGTTTATGTCTCTCACTCTCATTTTCACAGATCTATAATAATAATTTCAAGTTTTATGAATATTAATAATATTGTTTATAACACAGGGGACAAAATAGACGTTTTTGTTGAATGTAATTTTGTGACTTTTTTGACGTTATAATCCGATGGAGCCGGCTGCACGCACGAAAAAACATGACTCATGCGGCGTTACCGGCGTTACCTCGCTAAACATGACTCAGGCGGCGTTACCACGCTCTGTTGTCACGTTCAATTGTCGTCAGTAAACCGACTTTACAGACAACCGATTTTTGACGTGACAACGTCTTATAATTCGATGGAGCCGGCTCCACGCACAAAAAAACATGACTCATGCGGCGTTTCCTCGCTATGCGGCGTTACCTGACGTTGTCACGTTCAACTATCGTCAGTAAACCGACTTTACAGACAACCGATTTTTTATTTAACTAAGGACGTTTTTTATTTGGACGTGGATTTACACGTAAATCCACGTCCAAATACGTGGTAATTAATAAAAAAAATGTTTATTACCCTCGAAGGCAGGTCATATTCGAGTCCTCACGACACTACGCGACCCAAGTGGATCTATTGTGACTCCTTCGCGTATAGTATCGTCCCCACCCCTATGCTCCTAATCAAGCAATTTGCCTGTAGGTGGCCTGCCTCTGTAGAATCCAGCGCCCGGCAGGTTGTCTTTTCTAGATCCGTCCGTGAACCTGACTATGTCATTGGGGTGAACATTAATTGGGATCTTTCCCAGTCCTCCCTAAATGGTATGAGAATCGAGAAGCTATACCAGGTTTTAATACCATCTATGTACCTTGATCATGGCGTCTGATGGCATGGCCATGACAGGTGTCTCAAGAAGATACTGTTGCAGTTGTCCAAGTAGGGTGGAAGCCCATTTCGTCCTGCCTGCCGTCCTGGCCCGTTACCATAACCGTGCTAAAATTTCCTAGCAGTTTAATTTATAAGATATGGTTCATAAAATACAAGTGTATTCTATCAGGTTTAAGGTATTTTTGGACATCTGCGTCCTGCGACAAGTATATGTCTTATGTTATGGTATGTAACATTGGTTTTTGGGGTTAAAGTCTTTGGCAAATACACAAAAAAAAACATGATTATGATACTATTTATTGGCCTGTGACAGGCTAAGAGTTTTTTTTATTTTTTATAGGATCTTATTGGAAATTACAAATTAAATATTAAAGGTTATTGATTTTTATTTTATTTTTGGCCTGTGTAATTGTAATGTGTATAAATGTGAAATATTAATTACTTATTTTGAAATCTTACTTAAGTATATAAATGAGTTAATTTTAGCTTAGAAAACTAAAATTTCTAGTTACAATACTACTTAGTTTAGTACCAAATTGAAATAATTTGATATTTAATCATGTATTTTATCATAGGCAAACCACATTTATGGCACATATTGGCCTTGTAAAATTTTGTTTAATTCCGATATTAATATCGAAGTTCCGATATTGACATCCAATATCGAAACTCAATATAGGAATTGAAAACCGTCCGATATTGCATGCCCTATGGGACTATAATATTATGATCCGGAATCCGGCGGGCCCGGGATCATATATATATATATATATATACAATAGAGATACAATAGAGCTGAAAGTCGAACATAAGTGTCGAGTATCGAGCTGACAATATCACATCACGACACTTCGATTTTTAGCTCTATTGTATTAGTGCAGGGTTCTATTTTCTGTGCTCTGAATTTTCCCCGGCCTTACGGATTCCGGACAATATAGTACCAGGACCCCAGCCTTAGGTTCACCAAGAGCTAGTCCGACGTAATATCGTTAAATACAATTTCTCTCAATCTTAGTTTTTCCGCAGAAAATTAAATCTGGCTAGATCACTCTTCGATCGTGCATGTTTCACTCAATTAAACTTTATTTCATTATGTACATAAGTCACCGCAAAATTGTGAAACCGTCAAATTGTAATATAACTAAAAAGATTGTTGCGAACGACTGTTGTGAAAGGTTGCGAAACCGAACATTCTGCTTACAATTTAACGCATGTTCGGGCTCGCAATCTTCCGACATATTACAATCCCTCTAGTTATATTATTACAATTTTCATTTTTTACAATTCTACGGTGACATATATATGTATTATATATGTATCTACAACCATCAATGAACATATCTTCATTACGCAGTGAATTACGATTGAAGGCCTTCCAGTTGTTTGTCAGTGAGTGACCTCATTCCTCCCACTGTCCTCCTGACATTTCCTCAAATCTGCCACTTGTACAATTGTCATTGCCTTGCGGAACAATCGACTGTTTATTAGATTAGTCTTCGTTCTTGTCCGGGCGTGAAGACTACAATTTATATAGTAGGTACTATTCATTATGCACCTTGGTCTGAAATAAAAGTTTTTTTTTGTAACACGAATCATTCATTTGTCTGGACTTTAAAGTTTTAGAGTTCTATTACTTTTATCCTACTACTATTTTTATAAATGTGTAAGTTTGTGAGGATGGATGGATGGATGTTTGTTACTCTTTCAGGAAAAATTACTGAACGAATTTCGATGGAAATTTGATATTGTAGTAGTTTAAGCTCTGCGTTAAGGCTACTTTTTATCTCGAAAAAGTTCAGTGTCTCCGTGGGATATTGTATTTACGCGGAAGTAGCCGCGGGCAAAAACTAGTGACGTCATAATATTATTGCGGAGTGGATTTGTACTTCATACGACGATACCTACAAGGCTACAAATAACTCGGTAATCGCCTTCTACGATATCAAAGTGGTAAAATATCGTGGATTAGATATCGGATATGTAGATAGTTTGATTTGACATAATTACATTATCTTCAAATAAGCAATCCGCTGTTTTGTAGACATTATATCTATAGTATATCTATATATCAATTTTAACCGTTTACCTTTCATTACGCTTTGTTGAACTTCTTGCATTCTTGCTGTGAACTTTTTAATATTATCACATTGAGGGTGAGCGGACGAAGATACATTAGTCAGATATAATCAAAATTAATGATTGGCGCTATTTAGATCACAGCAACTTTCTGATTTGAGGCAAACTCGGGAGATAGTATCGACCAAGACGCATCCACCAATCACACAGACGAATGGAGCTTAGATCTTCGAAAGCTTTTTGACTCGCTGAACCGCAGCTATAATAGTTTGTGAAAGTGTTGTTGAAGAGATCCATTGTAGGATGAAAATGGCGTGCTCTAAATATTTGAACTTGTATACTATTAAGGTATGACATAAGCGACGAGTGACATCATGATAACACGACCAGAATAACTTGACCTATCAACGTCATGCCGGTCGCTGTGGAATGCAACTCAAAACGCTTCCTGACTTCGAAGTGAATTAAATAAAAATAAAACCCCGAGCGTTAATTTTTTACCCAAAATAAAAGATAGGACTTTTAATACATAGTAATACATTCACACAAATGAAAATATATTTAGTTATCTATGATAAATAACTAATTCAAAGACTACTTTGTTTTTATCAGACGATTGTCTGTCAAGTTTATCGATAGGATCTAATCACCGCACAGCGCACTTCTGCTAATGGAGGACATACGCCCACGCGAAAAGGGGAAACAATAATGGCTTAGACACAGTTTATCTAAAGTTCTATAGAGATTAAAGACACGATGTCACAACTCACAACTCACAGGCCACAGCTGTTTTATGTTACAATATCAACAAAAACGAATAATACAATTTACATGGTACTAAAATTTGGTATAAATGCCTCTTAGTAAAAAATTACCAAACTCTGGAAAAAGCTATGGCCATAGTGAATACATTAAAAAGAATGAAAGGAACGACCAATGAATAATTGATTGCAAGTACTGAATATATAATATAGGGTTAGGTTTTTGAATTACTCAACAGTAATTAGATTTAAAAGGATTTGTTATAACCTCTAGTCGTGGCTGAAGCAATTGTGTATTCTTTTGTTACTTTTTTTCTTTTTGTATAATGTAACATGGAATAAGTGCAATATTTAATACGTGCGTTACATTACGCGTAGATTCATAACGGGATCCAGAGGTCAACTAGAACTGGTCGTATGTGCGTGCAGTTCTATATATAGCGATGGCTAGCGATGGCTGATGATGTCAGGTGGCAACTGGCAAGGGTTTAGGCTTTACAGCAATATCCTGAGAGGATTTACAATTGAGACAAATTGCTTTCGTAGTCATAAACATTAATAACGTTTTTGATTTGTTGTCGAGTAAAATAACTAATAACTAATTAAGGTCTATCGCGCTTTTATGAGAGGCAAGTTAATAATAATAAGATCATAATACCTATATTTTAATATTATATTCTTTGTCAGACCTTATTAATTATACATTTATCTATACCAAATTTCTTCCATTTATATTCATAAAAAAAGAAGCTTGAAGGGCAGACAGACGGACATACAGACGGACAGAGCGAAACTATAAGGGTTATTCTGGACTTATCTTTGCAAGAAATACAGAAAAGAGAAAAATTTAATTTTTCATTTTTTTACATTTTAAATTTTAAACATAATTTGTTGCTGTATTATCAGAGCAACAAATTACGTAAGTATGTATACATATTCAGTCAACCTACATTAACTGCACGGCCTTAAATACCAAGAAAACACTTACGAGTAGGTACTCGTAAGTGTGCTATGCCCAAAAAAAGTTATCAGCCAAATTCCGAGATCCTTTTTTGAACGCTGTTTATGGCATTGTGGTTGCATTACAGTATGTCAACTTACATGCAGAAAGCAAAAAAAAATATTTTTAAAAGTTTCCATAATTTAATGTTACTCAATCTGCTATGCCCCACCACTCCTCAAAATATTCCTCCGAAGATTTTTCTGGCGCTGAAGAAACAATTTTTTTGTATTTTATACTTTTTAGGGTTCCGTAATACTCAAGGAAACCTTATAGTTTCGCTCTGTCCGTCCGTCTGTCTGTCTGTCCGCGTTTCTAGCTTCTGTAATTATGAATATAAATGGATGAAATTTGGTATAGTTATATATTGTGTATAGATCTCGGTTTCGGCATCATAAATAATAATAATAATTTTATATTTTAGGGGTGGATTTATACATGTGAAGTGGGGATGATTTTTTTTTTCAATTTACCCCAGCGTGTGGGATATCGTTGAATAGGTCTTTTAAAATAAAGGTAACGTTTCATACATAACTTTTTTATAAAGTTGACCATTTTCAAGTAATCGGCCCCCAAAGTGGTTTGTAAGTTGGACCACCCTGGCATTGCTAAACTATTGTAGATAGAAACTTGTAAGTTTCCATGCTTATAGATCATGCTAAAAACTCTTTAGGAAAATTATTTTTAGCGAAATCGGACGATAACTTTTGAAGAAGTGCGAAGAAAACCTATTGCGCGTTGATAGTTACGGAACTCTCAAGTCCTTTCAAACGTAACTCAACCTCAGACGAAACTCGAACGATACTTTCGATAGTCATTAGGCATGCGAACCTAGTATTTGTGTAAATATAAGTGATGTTAGCATTTAATCGACGTTTGTTTGTGGTCTATGGGTGTGTCTTTGATCACCAAGCCCCCCATAATTATTAAAAGAAGAAGAAGTTACTCGACACTACTTCGTAGTTTGTTAAAGTGGCTGGAACGCAAGGTTGGTTGAAGGAGGAGTGCCACTTCTTTATTTAAGGCTCTTGTTAATGCATTTGAAAGATTTATTGAACATGCGATTCGATAACGTAAAGGCATTTCTTTTTATGCGATTGCTTAAATTTTCGCGTCTGGATTACAGCTCGAGCCATTGACGTATAAAATTTGTTAGAAATATCTAACAATGCTAGATATTAATTAATTTTTATCATTTTCAACAATTTAACACACCAAAACAACCAAACGTGCGAGAAAAAGTACCATCGTATCAAATTTTTGTTTTGACAGCGTTTGCGCTTGGGCTGCGGTGCGGCTGCTTTCTTACTAAATATCTGTCAAAACGTCAGCGCGATACCGAATCATTCAAAAAGTCGAGTAAGGTTCACGTTTCGTTTGCGGTTCACCTGAAAAAGCTTAGCGCGATGTCCTGCTGACATGCTCTTGGTTAGGTTTTTACCCGACTGGGTTATGTTTTACGAGCGTATTTTGTATGTAAAATTCTTTATTCCCACGTATTTTCCAAACGGCTGAATGGATTTCGACAATTAAGGTATAAGTATAAGGTCCTTAGATAGCTAGTTTTTGAAAATATACATAATGGTGGATTTTGGCGCCAAATTGTAAGTACTTAGTTCAAAAATTTTTTTAAGCAAACTTGTCGAGTAGGGTATGAAAATAAAGGAAATTAAAATGAGTTTTCGAAAATATACATATGCCATATAATTAAAATTCAGGAATAATTACACCATTTTAATTAAATATTTCGAATAAGTTTGTAATCAATGCATTCAAATAGTCGTATTTTTGCTTTAAATTGACCAAGTGTGTGATAGATAAACTAAAAAATCTTAAATAAAATAAATAGGTGATAAAAAAAACCCGACGGCAAAAAAAAACCGAAGCAACGCACTAAAAATACCGAAACAAGATTGAGCTGAAAGCCTAAGTGGGACGGACCCATTTGCCAATTATAAATCGTATAAAATTAAATGGGTTCCGCCTACTACCAAACATAATTTAGAATTATTTCACTTAGGCTTTCAGCTCAACCTTGTTTCGGTCTTTTTATTGCTTTGCTTATGTATGTTTTTTTGCAGTCTGGTTTTTTTTATTATGTAACTATTTTTTACTTGCTGATTTGATATTTGAAAAATAGAAAAAAAGAAATAATAAATAAAAAATCTTTATTATATACATTAAATTATGTTTCGAACATTTTTAAATAATAAAAATCATCTGTTATTGAAGCCGACATAACAAAAATGGCCGCCGACGATCAACACGTATTGTATACGTTAGTTTTACTCGATCTAATCACGAGGGATCTAATTTACATATTCTCACGTTTTTCATGACCGGGGACAATTTAGCCGTGCGATCTGTTAAAAGTTAGAAAGCATATCTTCAATACAGTAGGAATCATTATGTTACTTGTCGCACGCGGGTACAACTATGACTGTTTAGTTATCTTCGACGTCCTGCTCGTGTTCCTCGTCGAATTCCGCGTCCTCGTCGGCGGTAGCCTCCTGGTACTGCTGGTACTCGGACACCAGGTCGTTCATGTTGCTCTCGGCCTCTGTGAATTCCATCTCGTCCATGCCCTCGCCGGTGTACCAATGCAAGAAAGCCTTGCGTCTGAACATAGCCGTGAACTGCTCGGAAATGCGCTTGAACAGCTCCTGGATGGCGGTGGAGTTTCCAATGAAGGTGGCGGCCATCTTGAGACCACGGGGCGGGATGTCGCACACGGCAGTCTTCACGTTGTTGGGGATCCATTCGACGAAGTAGGACGAGTTCTTGTTCTGGATGTTGAGCATCTGCTCGTCGACCTCCTTCATGGACATGCGACCGCGGAAGATGGCGGCGACGGTGAGGTAGCGGCCGTGGCGTGGGTCGCAGGCGGCCATCATGTTCTTGGCGTCGAACATCTGCTGGGTCAGCTCGGGGACGGTGAGGGCTCGGTATTGTCTGCTGCCGCGAGATGTCAGTGGGGCGAATCCGGGCATGAAGAAGTGGAGACGGGGGAAAGGAACCATGTTGACGGCTAATTTACGGAGATCGGCGTTGAGCTGACCTGGGAACCTGAGGCAAGTTGTGACACCGGACATAGTGAGAGAGACCAAGTGGTTGAGATCACCGTATGTGGGGGTGGAGAGTTTCAGGGTTCTGAAGCAGATGTCATATAAGGCTTCGTTGTCGATACAGTAGGTTTCGTCTGTGTTTTCTACGAGTTGGTGCACTGAAAGAGTCGCGTTGTAGGGTTCTACGACTGTGTCTGATACTTTGGGCGAGGGGACAACAGAGTATGTGTTCATGATTCTATCGGGGTACTCTTCTCTGATTTTGGAGATAAGGAGTGTGCCCATACCGGATCCGGTACCACCACCCAGTGAGTGTGTGAGTTGGAAACCTTGGAGACAGTCACATGATTCAGCTTCTTTCCTTACAACGTCTAAAACGGAGTCGACGAGCTCAGCTCCCTCTGTGTAGTGTCCCTTGGCCCAGTTGTTGCCGGCGCCGGACTGTCCGAACACGAAGTTGTCGGGTCTGAAGATCTGTCCGAAGGGTCCGGAGCGGACAGAGTCCATGGTGCCGGGCTCCAGGTCGACGAGGATGGCGCGGGGCACGTACTTGCCGCCGGAGGCCTCATTGTAGTAGACGTTGATGCGCTCCAACTGCAAGTCTGAGTCGCCGTGGTAGGCACCGGTGGGGTCGATGCCGTGCTCGTCGGAGATGATCTCCCAGAACTGCAAACAAAATTCAACCGATTAAAAAACGCTCATAGTAACGAAACGCTTGTAAGGTAACATCTAAGAATAGCAGGCACAAAATGGACCTATTCACAAATGACAGAGTATCCAGCTATAGAACTCAATGAACCATTGCACGGAGTACAGGATGCAAACGCCTCTAATCATTGCAATTGCACAGTCAATTACGCAAGCCGTCGGCGTCGATAAAACTTACGGCCAATGTCGCCATGGCAACGGGCGCCGCCCATGCGCGGCAATATTCAGTTTATCTCGAGAGTTTACCATATTGGAGTGTATCTTTACTTTTTACTGAGCTTTTTACATAACATTATAATGATTTTGACATAATATTTTATTAATGAATTTATTTGATTTAATGATGATTATGAATGTTGTTTTTAAATTTACAAAAATGACATTAGATATCTTATTTTTACTTTTTACATGACATTATAATGATTTTGACATATAATTTTAGTAATGAATTTATTTGATTTAATGATGATTATTAATTGTGAATGTTATTTTTAAATTTACAAATATTATGACATTAGATATCTAATTTTTACTCTTTACATGACATGATGATTTAGACATAATATTTTATTAATTAATTTATTTGATTTTAAGATGATTATCGATTATGAATACTATTAAGATTTTGTTGTTATGATGACATGTTGTGCTATAACTTACTGTTTATATTGATTTTAGATACTTGTGACATTTTTTTTTTTTTTGTTATGCCCTTTTTTAATAATACTTAAGGGCCGTGATATATAATTATTTAATTTCTTTGACTAATACTAAAATTGTGTGATTTATTTAATTTAATGATTATTTAAATTGTTATGATCAATAATTTTTGATGCTTCTTAATTATTAACTGTATGTCTATATTTTATTTATTTCCAATTTATTGCAATTTATAAATGTTAACTTCACACACCTAACACCTTGCATGTTAAGGATATTTTGCGCGCCATTGTGATGGCAGAATGTGGGTTCCTAGTTATTATAATATTTTTAAGACCTTATGTATACCATATTCTTGCAATAAAGGATTGATTGATTGATTGATTGATTGATTGATTGTGCAAAACTAATGAGGGTTTCCAGTCAGTTATCGAATCTCTTTTGTGACTGAACGCGCCATATGGTCGGAGTGGTTTCACCTTGGCGCTAACATAATTTGTTTTTAAACCAAGCACACTTCGGACGATAAAATAATTGGAAAACTGATGTCACCTAGCCTTGTGGCAGAAAAACAATGGGAATTCATATAGAATGTCAAAATTATAAAGGTCAATAGCATATTGGTCATTATATTACAAAATATGCGGTTTGTCCCGTTGATGAAGTTTAATTACATGAATTTAACATTCATGTAATTAAACTTCATCAGTACAGTTTCATATAGGTACCACGGATGCCTTGCATCGGCAATTTCAAAGACGAACAACTTCAATTTAAACCAAATTCTAAATTACGTGTGAACAAGTCTGAGAGGCTGGGAGACTGTAAGCTAGTTGAATACATTAATATACACAAGCAAACGCCTGAGAAAAAACCTGTCGTTCCTTAGATGGACTGATTACGCAAGTGCATAAAATTTTCGATTTATGTCATGGACCATGGTACAGAGTAAAATTGATTCATACTGTTTACGTTAAACAAAAAGCCTTGGATGTGGTCTGTTGGCGACTGAGTATTAAAATTCATATTACGTGGGCCATGATGTCATGGCTGTAGGTGGTACACGGCTAGGTATACGGCCTTATATGTGCAAATGATTAATACTGTTCTTCGAACACGCACTTTTTCACATGCTAATCGCCTTAAATGTACTTATGTCTTATAATCAGCAAATCAAAGAATAACTCCAGAGTCAACATACATAAAGACACATGCCGCAGTAGACAGCTAGTTTACTCTGTTCCAATTATCCGTGGGGTATCGTTGAATATGTATTTTTTAAATAAAGGCAAGTTTTCATGCGTGACTTCCTAGTTTGTTTTAATGTAAACCATTTTCAAATGAACGACCGAAGTCTACAAGTCGGTCACCCCTGGCATTTCTAAACTATGAGACTTTGAAAATTGTAATTATTCATTCTGATTACTGGTAGTTTTAACGAAATCGGACAGTAAATTTTGAAGATTTTGAAGAAAAAATAAACTATTTCGCGTTGATAGTCACGGAACCCTCCTTAGACATGTTCTGACATGCTCTTGGTTAGGTATTTTGTTACAATTTTGGTTAACATTGATTCGGGACAGACTACAGTAAACATTTAAGGAAGAAAACGACATATTGCCAGCTCGCCAAAAATTTTAATAAGGTAAGATTTTAGTCTACAATTTAACTTTGAGTTAGAATGACATTAATCAATATTAATGTTATAAACAAATAACAATCAAAATTAATGTTATAACCCACGGGATCAATTGAATGCCAAATGTCTGGACTTTTTCTGTACATTAATTAATTACTTATTACATCAACATAAATATCTGAAAAGAAATTTTACATCGAGTCATAATTTATTTTTATCACGACATCGTGACGTCCTTTCTTTGTGCATTAAATATTAAAAATGTTTTAACAAAAATATATTAAATACGTTGTACACGTTTTAATATTTAAAATAAAAATAAAAACGCTATTAAAATATTACGTTTTAAATGTCCTTAAGTAAAATCATACAACTGGCATTGGCATTAAAATTTCAGATTCAGATATCCTTAGTACTTATGTTGTGACCTTAGTAATATGACTAACGATGCATAATTAAGCTAAATACCTAGCTTAATTACGTTCATAAAATTATTTATTCTAAGACATCTACGATAGATAGCTGATAACCTAAAACCACGGAATCTATAAATTTTGGTAGGTTATTTGTCTATTCTACTTCAGAAATTAGATTTTGTAGGCTAACATTTTTTCAAAAACTCATTTAATTACAAGTAACATAATAAATAATTTTAAATATAATAATTTAATATGAGGTATTGTTTTTTATCCTCTGACGCACCCGGCGTTATAAGAACCCGTGTTATAACTTTTAAGTTTGACGGGTTTGTCTGTCTGTCTGTCCGAGGCATCGTAGTTCCTAAACGAAAGGTCCGATTAAGATGCGGTTTCTTTGTCTAATGCTGGCATGATCGAGAGTTGTGGCCATAATTCATTCAACTCACTGCTTGACAATTCGGGGGTTACGTTTTTAGTTTTTTTTTATTTAATTTACCAGGCCACATTTATCATGATAGATATTTTGTACGGTGAATACAGGAGAAAGACATGGCATGGCTGACAAAGAAATGGCCCATGCGCGTCGCGTGGTTTCTAAGTTCTCCTATTATTTTTGCAAGAGGTACCAAGTCTATTACGGATATTATTAGCATTAAAACGTCCATGCCATTCAATAATAACAGCTATAGTAAGTGAAAGGTTCCAGGCAGATGAAAGTGTGTGAACGTCCGCAAGTCACAATGCAGCGCTTTTAGTGAAAACTCTCTACTGAGTCAGTACTGACTAGTAAGCATCATGCAGTACTGACGAATGTAGAAGGTCTTGTACTAAGCTCAAATATAATATATCTCGACGATAAAGCAACTAATTTATATGTTATTTAACTAAATATGAGTGTCAGTGTAGGTGGAGCCGCCGTATAGCACCATTGGCAAAATAACTCATTTCTGTTTTGAGTTTTGCTTATCAAGAGAAAGAGATCTAATATTATTTCTTGTGAAGGCAATTTATGCGAATATTGGACTGATAAAAGACGCAATTTGAAAGTACTCCGTGGCTCGCATGAGCGTTGCCATTCAAAATGTTATGGCATGTAATTTGTACAATTCGTGTTTCCGTTACCCCAGATACCGTGGCGTGACCGCGTGACTGGATTCATCAGCACGCGACATTCAGCAAAAATAGGCATTTGGCTGATATTACATACTAGGCTGGATATCCATTCGCATTATATACCTTTAGTACCTACTGCAAAAACTAAGGGCCAATTCACACCGAAACGAGACCTACTTAATTAAACAAGAAAATATACATTTTATTGAAAGAGTTCGAATGTAAAGTTGCATCGCGCTGCACAGCTCATGTGTATGACTGAATACTGATGTCATATGAAACGTGTATATTTTTATGTAGTGAATAATGTGTCTATTTTGAAAAGCTATCTTAAAAATGCAGCGCTGCGTCATGTCGCGTATCGTCGCGGTGTGAACAGTAGGGGTTCGCGCCATATCGAATAATTATAAAAGTTAAAAACTATAACCCGACTAAGTAAATTATTTATATTAGCTTAGGTTACCCGGGACATTATTGCGAATCTGTTGACACCTCATTAATCACACATGGATCGTTAGTTTAGGGGCTACAATGGAACATACATACATACATAGACTGCCAGAATAACTAACCTAACCTAACCTAACCTTCCTTTTTTCTTCGCTGTAGGCGGGTAAAAAAACTGCTACAAACAAGAGCGACTTGTCTCGGACTCTGACATTTCAGCTTTGCAAGCTGTAGCCAATAGCCTACTACATTAACACTTTAATGCCCCAATTCAATAACCTATCTACCAGTAACTATTTGTTAAAAACGTCAAACTTGTATCGCAAAAAACTGTCAAATAATTGAATGGCGACGTTTTTAACAAATAGTTATAGATATATAGGATATTGAAACGGCCCGTAAGAGGCTTCAAAGATTCCAGAACACTCGCCTTACGTTGTCTTCATATGCCATTTGGAGTGCCCGCATAATCCTATTGGTGCAATACCCTGGGATCAACTCAATTGAGCAATCAGTTAAAGCTTGGCTTCGAGTGGAGATTCTTGGATCAGTCGAGTCGAGTACAAGAGTTAAGATGGCTGATGGTAAGATGTAAGTAATCCAGATGGTTAACGGTTAGAGATAACAGTGCGGTATGGTAACGCGGCTATTTTTAACCGGAGCCGTCGACCGCCGGGTCGTCGACCCGCGACTTCGCTGCCAGATAAGATGAAAGAGTTTTGTTAAATGTTATTGCTAATATTCGATCGATGAGAGCCTCTAGCTCGTGTCGCTTAAGGAGCTCGAAAGAGATCCGAGTATTCGGCCCCAGGATAAAAAAAACACAATCTTGTGAACCAGCCACCAGGGACACGGTGGAGGACTGTAGCCTAATATTCGTCACATTGAGGAGGGTACGAGCCCTAATTATTGTTGTCGTTAGTAGCAGATCAGATGATGATGATGATCATTGGACGATAAAGCAAGCTATCGAATACTTCGCACACCCTTTTATATTCCCTAATTTAACATCAGTATAATCATAATCTACGTTTAAAATTATAAGTCACAGGGCAGAAAAATTAATGAGAAACACGAATTCGGAATTCGGTATTGCTCTTTAAAGCTCTTTAATCTACTTTTACCTTCTTCTTAAAATCTTTTAAGGGGTTCCGTAGTTTAGGTCTCGGTCTTATAGTTTCGTCATGTTCGTCCATCGATCTATCCGTGGGTCTTTGGCTTACCGTCCAAAAGGTTAGTGTTAGAAAGATGAAACTTTGCATGGATATGTGTATTTACCACGTTGACACTCGATAAAGTGCAAAAATTACGATTTTTTTTTGTGGTACCTCCTTCGAAAAATGAAAAAAAATCAGGGTGGCCGTCCATGTGATGAACTTTGAAAGAAAACTATAGCGGCTTATGTAACTTTGTTAGTTTAGGAGTTATAAAACCTTAACTTGTAAAATGCGCTTACTAACAAAGCTTCGTATAAAAATAACGAAATATTAAGTTGATCACGGAACCCAATACTATGCGTGGCCTGACACGGTTTTTCTGTTCATCCGAACTACCAGACCTTTTGTTAAACTCTACAGAAGTATTTAGGTGATGTTATGTCTGTTGTGATCTGTATTGTTTCGACAATCATGCGCTTAAATTGTCCGTGGCGACTGACGACCGACATCACGGGTGGCTGCGTTGACAGTAACTTTTTTGCTGTTGTTGTGTGTTTTAATGATAAGAGCTTGGATCTCGACTCCATCGTCGTGGGTTCGGTCTCCGTGATGGTACAACAAAAAATGTTGTTTTCAAGTCTGATCACCTGATTGTCTGACAAGAAAGATGATCCATGCGTCGGAGGGGCATGTAAAAAGTCGGTCCTGCGCCTGTCGTGTCGGACAACCGTCCCACTGGTCTACAAACGTAAACGAATAGAGTGCTGCTGCTTATTGCGCACACACTTGGGCACTATAAATAACTCCTGCGTAGCTGCGGGCTGCAACAGCCGGTCTGGTTTCAATGAAACCGGCCACCGTATTTATAAATTGTAGATGTCTTGAAAGTAGGTAATAGGTATAAAGTATATAGCACATGTACGTCAAGTATGTTGATCTCGGTGTAGTCTATACAGTAAATTCCAACGCGTCTATACATACGACTGTAAACATGAATCATTCAGTGCTCATCACGTAAGGGAGATTAAAATGTAAATCGAAAACAAAAATCTCTATGTGAATCCAAATTACCGAGCTAACTTTTAACCCCCGACGAAAACAGAGGAGTGTTATAAGTTTGACTGTCTGTCTGTGTCTGTGTGTCTGTCCGTGGCATCGTAGTTCCCAAACGGATGAACCGATTTTGATCTAGTTTTTTTTTTGTTTGAATGCTGGCATGATAGTGTTCCTAGCTTGCTCACTGCTTGACAATTCGGGGTTTCTGGGGTTACTTGTTATGTTTAATTATGTTGTTACCTTACGAGGGTAATATACATATTGTTTGTGATATAATTATGCTATATTACTCACAAGGGCCTGTTTTTTACGTTCGCGGTATTCTATAAGCTAGTTTGACTAACGCTTTATGACCATCGGTAAAATAAAACAGGATTACATTATATATCTATGACATCATCGCTACTAGAATTTCGTTTAAGGACAACCAGTTAAGCTTAACTAAGCTTTAAACTTTATAACTGAAATAAAAATAATCTAGGATTATAATGTTTTATGACGATTAACGACACATAAAAATATTGAATCTAAATGTAAATAAATAATTATATACCTAATATGTAAAAAACTATTTATCATAAATGTAATGTTATTGCTATTTACTGTTTTACCATAACATATTTTAATATTATTAAGTATTTACTCTGTGCTAAAACTCTACATTGTGCTATCACGTACTATCATGTTAATTAAAAAAATATATACATTTTAAAATTAGAACAGCAAACTGATGACAGTCATAGTGATGTCATCAGCTCACTTCTCATGACCTCATTATCGATTTATTTTATTTTGCATCCTTGCAATAACATACCTATTATATGAAGGTTATGTCGTGTACAACTAACTCAATAAATGTTAATTAATTATTTATTATTATTAGTGTTTCTTCCGCTTAATAATAATTTAATAGTACAAAATACTTGGCATACCATTCAATGTTTTAGTAGATTGAAAGATAACATTATTTTATGCATTTTTAAAATGACTCAAATTTGAGAAACATAATCGCTTGTATGATGAAATGTCGAGTGGTAGCCGAAATTAGAATAGCAACATATTAATATAATATCTATGGACGCTTTCACACCACGTCTATCTGGTCCCGTGGTAAGTTCTTTTATACTTTAATTATATTTAAGATTTATACTATTTAATACACATTTCAGGAACACAAAAACTTATTAGTTCCCCGGCGGGATTCGAAGCCGTGACCCCCGGCTTGAGCGCCAACGCACTAACCAACGAGTCACAGAGGTCGTGAAAATAGTGAACGTATAAGTCATCTCCAAATATTGCTGTATTTTCATCGTAACTCTGCCAGTGAAACGCAATGAAAAAGTTATAAGCCTGGTTGAGTCAAGAAAGTAGCTCCGATTAAATAGTGTTGCCAATTAACGGACTTCGATAATTACTAATTGCATATAATTAACCGCGGTTTCACTCGCCTTCGAAAACAGTTCCAATCCACTAGAGTCTATGGAAACTGTCAAGGGAACTTATATCGTGCATATTAATTAAGTTAGGTAGGTTTTAGTAGCCCACATAATATTATATTATATAAATAAAGAAAACAAATATAGGTTGTTTTGTCATCTCTCTTTTACAAAAAAAACTAGATGTTTTCGTTGATTTTGTTGTTTAAGGTTGTATAGATAATGGCACGGAAGTCGGAACCCTACGTGCCCTAGTCCGACTCGCACTTGGCCGGTTTTTTTCAGTTTTAAAAAAAGTAAACTAGTGTCCTTAAGTCCCTTTATTTTATGAATTAGGCTGGGACTATATTTTCCGGAATCCGTAAAGCCGGGGGATAATTTAGACTTCAGAGCACTGAAAATTCTCTGAATCATCCCTGTCCTCTGCGTACTACTATAGAGATAAGTATTGTCAAGTCAAATGTCAATATCAAATCTGAGAACTCGACACTCATGCATTCGATTTTCAATTCTATTATATTAGTTCAGAGTTCTATTTTCAATGCTATGAATTTCCTCCGGTCTTCCGGATTCCGGACAATATAGATACTTAGATATTTTCCCATACTTAGATACTTAGATACTTAGATATTTTTATATTCCCATACTTAGATATTTTTTTTATTGATAAAAACAAAATACATAAACGAAGCATAACAGGCCAGTATGAATTAAAGTAAGGCACCGGCAGCTGCAAAAGTGTAAAACTGCAGCGCAGCTACCAATGCTTTCAGAGCCTTCACAATATTACGTTGTCGAGTGTCTACAATACATGCATGTACATTTTGCGTGACTGGGGTATCAGAAGGAGTAACAAAAAAAATATTTTAAAAATAATAACAAAACTAAAAATGTACACATTTTTTATTTAGGTTATTTTATTTAGTTTAACAAATTAATGAATTCGTGAGAATGTAGTTTAATATGTGTTGAGTGTGTGTGGGTGAAGTCTGGAGAACATATTTACATGACCATAAGTTTTCTGTTTCCTTCATGACATAAAAGATTTTAACCAATTATCTAAATATTTTTTTAGGATGTATCTAGATAAACAGTATATATTTAGTATTTTATTCACTTTATTATATAATAAGGGGCTGATGTATTTAAAATGCCTACTGGCCGCATCTGTTTTTCGAGACAGCACCTCACAAACTCTATTGGGCGTTTGTTTTGGTATATGCTGGCGTCGTATACCAGCTGACAATGTTTCTTTTGTGTAGCGCGGAGAATGTACAACTGTCTCTTTGATAAGACCTGGCAGATAGTAAAGAGTTCCATGGTGGGAAATAACCGCCTCCTTTTTTTGAAGTCGGCTTAAAAGCATCGGCTTTCTAGCGAGAACTTTCAAAACGGGTCTTTGTCCTCGCTCAACTTTAAGCATTGTGGTCTTGTGTGGGTACAGCACCCCAAGCCAATATACAGTATCCTATATTCGACTGCTCTAGTGAACCAATTTTTTTATGGTTTTAAATTCTACAAAGTTTTTAAGGTTTTTTAAACACATAGGTAGGGTTTAAACACATTGGGATATTTTTAAAAATAATTACACTTTTTTTAATATAGAATTTTAGCCGCAACAAAAACTGCATATGTAATCACTTTTCTACTTAATAGAACCGCATTACTACAGAATATCTGCAGAGTGCAGTCCGCCAGCCACGGTCTGCTGACCCAACAATCCAACATTAGCATACCACAGCTGAAGCACAAGTTTTTATCGCCATTCGCCGTGTTTGCGCAAATTACAACTTACTTATTGTTGTTATATTGTAATTAGCAGTGTCCCGTTTTCATTTCAATTCATCATTCATCATTTTGTGTTTGCTGATTTAATTTTTTTTACGGCAAGGGTTTGTTCACATCGCCACGCGACGCGATGCGGCATTTTTAAGATAGCAATTCAAATTTCATCTTTATTCACTACACAAAAAGATACACGTATCGTTGCGGCAGCTAGAAATTCAAACTCTTGCAATGAAACGTGTATCTTGTATTGTTGTAAATAATGTTCAATTTTGAATCGCTATCTTAGAAAATTCGCACCGCGTCGGGTTTCAGTGTGTTAGGCGCAATATATATAAAGTAGGTTGGGTTGGTAGTAGGAACTTTTAAAATCTAATGTACACATAGTAAGGCAAAATTAGGCGATATGCCTTGGCTGCTACGGAAGAAAGAAAAGATAATTAGGTAGTCGAAGTTATTAGGTGGTATTATACATGGTAAAACCTCTTTGCTTTGTAAGACGTTACTTATTTATTGTATAAAAGCTTCCTTAATTTAATTAAAAGGATTATTTTCCTGAAAAAAAAATTGTCTCCAACACCAATATTGTTATTACACGCAATAATAAACCGATATTACCGGCTGGGGTAAAAAAAGTATTTGCAATTTAAGAAATTACTTTTTGTCATGAGGTTTTGGCAGCGCATGCTCCGACTATCGCATCCGGTGGTTTGACAGCCTACACCCCATTGTCACCCTTACGTCATTTCTAAGTATAAAGTAAGTAGAATTAGGGGACGACGGCATGTGGTAAAGACTAAAGAATACTGCACTAAACTTGTATAGAAAAAAATAATTGAAGTTGCTCGTCTCAGATTTATGTATGCAGTATGCAACTGCATATAACTTATTTCTAGAATAAGTAAGTAATTTTACATAGCGAATTACATACAAAGAAAAACCGTTAGAACCGGCGTCGCTCCGCGTCATACAATGTAACTTTAAACTTAAATAGTAACTTATAAAATATGTAAATCTGAACTCACTTTAGCTCCGATCTGGTTACCGCATTGGCCGGCTTGGATGTGTACGATTTCCCTCATTTTGTTATATAAAATTTAATAAATTACTTAAACACTAACACGTGGCTCTCACACCGCACTACTCGGAGATATGACCAGAGGCTGGTTGCGAGAGGTTTTTTGAGGACAGCTTCGCCTCCGCGCTGTGCACTTCGCGCGAGTCGATTGGTCCGTCACACTCGTGGCCAACTTCACGCAGTAGCCTTAACGCCGGGTGGCGCCGTACGTGGTAGAGCAACTTTAGCCGGCACGGAATTCTAGCCTTTATGCTAATCAGGTATAGACTAAATTGCTGAATACTGAAACGGTGTATCGATGTACTAAATATGAATGTCTGTATATGGTGAGATTACTGCATTATTATTTTTAACATCAAAATTTGTTTTAGTTTTGCTCGGAAGGGTAACTGAAGGGTTGCGCTTGGTTCTTTTGTCCATATATCGTTCAGTGCATTCACGATCTATTTTAGGATTGTTACACATTTCAGGAGGCCTACCACAACCTTTTCTAAAACTATCATGTTTCCAGAACACTTTATAGTAAGATTACAATAACATTACTTTGATTCGTATCATGAGCTTTTTATAGTGTATGAAAACAATATTGTTTTATTCCTGCTTAGTGATGGGAAAGAACGAACGATATCAAATTAATTGTCAACATTTTGCTATAAGTGGAAGCGAGGTAGCAGCTAATTATAACGCGCTTTGTCCCTCTCGCGCGAATGTCATAATGATTGTGACATTCGTAATTATTGCGTTCCACTTTACGGACTTGTCTAAACAAATAAAGAAACTTTTCACTAGAGAATATAGTGAATTTGAAAGGTTTTCTATTATATCTGAAAATAAATCAATAAATTAAATATAAAAGCGTTAAATTGTTTACTATAATAATTAGGTTTACAACAGGATAATGGTGAGTGGTGAGTGACACACCCACCGAAAACAACAGTAATTATGCTAATCGTGGGAGAGCCATGCTCCGGCATGAATGAGCCGACTTCACCAGATAAATACCACGGCCTCACAGAAAACCGTCGTGAAATAATGCTCGCGTTGTGTTTCGAGGACTTTGAGGATAAGGTGCGCAACACCAGAGGTGTCACAAGTGTTATTCCTCTGGTGTTGCGACAGACTGAGACACCAACATGTATTAGCGCAGCTTTTCCCATTTGCGGTGTCGAGACATCAGTATAAAATACCGGGTCTCAACATTCCTTATGCCTACTTTTAAAAACAATACATACTATCGATCGACCCATCGTAAATATTCAGTGAAATATGCGATACCAAAACATGTCTATATCTACCTCAACCTATATCTAGTGTTCATAAAACATATTGACTGTGTAAATACTAAATGTGTATTATTTTACCTAACGGAACCAGCTTGGGATTGTATCAGGCTGAGAGTTGGACTACTGCAGAGACTATATGATCCGGAATCCGTAAGGCCGTGGTCGATTCAGAGCACTGAAAAATGAAAATAGAACTCTGTGTTATTACAATAGAGCTGAAAATCGACCACACGAGTGTCAAGACAAATGTCAATGTCAAATCTGACAACTCTAAACTCACGTGTTCGATTTTCAACTCTCTTGTATTGGTCGAGAGTTCTATGCCCGATTCCGGACAATATAGTTCCAGCGATAGTTCATAAATTATAATATTAAGTGAATATGAAACTAGGTACAACTCAGTACCTAGGTTCATATTCACATGTATTTGTATGTTGCTTGCTAATCCACATAATATCTACTATATTTGTATATCGCGAGGAAAACGCACTGTGTCAAGGCCGCTCTACTTGGTAATACACACTGCTATTTACTACTCATTATTGTTCTTAGAATAATCCTACATGGTGCAGATGGCTATATTTTCCCTTGGATGTGACTTCTTACACGTAGCGCCCTGCAGGCTACTGCCACAAAGTAGAAAATTGGTAGAAAATATAATATACTAGCTTTTGCCCGCAGCTTCGCCCGCGTGGGAGAGTGTTCGTGGCAAAAAACTTCTATAGCAAATATACCTGCAATATAGTAATAGCACACAGTAAAATATATATCCCCTAGATATAAACTCCTAGATAAGGATATTGTATTTGTTCCTTTTTATTTGTATCCGTCTTAGGGCCCGTTTCATTATCATATCTATCTATAACTATTTGTTAAAAACGTCGTCATTCAATCATTTGACGGCTTTTTGCGATAGAAATTTGACGTTTCTAACAATTAGCCCATTATTAAAAGTTTCTGAAAATACCACATTATTTCTAATCATTTTTTTAAACTTAGAATGGGTATACTAACATATCCTTAAAAGATAGATAATAAAAGATAGTTATCTATGGCATCGCGGACTTTTTTGTAGACCTATAAAAGAGAAATAATCCCACCATATATTGTTTTGTTATTTATCTCCAACGGGTTAGGTTAGGCAGCGTTTTCTATAAAAGTTCCCAGACGGCTTGATTTTTCTGACACCTTCAACAATTATCGTCATAAATCAAACAATTTCCTCAAAACCTTAACAAATTAATATCGACCTAAACCTTCCTAAGGAACCACTCTGTCGGTCAATGTAAACGGCATGAAAATCCTTTCAGTAGTTTTTGAGATTATCGCGAACATACAGACAGACAGACTCGGCGGGGCACTAACCTAACCCCACTTTTTTTCAGCAAAATCGGTTCAGCCGTTCTTGAGTTATAAATAGTGTAACTAACACGACTTACTTTTATATATTAGGTCTTTACCTATGATACTGCCGTTTTTTATGAAAAAATTTATCGTATTTTTTTCATGTATTTTTTATGTGTATTAATCGAAGTAATCACCCATGCAATCAATGCATCTTTGCCAACGCAGTGGCAGTTTATTGATGCCCCTTTAAAGAAATCAGCTGGACGGGTGGCAACAAATTCTTCAAAGGCATTTTGTACTGCCTCGTAATAGTCTGTAGGCGCAAGGTCTGGTGAGTAGGGCGGATGACGGAGAGCTTCCAACCTTAGTTCTTGCAACTTGGAGACCGTCTGCTGTGCAGTATGAGGTCGCGCGTTGTCGTGCAGGAGCAGCGGAGACGAGCGATTGAGCAATGCTGGTTGGAGATGTGCCAGCTTCTCCATCATTGTGTTCAATTCTTCACAATACACATCTGCAGTAATGCTGTGATGAATCACACCGGCGCTAGACCACCAAACAGTGACCATCACTTTTCTAGGGGTAAGTTTTCGTTTAGGGCATTGTTTAGGTGCTGAACCAGGATCCAACCAACTTGCTAAGCGCTTGCGGTTATCAAACAGAATCCATTTTTCATCGCAGGTAACAATGCGGTTCAAAATTCCTTCATTTGTGTGTCTGTTGAGCAGTGCAAGGCGCGTCTCGACGCGTACATCGCGCTGGCGATCATTGAGTTCGTGGGGCACCCAATTGTCAAGCTTTTTTACCTTGCCAATTTGACGCAAATGGACCAATATTGTTTTGACGCTAACGTCGAAAGCTGCTGCTAATTCAGCCGTAGATTGTGTATCATCAGCTTCCACAATCGCCTTTAATTCGTCATTATCGACCAGTCTTCGGACGACCGCGAGGTTCATTTTTCAGGTCGAAATTTCCATAACGGAAGCGAGCAAACCAATAACAGGTGGTGCGTTGGTTTGTAATGTTAGCTCCGTAAACGTCGTTGATGTTGCGTGCCGCTTGTGCTGCGTTGCTGCCACGACGGTACTCATATTCCATAATTACTCGAATTTTTAAAGTATCCATGATGACGAAAAAGATTGAAATGCGATGAAAATGTAACACTAATCAATAAAAAATGACTACTTTTGGAAAAAGAATTCCATGTTTTTAAAATAAAATTATTTTGAAATTAGAATTCTTAGCCAAACAAAAATTATTTTGATTTGACCATTTCAAATCAAAATAATTTTTGTTTGGCTAAGAAGTACTGCAGAACGGCAATTTCATAGGTAAATATTTTTATTATATAGATAATACGTAAATACAGAGAAACAAACAGCTTTCATAGAACGAACCAAATACGAAAATATTGACGTCACCTTCAACGACCCACAATTTTTCCAAACACGTTGTGGACACGCCGTATGCTTGTAGTGCAATCAAATCGGAAGCGAAATATGTAGCTGTTTATTTGTTGCTCTTTCTTAAATCTATGCTGCTGCGGTCTCTTAAATACGGATCGACAGCGGTAGATCCGGGACGGTCTATATTATTATATAATAATATCTATGGACGCTTTCACACCACGAAAATCTGATCCCGTGCTAAGTTCTCGAAGAACTTGTGTTACGGGTTGGTACCCGTAGAACGTAACAAACGAACGTAACGTAACCGTGGAACGGACATATATTTAATACTTTTATACTATACACATATTTTAGATTATTATTATATTATACACTTATTTATTATACATCCATGACCCGGGAACAAAGTTTTTTTTTGTTCCCGGGATTCGACTCCGTGACCTCCGGCTTGAGCGCCAACGCGCTAACCAGTAACCACTGAGCCACAGAGGTCGTCAAAAGTAATGTTCTCTAAATCTCTACTAATACTAAGCTCTATATTGTTCTCTTTGTTAACGTTTATATAAAATTGGATTGGAGACGAGCGTGGTGGTCGCTGGATCACAGCCAAACTCTTCTCACATTAAGAGGCCTGGGCCTCATCAGGACGTAAGTGGTCGGAGATGACGATGCTGACGTTGCAATATGGCTGACAAGGGAATACAATAATTGGGGAGACGACTACATGTGAAATATTTCATTTAATTTATATATTATGTACTATAATTAGTTTACTTACATCATATACAAAAACATTCATTCTGTAAGTATGAACTAAAACGCACAAAGTTCGGAGATATTTACTAATATGTTCTAGCGGATTTATATTACCTAATTATGTAATTACTCTTCTAGCACTACTCGTCTAGCCTATTGTTATCTTCTTGTAAAAATAACCCATTAGTTCTGATTGCGGTTAGTGAGTCAAGTTGTAGATCACTGTTAATTTTAGTTTTAACCATGAAATTGACCGCAATGTTTAGATGAGGATGATTTAAAACAACAATAGTTGAAATACTTTAAAGCTTTCTGCACACCTTCCTCCACATAGACTTTACCTGTGCCAAATTTCGTACTCCTCCGGTTGCACGAATCTCGCAAAACTGGACTGAATTTATTTGTTTGTACTTGTACCATCTGGTAAATAATTATTTATTATTTACCAGATGGTACAAGTACCATTATCACAGCTGCCTGTTATGTTTTCAACACAATTAGGGCATAGTCACATAGCCATTATTCTAGAAACAATAAGCAGTATTTAGCCGCCCTGTTGTACCAAAGCTATTATATTCGAGTGTATAGCTCAATTTTTATACAATGGGGTAAAAGGCCCCATAATACTGCGGCTCAATGCAATAATATATTTTATTACTTTGCAATTAAGGTCTTGAATTGATATTTTAGCGTACTCCGCAGTAGGTTTCCATGTTTGGAGATGAAATCCACGTACATTGGGGCCAAACTCGCCTTATAAAGCGTGTGTACGTAACATATAAATGTTATTGCCAGTATTAAATTTCAGCCTACATACAATCAGTACAAGTTAAAGTATGTCTACAATTACATTATTACAGCTTCAAGGATATTGCGTAGGACGTAGGAGTTGTACACCAACCTCTCGCTTGCTAAGGTTTTGGTTAACCTAGGGACTTGTTAGGACAATAGTAATGATTAGATATCCACTAATAGTTATTGATACTTGTTCCAACTTCCATCGTACGCCGTCTTCTCAACCCATTATCATCTTTCTCTACACCATCTTAACTCATTCCCCATACTAAAGTGAAGTCATTTTCATAGGTAACATTTGACAATTCATCAAAATACAACAACGTAACCTTGTAACGGCGGGCATAAAATAAATATATTTTTTCGTTTTGTTAGATCTGCACAATTGTTTAACTTTTTTTTGTTTGACAGATACGAGTTATTTCACGATTTGCTTTCACTAATAAACCATTCTAAACATAAAACAAAAAAATTGGTTGTCTGTAAAGTCGGTTTACGGACGAAAGCTTAACGTGACAACGTCATAACAAAACATTGATGAAATTTCTGCATACCTACTAACGTAACGGGACGGCGTTCATCGATTTATTAGACGTTGTCACGTCAATAAACAATTTCTAATCTAAAGAACTGAACGTCGTTACAATGTTGTGTCAGTGTTAACTGACGTTAACCCTTTTTCTTTTTAAACACTAGGGATGTTACTCTAAAAATCGAAAGCTGATAAGTAGAATCGAATGCAATGATTACTTGTGAAGAAATACGAGTATCACCGTTAATTAATAACCACGTTGTGATTATAATAAAACATAATTATATTTATTATTCTTTTAACTATAAAAATACAAAAAATAAAAAAGTTTAAATTATGTAATTGTCTTATTTTGTTGCTTAAATTTACGAAAGAAAAAATAATAATGAGACAGGGATTCGCGTGTTGATTTTTAAAATTCAATAATGTCTCAAATCCTTATCGATTCATTCACTTTAATCGATGTTTTTAAGCAGGTCACCTCACGGTGAAGATAAAACTGACAGGCGTCAAATGTTAGGTACCTATTAAAATGACTCCACTACATATACATATATTAAGAATAGTATACTTGGCAAAAACTAGGGACTCGATTTTTTAAAATTAGTAATAATAATAACACTCCAGTGACGGTGGCCGGTTTCATTGAAATCAGGCCAGCTACGCAGAAGTGTTTTTATAGTGCCCAAGTGTGTCCTCTCGAAACCCAGTGGGATGGATGACCGACACGACTGGCGAGACATCAGGCGGAGATCCGACTATTTTACATGCCCATCCGATGCACGGATCATCTTTCTTGTCAGACAATCAGGTGATCAGCCTGCATTGTCCTAACCAAACTTGGAAACAACATGTTCTGCTGCGAAACAAAGTAGCCTATGTGTTAATCCGGAGTCTAAACTAAAAAAAAAAACCAAAAATAAAAAAATCGTCAAAATTTGTTCAGTAGTTATTGCATGAAAGAGTAACAAACATCCATACATACATACATACATACATACAAACTTGCACGTTTATAATATTATTAAAGACTAGTACTTTTTCGGGATCGAAAAGTAAAGTAGACCAGAGCCTAAACTACTACCATACCAAATTTCATCGAAATCCGTTCAGTAGTTATTGCGTCAAAGAGTAAAAAACATCCATCCATCCATCCTCGCAAACTTTCACATTTATAATATTAGTAGGATTTGTGACCAATCAATAAATTGAAGAATTTGGTAAAATGTGGCTCCGCCATTTTTCATCTGACCCAAAAACCGCAGGCTCCCCGCCGATGCGAACGCCCTAGGAAATATTCGCCACTGCCTCCACAGTCCACACTCCTTATAGATGGCCTCCATACCACAGACTGGCCACCCCCAAATGCGTTGACCCAGAAGTCGGTCGTCTGAGGCAAACCCTGGCCAATGATTAAAAAGAAATCAATGCCCCATGGTATATCTTAGCATTACCTAATGCCAGAACATTGTTGTTGAAACATCTACTGTTACTTATATTTTGATGTCCTGATCTTACTACTATTATTATAAACTAGCTGTTTCCTGCGGCTCCGCCCGCGTAAACATAGGTATCCCGCGGGAATACTGCACTTCTCCGGGTTTAAAAGTAGCCTATGTTTTAATCCAGAGCCTAAACTACTACCATACCAAGTTTCATCAATTACCGTTCAGTAGTTATTGCGTCAAAGAGTCACAAACATGTGGTATTGGTATGTTACTACAAAGGTACCAATGAAGCATAAACTACTGTTTCGGCTTTGGATTAAAATTTAAAACATAGGCTACATTTTATCCCGAAAAAGTAAAGTGTTCCTGTGGAATACTGTATTTATGCTGGCGAAGCCGCGGGCATAATCTTATATCGGCGGTCGGCGGTCCGGTTTACCTTCAGTTCGGCCTGAACGGATGCAAAATCGTATCGTCTGTGTGCAATTTCGAGATCGCATCAGTCGGCCAGATGGACTGAACCGTTTCGTTCCAGTGTTGCCAGCGCTGTTTTTGCGAAACTACTAAACTCGCGTCAATTTCTATTAAAAACTACTAAAAGAATACTGAAAACTATCCAAAAAGCAACTTAACTTAGGAATCCCTAAAGCCCCCGAAAAAACACTGCATTTTAGGTTTTGTTATATTGAAATTTGTATGTACCGTATAAATAATAATAGGTATAAATGTTACCGTTAAATTAAAATATATTAGGACATATTACGTATATGAGTAATTAAACGGGTAGTTTTAAGCAAATTACAGACGAATGCTACGATTATTATGATAAGGTGTTAAATTATTTTTGTTTTTTTTTTGTGCCTAACATAATGCATAATTGAATACTGTCCGGCTTCTTTCCTACTAAAACACGACTAACAACTAAATTCCTGCTAAGGACGGAATAAAATACTTAATTTAGTAGTGAAACTTTGTAAAATAACTAAGTTGGCAACATTCATTCTGGACTGAACGGATGGATTGAACGGACCATGTGTGACAAATCGCTTTAGTTCTCGCCAGAGCCGCGGCTGTGCGGGGGTGTATCGTATACAAGCGTATGAATGAATGAATGAATGATTCAGGCCGAAATGACGTATGTTGGGTCGGATGCGATTTTTTCCGTGTATGTGCTCGAATCCGTTCAGGCCGAACTGACGTCAGTTCTAACTGAAACGATCGGCCTCTTATCTATGGGGGCCTTAATAGGTGGGACCGCACTAGGCGCAACTACGCGGCAGCGAAATATTCTTTGTATGAAATTGTATGAAGACATAACGCACTACGCGGCAGCTGAACTTAGCAACGCGGCATTCCATTGTGGTATCACTAGTAGAGACGTGTCGCGTCGCATCGCGCCGCTGCCGCCTAGTGCGGTCCCACCTTAAAGACCCAAAATTATGTTATCTGTAAACAGAATAAATGTTACAGATACGAGGAAATTAAGACACCCGTTACGCATGGGCAAAGTTAACTATAATATTAGTATAATATATTATAAATTAGGTAGAACTCGCGAACGTGACATTATTATATTAGACACGAAGCCGTACGGCCCTCCCGAATATTGATTTACCGAATTCTGTCGCTGGGTGACTCACGGTGCCCAATAACGTTGAACATCTGGGACAACTTTCTGTAATTATTGCTTCATATTATCATCCTCATCTCTTTACTTGTTTTTTAGGGTTCCGTCGTACTCAAGGAACCGTTGTGGTTTCACTCTGTCTGTCTGTCTGTTTGTCTGTACGCTTTTCTAGCTTCTGTAATTATGAATATAAAATGTTGAAAATTTGGTATAGTTACATAATGTATATGGATCACGATTTCGGCATCATAATATTATGATAATAATTTTATATTTTAGGGGCGGATCTCCATCATCATAATATCATATCGCTATGTACATGTGAAGTGGGAATGAAAAATATAGTTAGTTAAAATATAGTTTACCACACCCTGCATTCACTCAAGTTACTCCAAAACTTTCTTCCTACTCCTACTAAAATTCTATTAGCGCAAACCTTATCCAACCTATTATTGATTACGCTGACGTTTGCTATTTAGACGCGAATGAAGAGATTCTAAACAAATATGAACGGTTGCAGAATCTCTCCATACGTTTTATTTTTGGCTTAAAAAAACGAGGTCACCTGTGCAGTGGCTCCTTCTCAATACTCTGTTTAGTCCTACATCCCCTTCTTATTTAAATGAGCGATTCTCCTTTCCTAATTTCCAAAACATATTTTGTAGACCTTTTAGACGTACTCTTCTAGATATCCCTCCCCATCGTACCGACTCTTTGCCTACTCCTTCACGGTGCATGCTGCTAAGTTCTGGAACTCCTTGCCAGCTCAGATACGGGAGTGTAAGACACTTGGGCTCTTTAAGGGAAGACTGCGTGAGCACTATCTCAGCTTAACCTGATAATTAAGATACCAAACCCTTAATTTAATTTATGCTATTCATATATTATGTTTTTATTATACTATTATAAATTATTGTATATATATGTATATTGTAATATTTTTATATAAGTATTTGTATAATATTAAAGAACTTAATCTGTTTTCTTATTGTTAATAATTGTACGCACCAGATACTGATAATTTTCTTTATGTTCTTCTGTATCGGGTCTACTGAAAGAAATTTTAATTTTGGAATAAGTAGTACCTTTGTACTAAATTGTATTCTAGTTTTAAGATTTCATTATTTATTATTCTGTGTACATAAATTGTTAAATAAAAAAATAAATAAATATTTTTTATTCTACCCCATCCTGTTGGGTATCGTTGAATAGGTCTATTAAAATAAAGGTAAGGTTTCATAGATGACTTTTTTACCAAGTCGACCATTTTCGAATAATCGGCTTCTAAAGTTGTTTATAAGTTGGCCCCCCTGGGATTTATGAGACTTAACAACTGGCAATTTTTTATGATGATAGATCATGCTAAATACTCTACTCCATAAATCCCTAAATAAATAAAAATAAGAGAAGACAAATGGAACAAAATAATCCTACATGTCCCCCGGGAGGCGAATGGAAAAACGGATCTATATTATAGAGAATGACAGAAATATAGAGTACTCTTTTCCACATAGAGTTACAGCTACAATAATAATTATGATCCCAAAGAAGTTGGAGATCCAAAATAATGGCGTTATAAAGATGATAACTATTCCCCTTATTGATAAAAATATTTACACCACGGACAAGTGGCTTCTCCAACGTACCCGACAAAGACAGGAACATGGATTTGCGTATCCGTCGTGTATATTTTATTAACAAGGGGGTATGGGTCTAATTGTGTCATAGACTATAGATTATCTATGACAATCAAAGCTAGGCACTAGTTGACTTAACTTCCGAGTTGGAAGTCATAACGATTGTAATCATTTTACAAATTTGAAATGGTATGCATTTATTTATTTGTAGGCTTATACGCATGCTTTCACTAAATATTATGACAACGAGAGTGTAGTTAGAAAGGTGAAAACATAACTAATGTTTTAATAAAATATGTTTAACACATTCTTACGTTCATTATTCTATCATTCAATTCACCACAAGTATATATGCATTGTAAATTTTAAACATAGAGTTCATAATTGGAATGATATTTTACACTCGGATAACTTCATTTTTACTATACTACATAGCATTGTATTTGTCTAAAAATAAAGTAAACTATTACATATTATACTATATAGTATAGCTGTCAGTGGCGAAGGCTGGTGCTCCTTCATAGGGAAGCCGTAGCCTGTATAATATGTAAAAATTTGGATGATTTACTTCAAACGGTAAGTGGTAAGTGAAACCGATAGGAATGGAGTTATAGGAACCCTACGCCTCTGATAGCTGTTTATGTAATTAAGTATTCATTAATTACATAAAGAGCTGCGGTACCTCTACGGCTGTATGACCCGGTGTACTATATGATCCGGAATCCGACGGGCCCGAGAAAATTCAGAGCACTGAAAATAGAACGCTGCGCCAATACAGTAGAGTTGAAAAATCGAAGTGTCGAGTGTCGAGCTGTATATACATTGAGTTCTAATATTACTGCTCTGAATTTTCACCGGCGTTCCGGATTCCGGAACATATAGTCCCAGCCAAAAGAATTTAATATTAACCTTTGGTACCTATTGCTGAATACGAGTGTCCCATTTTGTTGAGAAGCGTGGTTTCCCGTTTTCAGCGTGACTCGACCCCCGGATGACGTCACTCCCCCTCAGCCTGCCCCGCTGGGGTGAAGTAAATTTGATCAGGCACATTATTCACAATATCACGTTACATCCAGGCTTTTGGGGGATTAGAAAACATTTAGTTCTAACTACTTTGCAATATCTACGCCTAAGCACTGCTATATCACTGTGTAACTGTGGCGTGGGGTTTCTATAGTCTTCCTATCGGCTTCACATACTACTTAGCTTTTGAAGACCCTCATCCAAATCCCTACCTAGACATGGACTCATGGACTTCCCTATGAAAGAGAACCACTGCTGTGTAATCAATATTTCGGCATAAGTTAGATGTTCTGATGATTATGTACTGTGAATGTTCAGCCTTATTTATATTATGAAATGTTAAATTCTTAACATTTAAATCTTTTTTCTTCGTAGAAACGCTAACGCGAACGTCCATATCCCAAAATTATCTTGAACAAGAAATTGAACCGTCTTGAATCAGTTTTAACCGACATCCAAAAGAGGAGGCGGTTATTGCGTCTAGCTCAGTTTAGTACAGATAGTATGTACTCGTAAGTTTAGCTATTTGGCTTATGACAAAGGCGAAAGGCGTTACCGATGTGATAAGTGAATCTTGTGCGACCCATAAATATAAAGTTCTCGTGCATTTACCGCATTGTATGAGGCCGTGGCCTGTGGGCGAACCGGCTCAGTGGGTGCGGGTTCGACGCCGGGTGAAGTCATCTGTGGGCCGATCGAAAGACTCAAGGCGACTGTCCTAATTGGGAGTTTCGTACAATTACGAGTTTTACTTACATTATATAAGCGTTCACATCGTTACGTGTCATTTCACATTTGTCCCAAATATCACATTCTTTTGGGGGTGGGGTGAGATTGTCCCATTTATCTCATTTATTTAAGTGTTCATGTTATCTCGATGAAAATAGCGTTTTTAAAATATTATTAAAATTTCTTAATAGAGAGCAGTGGCGCGAGGTTCTTATAACTCCATTCCTATCGGTTTCACTTACCACTTACCTTTTAAGGACCCACATCCAAATCCCTACCTATTCTATACAGGCTAGGGCTTCCCTATGAAGGAGAACCAGCCTTCGCCACTGCTAGAGAGAATTAAAACAAGATAATACTTAATAGTTTCTAATGGAAATGATCTATCATCCATGTTATTTAGTATCTCGATCGTGGGCCGTAAAGTATCAAAGTGAGCTATAAAGCATCAAAACTATAAAACATCAAGTATCAATAGCAGCTGATCCGCGGAACTCTCTCGGGAGTTATTACTTATTAGTCGTTTAATCGAATACGGGACCTTGTATAGATTTTATTCTCGATTAAATAATCGGCTAGAGCTGGCCGGCGTAGGAGGACTCACAGAGTAGTGGGCATTGAAGCTCAAAAGTTGTTTGCCTACCTCGAATTTGGATAAAAATTATTAAGTTAGGACCCCAAAAAATCGCACGGTTGTCCAATGGTAACTTTTATAGATTGCGCAGAATTCCCAATTCTCAATGCAGAGAGAGGTTATTGCGATGTAGCGCCTAAACTACAGGTCCGATTTCAATAAATGAGGTGTCAATAGATTCGTAATAATAGTCCGGGTAACATAGGCTTTATAATTTACATAGTCGGGTACATAGACGGCCAAATGCGAGTCGTACTCGTGCACGTATGGTTCCGTATTATTATACCAATATTTTACATGTTTACTTATTATATCGTAAGCGCATTTTCCAAGTTAGGCATCTATAACTCCTGAACTAACACAAAGTTATTCATTAGATAAGCCGTTATTGTTTTCTTTTATAGTTCATCACATGGCGTACCTCCATTTTTTTTTTAATTTTTCGAGATAGCCGATTAGCTTTTATTTAAACAAAAAAAAAATGCGCTTTAAAGTTGAATATCTCGCAAACGGATGCCTAAATCAAAAAATCGTTTTAGGTACCTCATAATATTTTTCAACGACCTATCTAATGATATCCCACACTATGGGGTAGGCGGGAGAAAAAAAACATCATTGTCACTTTCGTGTAGGGGAGGTACCTCAAAAAAAATATTTTTGGTAACTTTATTTTAGCACTTTGTTGTCGTAGTAAATACACATATCCATGCAAAGTTTCATCTTTCCAGCACTAACCGTTTGGTCGGAAAAACCGAAGACGAACGGACGGTATCCGACTTCCTTAATTGTTACTATAAGCATAATATTCTAGACCTAGGATATTATGCTTATAGAAATTAAAGAAAAGAACGTTGATAATGATTGTTGTCGCCAGCTCTACTATTTGCCTACTCTGTACACAGCGCGGCGTAGGCGCTGAAAATGATGCCTATTCATTAAAGTACGCCTCACTGAAAACTAAACTTTATTCCCACGGAACAGGGTGTAGAATGTAGTACATGCGTAAGGCGATAAAAGCCATTTGCCCATCTATCTTCGTTTGCCGCCACTCGCCAAACTCTGAGATTGTTCATTTAGATAGGGCGGGAATGGGAATGTCAAATGGTCAACTAACCATTTGGTTAACATCACACTGTTGTCTGTTACCCGTACGATTTTCCCATACACGTGGAGTCAATTGTCTATGTAGGCGTGATCGGTTTTTTGAACAATATTCGAGGATGCCGAAAAGCCCTTAGCTTCTGGAAAATTGAATTGAGATTTTTTTTTTACTAACTACACTTTTTCTGAGTTTTCAGCTCATTTTATCGTGTTGTTTTAAAAAATTAACAGATGGATTAACAGAATTCCGTACCCAAACGGTAAAAACGGAACTCTATTACTGAGACTTCGCTGTCTGTCTGTGATAAGGTCTGTCATCACTCATCACTCATCACTCACCAGGCTGTATCCTTAACCGTGATAGTTAGACAGATGAAATATTCACAGATGATGCAAGTATTTCTGTTGTCGCTATAACAACAAATAATAAAAGTAGAATAAAATAAATATTGAAGTGGGTCTCCCAAATCCCGATTCCCATACAACAAACGTGCTTTTTGCCGGTTTTGCACGGAACCCTTCGTGCGCGAGTCCGACTCGCACTTGACCAGTTTCAAGCTGACCGCTACATAAGTCTTCACTCATCAGTCCTCACTATTTTAAAAAAGCTAATACCATACTAATATGATGATTTGTAGTCAGCGACCACATCGGTGAAAACTATTACTTTTAAATTAAGTATTAACTTAATTTTACTGAACATTTTATAAATCGTCAATAAACACATTTTTGAACAGATTGAAAATATTTGTGCAACCAAAAATGGTACCCACCAGAAACCACCACCCACGACTACCGCAGGCGGCCTTATACGGCGCTGATCACCATCGGGTTTTAGTCAGCGGTGAATCCTCTTATGCTAATTGAAAAATATGTTAACTATCTGTTGCCATCTTGGAGTTCGATGCCACAAAAAAATAAGTAAAACCAAAACCAGGATATTTCTTTAATTCTTTTACTTTATACGGGCGTTACGTCCGAAATTAATAATCTATCTTACGGCCCATTTCAATAACCTATCCAAACCAATAAATCAACCAATAACTATTTGTTAGAAAAGTCAAATTATTATCGCAAAAAAATGAATGAATGACGACGTTTATAACAAATAGTTATTGGTAGATAAGTTATTAAAACCGGCCATTAATCTCATTTTAGCTATCTGAGATCAAGATTTGAATACATTTGATCCATTCTAGGATTAACTTCACGGCAATATATGTCAATTTTTGTTTGAGAATCTAAGATTAAAGTCAATCTAAGATTTTAGATAGGTTGTTAATTTCGGGCGGATGACCTGGAAACTCATATAGATTCTCTATGGGACTCTAACAGAACTCTATTATCATTTATCTTACATATTTATTTTATTTAAATTCACCTGAAAAACTCTTGCTTTTCCAAAAACAAAAAACAAGGAGTAAGTAGGTACCTAGTTTTACTTATGCTGAGCCTAAAAGTAAACCCCTCCGGCGCAAATTCGCAAAATAACGTTTTCTCAAAATGATACAATCGCTAATGGACAAAAGTACAATCATCATAATATTAAGTTATCATAAAAATATGCCACCTCTACAAAAAATTGGAATAATTTAACATTTGTTGGGCGTAGTCGCGCAAAATCCCTAAAGTCGCATTGGAGTCTAAAAATAGCGCATCGGATCTTGCGTGGTTCCTATATCGATCTAGGCATCCTTTTTTATATAACAGCCCAGCCGTTGTCATGACAACGCAGACGCGCTCCCGGGCCGACAGAGAGCACGATCGGACCTCTTTGTCTCGCACCAGACACAATTTGAGAGCCCACGCCCCTAGCTCAAATGAAAGACCTGGGGCTTTGCGTGAGCCTGGTGGCACATACTTGCACAAAATTTAAACCTTGGTTAGTTCTCCCAATATAAAGATAGCTTTGATTAGTTAGATACTACGCATGGTCGCTGATACAAAGTTCTGTGGCTGGCAGAAATCGTACCATCAACGATAATTTAGATGCAGACTTCCATTGTCATTTTTCCATTAGGATTTAAGTTAATAACAATTTGTTTTCGTGTTCAAGCAACGCTCTCTTATCAATTTATCCCTAAGTTACAAATTGATTTGTGAATTACTTTCTAGTTGTGAGTAATTTACGTGCTTACCTAATTTTAATTTTGGCAAATTAGCAAGAAAGACCTTTAAGTACCTAAGTACGAATTACACAATGACTAAAGGAGCACTTATATTTAGAATAAATATTATATTATATTGCAGTAGCGTTTGCCTGCGGCTCTGCCCGCGTAAATACAGTAATCCACCACGGGAACACTGCACTTTTTCGGGATAAAAAGTAGGTTCCAAATTCCAATATGTCACTCTAGAGCCTAAACTACTACCATACCAAACTTCATCAAAATCCGTTCAGCAGTTTTAACGTGAAAGAGTTACAAACATCCACACAAACTTCAACATATAAATTTTGTGGTATAATTTTATAATAAATTAGAATTATGGAAGTTTAATGATGATTTGTTAAAGTCTGTAAAACAGAATCAAGTACGACCCCGTGCGTAGACGCTTAGGCAGAAAAAAAAATGTCCAAAAAACATAGAAGGTTTGGTAAAATCAATTACGGATACTTCGGGCATATGATCTACTGCTTATGTAAAGACGTTTAAACAGAAAAATAATTGTTATACTCGATATAAAAAGAAAATCTTTATATAGGCGAGTTTGCGTTTTGCGGAGAGTCACCACCATACATGAGATAATTTTTTTAGTTTGAGAATGACAATTATTTTTCCACCTAAACTTCGTTACATTAGCAGTGGATCATGTGCTCGAAGTATCCGTAATTGATTTTTGGAGACCTTATATAATATCTAGAAATGAAATAAATCATCGCCGCTGAGGGTCTATTATATCACTATAAGTTAATTAACCTCACAGCTAAAAACTTGCATTTTAAAATCAGCTTTGAGTTGAATCAGCTGATAGTGTCAATGTATTAAATGAAGTCAATGACCCCAGCGGCGAATAGACCTTTCATTACTAGATATACTTACATTTTTTTTCAACTTCTAAATGTCCTTCTGCCTATACATTTTTACATAAAACGTTATATAACAGCTTGTTCCCTAACCCGGTTTAAACCTCAGTTAAACATCGATTAACCCGCGGTGGGCGTCGGCTGGCACCACTCCAGACTTCATCGATCGCAGGCCCAGGCCACCCCGGGCGCGGCTGTGTGCCTAGCCTTTATATTTAATTGTAAGTACATGACATTTTATAATTTAAGCTAGTACGTGTTCTAGACTCCAGTGATTTGTACGCTATAATTATTTCTACCGTATCGTTATGGCTTATGACTGTGATCATTCGAATCATCAACTTGGTGATGTGCTTTCGTGGCTTAACTTGGCGAATCCTTTGAGCGTCCTCAGATAATGCAAATGGGCTTGATCCCCGTGGCAATATAACAACAAAGATATCTTAATTACCAACACCAGCACTTAATATATGTAATCACCTATTTAACGTTAAGAGAATTCAGTCAGCACGTAGGGTTCCGTACCATTATCAACTATTAGTACTAATATCGAGCACCTAATTAGTATTAAAATTGAGCAAATAACTATAATTTCAAGCGTCTACTCTTGATAGCGAGAAAAATATCACGTTTGTTTGAGAGCCCCGCTTGAATATTTATTGAATTCTGTTATTTGTATTTGTTGTTATAGCGGCAACAGAAATACACCTGTGAAAATTTTAACTGTCTAGCTATGACGGTTCTTGAGATACAGCCTGGTGCTAGACAGACAGACGGACGGACGGACAGTGGAGTCATAGTAAAAGGGTCCCGTTTAACGTTTTTATCTCCCGACTTTTCGTCGGGTGTTATAAGTTTGACATGTCTGCCTGTGTGTGTGTGTGTGTGAACTTCGTGGCATCGTAGCTCCCAAACGGATTAATCATGAACCGATTTTGATCCTATTTTTGTTTGAAAGCTGACATGATCGGGTGTGTTCTTAGCTATAATCGCTGCGTTTTCAATAAAATTAATAAAGAAATATTACTAACTGACTGGCACCATGAATAGCGGGGCCTGACTATCTCTCCCCTAAATTTCTAACTGGCTGTTATGAAACTTTAGCTATACCAATCTCAATTCTCTTTAAAATATCACTTTTCTCTTGTACAGTCCCTAAAATTTGGAAATCGGCCTTTATTACACCTATACATAAAAAAGGTGACAAATCAGAAATTACTAACTACAGGCCGATTTCCAAATTATGTGCTATTGCCAAATTATTTGAACGCATAGTTCATAATCAAGTATATGCTACCTTAAAATCTTCTTTCAGCGATTCACAGCATGGGTTCCTAAAAGGCCGATCTACTATCCCAAACTTTATCTTATTTAATGACTATTTAACAAGTAAAATGGACAGCGACACTCAAATCGATGTCATATACACAGGCTACAGTAAGTGTTTTGACCGTATTGATCACAACCGACTTAAAACTAAACTTTTTAACATCGGAATTCATGGCGACCTGTATAGATGGTTTTGCTCATACCTGGACAACAGGTCACAGGCAGTTGTAGTTAATAACTACATATCTAGTTGGGTACCCATACCTAGTGGTGTCCCGCAAGGATCGCTGTTGGGACATCTCCTCTTCATCATTTTTGTCAACGATATCGACTCATGTTTCCGCTATTCTCGATCCCTATATTTCGCTGACGATATGAAAATTTTCCTACCTATATCATCACCAGAAGACATGGAGAATCTCAATCCGATTTAGCCCCACTGGATGACTACTGCCTCTTCAATAACCTCGACTTGAATCCATTTAAATGCTCCATAACTACTTTTTCCAGGAAAAGAAACAGAATCCTCACCTCATACCATCTCAAGGAACATGGAAGACCTAGAAGTTCTATTGTACGGGATCTCGGTGTATATCATGATGAGAAACTGCTATTTGATGCGCACATTGATAAAATCATCGTGAAGGCCTCAAAGGCTCTTGATTTCATAATGAGAGTAAGTTCTTCTTTCAGGCTAGCTAAAACTTTCAAAGTACTTTACTGTAGCTTTGTCAGAAGCCATCTTGAATATTGCTCTCAAATATGGAAATAAGTACTTGTATTATTTTTAAGTATATTGTCAAAATTTCTAAGCTCAAATTTCCATGTACTTAGATCTAGGTTTCTTATTGTTATTGGTGGCTTGTGATTGCTGTTAAGTTTGTATAATTTTATATTTTATAGCTATTTTCGACTATTATTTTTATAGCTATCGACTTTTTATTTATAAGCTGTTGGTTCCCCGAATAAATAAATAAATAAATAAATAATTCATCATCATCAGCTCGCTCAGTGCTTGCCAATTCGGGGGTTACTTTAAATGTTTAATTTGGTTTTTTAACCCTTTGAGTACGGAACCCTAATAAAATGATTGACTAATAAATCTTCTATGCAAAGTGATATGACATTATCAGTAAACCATTACCTTCAACTCGGGTCTTGGCTCGCAACATCGAAAACCAAATCAATAATTTTGTATTCTTGTCTAAAGAAATATTAAACCATTTCGTACATTAAAACGTCGCACATGGCTTTTTCGCACAATTTAGAATGGCTTAAGTAATTTAAACGCTGTACAGCGATATAAATCAGTGTTAAGTAGCATTAGCCTTCAGAGTTCAGTCTGCAGGCTAAGTAGCATTAGCCTTCAGAGTTCAGCCTGCAGGCTAAGTAGCATTAGCCTTCAGAGTTCAGCCTGCAGGCTAAGTAGCATTAGCCTTCAGAGTTCAGCCTGCAGGCGATTCTGTATAATTAAACCTTACATTAATACAGTTTCGATGCAGATGTAGTTCGACGCGAAAGTGACGAGTGACGACACTGTCATGACTGTTAAAACAGCATTTTTTTTCTGATAAACGTCAAACCAACGATTAACGCGTTTTGATTAGTCCAAACTACAAAAATCACTTTATGATTTCACGACGATTCATTTATTTATCAGCTTGGGGTTCAGGACAGATAACTATGTCAGTATACTTTACGTATTCGATCGTAAAATCGTAATACATTAATTAGACAGCTAACTCGTGGTGTAGTTTTTGAACTTTATACAATCCAACTTCGTTGCCAGGTGTCAAAGGGGCCTAAGGAACACACGCAGTAAATGGTGAATGGTGATCTTGTTTGTCATCCGATTCGATGTCAGTCAATTGGCGATGGCGCAAGTAGCGATTCATACATAACTCGTAAGTCTGCCGTCTGCAGCTTCCACATTTGGCTCGGAGTCGGCGTTGCGTAACATAGCTCCTTGCTGAAGCCAAGACCTAGGTCTGTGACAGTGCTGATGCTAAGCTACAATATAATAGCTTAGGCCTTAAGCAATAATTAATTACTTAAAAAAAATAAAGCATAATATTTGCGACTTTAAAATTATATCTACTTTATATTCGTTTTAAAATGTTCTTGTTTGTTAACCAACTTTAAAAAAAGGAGTGAAAGTTGAAGTGAAAACTTTTCCACTTTGGGCACGACAATATGCTCACTAAACCTTAGCAAATTTTCATTCCAAATTTCATACTAAACTACAAAATATTTTGAGCATAGAATCTGAATATATATGCATGTGAAATAGCTTGATATTATATTACATGCGACACTGGCAGAGCAGCACAATATCTCTGCGACGGCCGTATTCGTAACTCAGACATGTTTTCGGCATTGCAGTATTTTAAACGATTTACCTGTGTATATGGTAAACCGTAAACTGATTCAAGCCATCAATAAATAAGCTACAGCCACTATGAGGTCTCTGTCCATCTATAAAAAAAAAGTTAGTTTCTCAGTTAATTCTATTCGAATCAATTTTGACCTTGTGTTGTTCCTTACAATGGGCGATTTAGCACAACCATTAAAATATAATTTATAAGTCGAATCTACTGTATGTATGTATTTCAACTTTCATGGTTAGATAGAGCGCGGCCGTAGCAGACGTGTTCCTAGAACAATTAATCATTCGTCAATCGTCTCTTATTTGTAAACATCCAATGCCACTTGCGAATTCAGTAATTAATACCGATTGCCGCCTGTGTAATGTGTTAGGTACCTATTTATTAAACCAGTCCAAACAATATCCTATAATATTTTATAGAGCTCACGTTCAAATTTGCTGGTACCTACTTCAAAATTAGGAAGATTGAGTAGAGAAATATGTAGTTAAAATTTTAGCCGAATTTAAAAGAGGAATTATTTAGAAAATAAGTTTTATTTCATACTTTTTTGGGCATTTTTACTTTGGAAGTCGGTTTTAATTTTTTGTTTTAGAAATAATATAGTCAAATTTATTATCTATATTATTATGAATACATTGATATCGGTGCACAAAACTTTGATGAGTAGTTAGTACCTATGTCATCATAATATATAATATGTTGGTGTTTCTTAAGAATCTTGTGGTGGTGTGTGTGGTGATGGCATGATGGCATGTGCTTGCAGTTCTTTAAACCAACTTGTGGGACGAACATCGGAGTATAGCCGAACCAAATATCAGCCGAACGTATAACCTTTTTTGGAAGTCGGTTAATAACTAATAATGCATTAATAAGCATTCGAAATTTCACTCCTAAAATCTTAATATTTATATTATACTCGTATTTAGATACCCACATGTTTAATAATTATTCTATGTCCAAACCATATAAAACATCTTTACTTAATAAGCACATAAAGAAATGTATAATAAATATAGCTATAAGATAATAATAATAATAATAGGTCCCCACACCGATTTCGGTGACGGTGGCCGGTTTCATTGAAACCAGGCCAGCTACGCAGTAGTTAGTTTATAGTGCCCAAGTGTGTGCGCAGTACGCAAGAGCACTCTCTCCTCCTTTACTCTACTCTACTCGAAACTCAGTGGGACGGATGACCGACACGACTGGTGAGAGATCAGGGGCGTGCCATGCGTCAGATGGGCATGTAAAAAATTCGGATCATCTTTCTTGTCAGACAATCAGGTGATCAGCCCGCATTGTCCTAATCAAACTTGGAAACAACATTTTTCTTGTCCAATGCGGGGATCGAACCCACGACCTCCGAGTCGAGAGCCAAGCTCTAAGCCACTGGACCACGGAGGTAATAACATAGTAAACCATCATACATCTCACTACTTATCTGATACACAAATAAGGAGTAGGTACATACTTAATAAAATATTAAATAAAAAATTTTCAAGCAGTGACCAAGCTGATGATTATGAATTATAGAAAAAACTGTCTCGATCGTGTCAGCGTTGAAACAAAAAAGACTAGATCAAAATCGGATTATCCGTTTGGGGGCTACGATGCCACGGACTTGTAATTTGTAACACCCCTCCGTTTTCGTCGGGGGTTAAAAAATAGATACGCGAAATTTTCAAAGGGATTTAAACGACACTCTACAGCAGGTTTCCTAAACACCGTTCCGCCATGGCCCTGTAATTTTCACACTGTCCCTTCGTGGCCCACTTAATACTTTTAAAGCAAGCAAAGCAAATATCACATATTTTGGTATCGCCTTACGAATATATAAAGTTGCTTCGATTGATAGTAGGTATTGTTTTCTTAACAAGGCGGGAAAGTTGCAACCCGGTAGTTTATTTTGATGTCCCGGTACCGGCAGTCAACATGCTTAGTACATAGTTATCATTATATACACACACCGGCATATTTAGCGGAACATAAAATAAAGGTTTGATATCAGTATCATAGTATAAGGTTGCTGGCTGGTTTATACGTCATTTAATTTAAAAAGAAATATTTTTAAATTAAGAAAACAACTGAACATCACATTCTATGCAATTGTTTTAATTTTATTCAAATACACCTTATCTGGAACGAACTTCTTCCTTCTGAGTTTGATTTAAAATTTCATTGAAATACTGTTTTTTGTTAGTTTTTTTTTAATCGCGTATCTTTTTTGAGTTGAGGACTGAATTATGCCTGACTTAGCCCCAACGTAGATTGCCAGAGCACTCGAAATGCGAAGAAATGGTCAAACCTACAGAGTGATATCCAGAGATCTTCGTCGACCAGTTTCAACGATCCATCGCAGTATCCAACGGTTCAGGGAGACCGGTACTTATGTGAGAAGAGCAGGACAAGGCAGAAAAAGACGCACTTCGAGTAGGGATGATCGTTTCATTCGGCTTCGTGTACGTAGGAACCATACCGCTCGGGTAACTCAAGCTTATCTTAATGATATGATTATCTATATGAATGATATATATCAATGCGTTTAAATTTATATAAAATTCAGCGTGTATTTATGTTTCCTATGGTGTAACTATATTGGTGTAATTTTTCAAAAAGATCGTCGTATTGTTAAAAACAAATGGTGTGTAACGCCGGTCGCTGGGCATAGACAAAGATGTTTATTTTTAAACACTGTAATTGGTATGACATCACTTCTAATATTGAAAAAATATATACCAAATACCATATATGTTCAAACAATAGATTCTTTCACAGTAACACCATTTTGCATAAATTAAATTAAACCTAACCAAGACCATGTCAGGACATGTCTAAGGGGGGTTCCGTAACTAGCACCGAGCAATAGGTTTTCTTGAAATAACTTAAAAATTTACTGTACGATTTTGCTCAACATTTTTTCCTAAAGAGTTTCTAGCATGACATATCAGTATGGAGAGTTACAAGTATCTGTCATAGTTTAGATATGTCAGGGGTGACCAACCCTATAAACCACTTTGGAGAACGATTACTCGAAAATTATTGACTTTGTAAAAAAGCCATGTATGAAACCTTGCCTTCATTTTATATGTACCTATTCAACGATACCCCACACGATGGGGTGGAATGAAAAAACATTTTTCAACCCCAAGTGGGATTGAAAAATGTTTTTACACATGTATGGTCTGTATGGATAGCTTCCCCTAAAATATAAAATTATTATTTTAAGTCAAAGTCAATTTTTTTATTCAAAGATGGTAGGTACTTTTTAATTTCGTCCATTTACTTATATTCATAGCTAGAAGAGCGGACAGACTAGACAAACAGACAGACGGACGGACGGACAGAGCTAAACTAAGGGTTCCTTGAGTATTACGTAACACGAAAAAGAAAAATAAACTTAGTATGCCATTTAAATTACCTATTATGTTTTGCTCGAGACGGAATAAAAAATCACCCAGTATACTTACTACATATAAGGGCGAACAGACATACAGATGGACGGAGCGAAACTATAAGGGTTCCTTGAGTACTGCGAAACTCTAAAAAGGTAAACTAACACCTACTTAAACAGTGACACACCTAGAGGTGTGTCACTTGTATATGTTATGCAAATATAAAGTTTTTACACATGAATACAAGATATTCATAGCTTATATAGCTTACAAACAGGCTACTGGCTAGCCTAGTACACATTAATTTATAATTTTCTTTGCCAACTAAAAGTTCCACTACTTTTACTAAGTGCATACTCTATTCAGGTCCAATTTAATATTTCTGTAAACAACAATTACCTATATATTTTTATAAAAAGTAACCCGACTACGTAAATTATATTATAGCCTTAGATGTTATTATAATAGATTAGTAATAATAGGCCGGGGCCTATTATTTCTAATCTATTGACACCTGACTCATTAAAATCGGATCAGTAGTTTAGGCGCTTCGGTGGAACAAACATGCATACATAGACTGCCAAAATAATTAACCTTCTTTTGGCTTCGCCGTAGTCGGGTAAAAAGACAATAGAACACGATAATGCTACCTTAGATTATCGTGTTCTATTAGTTTAGATGTAGTCACTCCTCTGTTTACCGTGCATTATACATATTTGGTCGACTTTTTTTTTGTTTGCAAAAAGATAAAATTGAATCTGAACTGAGTATATTCTACGCAGACATTGTATTACAAATTCTATTATATATAGTATTTTAATATTTAATGCCTAACTACTATTTTACAGTTTTAATATTTTATAAGTACCTACCTAGTAGGTAATAACTTATTTGAATATTTAATCTACATAATTATTATTTATCTTCTCGTAAGATTAATTTCACTGTTATGTAACAATAAAATAATACATTATTTTTAAATCAAAATTGTGATAGAAAGAGAACAGAAAAAAGTACCTAAGCAAGCTCTTTTTTCTTACAAGTGTTTGTGACTTTTTAATATTATTTATTTTAATATTTTATTAATATCTGGACTAGTTTGTCGGATACATAATCAACATTATTGTAGCTCAACTCTCGAGAGGTTTAATGATTACTATACCTCGACTCGTAGTTATTAGTTTATAATACTGTCATCAACTTCTTTACTGTAAAATTACTTAACCAAGTTGACCCAAATTGTTCCGTTTAGATTACAAGCTTACATAACAAACTTTGTTGTCTTTAAACTATGAACTGGAATAAATAAATAACTACCTACATACTTCCACAACCTACACATATCCTCCTCTACCTCTACAAACTTCACCTACTACCTACCCCGTAGTAACTAGAAATAATATCGCTATTCAACATTGGGGTTGGTGTGAGGATAATTTAGGTTAATATGTATTTTAATGCCAAATTGTAAAATAGTAAAAATAAAAAATTGGCGTGGGGCACCATTATCACTAGTCTAAAAAATAAGCTTGCAACCTATTCTCATAACTAAGTATGTATTGACATACATATTTCTCCAATAGGTATTTCATAAAAGTGGGTCAAGCTGTTTCAGAGGAGTTACATTGTGACATGAGAATATATAAAAGTAAGCCTTGTTAGTTACACTATTTACAACTAAAGATTGGCTGAACCGATTTGGCTAAAAATTGGTGGGGGAGATAACTTAGAACCAGGAGACGGACATATGATACTTTTTATCCCGTTCCCGAGGGACGTAAAAATTGATTGCAATTCTAATGTCTTGCTAAAACTCGAGAACAGCTGGACCGATTTTTTCTTGAAGTAATAGAGGAAGTTCAAGGAAGTTTTCCACGGTGAGAAATATTGGAAAAGCTGTAGGTTGTAGGAGTAGAAGTAGGTGTAGGCCTAGGATGTAGGTTGCATTGTAGGTGTAGTTATTTATTCATTCCAGTTCATATTTAAGACAGAACAATGTGTGTCAGGACAGCTAGTTTTTTATAAAAGATGGATTTTTGCAATGGCAAGTAGTGTGTATGTGAAACCTACTGCCTAGCTCGTTTACTTCATTTTATCCCAATGAATCATGCCATTCTCTATACATGACCAATCATTGCTTTGAAACTATCAATAAAAGCAATAATAGTTAGAAAATATTTATTGGCAGCTGTGCCTATGCATCGGCAATGGTGACTTCAACTTCTACACCTGGCTCAATGTTGATGGAGGTGATCTGCTTCACGATCTCCGACGGCGAGTGCAGGTCGATCACTCTCTTGTGGATGCTCATCTGGAACCTGTCCCAAGTCTTGGAACCCTCACCACAAGGAGTCTTACGGGTTGTGATACGCAGGATCTTGGTGGGCATGCGCACTGGTCCCTGAAAATTATTAATCAACGATTATTTGACAGTTTGGTCCAAGTTCAAAGGAATCAACTTTCAAAATTAAGGAATAAGATTCATCAATATATATTTGAAATAAGCCATTCATAAAATGCATGGCCACTCCACTGTATTCACAGTACAACAAAGTCTAATGCTAGCCATACATGTAATGGTATACCTGACAGGTTCGCCTGTAAGGTAAACCGGAGTGTGTATGTTGCACAACTATGTAGGTTTCCATATAGTATCAGCACAAGCTTATCTGACAGGTATAACTGTGCAGGCAAACCTGTCAGGTAAACCCTTGCATATAAGTAGCTTAACAGTGGTGAAGGGACTTTTTAAGAATTGTTTATCACTAAATTAACATGAAATTAAGATAACAATTATTATGATTTCGCTAACAGATCCGGTGAACCACTTTTGACCCTTATTACTAAGAAATAAGGTGAAAAAGTGTCACTCTGGATCTGTTTGCTGAGTGCGAGTTTTTGTCACTACTAGCCATGAAGAAGTAAAATACAATTTGTATGGCATTGAATTACCATTGTTTGCCACTAATAGGTGTTGTCTTGATGCCATACAAATTATAGTAACTTCTTCACGGCAAGCAAGTGACAAAAACTTGCACCCATCACACTGTCGGCGACCTTAAATGTAGCTATCCTATGAGCAGAATTTAAAATGCAGTATAGACTCTGCACTTTGAACAGCACTACTATAGCACCTCTTTAGTGAACAATGCAGTACAAAACATGCAGTGTCTTCATCTGGGCGCATGTGGTTTCTTTAATAAGAAGTATTTATTATTATACTTATTTATATTTATGCCTATGGGCAATGCCAACATTAGCCTCTGCTTAAAAAAATTCACAGGAACTAAGCACTAGAAAATTGAGACATCTGATGACAGCTGACATGATAGTAGACTTCAAATGTTTATATTAATCAAAATAATTACCTTTACACGCAGCTTCTGTTTCTTGGCGCCATTGATCAAGTCAGAGCACACTTTCTCCAAAGACCGTACGTTACGTGATGTGAGCGTGATACGGATGCGATGGATGGGTGACACCTCCGCTTGGGGCTTCTCAATGTCCTTGCCAGCTACAACGGCGGCTGCCTGGAATGCCAAAATAGATGATCAGTATCAAACACGTGGAGATTACGTTGCATAGGTTATGTTACTCGTAAAAGTTTGAATATAAATATCACGGATTTAACCTATACTTCTTTTAATAAAAATTGGTTTGTTTACCATGTTCATGCGATTTCCCGGTCGAGATAAACAATTTTCAATAAAAATTGCTCAGCGCTGAACCGGAGAACAGCGATCTTCAATGTTAAAAAGTGAAAGAATGAAACATAATTATTACTCCGTGACATTGACATTTTTTTTTCATATATGGCAGTATAGTATTAAATCATTGCCAGTGTCAAGTTAAAAAAGCGGACAGGATTTTCGTTTAAGTTTTTTTAACGCCGGTTTCTAAATCGTCATGGCCAAAGTCTAGTCAAAGTCCAATAAATCGTCAATGCAGGCAAAAAGTCAGTCGATTCAATAAAGTGGAGACGCTTTACTGAAACTTTCAAGAGCAGGCATGACCAACGAGCGGACCGCTGACCTTTGCCATACGGACCCTGAGCTAATTTAGTGATCGACTTGGTAATCGGTGGTCGGCTTTTATATGGCTCATATTTTTCTGGATAAACCTCAAACAATCTAATCGAGAATGTTTGCAAATACGATTAATCAAAAATCCCGATATTCGCAGACAAATGTAAATAACTGTATTGTGCATTTAGACCTCTTTTAATGTCTTTAGATTGTTTATTAATGTTGTGATTGATGGTAATTTTGTTTTGTTATATGTTGAATTATCGTTACTAATTGTTTAATTGCTAGTCTGTTTTCATTTTAAACATGTTTTTCTCTCATGAATATGGAGGTATCGTCCGAAAAAGCCGCACAAATTGTTGCTCTAGTGCAGTAAGACCAACGAACAATTGCTACAGATTTAAATGTAAACCAGTCTACGGTTTCCCGAGTTTACATTATTTTATGAGTGAGAGGTTTATGGAGACAGGTTCATTCAAAAGAAGACGTGGAACCGGCAGAATTCGGGTGACAACGTCTCGTGACGAGGGTTTTGCCGGGGAGTTCGATGAGTGATGTTGTGGAATTTGTAAAACTTCATCAATTTGTGTTATTTCGGTTCATAATGTGTAATATTGGTAGAATATTAACCATTAAATATTCGTTAACGTGCAAAACTGTAGGCAAGTGGTACAACTTCTAAACGTGCTAACGTGCTATTTTGTGTTTCCCGCCAAAACTCCCTAGGAACTTTCAGTAAAGCTTCTACCACTTTACTGAATCGACTGACATGACTCATAGACTGTACTGACTATAATATAGGTATTTGGACTTTGACTAGACTTTAGACTTGACGATATAGGAATGCGGTGTTGGAAATTGAAATGAAAATTCTATTTCCCGCCTTTTTACTTGACACTGGCAAATGGTTATAAGCCGATGCCATTTATAAATAATAAATAAAGGTTTATTGTGACAACCTCCTTGCGAAATCGGTTTTCAACGTCTATAAGCATTAAAAATGAGCTCCACAGGTACGTGACGTAGCAGTTAGTGCACGAACCATAAGAAGAAAGTTAAAATTGCGTGATATCACACCTTTCAGACCCGCAAACGCAACTAAATTGTCTGCAGCTCACAGGCAAGCTCGACTAAGATTTGCTCGTGAACACTTAAATTTTTAAAACTTAACTGGACTTTTGGACTGAAGAGCAATGAATGGGCTTCCTTATTATTCACTGATGAGTGTAGGACTTGTTTGTACGGTGCTGATGGTCGCAGACTAGTCTACCATAGACGAGGAGAGCGATATGCTCAAAATTGCATTGAGGAGAGGGTTCCATTTGGAGGCGGGTCTTGTATGGTTTGGGGCGTTTATTGACGCAGACACACGGTGATCGCTATATAACGGAGATATTGGACCCTCATGTGGTACCATTTAGCGGATTTATAGGCGAAAACTTAATTCTGATGCAGGATAATGCTCGTCCGCACTCAGCGAGACAAGTTGAGCAATACTTTACTCGGGTTAAGATTCATTCCATGGATTGGCCAGCACGTAGCCCGGATTTCAATCCGATAGAACACGTGTGGGACAACCTAAAAAGAGCTGTATTTACAAGAAATCCGGTCCCAACAACGGTTGCGGAGCTCAGTTGCATTGTCACAAGAATGGGACAATTCTCCGCAAGATCTTTTAAAAACAGATCTTTCAAAAACAAAAACAATGCCAAACCGACTTGAATCAGTTATAAGGGCAAGAGGAGGTAATACACCTTATTAAAAAAAAACCTTTTCTTTTCTTAGTATTGTAAAATTTTCATAATAAAGCCGTTTTTTTTCTATCCACTGTTTCATTCCAAAAAACTGCAAAAGGAGTAATTTGATTCTTTTAGTCAGAAATGTTCATAGCTGGGCATTAACTCGTTAATCCGGCAAAGGACGGCAACGCACCTGCAGCTCTTCTGTTGTTGCGAGTGTCCATAGGCGACGGTAGTTGCTTACCATCAGGTGACCCGTTTGCTCGTTTGCCCCCTTATTTAAAAAAAATATAATCCGTTAATCGTTAATTAACGAAGTTAACATTTTGATTAACGGATTAACTTTTAAAAATGTTAACGGACACGTTAATTTCCGTTAATATGCAGAAGTCCGTTAATCGTTAATCCTATGCCTAATAGCTACCGCACGGCACCGACAAGTGCCGGCGGCGCGTGGCAGCGAGTGAAACAAAAACAAAGCTAGATATATTTTGCCGGCGCGTGCGAGTGAGAAAGAAAACTGTGAAGAGATTTGTTTCGTTTGATCATTTCATACTTAGCGCCGGTGCTTAAGAGTGACGAGTGTTTTGTTTGTTTGTTTGTTGTTATTATAAAGGATATCATTCACGTTTCATACATTTTTGGACCAAAAAATGAAAGTGCCGGCCAGAAAGAAAAAAATATATATTCGAATAGAATACACAATTCCTAACATTTTTTACTATGACGTCCAATCTGTGCGCCCAATGGTTACGTCGTAATAAAATAATTTAAAAATAATCCTTTTGTGATAAAAAGGTTGGAGTGTCACTATTAAAAGCATGGATATCTTACGTTATGATATAATACTTGATAGTAAAACACAGTGGTAAGGTTGATAAATAGTATTGGAAAAAAATATTTAGTCATAAAATAAAAATAAAAAATATGTATCAAGTACTAGCTGTCCCGGTGAACTTCGTGTCACTTTAAAACCTTCCCTGGACTTCTACAAATATTTTGAGACTAAAATCAGCCCAACTAGTTCAGCCGTTTTCGAGTTTTAGCGCGACTAACACATTTGAAAATCCATTTTTATATATTAGAAGAAGACTAACTGTCCCGGTGAACTTCGTGTCACTTTAGAACCTTCCCTGGACTTCTACGAATATTTTAAAACTAAAATCAGCCCAATCCGTTCAGCCGTTTTCGAGTTTTAGCGCGACTAACACATTTGAAAATGCATTTTTATATATAAGAAGAAGAAATATAAATAGACTAAACAGCATTTGTTTTGTTTGATCGATATTACAAGGTAATGACAACATTACTAAAAAAAAAACGCTCTGGCAACTCTGGCAAGGTGTGATGGCGCTGGGAGAAATAGACAATATTAACCGCAAGATTCCTGCTTAGAATCAGTGGTTATAACTAATATATATGATACAACAACCAAAGATATACAAAAAAAAAAATTGGCAATGCCTGGAAAAGATTCTGGTCCTTTAAAGAAATAGTAAAATGCATAAGTATAAACATGAGCACCAAAAGAAAACTATTTAATACATGGATTCCACCCATTCTAACATAAGGGTGCCAAACTTGGGCACTAACAAAAGCTCATACAAGTATGCTGGAAGTTGGGCCGAAGGCTATGGAGAGGAGTATGTTTGGAAAGAAAAGGTTAGACAAAATAGAAAACAAGGAGTTGAGAAAAATGACACGTGTAACTGATGTAACATATAAAACTAAAAAATTGAAATGAAACAATAAACAATCAAAACATGTCCGGCCCGGACATGTTTTGATTTTGAGAGGGCCAGACAAATGGACAAAAATAATAACATCTTTGTATCCCAGAAGGGCTAAAAGAAAAGAGGGCAGATCTCTAAAAAGATGGGAAGATGAAATGGTACAAATGGCTGGCAAAATGAGGACTAGTGTATGTGGAGTGGCATGTCAGAGATGTGAGTGGAAGCTGTTGGGGGAGGCCATTGCCAAGAGGCACTCAGAAGCAGAGACCGCGCAACGGAAAAATCAATTATTGATTTGAATATTTTGTAATGTATATAAAATAAATGTATTGTTCTTCTGAATAAAGGCTAATAACAATAATAAGTTAATGACGTACAATTAAACATTTTCTAGTCTTACAAATACGTCATCTAAACTTATTGCGGGTGGGCTGAGGTAAGGGTCATGTCTAGCATAACCCATGTACCAGACTATGCACATAGTATGGGAGCAACATCCGATGGTTCTCATTCCTATATGGCATGTGCAATAGTAATGTTTTATTGCTCGACGCCCGGTTGCTGTTCTCAGAGCAATATACACATAGTATGTTTTAGATCGGATGTGTCGGGATTGTATTCGCCCTCGAATCAACCACAAGTCCTCTCCCTCCAATTCCCTTACAAGCTCTAGAGGAATTCCACCACTTAGCTCAATGCTAAAAACTCCATCTGGTTGAACATGCTCTCCATAGTAACTTCTCGCTTGTTTCAGCTGATATATACCGAGGCTAAATAATATTAATTCTTCTTCGGTCAGCGTAGGAAAGTCATTAAACTCAGCCATATCTGCAGACATGGGCTGGAACTGTGCTCTTATTCTGTTCAAGTTACGTCTGGCGACAAGATCTGCCAGTGTATTGGGCATGTTTATCCTTTCCCGGATTATTTGTAAAAAATCAGAAGCATGGACATTATCTACTATCAACACGTGATAAGCATTTATTAATGCTGCTGCGATTCTAAAATATTCAAACATATAGTGCAATGTTATATTAATATGAACGTTTCTCAACAGGCGGAAATCTCGTTTAAATCGGCCATTTACTATTTCCACAACCCAACGGCAAATAGTAACAAGGCGTGACTTGTTTGCTTGTTCCGTGGTTAGTTGCGTCGCTCCAGGATGCTTTGTCTCCGGCATTTTCACAGTGTAACCATTTCCTTCAAGAATGGGAACTGCATCTCTGAACCCACGGTCCAAAATAAATACGTCCCCGCTTTGGTAGAACCATTGGAATAATCCATCGCCATGATCACTTTCATTTTCAGCAATATTCTGCATTATCTGCGCATCTGAAGAAGTAGCAGCGTGTGGACCTGAAACTAATATTATGTGACCGTCGCAGCAGACAAATAAAAATGGTTTTACTAAGTTCCGGAACTTGTGACTACTATAAGATTTTCGTTGAAAAAAGTAGTTTGAGCTTTTTTGGATGTAGATGTATGTGCCGTCCACAATTGTAATAGCTTTTCTTTCTTCGGGAGGACTTTCAATATTTCCAAAAAGACTTTCTGGGATAAGAAGATTCCTACGTGTGACATCTTCCCGAGTCATATGGTCAAACCCCAAATGCGTTGGAACAAAGTCTCGCAAAAGTGCTTCTCGGCCAGTCTCAAGCATTCGCGCAAATGTGGATTCGCTCGTTTTAAATATCGTTGCGAGCCTAGCATTTGAGTCTCCAGTTCGGATCTTTGCAAGTAAAGCTGCTAAAATTGTTTTTTTGTTTCTTCTTTGATTTAAGCTCGGAGTGTTGGCCAATAAATCAGAGAATTGTTCAGCAGTAAGACCAGTCCAATCGTGGAACTCTTTGTTATTGATCAATTCATAATGCTCAAAATCTAAAACTTCTGTTTTAATGTGGTTTATTAACAACCTTAGCGCACTAACGATCTGTGCAAAATTAAAATCTTGAATTAAATTGTCTTGCATAGCAAGTAAATGCCATTCATTTTGCTCGAGGTGTTCGCTGCAAACACGACTGTTTTCTGATATGAATACACTGTATCGGCAAAGAACACGTAGAATAATGTTTTCTGGTATTCTGTGTCTTGTTGAGAGAGAGAAGAATTAATAAAAAAATATTTTATTTTTTATGTTATTACGACGTAACCGTTGTGCGCACAGATTGGACGTCATAGTAAAAAATGATAGAAATTGTTTTTGGAATTCCTAACCAAAGAAGTTATTATAGAAAGTGTTTGTTGATATTCTATCCGAATATCGTAGTTAGTTTTTTTTCTGGCCGGCACTTTCATTTTTTGGTCCAAAATGAATGATGTCCTTACAGTGAGTGATCATTTGCGTGTTGATAATTATTGATGAATGAATTAGAACCTAAACCAACAGGTTTTATAAGTTCACTAACGCAACGATATAAAGATGCAATTTTACACATATTAACGGATTAACGATTAACGTTAACTTGCGTTAATTCTTCCGAAATGTGACGCTTTAACGTTTAACGAAGCTAACTTTTTTTGTAGCGGATTAACGATCAACGAAGTTAACTATTTGATTAACGGTGCCCGGCTATGGAAATGTTGACCTATACACACATGAATTGGTTTTTTTATCAGATTAAGAACCAGTATTAGCATTGTCATTGAAATAAATCAAAATAGTGCACTTTCACTAATTATATTGAATTGAAAGTTATCTTGCACTATGATGCAGTTTGTGTCCGCCAGTATATAATAATAAGTATATAAATATAAAAAAGTTTGTGAACAAAAAAGATTTAGCACCTATAAAAAATAAAAAACAAGTATCTGAATAAATAATATATTTCTTACAATAAAGTAATACATTAAAACAATATTAGTGATAGGCATAGACTATAATAATTTACAATACTCAATTAAACTAATTTACATTTTTTTCCATCTGTTCCAGTTAGGGAATGTACCAATCGTGATACTGTGTGATGTTTTAAAATTTTTAACCCCCTTTCCCCCTCAGTGACTATCCGTAATATATGCCAGAGACCCTCTCCTTTTTACGTAAGTAATGGCTGCAGTGAAAAATTTTCCTAGAAGATGTTGACCATGCACACAAAAACCTACACACACAGCCTGAGCCACACTCAGGGATAGATTTATAAAAAAAAGTGTGGTGTCGTGGGACACCGGATAGGAACAAAGTGCCTTATTATAAAAATATTAATTTTAAGTTCTATTCGAGGTATAAAGAAAATAATAAAGACTATACATAAAAATATTACGTTACGGACGTTTTTTCCCGGCTAGGGAACGTCTCCGCATCGCCCTATAAGGAACTTCTTTCCAAAATAACAATCAAGAGGATTAGATAATATAGCAGAATGAGGAAGCCACTATGACTGATTAAATGAATATTTCTGTGACTATTAAATTTTTAGACTATTGTGGCTAATCTCACTTATATGTTATTTAATATTAAGTTTTTCACCTGTTTATCAAATTTCCTGAAACAAAGAAGTATTTTTGTAAGTTTAGTTGCACTAAAGATAACAAAATAAAAATGTTTATTCGTTGTGCATAATGTATTTACTATTAGGGAACTAACTAACTCATAAGCGGATAGAGTATTCTCATCATTTATTTGTATTATAATACATAATACTAAAAAATTATGACAACCGCTTATGAATTAGATTCCCTGATAGCACTTACGGTGAAGTAATTTGATCTCCTGGTAAATGGAATGGATTGCATATGGCATCAGCGTAGAGTGCATGCAGCCTGCGCAATGCTGTCCGTACTTCTGCATCTCTGATGTTACTTCCCGTTAGTGGTATGGAACTGGTCACCAAAACCAATTTAATTCTAGTATTTGTTACATAGCCATAGCTGAAAATTAAATATGATTAGAAACTTAACTAGTTTAGGATGTATAAGTATTATGGATTTTAATCTACGTACATTTTATGGGTATCGGTCGAGTAGAGTAATCCAAGATACAGTTCTCGTAGATCGGCACGAGATGCATTAGCGCTGCTCGTGTTGTTAGCATTTGTAGCAGCCAGCCTCTCCTCCAGTGCATCTAATGCTGTATGTACAAGCCACTGTCTAGATAGTTCATTATCTGTATTACTGTCGTTAGCTACGCCCCCAATATACAAGGGTGAATTCTAAAAATGGACAATAAAGCTTTTTAGACCAATTAAAACAGACTTAAGAGATACTTGAGCAAAACTGTCGCCTTTTGTTTTCTGTGTTTATCTAATAAAGTCTGAATAATAAAAGTCTCATAACTCTCGAACTTCAAACTGTCGGAGTTTGACAAAGGTGAAAGGTAAATAAAATTGATAACAACGTATGCTTTGCAAACAATTGCAAATCAAGTACAACAGTTGTAGGTATGTTTTAAATTACAACTAGCGACCGTGAGCAATAATCATCACGCTGCACTGTTGTATTTTACTCACATCTTTCCCAATAACAGCTACACAAACAGCCATCGTTTGAAACGTTTTTGGAAATTGAAGTTTGAAGTGCGGACTCTGGCAGCAGTGTTGCCAGTCGGTCGTGTCAGAAAATCACCTAAAACATATAAAAAAGTAACCTTTTTGTAAAAAAAGTTACCATTATTTTTTTTTTAGTGAAAAGGTATTATAAGCAGCCCCGGATCTTCATTTTTTCTTAGGTGGGGCAAAAACATGTCAGATGACGAAAAAAAAAGGTCATTCAGTCCTTGGAGGGGTCCAAGGACTGAATGACCCTTTTTTTTTTCGTCGTCTGGCGTATTTTTGCCGCCCCTACTATTACTTGCTCGCTTTTATTGATCATAAATAAAATTCATAGGTACATAAAGACGATGACAGCAGCGAAACTAGCGCCACCTCTCATTTTGTTAGTTTACTCCTCTACCAAATCAAATTGAAAAAATCTATTAAATAAGTATAAGTACATACTCGTAAGTGTAAAATTAGCGATTTCCATATTCAAATTTGTAAATTGATTCAATAAATATTTTTTTACCTGTATTACCTGTATGTCTGACTGCACCATAAAATATATATTAAGTAATTAAAAACGGGCTGTAGTACGAAGTTGTATAATATGTATTATTTAAGTAAGTCAATTGTAATTATGAGACTAAAATAATTATATGAAATTAAAATGATGACCGAAGAATACATGAACACAGACAGCACATCAGCATCTGAAATTTTAAAATCAAATGTTTGTTCTGCGTTTTCAAATAAAGATTTCGAAAATATTCTCTTGAAAAAAAAATTGCTGATGTGTTAAATAATAAGAAAAAGCAATAAGTACCAGCCTTCACCATCATCATCATCACCATCCTTGCTGTATTTTACTCTAGCATGCATTAATGCTTTTGATGGCTCAAATGTTGAAGCATTTTTTACAGCCGCTTTGGTAGCCATCAAAGCTGCAATTGTGTTCGTATTTAGTCTGTTCCTGTGGTCCGATTTTATCAGTTTTAATTGGCTGAAAACTCGTTCCACACATGCATTGGAAAATGGCAAAACGAGCAAAACCATTATTACTTCTTTTAAATTTGGGAACATGGGTTCTACTTCATTCCCACCTGTCAGTTTCAAGATTTTACTCCAGTACTCTTCCACCGGCATCTCAGGCGAAATGTTTATTTCGCCGAAGTCGAGAAAAGCATGTTTTTTCCATTCCTTATGTAAATTTTCTGTATCAATAACAATATTTGGAAATCTTTTTATTACGCATGATAAGTCTTTGACTTCAAATTTTTGTGCTTTGATTGGGTTAAGAACATTTTCTAATAAATCAAAAAGAGGATCATCAAAATTAAAGCGTTTTCTTATTTGTGCTAAAGCTTCGATATAAAAAGATAAACATGTTTTTCGGAAATCAGCAATTTGAGCTGGAGGTATTTCTCTCGAAAATTCATCAATTGATGCCTGTGCTGCCACACCTAAATATATCTTCTCAAGTGGCAAATAGAATCTTGGATTGGCATACTCTATTGTGTAGGCATCAGTTGTCTTACAATAAGTGAAATCCATATAATTACTGGCTATTGTTTTAATTAATTTGTGTACTTCTGGTTTTAATTGATGTAGCAACGGTTTCTCAGATTGAAATAGTCTATTAAAGTCATTGAACAGATTTAGCACGTAAGACATAAATTCGAGATAAATTTTTGTAAATATATTATTAAAACTTGTAAGTATGTCTTCAGTTACTTTGCTTGGATCCTCGAATACTTCCAATTTGAAGTACTCACCGAGTACCTGATATTGTTCCAAGGTTCTATTGACACATGCCTCTAATGATAGCCACCTTGTTGTTGCCGGGCTTAATATTTTATGAATGTCGACTTTAAAAAAATCCTGAAACTCTTTTAATTTGTTTTGCCTCTTAGTGCTTCGGGTAAAATGAGCTCCTATACTCCTTAAAAAATCTTCTATAGATCTTGGCAGCTTAAGACACGCTTGGGATGCCACAAGATTAATCATATGGCAGCTACATTTGATGCATGCAATGTGCGGTACTTTTTGTTTCAAGTGACTAAATACAGAGTTGCGTTCGCCTACCATGCTATTAGTCGTGTCCGATGCAAAGCCTACAAATTTTTCTACAGGAATTTGCCGGTCTTGTAGCCAAGTTAGTAAACCATCACAAAGATCTTCAGCCTTTCCAGATTGGACTTCATATATATCAAGAAACTGTGTGCGAACACCATCTACTTCGTCATAATATATAACTGTTAGTGCACATTGTTTTTTTACACTTATGTCAGTTGTCTCGTCCATTATAATACTGAAAGGAGATTTTTTTAACTTATCTACGAGTTCTTGAGTTAAAATGGGGCCAAGGACAGTTTTTATAGTATTTGTTGCTTTCGTCCTTCCTAAATTGATGGTTTTGATTGTGTTAGAATCGGTAAAAGTATTTTTTAAAAATGGGATTAAGTCATCTACTAAAGAAAAAGATAAATTGTGCTGTGCAAGAAAAGCGCATATTTTAATCTCTGCTCTTTTTTTTAATTCCTCCTCCGGTTTGGATTTCAGTATTTGTGTAATAGGCGTAGTTTGGGTTATTGCGCTAATATTTTGAATATGTTTAGTTGTATTCATGTGCTTGACCAGTGCTGGCTTATGATTAAGAACAGTACAATTGCACACTTTGCAAAAAGCGGCAACCATGCCACATTCTTGATCTCTCTTCGAAATCCAATTTTTAAATTTAACATCCGTCAGCCACTTTTCATTAAAGTCGCGGTGTCGTTTTTGTTTTTTTGGCAAAGGTTCTTCAGGTATCGTAATATTAATATCGTTTTCATCTCTCCTCTCCTCTTGCCTTGAAGTCGATGACTTAGATATCAAAAATTTGTCCATTTGCTTAGCGTAGACTGATTGTATATTGTTAGTAGATTAAGTAAAACCATGCCAAGACCAACACCAAAGCCATGAAAAGAAATCAAACAAATAAAATGAATAAATCATCTACGTTATTGTTATGAAAGTAAAATACCTAATGCAATACGTGTAATTACAAACAAAAAAAATTAAGGCGTTACATTAAACGCATAACACTATTATACATCATCATCATCATCATCATCATCATCATCAGCCTGTTTTTACCCACTGCTGGGCATAGGCCTCTCCCATAGCACGCCACTGGGCACGGTCCTCGGCTACTCGCATCCACATCCTGCCAGCCACCTTGCGAATATCGTCACTCCACCTAGTCTGAGGGCGTCCTACACTACGTTTGCCGATACGCGGTCTCCACTATAGGACTCGTTTACTCCATCGGTTGTCAAGTCTGCGGCTTATATGGCCGGCCCATTTCCCTATATACTATACTATATACTATTATACTTTTAATGAAATGCCTTAATTTTTACTCAGTACATTACATACACACACACATTTTGTTAAGTAACGGGGTTGGTGGGAGTTTATGACAAAATTCATACACATTTTGTGGAAAAAACTTTAGTGAGGTAACACTACTTTATTACCTAATGTCATATCCAGTTGTCAATTATGTCAATAAAATTTGAACGAATGTCATAATTTTAAAATTTTGGCGGGATTAAATCGGGCGGAATAAACATGTATCGTAGCGTATTATATATTATGATTATGAATAATATGTGAAAACAAGAAGCCTTTTGGTTTAATTCACTGACCGCTATTAAACCCCGCTCAGTGGTTTAATCTCAGTAACTTATTTTACGTAAGTATATTAATAACTGACTTGTACGTACTTACTATTTTATTATCTAATTAAAACCAAGTTTAAATAATTAAGCATTTATGGTTTGTTATACATAGGTATGTACATCCCTACTTTATTGGTCTGATTAAAACGCATCGTAAATTTTATTATTAGTCCCTAACCATAAAAAACCAAAGTGTAACACAGAGTAGGAACACAAAACAAACATGCACTGCAATCGTAAATAGACTTACCAAGCTCCCAGTAAATGTCCAGTAGGGAATTTGTCTTATTGTAATTATTAATATTTCGATTACAACAAATTGAAGAAGTGGTGGCGGCGGCGCGCAAACAAAATACAATCAACAACGAACGAATGAATGAAATTAATCCGACCGACCGATCCGACTGAGACTGAGACTGCCGTCGGCGAAAGCGAGTGAGCGAGATACAAGTGGTGTAAGTGTGAAAGACAACAACGTGTTCATGTTGGTTGTTCCAATGTTAACGAAGCTTACCAACATGAAAAATTCTAATCTAAAACGAGCGCAAAAATTAAAAGTTTATTCTACAAATCTGGAAAAATCACCTAAAAGTAACCTTTTCATTAGTGTAACCTAAAAGTAACCCATGCAGTTCAAAAATCACCTTAAAGGTTACAAAAGTAACCTTCTGGCAACACTGTCTGGCAGAGTCACTCTGCGCAAATCACATTGGAGTTTTGACATTGACATTTGACAGTGATGTTTTTTTTTATATATGGCGTCGGATTATCTTAAACCATTTGCCAGTGTCAAGTAAAAAAGGCGGGAAATAGAACTTTCGTTTCAACACTGTATTCCTATATCGTCAAGTCCAAAGTCTAGCCAAAGTCCAAATAAATAGTCAGTACAGTCAATGAGTCATGTCAGTGGATTCAGTAAAGAGGTAGACGCTTTACTGTAAGTTCCTAGGCAGTTTTGGCGGGAAACACAAAATAGCACGTTTTTAAAAGTTGTACCACTTGCCCACACTTGTGCACGATAACGAATATTTAATGGTTAATATTCTACCAATATTACACATTAAGAACCGAGATAACACAAATTTATGAAATTTTACAAATCCCACAACGTCACCCATTGAACTCCGTGATCCGGCAAAACACATGATGAGTATTGATAAAGCTTGAAATCGGAGTTTTGCCGGGGAGTTCAATGGGTGACGTTGTGAATTTGTTAAATGGTATTTTATGAACTTAAGGTTATTTTGCTTATATATTTTAAACTATAGTGAATTTTAACGTAATTTCTTTTGAGTTACATAGATAAACATAATACCTAACGATAAGAACAACAGTTTGAAGTATATAATAATTAGATTTTATTTTATTTTAGATTATTAGTAGTTATTAAGAAAATAGTGGTAAAAATACATAAAATTTCGTACATGGTGTACCTTAGGTTATGAATATCTTTTATATGAAATAAGATTATTAGTATGATAAGAACTTATGTAATTGAGAAAAACAATAAAGAGAATCACACAATGCGTTTTACTTCACCTGGCTCATGGAAAATAGGGAAAATTATGGAAAATAGCCGTATAGAGAGGCAAAAGCGAGACGGCAAATCAGCCCGAATGAGGCGTACAGGCGCAGCTCTCTATACGGCATTGCCATGAGCCAGGTAAGCAAGACGAAAAATGTGAAAAATGTTCTCCTCAAATAAGTGTATTGTTATCGCCACGGCTCTGCTCAAATTGGTGTAACCTTGCTATCTTCGAGCCTAATCTGAGTCGGTGGTTGAAACCCTGTGGAATAATACAGTCCCCTACAATTACAGAACATTAAATAATAGGTATGCACATACTCAACACCGGGGACATCCCAACATTCGATTCGGTCAGAGGGGGAAAAAGGTACTCCAGTTACGTGGATGTGACAGCGTGCTCCGACGACCTGCTGAACCGAGTGGGCGACTGGAGAGTAGAGGAGAGTCTCACGAGCTCGTACCACAACGGCATATCCTTCGGCATCAGACAACAGAAATCCACAGGCACAAACATAATACGAACCACACGCATATTTAACACAAGAAGGCAAACTGGACTCAGTTTTGTGAGAAACTGACCCAGCTGATGTCGGACAGACAATTAACTGTACATGACATGGACATAATACACAGCACACAACAAATAGATGAAGCAATAGACAGATACACGGAAGTCATTACACAGACATGCAGAGAGACTATGCCGACCAAAAAACACAACAACAGAGATTCACCTTGTCATGGTGGAATGATGAGCTCGCGAAGATGAAGAAGGAGGTCGCCACGATCCGGAACGCAGCGCCTGATCGCAGAAACCGCGTAGTTGGACTGTACCTGGAAGCGAAAGAGAAGTATGAAAAGGCAGTGAAAGATGCTCAAGTAGCAAGCTGGAAGGAGTTTTGCCGAAAACTGGATAGGGAGGGGGTCTGGGAGGGCATCTACAGAGTGCTGGACAGAGTTGGAGACAGAGAGGGAGGAGGATCTGCCCCTAACAAGGGGCGGTGAGATCCTCGACGCCTGAAGCTCCGCAGAATTGTTGGTGGAGACCTTTTACCCCGCGGACCTGGAAAGTGATGAAAGTGAGGAACATCGACGGACGCGCCGGCGTGCGAAGTCCTTGGACTCCGAACCGTCGACGGGCCCGGACGACCCTCCTTTCATCATGGAGGAGTTGAAGAGAGCTGTAAGGTTCCCAAAAAGGCCCCCGGGGCGGATGGTCTCACGTCCGACATCTGCTAGCACGCTGTGGATTGTAACCCGGAATGGTTCCTTGCCCTGTTGAATAAGTGCCTCACTGTCAGCTACTTTCCCAAAAAGTGGAAGCAGGCGACAGTGGTGGTGCTGAGAAAGCCGGGCAAGGATCATCGTCACCGGGTACAAAAAGCCTATCGACCGATCGGCCTCCTTCCTGTTATCGGCAAAATCTTCGAGAAGATGCTGGTCGCCCGACTTAGGTTCTACCTGTTGCCCAAAATAAGCCCCAACCATTATGGCTTCATGTCCCAAAGGAGCACCGAAGACGCCCTCTATAGGTTGGTGAACCACATCAGAAAGAAGAGGGAGGAGAAGAAAATTTCTGTTATGGTATCACTGGACATAGAGGGGGCCTTCGACAGTACTTGGAGGCCGCCATAAAGCTTCGGTTGGCTGAAGTTGGGTGTCCGGGGAGGCGGGTGTTCAGTAGCTACTTGAGTGGCAGGAGTGTGAATGTGAGATATGCTGGTGTGGAAGTGAACAGGGGGACTGACAAGGGGTGCGTACAGGGGTCCATCGGTGGACCGATCCTGTGGAACCTCTTGTTGGACCCCTTGTTAAGAATGTTAGAGGAGATGAATGTCTTTAATCAAGCATTTGCGGACGACATTGTGCTGGCATTTGAAGCTGAAACAGCAATGGAGATAGAGAGTAAAACTAATGAAGTGCTGGATAGGATAAGGAAATGGGCAAGAGCTAATAAACTTAATTTCGCCCCCCATAAAACGTGTGCCCTAATTTCCACAAGGAAACTTAAATTTGATGCGCCAAGACTCTCGATGGGGGATATCGATATTAAATACTTTGAAAACATTAAAATATTAGGGCTTAAGGTAGACAGCAACCTCACGTTCAACGAACACGTTGGAGACGTCTGTAAAAAGGCCATCTCGCGTTACAAGCAGCTAGCTAGAGCAGTTCGCGTAGGATGGGGGCTTAACCCCCAGATAGTTAAAACTATATATACCGCGGTAGTGGAACCGACTATCTTGTATGCATCAGCAGCGTGGGCACCCACCGTAGAAAAGATGGGGGTCCAAAAAAGGCTCAACACCGTTCAACGGGGTTTTGCCCAAAAGATCTGCAGAGCATATCGAACCGTCTCCCTGAACTCTCCAATGCTGTTGGCTAGGATACTCCCTCTTGATCTCAGAATACTCGAAGCATCGAGGCTTTATGGGATCAAGAAGGGAGTACCACACCCGGTGCTAAGACACAGGGAGGTGGAGCGAATGGCTCCTGCGATTGAGGACCCACATCCAGCAGAGCAGGTAGAGCTGAGGTTCGGGTTGGTAGATGAGGACTCGTATGCAGACGTGGTTAACAGCCACGTCCATAGGATCTATACGGATGGCAGCAAGATTGAGGGTCGAGTCGGAGCCGCACTCTCCGTATGGAAGGGTGAGGCCGAGACGAAGGCCGTCAAGCTTGCATTGCCACCGTATTGCACCGTCTACCAAGCCAACTTCTAGCGCTCCAAAGAGCTCCAAGAGTGGAATGGCGAAGGTCGGTATCCTTATCGATTTCAAATCGGCTCTCCAGACCGTCACTCTTAGTTCCCCTCATCCCCTGGCAGTGCAAACAAAGGCGGCCCTCCGAAAAGCTGCATCGCAGAGGCGGGAGGTCTCTTTGTTTTGGATTAAGGCGCACGCAGGGTTGAGAGGGAATGAGAGGGTCGACGAACTAGCCAAGGAGGCCGCGCTGCGATTGAAAAGGAGGCCCGACTACGATCTGTGTCCTGTTTCATTCGTCAAGCGTATCTTAAGAGAGGATATGATTGAAGAATAGGACAGGAGATACGAAGTAGGAGGGACGGCCGGAGTTACGAAGCTCTTCTTCCCAAGCGCTGCTGCTGCATATAAGATAGTTAAAAAGATAGACATAACACACCACACCACACAGATCCTGACCGGACACGGCGGATTCGCCTTCTACTTGCATAGATTCAAGCTGAAGGAAGATCCGTCGTGCCTGTGTCAGCCAGGAGTTGAGGAGATAGTTCTTCACCTGTTATTCGAGTGCCCCATTTTTGCTAGCAATAGATACGATATTGAGCAAAAATTGGGCACATCGGTGACGGGTTCTCACCCGTCATCTGCCTGCCATCTTGAGGGGAAAGAAGAGGGATATCTTCCTCTCGTTCTGTAAGAGGATTGTGGGTGTAGTTAATAAGAATAATTGTAATATTTTAAACTGTGTTAATTATTAGTGTTAGGTTCCTTTAGCGGTAGGTTTTTATTGTGATATTAGGTTAGTTGAACGTTGTGCTGTATTTTTATTTTTATCTTATTTTGTTTTATTGAAAAAAAAATTAATTTGTAATTTTAATTTGAAAATTTTTAATTATTGGAATATTATTGAATGCTATTAATTTTAAATTTTAAACTGGAATTTATATAACTGGGTATTTATATTGGAATTATTTAATCTATATTTTAAATTGGACATCTATGTTATTGCTAAGTAATGTACTACCTCTGTACTACATGTAAAAGCTTGACGAAATTATTGTATCATTGAAAATTGTAAAACTGAAAATAAACCTGGACATGTACGTAGCAATAAGAAATTAAAAAAAAAAAAGAGAAAGAAAAAATTCGAAAACAATAAGCCCGTTAGGGGGAGGGAAAAAAAACAGAAAGAATATTTTTGAAAATGGATAGGTACTGAAAATACAATAAAAATAATATTTATTATTATTTTTATCCGATATAATCGTCACCGTACCTATTTATATAAATCGAGACGAATCGCGTGTCGCTGTGTGTAGATTTTAAACCAAAAGTCAAAGCAACAAAGTTGTTTGTTTTGGTGTCAAAGTCATTTCACTGTTCTATTGTGTTTCATCATTTATCACCGCAAAATTCAAGTCATACTATTAATATGAGCCTTTCATGAGTTTGTAAAGCTAACAAAATGATGACCTATGAGTTTGACGATGAAAACAATAAAGTCTATGAAATCGACGAAAAAGGTAATCGGCAGCTCGTGTGCTCCACGGAATCTACGAGACGAGCCTTCTTCAGATTTCGAAACAAAACAACAAGAATTATAGATCTGTGGTGGAGAGATTTCGGAGGTGGTAAGTGTCATTACAAAAGGATACTGCCCGGTCGGTTCTGTGATATGAACTCTTTCACCACACACCCCTGGGAGTTCACTGACGCGGCCACGGGGGAGAGGTACGTAATCAACAACCAACCCATATTCCGTGCTCCTCCCGAGCTCGGGGGAATGGACTACAGGACCAACTGGAATATTACAATAAGTGTGAGGACGCTGCGGAAAACTGCTATACTCGCTATCAACAACTTTCTCCGGGATGTCGACGATATAAATGTTTTGGAAATACCGAGGCGGCTAGCTGAAGAGCTCCAAGCTGTGATGATCTCCCTGAGACGGCCTTTACCTCCCGCCCCTACCCCCTGACCCAGCTATGTGTTCGCCGAGTGTTGCAGCCTCATGCTGAGCGGGACTTGCTCTTTGTTTCAAATATTGTTTTACGTGTTGACACAAATTATCACCTGCATTTAATGTATGTATGTGATGTGAACAATATCAGTTTATATTTACAATTATTGTGGGTAAATATGTATGTTGAACTAACTAAAAAAGGCTCTAGCCACAGTCCCACATTTATATTAATCGCTCATAATATCTATGTTAATTTTAATGTAAAGCATATATAAAATATATTTTTCTATGTGTATGGTGTATCCAATGTTTATACATTACAGAATAAGTGTTGGTCAGTTTCAAGTGACTATTGATATTTTATGTAGCTTAGGTAACATTCTTTTATTTTATAATGCATTTACTATGTTAAAATATTTGATATAATATAGTAAAATTATGTACAGTATGACTAGGATCTCAACATCTTTCGGGGAATCGTTGATTTTCATGAATTTGTTAATACACTTATTCAAAACAAAAAAACTTATTATTAGTAAGTTTGTGTCGGCTATCAGGCCCATGTAGCTGATATATTTAGAGGAGACGGCATAAGCAACTGTGCACTGTGATTACTACTCGGTCTCAACATTATCACAATGGGGGTGGCCTAAATCAATATACTGTCAGTGTTCACATTACTGTGGTCACCTCTGATTTCGATAACTTTTTGTACTTATCAAGTTTCTAAGAAAATGATGAAATTTTTGTCTTATCATGTAAAAAATACTCAAATATGCGTTCTGATGCTATGGAGAGCATTACATTTCATGTATAAGTAATTAAAAACTAAATTTATTATAATTGTTCTAGAAAAGTCGTGTCGGTTAAATTACATATTATTTTATTTGCCAATAGATGGCGTTTTTAAGCTTTGATCATGGGCTTTAAAATATATTCTAGATACGTACTAATTCAATATTAATATAATATTATTTTAATCATACAAAAGTTTTTTGCAGTACTTCCTAAAGACTTTTCAGTTGTAAAGCAATATTTAGTTTTTCATCATTTTACGCCTCATTCGACCAAGATGTAATCTGACGTTTAATGCCATCTAGTGTGAAATAGCAAAACTACTAAGTATGGTCGATAATAAACGTAATACGTAGTTTTTGCTATTGACCGGTAGATGAGTGGAGACAGACACCCCCTCACCCCGTAAAATATCACATTTTGTTGCATAGGTACTTGAATCTACCTACAACACCTTTCTTAGTGTCAACACCTCTCTTTCTTTCATGATCAGGCCTCATTATTTAGTTTAATAGTTTTTTTAATTATTATACATTATGCCAAATATACATTCATTATTTGCCATATTTTATTTTTAGCTTTAAATGAACAGCTATATTGTGTAGGTTAAGGCTAAGAACGGTGCGGTTTTCACCCGCCCCCGCCGCGGTTGCGGCTCAGCAACTTCTGTACAATGCAGATATGTATGTAAAAAATTAAAGCACAACTCACGGGGCGTTTTACGCCCGCGGTGTGCGCGATTGATCGCGGGTCCCGCTGCACCGGCGCGCAACTACTAGAATCGTGCGGGCCGGCTCTTCCGCGCGCTCTTCTCTCGGTTTGCGGGCGAAACTCAGAAATTTTATTGTAAATATTTATTTGCCTTTTTGCAACTGCGGCGGCTGCGTGACCGCGCTAAACCGCGATCTCGTTAGTTTAGAAATAAATCCGCAGTTCAGCGGGCACGGGAAAAAACCGCTCCGTGAGTTCTTAGCGTAAAACTAATGTAAATAAAAAGATTATATAGTGTAAGTATATAAATGTCTGGTTATAAATAAATGTTGATAAGATCTGTATGTATAGCTTTTATTACATTTTAATGAAAAAATGTAAATCACAATATTGTATTGTTACTTATGGTCCGATTTTCGGAGTTAAAACGCCAGTTTCTTCTGAAGGAGTTTATTCGCTACGAATTTCTACACCAACACAGGTCTGGTCTTCCAACATACCGAAATGTCTACGAATCGTAAACAGTCGTAATCGTAATTCTTAGCCGGAGTCGTAGAGAGTAATCGCACTAATCACTTTAGGTATCGCTCGAAACTAACTCGAAGAACACTCGTAGTTAACTGAACTGACGGCGGTCGGCGGCGGTCCCTTTTTATACCGATGAATAAAAAGGGACCGCCGCCGATATACTAGAAAATTCGCGGTGTAGAACTTTCTAGATCTTTCCACATAGAACAATCTAGAACTTTCTAGTCGGGTTGAAAATGGGATAGTGCAGGTTCGAGAGCCTTCTACAAATTGAAACACCGTAACATACTAGAATGTTCTATACATTGAAACGCTGTAACGAATAAAGATAATCATGCGTATTGCATAACATTTAGGCATATCCGGCCGCCGCGCCGGGGCGGCCGGTGGCATGTGCATGTTCAATCCAATGTCACTCATGTGGCAGTCATCAGTCATCACTGGACCGGTGCCGGGCCGGTAAATTCACGTGTAATATGTAGGTATTCTTTGGTATATTATATAATATTTGCCAATTATATTTAATAGTGCAGCTCCTGGTTGGTTCTAAGGCCAGATTTGCATTTTAATCGGCTGTCTCTTTATTTATATAAAAGTCTCTTAGTCTCCTGTCCGTCGTTCAGTTGAAACGTCGTGATTGACGACGCAACGTATTAATGGGGCATGTGTTAGACAATCTATCGCACTAATGGCACAAGGGCGACACTCTACAAATGACAGCTCGAGCACCGGCGAATGTCAGCCATGTTGACGTAAGCCTAAGGTTGACACCAAAATATTTTTAAGCGTCGCGTCAGGGAAATCTATTATAGATTTATATAATATACCAAAGAATACCTACATATTACACGTGAATTTACCTAATTTACCAAAGCACAAAACAACCAGCGGCTAGCCCCGTGAGCCATAGTTCGGGCTGGGTAAAAGTACCTCCCCGCCCGCCTTCGCATTCGCCCAGCCACGCAAATCGGTGGAATGACGTTTCTTTACGTAATATATATTCTTTGTTATGGAGCCTCGCTCTAAGTTGACTATCGTCATCTTGCGACATGTACCACGCACTATATATTGTTTGTCATTACTTATTTAGTTTTTGCTTGCTTCTTCCACAGTTAAAGTTAAATCTGGGTTAAATATCATGTTATCTCTCTCGTTCTTCGTATTTATGAAAAAGAAGGCATGATATTTAACCCAGGGTTAACTTTAGCCCAGATCTGCGCATTAAATGCAAGAAAGTAACGGGATCAATAAATTTAAAGCAGTTGGTATATAAAAAATAATTTAATTGTAAAAAAAAATATAATCACAAATAAGGTCACTCGTTTATAGTTTTCAAGTCTCTGTGTAAGTGGGCGACGAGGGCGACGGCCCCTCCCGGGATGAAGCGGACGAAGTTGTCACCCGTGAGGGGGCCGAGCGCGTACATCCCTTTGGGGGCGTTCAGGACCTCGTGCGTGCTCTTGTCGATGGCTACCGGGTTCGATTTACCATCCACTGGCTTCTCCGGATCCACTCCGTATCCTAGGCCGCTCGTGTATGGATTCGTCTGTCTGCACTGGCACACCGTCTGCGTTAGCTTTTCGTTGTTCATATCACTAATTAATCTATTTTTGCAGCTCTGCAGGCTTTGTCCGAGTATACTCTTTAAAAAATGCCAGTGGTTACGTAGAAAGCATTTTCTGACCGTCCGAGCATTGTCAATGCAGGTGCAGTAATTTTTGTCATCGTTGATGCCGAAGTCCGTCTGTAGGTAGAAGAGGTCGGGTTTGGAACCGATGAGCACTATAACAAGGGAGGCGGTGAACTCTGTGGTCCGCTGTGTGACCGTGTCGAGCAGCTCGACCCGCTTGAGCCGGATGTCGTGCTGGGCTCGGCTGTGGTCGCGCGCGGGGGCTAGCGGCTCGATGTCGACTATCACATGATCCGGCTGCGGGATGTAGTTGGCGTGGTTGCCAGATGGACCGTCGCACATCATTTTGTATACCTGTAAGTAGTAGAAGTTCATTAGTGAAGTCTGTTTCCGCTATATATTACGCATTATACAAGGACGAAGTTGCTGTCAAAATTTTTCATATTTAAAGATAAAATAAAATCCACGCGGGGGAGCCAGCTATATCTAATCGGTGTGAAACAACTTACAACGGAGGACGTTTTTTGCCAAGTGAGTGTGAGTGAGGTGGTCGCGGGCGCGGGAGTCTCTAGCGACGGTAATCGCTTGCCACTATTGTATCCTAGGAGTTGGGACCTAGTACATCCTCGCTCGCATCCTACTTATATTATAAATGTACAAGGATGGATGGATGTTTGTGACTCTTTAATGCAAAAAGTACAAAGGGATTTTGATGAAATTTACAATAATATATCTTATGCATCAAAAGAACGAATGCGCTTTGAACGTGTAAAAACCAATTTAGCGCGGGCGAAGCCGCGGGTAAAAGCTAGTGCTTCTACAAACAGGCATCAGTACCTGGCAGTAGTCGGGGTAGGTCTCTGGCGTGAGGCGGGCGAGCGCGTCCGCCGGCGCGCGGTGCACGTGGCGCACCAGCAGGCCGGCTGCGCGCGCCAGCCGAACCGCGTCCGCCGCGCTCACGCCCGATCCCACCACCACGACGGTGCGCGCGCCGTCACCGCCGCCACCGTCGTCACCCCCGCCACCGTCGTCGCCCCCGCCACCGTCAGCCGGGGACTTCTCACCTGGGGAGAATAATAATGAGATTGAGGACATCGAATTCATTATGCATTTTTTAATTATAAAATTTCTAACATCTACGTCGTGGCCTAGTGGGTAGACAGCATCGCACATTAAATCGCATACGAGAACGGAGAAGCTGTAGGTTCGATTCCGCGTTGTGGCGTGTTCCAATGAGATTTTTCTCAAGTTCATTACAAAAATATGCAACTAGATGGCGCTACTCACGCGTGTGGGCGCGGGTGAGCGCGGCGAGTGCGCGTTCAGCGGCGGCGAGGTCGGACGCGGCGTGCGCGGCCAGGCGCGGCGACAGCGTGCGCGGCCGGTCGCCCGCGCCGCCCGCCAGCACCACGCGCCGGCACAGGTAGCGGAACGCGCGCCCCTCGCACTTGTCGTACCTGCCAATTTGCACACAATATGTTAGTGGGTAGTCGGGAGTAGTGTGTGTGCGGGAGGAGGGCATGTGTGTGCACGTACCCGGCGACGGCGAAGACAGCGGCGCGCGGGCAGGCGGGGCGGCAGGGCGGGCCGGCGGCGCGCGGCGCCCGCGTCACGCTGCTCACGATCACGCACGACCGGAAGTAGCGCTGGAACAGTGTATACATATTATTTACAACCTGGTTAAGACTACCATCCAAATACTTCAGCCTGCCACCAAGCTGTCTGCCATATAACAATTCCTTTAATGTTGACTTCACTGGGTCCATTTGCAGCGTACAGAGATCAGAGGCCACTCACCTGGAGGTTACACACGTTGACGTACCGGCGGCAGTAGCCGGCGACGGCGCGGGCGGACACGCGGCCGTCGCCGTCTTCCAGGGACCCCCGTACGTCCCCCGCGGGGGACAGGCTCGCGTGTGGGGGCAGGGACAGCCAGGCGGCGGGGGAAAGCGTGCGCACAGCGCCGGGGAACGTCTGCCACGCGCCGCCCGGAGGACCCCTGCCCAGCACCACGTGGTCTATCTGCAATGTACAAATATAACTTTAAATACCTACAAAATATATTGACAGACGGGGCAAGATTTTCTATGGGTAAGGAGATTCAAAAAGAAAAATAAAAGCTCAAATAAAATTCATTTATTTCCCTCACAAATTATAATAGACAATAGATTACAAAATAGATTGCATTGTTTTTTAAATTTACTTCTGAACGTCTTCATTTTCGGCAATTCGTGTTAGAAAGCAAATGCCGAATTATGAATTTAAAAAAAGGTTCATTGACGGAAAAATTTAAAATTAGAACGCGTGCGTTTTCTTCTAGCCTTTTAATTTAGTTTATTTTTTTACTTTAACAAAATTTTTCCTTATTCATCACTTAATAAGTTACCACGGAGGAAGTATTCTATTTTATTGGTCCATGTTACTAGTATAATATAGTATATACTTATGGAGTATAGAGAGACTTTGACCATAATATTGTATCAACAGTCAACACCGCCATCCACGCTTATAGTAACAACAAAGCGCTAATTATTATCGCACTAAGTCATGATAATTATATCGTAAACAATACACGGTGACGTTAGACACCATTCAGCGGTCAGTGCCAATAATGCAGGGTTTTGTTTTATTCGAATGAAATATTCCCAATGTCACAATATTACGCAATCAATGATAGTATACATAAAACTTTGGTAATTTACAGAGAAATGAGGTCATGACTCATGATTAACATTTCTCGAAAAATTTGCAGCAAAAATTCCTGCCGTACGCCGCCGGTGACGGGCTTTGATAGTCACGCGCCGCTGGTATCTCCGCGCGTCGACGAATCAACGTTAATTATTCTATGGGATAATCTCATTAACATTTAAGTCAATGTGTTCTATTTAATTTTTAATGGTAAACAGGCTGTGCAAACACACGTTACAGCCCATACATACGCAGCCCAGCCCAGAGTGAGGGCAGCGGCTTTTACTAACTATTCCACAAGGAGGTGAGGTTTTGTTTACATAATAGTTACAATCACAAATATACTACATAATAATTATTTATGTTTGTTTGTGTTAGCTTGTCGTTATCTGAGTAATGAGTTTATATATCTATTGGAATATATATTTTTTTAATCATAAGGTCATAGGATTTTCCTTTAATGTTTTATGTAGTTACTTTAATTTTGAAATCGTTTCTTGTGGAGCACAAACTGATAGTGCATTTTGCTTTACTTTGTGGGTACTGACTTATACCTAGTACTACTGCAGACTTGGAGTTCATACCCCTTTGAAGTTTCGAAGAAATAATATCTCAAAGAAATACAAAACGTCTTACATAAGTTTTGTATTTCAAAACTTAGGTCTCGGGCCTCGGCATATTAAAAAAAAAAGAGCTCGACGTCGAGACCGCCGCTCTTGGAGAGGGAGACAGGCGCACACAGAGAGAGAGACAGGGAGAGAGTATAGCGTTCTCACCTGTTTCTCTACGTCGTACCTCCAGTCGATCAGCGACTCCTGCTGTAGGCCGACGTCCGCGCCCGGGCGCAACAGGTTGTCCAGCTGAAAACATCCAAAATGACAATACTTAGCTGTGCAACGTGCATATAAACTGCCCGCGACATCGTGTGCTCAAAAAGAATCCCGCAGAAACCGTACATTCGGCCAAATCATAAATTAGGAAACACAAAAAAAGTAAAAATATGCCAGTACGACTTTTGCATGGGGAGTTGTCACAAAAAAGGCGGTTATACGTTCGGCTGTATGTATGTTCAACGACAACTCCGCCGTCTGTTCACCGATTTTCAAAATTCTTTTTTTTATGTAAATTTTGAAATCGGTACCTGCCCGAACAATATCCCGATAAAACAATAAGTTACACAAACAATAAATAAACAAAAATAGAACAAACAAACAAACACACGTTCAAGTTGGGCTGGTACCGACATAAAAATTTTGAAGATTGAGTAGAGAAATAGTTAAAATTTCAGCCAAATTTAAAAGGGGAGTTATTTAGAAAATAAGTTTTATTTCATACTTTTTTGTGCATTTTACTTTGGAAGTCGGTTTAATTTTTAGTTTAAAAATAATAATTTTGCATATCGTTCCTTTTTTTAAATTTCTTATTTTTACCCGACTAGATACGGCAAAGCCAAAAGAAAGGGTATTGATTTTGGCAGTCTATGTATGTATGACGTATGTATGTTTGTTCCCTCGTAGCGTGTAAACTACTGATCCAATTGTAATAAATGAGGTGTCAACAGATTCGAAAAATATGCCGCGGGTAACATAGGCTGAATATTTTTTTTTCAAAATTTTGTATTTCGAAAATTGAATCTAAAATTCTAACATATAAATAATTATAACACGTGTTTGGTATCAAAAGAAAGGTCGTGGCGAGCAACACCACAAATATGTAGCTATATACATATATTATACACATTTATGGCGAGCTTGCACAATTATGTCAAAATACACGTTTAAAAAGCGGTCGTACAAACCCAGTGGTCCAATTTTCGAACATTACGTAATATAAGACTATAAAAATATATAATTTTTATATTATACATAGGTACATGATATTATTTCACCTTCATAAAATTATAAATATTTTATTTTATGAATATTACAAAAAATATTGGCTCGTTCCGCGCTGATGACGAAGATATTATTTTTAATTTCAAGTGTTTTGAATAGGTACTTATTAATATTATTCCAAAAACATGGTCGATTGGGAAACGGAAAAATACGAAATAAAAAGTAAAAAAAACAATAACCCGACTACGTTATAAAAAAAGGGGTCTAAAAAGGCAGAAACAAGAAAATAATTCAGATAGAAATCCAGAAATGCAAGGGTACAAAAATGGTCAAGCTAGAGCCGTGGTCGCACCCATTAATGGCATCTAAGCTGCAGCTTTCACCAAGACGCTAAGGCCTAGAGAAGATTCTAGACTTGTGCCCCAAGATAGATACAGACGGTTGCGATTTGACGTCGACTGTTCCGAACCTTATAAAAGTAGGTAAGTCCACGGCACTACATTGACCATTTTTGTATCTATGCATTTCTGGATTTCTATCGGAATTATTTTCTTGTTTCGGCCTTTTTAGACCCCTTTTCTATAACGTAGTTCAGAGCACGCTTAGTTTATGCAATAAAAATATAAAAAGGCAAATACAGCATTCTGTTACTTCACGGTGACGCATTATGGTCGGACTCAATAGCTGACATTGGCAGGCGGCCTTGATCTCATACAAACAGTTCGATAGCCCGGCCCTAGCTGTGGAAGTATCTAGCTATAACGCATTCATTCAAAGATAGGGCTTCGAAACAAATGAAGGCTGCATACGCCATCCAACCCTTTCTTTAAGCGAACGCGTTATAGTAGGTACCTACTACTGCAGTTAGTATCGATAGACGTAGTAAACGGTATGGTTTAAGCTACATAATATGTTAGACGTAATGGATCACTTAGTATTTGAAGTTTTGTTTACTAATAAATTTAGCAAAAAAATTTTTTTTTTGTACTTTTTAGATGTCTACATCTAATGAATAAAATACACATAAAATATCATATTATTTTACATTTGCCAAGTAGTAATGCCTCAATATTTCTGAGTATATTAATGTAACTTAATATCGTAGATGTAGTCATCCCCCCTATTCTAGAAACGTAAGTGTACGATCAGTTGCTCAAAATAAATTGAAGAAAAAAAAATCGGCCTGTAATTCTCGGAAAACAAGTTCTATTGGATGTGTTATTGAGCTATAAAAGAAAAGAAAAACCACCTACATGTATGAGGCGCATGTTTTTTGTGGGGAGGAGGTATAATCAGCAAAAAATTAGCGATAACAAACCACAGTAACGGATATATTATATAGCAGGCAAAATTGAGGTATACCATAATGGTATCATTGCTAGCTCGGTAGAAGGATGTCATCAAAAATGGAACATGGCAACAAATGAATACAAAAACCATACTTGATAGTATGACTTAGTAATGCAAGACTTGACTTAGATTAGTAATTCCCCACTGCTGGGTCTCGGGGGACTCAATTTGAGGGGGATTAGGCTGTGCCAATAGGTACACTAGCCTATTGCGGTTGGCAATCCAGATTGCAATTGCAGGTTATTGGACGGTAATACTTAAAATAGACGATCGCTTCTTAAAGACCTTGCATGTACATACCCAAACGAAGGTAGCTTTTTCTGACCGTACGAAGCCCCCCGGGTCGTCGTGACTCTATACAGGCTACAAATCACGTTCTTTTGTTGTAGTACGAGGGCGGGTCAATAAGTCCGTGACTTTTGGAATAAAACACAGATTTTTTGATAAATAAATCATTTTATTTTTCAACGTAGTCTCCCTTGAGCTCTATACACTTTGTCCAACGCTTCCCCAATTTTTTATCCCTTCCAAAAAATATGATTTGTCGAGGTCCTCAAAATAGGCCTTTGTTTGCGAGATGACTTCATCATTGGAGTCAAATCTTTTTCCACCGAGCCATTTTTTCAGGTTTGGGAACAAGAAGTAGTCACTCGGAGCCAAATCTGGAGAATAGGTTGGATGTGGGAGCAATTCATAGCCCAATCCATGGATTTTTGCCATGGCAACTGCACATGTGTGCACCCTTGCATTGTCTTGGTGAAAAATAACTTTTTTCTTGGCAAAATGAGGTCGGTTTTTTTTCAAATCCTCATTGAAGCGGTCCAATAAGTTGGCATAATATTCCCCATTAATTGTTCTTCCCTTTTGAAGATAGTCAATGTGGATTATCCCACGTGCATCCCAAAAAACAGTCGCCATAACTTTATTGGCTGACAAACCCACCTTGGCCTTCTTTGGCGCCGATTCACCCTTAGAAACCCACTGTTTTGACTGTTGTTTGGTCTCTGGTGTGTTGTGATGGATCCATGTTTCGTCCACGGTTACAAAACGGCGCAAAAACTCCTCCATATTGTGATTAAACAACTCCAAACCTTCCTGTGAAGTTGTTACACGATTGCGTTTGTGGTCGACTTGCGGAAAGCTTTCTCATGCCCAAGTGATCATTCAAAATTGAAACCACTGAGCCATGCGAGATGCCTATGGCTTCCACAATCTCTTGCACTTTCAATCTTCGGTCGGCCAACACCATATCGTGAATTTTTTCGATTGTTTCGGGTGTAGAGACCTCAACTGGGCGTCCAGGACGTTCGGCATCTTCAGTGCTTGTACGTTCACAACGAAATTCAGTAAACCACTTTTTTACCATTGAAATCGATGGTGCAGAGTCCCCATAGTATTTATCAAGGTTAGCCTTGGTCTCGGTAATGGTTTTTTTTCGCAAAAAATAATGCTTAATAAGCATACGAAATTGACTTTTTTCCATTGTTTCCTTAAGTTACTGGATAGTCTGATAAAGATAGCTGTAAAACACAAACTAACTGACGCAGCAAGTTCAAATTTTGATAGGAGTCAACTGACAGATGCCTGTTGACAGGAGTAGTGTTGCTTTTTCAGTAAGGAGGTTAGAAATTCAAAAAGTCACGGACTTATTGACCCGCCTTAGTATCATTACGACCTCGTGTGACCACATTCGATAACCCCTGGCTTTGATTTTACTCCAATTTACTACAATCGCCAATCCTTTCTCATCGGTTATCAATTGAGATAACCATTTTCAAGTAATTGCCTCTATCATTATCTGGTTCCGCCTCATTTATTTATAATAAAGTATGTATAAACAAAAAGAATATCAACTCAACGTAATTATTATTTTATTAAATATTAGTTCGTTGACGCTAGCCAAGCGCGGTGTGATCAAAGTTTGAGTATCTTGGACCGAGTTTGGTCACAGATATTTGATTAATCCCTCTATCAACTACTGTGATGATCCCTCTATAAAAAATCACACTTTTAACATGTCGTCAGTAATAATCATCGTTGTTCTTAGAAATAATAACACGGAACAATGACATTTCACATTATGTAACACATTGCGCGGATGTTTGCAAACTCACTTATTGTTAAAAGTACGAATTGCAAGTTTCGATCCGGCGATCGCTTCACGTAAATTTATTTAAAACATGATTCGATACTGATAAAGATACATAATCTTTATATAAATCATCGTATGACGTTAGTCATAAAAGTTAAATTAGTAAAATTGTCATTAGCAATTGTTTATAACATTTACATTACCAGTAAAGGTTCCAGAACCAGCGAGAACCTTGTGACCCTCCTCTTCGTCTTCTGTTTATTAATTCATAATTGTCATGGTCTACATAATTTCAAATCATGACAATCATATTGTAATCATTAATGATCCCAGCGAGGTCAGGTTATTGTTATCTGTACATAATAATATTTATCACGGCGCTATGGGTTATTTTCCATGGATTCCTATTGCACAATCCTTGCTTTATCAGTATTGTCATTCATGTTTATAAGCTACTGTGTTGTGTTATCGTCGTGCATTATTTGCTACTCAATTATTGTGTAATACTTTTAATTTAGATCATTTAATCACAGCTACGTACTATATTTTTATTGAAATTTTCCTTAAACTTTTTGCCTTTCAATTTGCGACTTTTGTCGTGCCTGTTTAAGGCGTAAGGCATGCATGTTTTAAAGTGTTTTATATCTGTACAAAAAGTTTAAAAAATAAAATGACTCACCAGTAGAGGTATTGGATTTTGACTTCTGCCTTCTAATCCTTCAGCTAGCTCTATCAGGTCTGTTTCAAGTAGATTCTGTCCTGGCGGTAAATTTGATAATCTGGAAGGATTAAATCGTAATTAACGTCACGCCGAGCGGACTTCACACCAAGATCTACAAATATTAATTGGAGTGAGGGAAGTACAAAAACTTTACTACAATTCTGCGAAATCATACCTGGCTTTCAGCATTTCGTCAACGGGTAAATCATCTGGTATGTGTTTGAGGTATGGCACGTTTCCCGCCAACATGAATGACGTCACCATACCACTGGGGCCATTCCCTGTGGAGCGAGTGGAGGTTTGGTTAACAAAAGTAAATAAACAAAAGTTTTGTAGTGTGTATCACCTCCCTATATATTGTAATACATGTGTATTAAATAAGCATAAACGTTATTCGCGAGCACATCTTTGATTAGACTCCCCAAGCCTGCACATTGCATGGCGACTGCCAGTGCTGCCCCGTGGCAGCGCTGCGTAGATGGAACAGGAACAATTATAATTATTGAAAAGATGACTATAAAAAGTGATGTGAAGTGTGAAAACCTTACAATGGAAAATTTGGAAATTTAAGTGTAAAAAAAGAACTATAAAATCATATTTAACAGCCGTTAGTTAGGAAATAAATAATGTAGGTTTAAATATATTAAGTAAATAGTGTAGAAACATAAATACAAATCTATAAGTGCTAATAATAATTATATATAAAAATATTTAATGAACAAAAAAACTGTACGACTTTTAATAGAAAAAAAAGAAAAAAAAAATTGTGACTAAAAATATGTAAACTGAGAAATTAAAATCAAAAAGTTGCAAGAAGAATATTATAATTATAGGCGTAATGAAGAAAAAAAAAATGTTCGAACAGAGAAAGCAAAATAGATTTCTATATTAGGTAGGTACTTGATTCTAGAAATTAAGAGTACCTACAGAACAAAATATGGCCAATATTTTGTCAGTTCAGACAGTTGAAGACAATAAAATTGAAGATATTTGAGTGAAGATGATGAGCAGGAAGTCGGGGGTTTATGAAGTCAGATGAGTGGATATGTTGAGCAGGCAGCTGGGAGTTGTTGGAGTCAGATGAGTGGAAATGGTGAGCAGGCAGCCGGGAGAAGTTCGAGTCGGAAGTGGATGCAGCTGGGAGATCAGTGAGCAGAGCACAGAGATAAGAATAATTGGACGTCAGTTTTCTTTTTCTAGGCTTATTACGTAACATTTTCATTATTTTAGAATTTAACCTTAATCGAACTATTTTACAAATTTAAAATGAACCTATGTACTAATAATCAGCAATGGTTATTAAAAAAAATGAATGTGCTTTAACATATTAAAAAAAATGGATGTTTTAATTTATAATAAAATGTAGTAATATGGAATAATACAAAGGTTACAAAATTATTAAAAGTAGTAAAAGGAAAAGCATTTTAATGAATTATTGGGAATAAACAAAATTTTAATTGTAATAAATAATATGTACCCTACATAAATGACGGTAATATTTTGAATTTGAATAAATTTATAATTTTAATGGAGAGATATTAAATTTAGGTGTCAGATTGGTTTGTGAAGTATAGTTAAAATAAAATCTCAAAGCATATTGTGCAATAAGGTACCTAATATTCATGTTCATTTAATTGTGTGTGCGTTAAAAGTTATTAGAGTATTCTGATAAATATAATTTTTTTAGTAAATTTTTAGATCTATCAAAAATGTATTGATTTTCTTTTTGAAATTTCATTAGTTTCGAGTAACTTTAAAAAGTTCAAGTTAATTTATAATGTTATTATCTTGCAACTTAAGCCGCCCCCCGTTATATTGTACCTAGTAGAAGTTACAGTATTTAAAAAGGAATTTTCGAATGAAGTCAAGATTATTATAATTTTTTAAGGATGTAATAATAATCATAATATGAAAGTAAAGTTGGTAATAAAATTAATATATGGGTGTTGACGGTGCATAAAGGTATTTAATGCAATTAAAGTAGTAATATTAGATGTGTGAGAAAGATATTATCTTTAAAGAAAATATGAGTTCAAATAATAATTTGCTTCAGTTATAGATAACATTTATAGTATATAATATATTATAAATAATATTAATATTAGATAGTTGGAAAAGGGAATTCATATTAACTCATTAATAACGAAATGTTTTACGCAGTTGGTAAACGCAGGTAGGTAAGTCGCCTTTGCTGGATAAGCGTCAAATTAGCGGCCAGCAAAGCATTAGCGCAACGAAATGTAAGTAGATACTCATTGTTAATCAAGGCTAGGGTTGTACAAAAAGTAATTTTTGAAAGATTAATTTGAATTGGTAATATCAATAACTATTAACAAGTCGTATAAATTATGTGCATTTATTGGCTATATTAATTATTAAAAAAATATATATCAGAGAAAATATTTCATGGTATTATGTTTTCAATTCATTCTACTAAATTATTTGTAATTGAAATAAGACCGGTAACAATGTTATGTTACGTATAGATAATATATTTTTCGTCATATAGATAAAATAGTTAAAAGTTCACAATATTTCAGTTATTAAATTTTAGGTAAATTTTAATACTGTGACACTAACTACATAATATAGACTTCTTGATGGGAAAATTTTAAGTATTTTTAGTAAGTAACACAATTGAATCGAATATTATTACTAGATAATATGGGTGGTCCATGTTATGAGATTATCAATAATTGGCGTCGTATAACAGATCATCTCACAAAATAAAACATTAGCAATGCGATGCATGAGCATAAGCAATATGCAACCATAATACGTACTCGTAATCAAGTAAGCATGCCATATTTAGGTTGGAAAGATTCCATGAATTTACATGTGTAAAAAAGATGTTATGTTGCTATGTATTCCAATCCAATACAATTAGGGTTAGAACATAGAAATTAATACTTAAATAAAATAAAATTAAAAAAAGAATGTTTTTATTTCATGGTTACTTTTAAAGTTGTAAATTGAATACAATTTTATTAGAAAAAGTAAAGTAAAATAGGGATAGGTCAAAAAAATGGTTAGGTATGTAAAAATCTCAAAACGAGACAATTATTTCTTAGAAATGTATAAAAATATTCTTTTTAACTAGGTACTTTGTAAGTTGATTAGCTAGATACATTTTCCGAGAATTTATACTGGATATGACTTACATGGATTTACTTAAAAAATATTTACGTTCATACGAGATATGACGTAATATTATTGTGAAGAGGATTAGGAATGTGATATTTAGTTTGTAACATAGCTACTTTAAGCTTTATGTAAGGATGCAAAGAAAGTGTTATTTTGAAGTAAGAATATAGGTTTTAGTATCACAACAAGGTATTCGATTGAAATAGGACTGTTATTAGGTAGACATGATGGGTCAATGTGAGGAATTTTTAGTAACTGTTGGACTGATAACCCAAAGGTTGATGGATATTTTAAATATTGAATGTATCAAATTAAGGAATGTGTTATTTTGTTAGGAATTTGGATAGGTTGAGGTGAAAAATGCCATAGTGCATTAACTAGTTAAAATGCTATGTATTTGTAATAAATGAAATGCTAAAAGCATGAATAATAAAATACGCAAGGGTATCCTTCATTCGATCATTGTGTAAACGAGATTTCTTTGTGAGAATAGTTGGGGGTCAAGAAGCCTTTGAAGAAACAAACCCTTGGTATTAAAATATGGTACAATTATGGTACAAAAAATAAAATAAATGGTACTAAGAGCATGCTCGGCGGGAACAATCCTCCACTTAATAAAAATGGTTGGAGACATAATATAATGTGTTGGTTAATCTTAAAATAGGTCCCGTTATATGTTGTATAAATAAAGTATTGTACCATAATAATAAATAATTTAAAAAGTCGACTAAATAAAATTATGAAATGATGCATGAGTAAATATTAAACGTGAATAATAAAGATTAATTGAACCATGATTATGAAAAAGCATGCATAATATGAAAATATTTAAAAAAGAAAGATAAATAATAATAAGGTACCCGATGATGTAAAATCTAAGTGACTGGCCAGTCCACTAATCAAGTAAATTAGTAAAATAAATGTAATACTTAATATAAGTGAAATGAAATGATTAAGAAAATGAATATGAAAATGGATTGACTGTATAGTAAAATGGAGATTGTATTTTTTTTTTAATGAGAGAATATAATAAATAAAATAATAATATTGAGGAGGTAAGGATTTTTTTTGTTGTTGTGGAAATATTAAAATTAAATATATAATAATACAAATAAAATTTATTTAAAACAGTTAGGTATGTAACCATGTAAAAAAAATCTTAATTCGAAATTGAGTCATATATCGTCAACATCCCATGACCCATCACAAATGTAATTAAAATCATGTTTTACAAATAAAATAAAAATAGCACAGATTTGTATTTATTATTACTTAGTATAAAGTAGTACTTAGAATAAGATGGTATTAATAAGAATTAAAAAAATAACAAAAAAAAAGTAATTAAGGAGGTTTTAATATTAAGTTTATTATATTAAGGAAAAAAAATGTACCTATATCAATTTTTTTTTTCAAAAATACGGGTGA